>JAPQRP010000001.1:10234999-10254210 GCA_037367295.1 Apogon hyalosoma | reverse complement strand
CTTCTTACTGTCAATTCATTTATCCTGGATTGAATTCTCATGCTTAAGAGTGGTTTCAGTTGCCCCTTTCTTCTTGTCAATGGTTTCCACCCACAACTGGCCATGTTTCATCCCTAAAGCTCCTCTGTCTCCCTCCACTTGTCTTCATCCTCATCCTCTATCAGGCAACAGAGACCGGTTTGCATTAGTTGGATGTTGAATTGTGGATTAAGCGAGTAATGCCTTGCTGTGGGTTTGAGGTGTTATAGACAGTGTGTGCAGGTTGTAGATAGAGACAGACTGATAGACAGATAAAAATAGGTGGATGTTAAATCCCATTTCATCACTACCCTGCTCTTTTACTCTGTCACATTTCCCTCCTTTTGTTTTTGTTGTCTTTGCTCACTGCCACACCTTTTTGGAGGTGCTTTTTTAAGCATTACTAGTCAATTCCAACTAAGTTTTTAGTCTGTGCTTTCATGGACGTCTACCTGAGATTGCCTGTGCATTCAACTTTAAGTGAAAAATTATGCCCTGTATAGTAGGCCCACAGCAGCCACTGTAGTCTCTTTGTTTCCCTTTCTTTTGGACTGAAAAAGGGGCTTAACAAATACCTCTTTCTTTATTGTTCTGAGAGTGGGATGTCGTCATGAAGGAAAATGAAGGACCGCTCGTTTTGCTCTGTCTTTGCTTTTGTGTCTCAAATCTGCTCCTCTGTAAAACATCTCCACTACAGTCTATAAATTATGTGTTACAGAAAAGAGTTAATTAGGTGAGTAGTGAATTAATATAGCACCCACTTCTTCTCAACTGAGTGTCTGCACATGCATGAACAGTAGGTGTGTACTCTGTGTGCGTGTGTGTGTGTGTGTGTGTGTACGCGTGTGGAAAAACTCAGCTTATCAAATAAGAGTGCATGTGTGTGTACTTGTGTGCGTGCTTTAAAGTGCATGATACCGAAATGTATTCAGCATGAACTTTCATCAGCAGGTTTTCTGTGAAGGGTATTTTTATATTTTCCACCATGTTCGCTCGTACAGTTAAACCGTTCTTCACCCTGCTGTGACTAATTGGTTGTTTATCAGGCCAAGACTTTGATCTCTATCCATATTCTTTATTTTTGCTATCTCTGAATTTCATGTATTATCACATCTCTAAATGGCAATTCTGGGCAACAGAGCCTGAGCGATGATTTAATTCAGAACAGAAACGTCACCAAAGTACTTCTTTTAGTCAAAATCTCTCCTCTTCAGTTTAGAACACTTGACTCACTCAATTAGTCCAGTGCAGTGTGCAGGTGCATGCATTTAAATGCATTATTTTAGTCCTCTGCCTCTCCTTGTTGTGTATTTTAGTTTTGAAACTACTGCCATGTTGGTGCCCTCCTCCTACACTACTCTTTGTCTTGTTTCCTGCTCGATGGATCCACAACAGATCTTTGAAAATGAACTCTGGAAATGAATCACAGACTCAGTGTGATTCATACACCAGCTTTACTGTATTAGACTCTACAGCATGACCCTAATGAGTACACTGTATACTATAGATGACATACTAAGCTGGATGTCTCTTAGTGCATCTTACACTGGTCATTGTGGATGATTTCTCAAATGAACCAATACCATGAATATGTATAGTTAGACATATGTTTATCTGCTGCATAAGCTGGAAGTCATTGCTCCACTAAAGTATTATTACAACTAAAATAGTTGATAAAGGACTCTTAGATAATTAACAAATTACTAATAAGAAAAAATATTAGAATGTTGTGTCACAGTGGGCTAACCAGACTGATGTTTTGGTAATTATTTCAAGCCAAGCCAAAATAAAGACGTTCAGCCTATATCTCAATACTTAAATCTATCATCAGATCTCTGGAACATTACTCATATGCAAAGTTCAAACACAGCAAGGGTCCTTTGGCAGCTTCCTGTTAAATATTCTCCATTAACAGAGTTAAACAGTTGCACCGCGGTGCTAAAAGTTTTAAGTTGGTTTTAGCACTGAGTAGCTCTGAGCCCAAACAGTAAATGATTCAGAACGTCTTTCAGACTGGTGTGGTGTTGCCACGTCACAGGCACACAGTAGTGGCTTAAAAGGACTAGCTCAGCTCTTGGGATCTTATCTAATGAAGGATTTATGTTCCATTAAATACTGTGCACATTAAGGACACAACACTAGTTGATACTGCATCAAAACAGTTGTATCCATGTGTTGTAATGGACATAGTCTGACATTATTCAACATTTAGAAAATCTGTTCGCTCATAACCTGTGGGAACACATCAGACAAATAAACATTCAGTATTTCTTATGCCACAGTTTGTAAAGAATAATAAGTATAATATTCTGCACGTCAAGCTATCAATGTCATTTTAATACAACTATGACAGATAATTGGACTTTGAAGGAGTCAGACTGCAAGATGGATTTTGTAAATAAAATTTGTTGAATGAATAATTCATTATTCTTTCAGACGGGATTAAAATTCTACACATGCATATATCTGCTGACAATTTTCCTAAGGCTAAATCCTGTAAACCTACATAACTGACTTTCTCAAAACACATAAACAACACATTTTCCCAGACGTTTGTGTCAGATACAGACTTACATCTCTGTCATCAGTGATAAATTATAGAAAGAAATTCTTTGAATTGTTTAAAAAAGAAGTCAAAGAATGATCTAATAAAAGTTATTTTACTTGACACAACTAAAGTAACATAGGAAATAAATAGTTTCTTAGTTCAACTATTACTGTGATATTCTTTAATAGTTTAATGTGCATCTTATCAAGAAGCTGCAAGTATTATTTTTACTGTGGTGGTATTTTTTTGAAGCATAAAAGTAATGCTCTGTAGGCATCTCCAATCAAAAAAATGTGAGTAATGTTAGAGGACAGCATTGTTCTCTCATTCAGATTGTAGTGAAAGAAGGCATGTAGACACACCACCTTGACTGAGTTAAGGATTGACCTCAGAGACAATTGACTCGTGTACACAGTGGCATTCAGCTTTCACCAGCTTCACATCCATCCACATTGGTACTTGCTATCTGACTGTCCTTCTCCCCTCTCCTCAGACTGAGAGAGAAAAGAAGAGTGTAGAGCAGCCCAGCAAACTGATGATCGAAGCCGAGGCACGGAGCAAAAGAAAGCCAAAGAAGGAAGAAAGGAAGAGAAGAAGAGGAATACATACACAGTGCTCATCGCCTCATCTCCACGGCAACCGTGTTCACACACTCGCAGACTTCTGGGAGGAGACCTCAGTGAGCTCTCTCACCAGCGTTGGAGGCAGGGGAGAGGAATCGGATGGGAAGAGGCGAATGAAACAGCGTCCCTTCATCATCCTACATGTATCATCCTTAAGTTGCTTTTAAGACTTCACACACATCGCTGACACTTTGAGTTGGTGGTCAACTTTTTAAAGATTTGATTCAACCAACTTGGAAAATGATTGATTGCTGATTGTTGTACATTTTGCACACATAACTGTCACACGCAACAGCCATCATCACATCTACTGCCTCCCCACGTTGAAACGCTCCAGCACCTGGCCATCCCTCGCCCTGCAAGACCCCCTTCAGTCTTCTGTGCGTGACTTCATCTGTCTTCCATCCCTTCATCCGAGGCTATGAGAGGAGGAGTTGAATCCCAGATCACTCCATCATGCCAGTTCTGAAGAGTAGAGAGGACATCTGGGCTGGCAATGTTCAAGGTAGGATCTGGAAAACTCAACTGTATGTGTGCGTCTGAAACCTTTTATGTAATGAGGTGAATTTCAGGGAATCCTCTAAACTTATTTTGGCAGAGTCACGTATCACGGTGCATTTCCTGTGTTGAGTCACTGCTTCCCCTTAATTCACTTGAACCCTATTTAACTACAAATAAATGCTCTCAACTGTGATATATGATTTGTAATATAACTTTGTGTGTCAAAATGAATGGGTCGACGCATATGTTTCACGTTTCACATCAGATAATATGCCATTGTGTAATTTGCAATGACACATCTGGTGCTCGTCGAGGTAGTAGCCCCGAGGATATGCATTGAGGTTTGTTTTAGTCAAATTAAGGAACCACTGGGCATTACGTTTTCCTGAAAAATGCAAAGTATGGCACAGTTCACTGGGCTGGAGAATTTTGTGACAGCGATACTGCACATCTATTCATTGCAATGTATTTTCGAAATTGGCTCAGAACAGAGACTAGCAGAGAAAGGATCTTTATGTGTCTTGAGTTTTCTTTTCAGATTTCTAAGTGTGTTGCTGTAACTGAGATTGACGAATAAGGCCCAGTATATGCAGATAAGTTTCATACTAAAATTTTGGCTTTCGCCGCTCCTTGTTTGTTTTCATTTAAAGGAAGAGTAAAAGAGGGCAGGACAATGAGGGGGAAAAAGGTTCTAAAGAAAAAGAACAAATTGTCTTTTTTTTGTCACGCGCTCTTTCTTGTGGTGCTTTGAGAGGGAGCCCAGTGTTGAGATAAGGGATAACGAGGCACTAGCTTCAATAAGCTCATCAAAACGACGGGTAGTGCTGCTTCACAAGGGAAAACAGGTCTAGACAATAGTGTGTAAGGCTATAGAGTGGAAGTTGGAGACTGTTATTGCTGAGCTTGTGCTCCTCTCAGCAGCAGCCTAGGAGTTGGACTGATAAAGGTGCATTTTAGAAGCTCGACGTGCAGGTAAAGATAATGGAGGGGCTTGTCTAAGAGTCGGTGTGATGCAAGGTACAAGAGGAGACAAAAAGCCAAAGTCTCATGACATTCAGTACACATTCACGACCACAGGCTGAACTTTTGCACCCATGGAAAGACGTTTTCTTTGTGTGCTCTGACGGTTTTGAAACAGAAAATGTGCAAATCCCGTGTTCTGTTACAATGTCTGACTCCTGCCAATGGAGCAGCTCCAGGATTTGTCTCCTGGTGGCATCGCAGATTAAATTCTTGGCCGGATCCTTTTTTTTTTTGTGGTTTTGGTGAGAGGCTAGTGCATGTTCTGAAATCTAAACTGAGTTGTTCCACTTTTGAATTCACTAACCTGCAGGATTTGATGAAAGTGTAATTATGATGCTTGTCTTCGCTGAAGCGTGACTTAGAGGAGGTGTGTGACAGCTGGTGTGTCCCTCCTTCACATTACAGCTTCAGTGCTGAGCAGACCTTATTCTACTCACTCACTAACTCACATATGCTGCACAGACACTGCACTCACCAGTTCTCAAATTCCTCCCCACAATATTTCACTCCAAATTTCATCCTCATCTCAGCGATTGGGTATCGGCTGACACTGCTGTCTTGAAATGGCTGCATATGAACTATGTTCCTAGGGCAGATTTCCCAGCTGAAAAAAAGAAAAAAACCATCACAGACAGCGAACAAGGGGTTAAGGCGTGGCAGACAGAAAAAGAGAAAGACAGGCACAGATCCAGGCACAGGTATTAAATCCAGAGAAAGCATTACTGACAGTGGATGAAGGAGGCAACTTTGTAGGCAGATGTAGTGTGTAAGCAACATGGACTAAGAGGCATGTGTGTTATTGTTGCAACACCGTGATGCTGCATGTTTGAAGAGTGAGGGCTGGATGAAGGGGATTATGGGATCCAAGTGCTGGATCTTTCCTAAGGCAGGAAGCATGACCCCTGTTTTGATCAGTGGACCAGGAACACAGTGGAAGGAGTGAAGTGCCATGAATAGGTGGGTGTTGAGGTGTTGACGCTGGGGCTCACTGACAGCTGGCTGAGTGCGTTTTGGATAGAATGTGACCAGCTTTGCAAATGTTGATTGAGTCGTTGACGGATTAGCCTACAGGTGCTGAGCAGCCTGGTGTTTATTGTTTACCGAGACAGAAAGAGAAGGCGAAGTTCTATAATATATTCAGTATTTTCTTCTCCTATTATACCCACGTAGAACTGCTAGATGCATGGTCAAGCAGCTTCGAAGACCCTCATATGTTTCCAACAAGACAATACATCCCACAGCTGTAGTGTTTTACGTCTGAGCAGTTCTGTAACCTTTGAAACCAGTGAAATAGTCTTAATGGCTTTGAATGCATCATTGCATGACCCCTACATGACTCTTAGACATTTAGCCATGCTCCCACCTACAATACCTGAAACTTTTGCTCTCAAAAGTGTAGTCCCAGGCAGTAAATGTCCCATCATACTGCTGGTTGTCTATGTGTTCCAAGGTTAGGCATCTTTTTTGCAAGTTATTAGACAATAAACTGACTGAAATAATGTGCATGTACTGATGAATCAGAAAAATTCCTGAACTATCAGAAGTACCGTGCTCCCCAAACAGGGACTTTTTAGGGGTAAAAGGCAGTCCTTCGATCTAAACTTAGACCCCGGTCCCTGTGGTGAAAATGTGGTTTTTCGCTGTCATTCATAGAAGTAGCTTTGAAAACTTTTGCCACTTCATATGAAGCAGCACAAACTGATCCTCATGAACAGTTTAACCAGTTTAACTAGGATTTATTGATGATCTGGTGTATTATGTTGGTATATTTAACACAGCTGTCACAATCTCAAAGGATTGTGTCATTAACCCATAAAGACCCAAACAGCAACCTGGTGACCAAAACCATCTACTGATGTAAAATGTTTAATACGTGTTGATCCAATAATTCTATCAATACATGTAAATATTTTGGCTTAAAAGCAGTTTGTCATCTTTTCATGGTCATCAGATATGACCCATTTGGACATTCAGAGGCTCCGTAGTTACCATGGAAACATCATTTTCTTCTACAACATTGATTCACCGGTGAAACCCATGGAGCTTGATCAATGACAGTGAATGGACACACTTGGTTTATGTTCAGTTAATCATATATTTGACTGAAAAAATCACATTTTCTTCAGTTTTCTGTGTTTTTGATATAATAACCCTCAACTTTAATCTGAATTTATATGAACATCAACATTATCAGTAAATTAAAATATAGGAAAATACTTGATTTACACTGAAAAAATGCAAAATGCAGGGGATACTATTATAATAAGTGGTGATCAATCACTTAAGAAATTAAATATAGAGAAAAAAAATATTTTTGAAGTGCCACAAAAGTAGCACTGGGTCTTTTGTTAATTTATGTTAATTTGGATCCAACTCATGTAGTTTAGTTCTAAATTACTTTGGATAAGTGTTGCTGTCTTCATCAGCAGAGCCTGCACGTCCTCACTTGAGTGCGAAGTAGGGCTGAATGAAAAACCCCAAACCTGTTGTGACTATTGACAGAAAGTTTTGGTTGCGGTTTGCAATTGAAGCGGGAATAGTAATTCACTGAAAATATCACCAAAAATAAATGTCGTAATTTGTGGTGTCTGTAACAAAAAGCATGTCTCCTTATATCTGGAGAATATCAGTCTGAAGTTACACTCACACTGAACCTTTCATTTGCAGCCCTGTGTGATTACAGGCTGATGCTGCGTTTCGATTACTTGTGTAGCTCTACACTGCCATTTTAGTCATATGTCAATATTTGTTCAGCACTATAGAGAAACTGAAGTATTTCATAAGATAGCAAGCAACCCCAACTTTATCTGTAGTTTGTATGTTTGGCGCCACTTGTTCCTCTCTAGCATTTCTCTGAAGACTTTGTGTTGCATTCAGCTCATTTTCAATCACTTTGTGTCACGAAAATAACATCATTCATCACATCAGCTATTTAAAAAAAAAAAAAAAGTTTTTTACTTTAAATTATTTAAGATCTAAAATGTAATCTTCTCTGTCCTTGAATGGTAGGTTCAATAAAATGGCAGCCTTTGTACCAAATAAAATAGCAACTAAGTGTTAATACCACCCCATTTTTAGTATAGACAGAAACCTCGAGATGCCTCTCCTTCCTCTCCTCTTCTATACCTAGTCATGTGTGACTGTGAGAGAAGGAGGAAGAGCTAAGAATAGAGAAAAGGGGGCCCAGTACTGTGATGCTGCCTCTACCCACGTTGCTCGGCTTCTCTGTGTGCTGTTCTATTACTGAGATCAGCGGGCACTCAACCAGTTTTCCTTGAAATCTGTTTGTGCAGGCTTTGCTGAAAGAGGGCACAATGCAATTTATGCTATAGGTTCCCCTTTCACTTACATGTCAGTGAAGGATAGATGTTGAATGATAGATACAGATCTGTCTTACGCACTGTATGTGTTCATTAATGACGAGATCAGAATGCCTGGTTTGGCACATGTGAAAATTTCATCAGAATCTGTCACTTTTCATGTCAGAGGGAGGCCTTTTGAAGCTCTACTCTTGACAGACAGGGAAAAGAGGAAGAGATTTTGTAAGAAAAAAAATACTTATCAGATGGATGGAATGAGAACAAAAGATAAGATCTGCAGGTTGAGAAAAAGGGGTCAAGTTGCAAAGATGAAAGAAACGGATGGAGGGTTTGATAGCTGAATGAGATTGTGTAATATTATGGTCCTCAAAGGGCTGCAAAAAGAGATAACAGAAGTCAAAAGACATCCTGCACGCAGATGGCTTTCCTACATGCAAATGATAATCTGATAATTATGTTTTCAAAGGGAGACAGGAACATGATGCAAGACACGAACCAAACAGGAGTAGGTCTATATTGATATTCCAAACGCTAAACAGCAGGTAGAAGTTACGTACCAGAACGCACAACTACCAAACCACCAACGAATCAGTGCTATGTATCCACAGACTGTATCGCTCACTGAATAAAATACACAGCTCATTGTTTACTCAGATCTGTATTATGGTATCATCAAGTTTTCTTCTTCAAACAAAAACTCCAGTTATTTGAAGAGTTGATCAGAATAACACTGTGTCTGGCGATGTTCACGTGCTGCATCTGCTGATAGTTTACATTATAGCTCAGTTAGCTTACCCCTGTTTTTAGACTGAAAGCAGCCACAGTACATCCACAAATCCCCTCAGTTTTCTGTACGGTTTGTGTTGTCAGTAGCTGCACTAAAGATCTGTTCAAATCATCCGAACAAGGCCAGAACTGTCACATTTAGTCTGAACCGTGAATTAATAAATGATGAACTTAGCAACGATAATAACGTCACATAATTTTATACCTTTATAAGCCTCATAATTAAACTCACTTGTGTAGAAGAAATGGTTAAATTTCAGCATCAAAATCCATGCTTTTCATTTACAGCTGTGTCCAGAGGTGAAAACAACAGTGCTTCTAGCTTTTATCCCTTTGTCACTTTCTTTGACTCTAAACATTCTTTCGTTGTGGTTCTCAACCCATGTCGTCACTTTCTGATGCCTTATTCAAAAACCCTGTGGTGTTAGTTTTCATCACCGTGGGAGACGAGCAGAGTGACTCACTGCTCCCTCTAGTGGTCATATAACTCTGTCGGACCATCAGTGTAAATAAATTAATTTCAATTCTCTACAATCCAGTACATTGGTATGTTTGGGCTCTTTATTCCAAACACTCTAAAGGCTCCCACACGCTGTGCAATTTTAACAATCTTATAAGCAAGCCACACTATACGATATAAATTTGGGTACAACATGAAGTTTGCTGTGTGCTCGTTGCACAAAGCTCTGTGTAAACTGCACGATGAAAACGCAAGCTGAATTGCAGCCTACAACGCACGTGAGTTGAAATGTATTCGCAACAATAAATTGTCATCAGCGTGCGCAATCCATCCATTAAAAACAAAAATACGAAGTAATGGAACACTTGCCTTGTGGCATTTATAGGTGTGGACAAGAAGGGAAAAAAACGGAGGAGGAGAATATGGACGCAGTCGTGGCTTGGAAAGAGAGGCCAACTTTGGATGCCAATTTTGCAAAGAGAGCTTGAAATAAGTACTTGTTAGCATCTGCTAGCATTTAACGTTAGCATTTACTGTTATGGTCTGTCATTTTCAGCATCGCACTGATCAGTACTGCATTTCTATTGGTGAGTTAGCGGACGTAGATTGCAGCAGAAGTTATACTGTGATGATCACCCCAAATTTCTGACAGCGTCAGAATTTTATCGCAGGCTGTCTTTGGTCACAAGACTGTGACAACAGCCCTTCTTGAACCTTTCTCATGGTGTGATTTAGGGCCAAGACCAAAGATATTGCCACGATTCCCTCACGATTGCGATCTTTCGTCTGAGACGGCCTAAAATTGCACAGTGCGTGGGAGCCTTTTGATATTTTAGGTCTTTTTTTTAATATTTGAAAGTATAAATATGACTTAAAGCCCCTTTAAAGATGAGATAACCCACTTCTGATACACTTAGATCATTCAGATTTGCATAAAAAACAATAATACTTTCTGGATAAAATGTAAAAACAGAAGAAAGAAACCAATTCTAGTGACAATTTGCAGCAACAGCTGTGTTAGCGAACAAGGCTGTTAGCAGGGGTGAAGCCATTTGACATGCCCGGGGGCAGTGTTTGCTAACCTGTTCAAAGTGTCAATGAATCTGTCTCCATTTGACCCACAGTGGGGGGCAAGTTGTCAGGTAATTAGCTGTGACTTTGGGTAAGGAGTGGGTCTGGAAAACAGAAAACTGGAGAGGCCGAGAGGAAAAGCTGGTCCTTCATGAAGACAAGTCTATGACATGTAGGAAGCGTAGATACTGGGGGGGGGGTAATCATCTGCGTTTTTTGTTTCTCCTAATGAACCCGATCAACAGGTGATTGGTGGGACTGAGGCAAGGCCGAGATGTAGTGTTAACCTCTCAGGGGGGTAAATTAGAAGCTAAGGACAGAGAAAAGAGGACATATAAGCATGTGTCTGAGGCTCTGCAATCACATTTAGGCCTAAGTGGAGAGGAGCGTGTGGGCTTATATTACTGACATTCTTTTCAGTGGGATTATATCTGCACAGTTGGATCTTGAAAGAAATGCTCTAGGTTCATATTGGCTAAACAGCTGAAGCTACTATATCACCATTAATTAAAGTTAATCTACAGCTGTATATTATTTTACGTCGTGTATCAAACAAAAATCCAACTGATTATCTAGTTTTTATATTATAGTTAACGTATTATTTTATATTATAGTCTGATTATGGAGTGTATGTTTTACAAAATGAACAATTTGACAGTGTCACATTTGTCTTTCACTGTTTCTGCCCTTTTATAAGCTATTATCACCATTAATTGAGGAAATGACAGATTAATAAATAATAGTGCACTCCCTAACAAATAGAGTAAATGTCAAACTCATACATATCCAGCGAAGACAGATAATAAAGGTAAATGCAGGACCACAAACACTGAAATTGTCAGATTATAACAGTGAAGCTCAAAGATTTTTTATTATGGGCCTTTTGTAGCGATAGTAGGGGATATGCAGCCAGTGTCATCGTTTTATGAATCAAAAGAAAGATTATTTTAATCTTGTAGATGAAGCATTTGATGAGGAATCTGAGATAGGTGTATGTCACAGCTCACGATCTTATAAAGTTCTTTTTGTGATGAATGAGATGGTCAGACTAGAAAAGGCTAAAACCAGGACTGGGTAGTGTCGTATGTGTTCATCCAACCCAGATAAACTGATCTTCATGTTTACTCTAAAGCAGGGGTCTCACCAAAGGTTCCAATCCGATGAATTTGCAAAGTGCAAAAATCCCACAGTCAAGGCTGTCCAACTCATTTTAGTTCAGGTTCCACAAACAGACCAATATGGTCTCAAGTAAAATAACATATTAACCTACAGAAGACAGTGACTCCATATTTTCTTCTCGGTTTGATGTGAAAAAATAATATCACATAATGCCTATAAATAATGACAACTTAAAATTTTTGTCTTTGTTTTAGTGCAAAAAATGGCATTAAATTATGAAAATATGTACATTTACACACTATCCTGTAACAATAAAATGTGAATAACCTCAACAAATATGAACAACCTGAAATTTTAACAATTTTCTGCCTGTTAGTAGGTGTTTTGTGTTTTTGTAGATTCGATCCATAATGCACATGTATAAATGATACGTTGAGGCATAATATTGTTAAAATTGCACTTATTTTTCTTAAGAAATTTCATTTTTTTCAGGTTATTCACATCTTTTATGTTTGGATAGTTTATAAAAGTACGCATTTTCGTAATTTAATGTTTTTTTTTTTTTACACAAAAACAAAGACAAAAATCCCCCTAGAGATCAAATCGGACTGAATGTGGCCCCTGAAAGAAAGTGAGTTTGAGACCCCTGCTCTAAAGGCATGAACTACAAATGAATAGCACTACCATAACATCCAAGTGAAATATATAGAGATAGTGCATGAAAATATTCCCCATCCCCACAAATTCAACTTGACTGTATTGGTTTGGCTTCGAAAAATAACAATAATATAACCTATGTATATAATAAGCTCACGCAGTTCATATTTTTCTAGTCCTTCAATTTGCAGTATAGTAACAAAGTGCAGGTTGAATTAATGCACCGAGCCTGTATCCAGGCAGCAGAAATGTTTCTTGATATGATGCAGTGTGGGATTGGTGGTGTTATGTCAGTGAGTGTGTTCGGAAAAACAGCACAAGTGTTTAAGATCAGTAAGGGTAGAACTAGGAACATCTGTGCCTTTGATTCAGAAATATAAATAATTATTATCGATGATAAATACTCCAGTTACACATTACTCATCTCATACTTTCCATGTTTGCTTTCACCCAATGGAGCACAAAGTAAAGACTATTTTCTGTATTTGTCTATTATTTGGCATCATATGCTGCTAAACTGAGAAAATGTCTTGTTCTCTAAGCTACGTTTACATTTTAAACCCAACCACCATGCTTTCTATTAATAACTGAGTCTGGAGTTTATGATAGTCATCCAAAAATTTACCAGAAGCCACTAGCTCAGTATAATCAGTGCTTCAGTGTATAAATACTGTAAATGTTTTCTGGATTGACTGATTTTTGCTTTATTTTATTGGTGCCACAGAAATCTGTTCTACAGTAAGTTTGTTGACAAATTACAAACATATCAAGGTTCAGGCTGTGTTTTGGCAAGAATCTGGTAATGTAGCACAAGGGGTTATGATTCACGTTGTCACCATACATTGTATACTGTAAACACTTCTATGCTAAATGATATATCGTTTAATCTATCTTAATTTAATCCATCTCTGTTACCGCCGATCTTTGAATATGAACTGTTTATTAAAAATTGATGCATTAGTTTTGAGAATCAACACAGTATCACAAATCATAACATCGAGATACTCAAGTATATCAGTGTGCCTATTAAACTGTGATGTCATTTACTGTTTCCAGGTCTCCTAATATTCCTAATGTTCTCCTCCTCATTCTGCTGCAGTGCTGTGCCTGAGTCCATAAAACGCACCCAGTCATTCTACCACTTTACATGTAAGGATAAAGAGCAGGGGATGTGGATGAAGTTGATAAGTTATAATTTAAAAAAAAAAATGAGAAAAAAAAAGAAACTAGCTTATGTTAGCTGCATCTGCTAAACCAGATTTTTATGGATATCCCTGATATAGAATAAAGCTTTTATGGGCTGTTTCATGTCTTCACACTCTGTGATCCAGTTGTCAGTTCCTTATCTGTGCTTTCCATTTTAGGGGAAGGTAAATTAAATAACAGTTTATGTTAATACACACAGCTGAGCACATAGTGAAGCGCTGCATGGCTGTAAACAGACCAGGAGCTTAAACAGTATTTAAGACACTTAAAATTTTGATTTACTGTAGGTAAAACACTGACTACGTAAAATTTCACTTAACACTGTGTTTGAGTTAAATTAATTAATTTATCCTCTTTTGAACCCTAACTTATACCTCACTAGACAGTTGCCCTCCGGGGGACAAATAAATGTCTTGAATCTAAAGAAAGAAGTAACATTAAGTGACCATACAGGTGAGTTTATGGCACTGTTTTGTCAGATTTAACAACTAGATACTGACATTATACACATTCTGAAAAACAGGAGTGGTCCAAGTGCTTACTCTTTCTCATTAAATAGAAACCATACACTATTGGCGGAACAAAAATACCACAGAAATTGACTGAAAGGTGTGAAAATAATAATATGAAAATTGATCTGAAGCTAAAAGCAGGTAAGAAATGATTGTTGTTGGGTTACTGAGGAGATTGGTGTTCCCTCTGGAGCAGGTCCTCAGATGTGTCACGTCCAAAGTATTCTTTCTCTAATAGCTGTTATCACTGCACAGTAGTCTGGATGTATTATTTCCACTCAGATGTACTCAGTCAGATGACATGATGTGCCACAGAGGGCTTGCTTGTGGGCAGTAACAGCTACAGGTGCTGACGGAGGTAAAAGGAAGTCTGGACTGGTGTGAGGCCTCAGGTAATTAAAGGAATTACAGAAGAAGACAGATAGTGGTAATGGATACTTGGTCTTTCTCATTACAAGTCCCATGAGTGTTAGGCGCCATGGGCATGCTATTAAAGCCTCAAGAGAGCTGTAGCCCACAGTTAGCTGTTGAATGTTCAAATTTTGTCACCACTAAAGTGGTAGAAACAAAATTGGCTTAGACAGTGGACAAAAAAACTCCAGTATCAAGTCTCAGCTTTTCTGAGCAGGAAAAAAACCCTGAAAAAATACATTTTAGCCGCTGAGGTGAGGGCGTGAAAGGCTCTAAATGTGCTGGTTGATGGTTAAATTCCCTGGAGGGACTTGGGGTCGCTCGGAGAAGATTGCACATGAACTAGGATGTGCTGCTTCAGATGAAATTGGCAAACATATTGTATCAGAGTTAGTTACAGTGGGGCTTAGTAAAAAAGAAAAATGGTCAGGAACCAACAGCATCCAGCGCAGACTCTTGTGACACAGTGTACATATTGTAGTGACATAGCTGTGGTGTACATGAACCATTAAAAAGTGGTGGTCCAGACCCTTTGAGGCTCTAAAGGGTCCTGTATCGCTGCAGAAAGGGACACGTCACTTTGCTACTAAATTAAGTCTAGAGCAGGAGATACAACCTCTGTGGAATAAATGGCTTCAATGAGGTAATGAAGACCCTGGGGATAGATGGATTCTGCCTCAATACCATGTTCTCTTCATTCTTGTGCATCCAAGTGTGTCTGTTATATTGTGTATACTCCATGTTTGTGCACTACTGTGGCTGTGTGTGTGCTCTTTGCCATGTCCATCCATTTGTCTTTGATGAAGAGGCCATATAATTTTATTTAGAGTGCATAGGCAGCCTCAGCGCAACAGTAGAGATCTGTCGTGTGTCTCATTATAAGTGCAATTAGCAAAGAGAGAATTCTTGACTGGACAAAAGTGCACTTAATGAAACACCCAAGACCCTCTTCAATGAACCAGAGATTTTTTTTTTTTTCTGTCATTTGTGGCTCTTCTACAAAACACCAGAGAGGTGACAGATTATTCAATAAAGTGAAATGCGTAAAGATATTCGGTAAAGTCTCCCAGTAATGTTACGTTTCATAGAATCAAATCATAAAGCACAGTCCTGGCAAAAGTGACAGGATGAAAACTAATGCGATTTAACGCTTCATACCAGAAAATAAACACAAATGATCTCTGGATTTTGGATTGCTTTTCGAATAAAAAAAGATGAATTGATAACTGGGCAGACAGCAATCATGTTTTTTTTTTTATTTTCTGATATTTTATCCAGATGAGATGACTAATCCATGACAGTTTCAGTTCGTTGCAACACCGATATCAATTTATCTGTGAAATTTGTTGCAGATATTCAGGTCTCCTCCAAAATGAATCACATGTTCTCGCTGAGTTATTCCAATATTTTGTCTTGCACTTGTTGGTTTATGATCAAATAAAAGCAACACTACTTTGTGTTGCGCTAACGTGCAAACATGACAAACTAAGGTGATGCACTTGGTAAATACGCAGCTACTCGTACATGTGATAAAGGAAAATAGGTACATCTTGTAAACTCACACCAGCAGCTGACTTTTTGAGGATGAATTGAATAATTACAGTGGATGTAAATAGAACATGAGTCGACTTCTACAACCCCTGCAGGGGAGTCATTATAGCAGCATGACATCTGATTACCAGACTGAACACAACAATGTCACGCAGCTCTGACTGACAGATCAGAATGAATGAGACGGCTTCAGAGATTTGATGCAGGTGATGCCTCAACTTCTATTTAAAACTTGTTTTTAAGCTCAGTCAGCTGTAATATTTCTACCCCAAAATGCAGAATGTTTTGCTGAAAACCCCAGTACGATACAGTTCACTAGTACAGTTGGCCAAATACTGAACATCTTTGGATTTTTTTCTGGATTTAACAAAAATTTTCACATACACAAAAAGAAAAATGGCAATTTAGGTACCATTTTTGTACTGTGACGTGTGAACTAACAGCAGAACCTCTGCTTTAGGTGTGTTTTTTTAAAAGCTTGTTGATGCTGAATTGTCCCCTGCTGTTTTTCTAAATAGCTCTCGCAGAAATGACCTTATTTTGCCATTTGTTTATTCTTAAAAGAAGAAAAGAAACACCTTTGGAGGCTTTACCAGTCTCTAATTAATTAAGCACAGTGTTTCTTAATTAGTGATGAAATATTTTAGATGTGACATGTCTCCAGGGAATGTGTAGACCTTTAAATGAAATTAAAATATTAATATTAATATTACATTAATACTGTAAAAATTCCTTTATATATTTTATTAAAGCGCACTGTTTGGTATGATTTGTTATTAATTAATCCAGTGTGTGCATTGAGGAGAGGACTAAAATACCACTGTTACCTGTAACTGGTCACCCACTGGATGTAAATGGCCTTCAGGTTATGCCTTTCAGCTTATGTCATCCACAATACATTTGAAAAGCACCACAACAAGTCTCAAGAGATAGAGCACAGCTTGATAATGAGTGTTTTAACCCATAAAGACCCAAACACCCATCACCGACCGAAACCAATTACTGATCTAAACTGTTTAATACCTGTTGATCCACTAATCCTATCAATACATGCAAATAATTGGTATAAAATGCAGTTTGTCATCTTTTCATGTTCATCAGATATGACCCATTTGGACGTCCAGAGGCTCCGTAGTGAACGTGGAAACACCGTCATCCTCTACAACATTGATTCACCAGTAAAACCCATGGAGTTGGATTAATAACAGTGGATGGAAACACTGGGTTTATGTTCAGTTAATGATAGATTTGACTGAAAACGTCACTTTTTCTGCAGTTTTATCAGTTTTTTGATATAATAACCCTCAACTTTAATCTGAGCTTTTATGAACATCTATATGATCAGTGAATTAGATACAGAAAAATACCTGATTTAAACTGATAAAATGCAAAATACAGAAGATAATATTATAATAAATGGTGATAAATCTCTTAAGAAAGCTTAGATATAGAGAAAATTTCATTTAGTAACTGACACATAAGTAGCGCTGGGTCTTTATGGGTTAAATCGTGTGGCAGTTTTGACCATCTCTCAGGATACGCGGTAGTATGTAATAAACTGCATGATATAAAAACCCCTGATCATTAAAGTCTACATATATTCATTCCTGTGGGAATTGACAGGGTATGAGTTATTCAAGGCGCACAGTTTGTGGCTTGATTGATCATATGGAATCTTTATTGGCAGACTGGAAGCCCATAAGTGTCAATATGTATATGTGTGTGTGCTGTTGTAAAGCTCAAGCAGCTCTGGTAATTCTGTTGGCGGTTTGTGCCATTTGACAGAGTTCTGTGATCAATGCTCTTTGTAAATGTTAACAGTGATATGACCAACGCCTCAGCCTTATTGGCATGATTTAGTTCAACCCAGAGCTTGCTCTCTGCACGCGAACCTCATCTGATGTGTTTGCATGTGTGGATGGAAGTCTTATTTGTGCTTACGTCCATACGCTGCGAAAACAAAAGCCGTGTACGCATCAGGAGGGCTCAGATGTGTGCATGCGTGGACCTAAACAGCACTTGACCTACACTACCGACACTCAAACCATCTACCCTTCTGTGTTCATGGTTCTGTTTATTTATTGGAGCAAAGAATGGTGGTCACATCAACAGTAAAGTGCTGAATACAAGCAGTGCATACATGTGGGTGTTTTGTGTAACTGCTTGTCACCACTTATCCAGCCTTTTCCTGCACTGCATATGTTATTGTAATTGCAGTGTAAGTGCTGTAATGGGCACACAAATGCATATAAATTCATATGTCAACAGAGATTTGTTACCACACTATTAGATGGTTTACTTTTGCTTTATTATGCTACCATGTGAGCAAATGATCCACTCTTGACACCCTCCATTTAAAAGGTATTAATTGGGAGCTGATAATGACAGTAGAGATGTTGTACTGTATGTAGGTCTGATTAGTCCAAATGTCACTGAAGAGTCTGCTCTGGCAGTTTCCTGCACGCTCCCTCCATCGTGTTATTTTTTCTTGTGTTTATCTGCCTGTAGCCCTTTTGGAGATTCATTTTTAATGTGAGGTACACTAAAAGGCGGAGCACTGGATCATCCCTGTCTACAGGAGTGCATTAACTTTTCTACTGTGTGTCTGTGGGTGTGCACATGCTATTTATTTTATGTTACAAGCATTTTATTTTTGTCAGTGAGAGTTGGCGCAGCAAATATGCATCAGCTTAGATAAAAGTAAATTGTGTATTATTAGGAGAGGGCACGCACAGCATGTAGTGTACTGTATAAACTAATGTGAGTGCACAAGTAGTGTGTATCTTACTGTCCATCAAGGTGTTATGTGGAAGCATATTTGAAGTGTTGCTATGGAAACCGAGCACTGCTGTTATACAGAAACACATATCTGAGTTGGTCTCCTTCTCTGCTCCCTCGTTTACTGTCACACTTCTTGCGTTATTTTCAAAAATTTTTTTTCTAATAGTTTCCCTCCAGTGTCGAGTGGATTTATCAGCCATTTTGCAGGATTTCTTTTTTTTTTTTCTTTTTCTTTTTTTTTTTTTTTTTTTTTTTTTTTTTACATATTAAGAGGATTTTTTTCCCTTCCCTTCGCAGTCTTCTCTTTTTTCCTTTAGATGTTCTTAACCTCCTCCCCACCCTTGGCTCTTCTTTTATCATCTTGTGCTAATCATGTCCTCTTTTTATCTTTCTTTCTTCAGCTGTGTTGCCCCTCCACACCTCCCTCCCTCCCTCCATTGGGTTTCTTATTGCTGTTCCTTCCTCCACCTCCATCTCTTTTGTGTATGTCTCTATTTATTCTCTCCCTCTCCCCCCTTCTCTTCTTTCTGCTGCCTTCCTCCCACTCGCTTCCTCCTCCTCCTCTCTCTCTCTCTCTCTCTCTCTCTCTCTCTCTCTCTCTCGCTCTCTCTCTCTCTCTCACTC
>JAPQRP010000001.1:10203026-10234899 GCA_037367295.1 Apogon hyalosoma | reverse complement strand
TCTCTCTCTCTCTCTCTCTCTCTCTCTCTCTCTCTCTCTCTCTCTCTCTCTCTCTCTCTCTCTCTCTCTCTCTGTTCCACTGTGGTGTCCTCGTGGAGAATTCAGTTCGTTTACAATTAGCATGTGCACCTGCAATTAAAGCTGACAAACCTCTGGTAATTAGACCTTTTAGACAAACTGTTTTTATGTGCAGATCACATTTCCTCCTCTGCTGATTTTCCACATTCTTCTCTGTCCTCACACTATTTCACCCGTTTCTCCTCGGTTTCTGTTTCTGCTTCCTACCTCTGTCTGATTTACACCTTCCCTCCTTCTCCTCAGATTCCTTTGGACTTTTTTTTTTTTGTTTGTTTTTGTTTTTTGGTGCTGCCTGGATCACACACTGCTTGATAAATAAAAGATTACCAAAGGTGTTGTTGTGTGAGCGAAAAAGAGGAACAAGCCTTTTTACCTTGCCCTTCATTCATCCCTCTCCTAAAGTGCTCCTCCATGCTTAATTTAGAATATGAGCATGAACATGAACATATACTCATTAAGATTCTTCTCCTTTAACTATGCAGAAATTATGCCTAAATTTGTTCTCTGATACACTTTGTATGAGCATACACACGCACACAAAATAGTAAGAAACTACAATTTTCACATCAGGCTATGACTAATTGTGTTTCTCCCTGCTTGTCACCTCTCTCTGATTGCATCTTTCACTGGCTTTTTCTTGTTCCTTTCCCTTCTCTCCATCGTCTCCCTCTTTATATCATTCTTCATTGCGCCTTGTTTGGCTGCTAATACAGGAGCAGTAAATAATGACAATAAGAGTAAATAATAGGTCTCCATTCTACTTCAAAGAGAAGCAGACGGATGGTAGAGGGTTGAAAGAAAACAGGTTGGAGGGTAAAGGAGAAAACAGCAGTGAAAGAGGGAGTGTGGGAAGGAGAGAGGAGGAGGGAGAAGAGTAAGAGAGAGAGAGAGAGAGAGAGAGAGAGACGGAGAGGCAGTCAAACCCAGTCTGAGTGTCTAATGGTCACTTAGCCTGGCAGCAAGTCCATGAAGCTTTGAGGCTGTCAATCTGTCAAAATGCACACAGTGCTGTCTCAACTTTTCCAGAACACACATACACACACATACGCATGCACACAAACACACACAATTCACTATTTCTTTCCCTCTCTGGGTCTTTGATGTGTGCCACAGGGTTGCTCCAAGGAAGTCACAGCAGAGTATAATGGATGTGGCGTTGTCACTTGATGCTCTACGGGAGCTTACAGGCTTCGAAGTGTGTGGTTTGCGTGGTTTGATACGCAGCTATGTAGGTCTGCAATTATCACATGAAATCGTGTGTATTTTTTTAGACCCTGACCTACACTGCAATCTTTAATAAAATGCTCTCAGTTCACATTAGTTTTATCACCGTGTCAAAAACAAAGGGGTAATAATTACACTGTTTTCCACAAATGTGCTCCCTCAGATAAACAAACAATTTTCAGTGCTCTCAGGTGGATAGACAGTTTATAAATGACCAAAGGTGAATCTTTGGTATTTTTGTGCTGCCACTGCATATACAGTATGTCACTGATAAGCAAATGCCAGCAGAATATATTCATACAGCTAATTTACTGTTCAGGCTCTAGAATATGTACTGTTTTCAACTTTGCACTATTGTAAACCATTGTATGTTTCTGACAACCACAGATACAAGTAATATTCTTGAGCCAAAATATGTTCCATATCAAAGCTTCAACTGGTTTTAAGTGGTCATGTGAAAGTGAACGGAAATTTTAATACTCATTAGGGCTGCATAACCAACTTAACTGTCAACCTGTGTAATTAGAGTATATAACAACAAAAATGGTGTGCACAAGTAGCAAGTAGCTTCATGATACCATTTGTTAATTGTAGTCAAAAAAATCTTAATAATGTTCTCACAAATTGCATTATGAGATTTTTAACACATTTTTCAGCGCACTGCATTTGTTTTCTGTGAAAAACTCAATTAACATCAAGTGGCTGTGATGCATTATTCAGCTTTTACAATCAGTGTAGAAGTATTTAGACTTAAAACATACAGAATGAGGATGTGCACTCCAGCTTCTTATGGCAGTGTCCTGGATTGTGTGTATCTACTATCCGCCCAGTGACCTACTGCCAATAGAGTAAAGGAAACAAAGTAGCAGGTCCTTCAACAGCAAATTACATTAATTTATAAGAATCCCTGGTTTGTAGAAATGTGTAGAATTCTTGAAGCTGGTTTGTTACTAGCTCATGTTTTTGTTTTTTTTTTTACTTTTGGTCAAGTGTTGTTTAGGATGGAAGTGATTTATTATCTCGGTTCTTTTTTCTCTTTTCTTCCAGGGACGGCATTTACACTCCTCCACAATGCTTGTCAGCCTCCACTTCTCTCCCTCCCGTCTTCAGGACAAGCGCTTCATCTCCCTCTCCTCCCCTCAACATCCTCCTCCTCCTCCTCCTCCTCCTCCTCCAGTTCACTCATCCCATCATCCTCATCTTCAGCCCCGGCTGACCCTGCCTGTCCTCTCCTTGTCCTTCTCTCTGCTCCTCCTCTCCATACTCCTTCTGCCTGTCTGCGAGTCTCGCAGGGGTGGAGGTCCAGGGACAGGGCCTGGAGGTCCGCAAACAGGACAAGGTGGCCAGAGAGGAGGGAGCACTCAGAGGGGCGTCGTCATCCCCCCTCAATACTCCCCTGGCTCACAGCCTCTCCCTCCAATCAACCCCAAACTGATCAACTCTCTCAGTATTGCTGTCATCTTAGTGGGCAACTCTAGTGAAGTAGCCCTCGGGGCTGGACTTGAGAAAGAGGACTTCCTCCATATCCCTTACCCTCCCAAAGTTGAAGTGGTCACTATGAATGAGACTGACCCTAAAAGTATCATCAATCGGATCTGCGTACAAATGACCAGGAATTCACTGCAAGGTGTAGTGTTTGGTGACGACACAGACCAGGAGGCCATCGCTCAGATCCTGGACTTCATTTCCGCCCAGACACACATCCCCATCCTGGGCATCAGGGGAGGATCTTCCATGGTCATGGCTGCCAAGGTAGGAGAACTCTAAAGCTACTTTTCTTGGTGCAAAAATAACAAAACCTTGAATTATGAACATTGAATGAATAACCTGACCCCGCTGCATAAACACTGAAAGCAATGTGAGCTGCAAAAAAGACTAAATGACTAGTTCTTGCAGTCATTGCAGAGTATATTTCAAAATACTGCAAACTATGCATAGAATATACAGACCGCGGTGGATGCCTGGATTTGATTTAGCAACAAACTTTAGGGTAAATGCAGAATTTTATTAACAGTAATGTGGCGAACAGTTGGAATAAAGATTAATAATAAGCTTAAATAGTTTTCACATAATTTGTGTATTTTTATTATAATTAGAAAAAAAATGTGGATTTTCTCTTTTTCGAGATGCCCAAGTCGTTCACACACAGTGCTGCTTTTTATTCAAAGCCAGCCTCTCCCTGATGATTGATTTTGCAGCTAATTGACTTCCCCTGCGAACCTGACGTCATATTGACCCTCCTGACAGTGAGTCGGCTAAACTCTAAAAGGACTCACAGCATGAAACAGAAGAATACATAGCAAGTCAAAAACCATCTCTGTGGGATCTGGGTATAAGAGGTTTGGCCCGAACAAGTCAAATGTGGGATCCATAAAGGGAACAATAGCACTGAAATGCACACTTAAATAATGCAGAGTAAATAGGCTTAGCAATGTTTCAGTCCCTCTCAGAGAAATGGTAGAATCTGTAGGACAGTACGGTTGTTTTTTGTGCGCCTTTTGATGTGGCCTCCAACAGGGTTTAGAAAAACCACCAGAGAGGTACGTTAGATATTTTCTGAAGTTGCCCTTCAAGTTTCTGACTATAGATTAGTCTTTCAGTCTGTCTGTATTATGATCACCTATGATTATTTTCTGCTAAAAGGATCCATATATTATCTTAGAAAATACGATGCCCATTGCTGAAAACTTTACTTTTTCCAACGATGGGACAAACTAATTAAATCACAATGCTCAAAAATATTAGTGCGTCATATTCAGATGTAATATACTAACTATAGAGGATGTTACTATCCTTCACAAAACAATGGAAAACTACCTGCCCATACATTACTGCCCATACATTACAAAACACAGGATGACTAACTGCACAGCAAAGTGTCCTTCACCCTGTCAGGAGTTAGAAATACCCACAATTATCTTTTACAAATTGCAAAATCTTGTCTAATACAAACAGTGGAGCAGTGGTCTTAATCACTATGGGCTTAACCACGATACATGGTATCAGGGACTTTTGTGAGAGCAGTAATTCAAGCACAAACCCTGTACATGTCTGAGACTTCACTGTTACACCACAGTAGCTGGTTTGATTAGATTGTGGAGTGTCTTGCAGAATAAATTTGTGCGTATTATTAGTGTATAATGTGAGGGGATATGTCTGTGTCATTATTTACTTGTATAATGGCCTAATTAGAAAAACTGGATGAGTTTGACACAGTGCGGTAATTATGGTGGGTAACAAGCAACTTTGGAGCGGCAAGACAGCCATAATCTGGAAATAGGATCTATAGGATTTACTTGTTGATGCACAGAGCCCTGTGAATCAGGGATATTTCTAAGGCTAAATAATGAAGCAAGTAAATGAGAGCCACTGTTCAAAGAGAACCGTGTCAGTGTCCCGACAATAAGACTTGAATGGTCTTAAAGCTGTGTCAGGTTCTAAAGCAGCCATAAAGCCTACAGGGCTTCTTCTTCTTCTTCTTCTTCTCCTTCTGTGGTACACTATTGAAGATAGTTGCAGTAGTGAACAAAGGATGTGTCAGATGTAAGAACAAAAAAAAAAAAAAGAGTTGTTGTAAAGAAGGAGAACACAAGACAGTAAACAAGTAAGGAAGAGGGGTGAAGGTTATGAAATAGCACAACTTGTGTGGGAGTGGAGGAGGAAGAGGATTTGGCTCAACATATAATTACCACATTTTGTAGCTGACGGAGAGACAGAGGGCACAAACTGAGAGTGACAAGAGGGAAAGCGTAGACAACAGACATGTAAAAGTGCTGCTGAGGGAACAGAGCACATACATGGAGCAGTGGAGCGAAGCTGCGTGAGGCATCACTTGATGGTTAACACAGTTTTTGAGGAAATCTCAGTATTATTCCCTGTTCTCAGTGATTACCGTTCACTTGGCTGGCTTGCTTAAACCTTTATTCTTCCTCTGTTCCAATGTTCTCTGTCACACACATATTAAAAAACACACACTGGCAGAATGAGGCATGAATGCAGTGGATACAGTTGGCATGGCAACCACTTGCTTATATATTTCTCTCTACGTACTGTACAAAAGCAGTTAGAGTGGGAGAAGGAAAGAAATTGCTCTATCTGAGTAAGACAAACAGCTAATAGAGAAAAGGAACAGGATTATTATGACCTAGTTAGAGTAGAGGGCCATTTGAGTAGAAAGGAGGTGAAAGAGTCAGAAAAGAAAAATAAATAGACTGGGAGGGGAGAATGGGGAGGTGAAATGGATTGCATTTTATTCTGCTGCTTTAGCAATTAAAACATGAAGCTTGTCAAATAATAAATCCTGAAAGGTGTCAAAACATGACAGACCTCTGTATCCACAAACTTTTTTGTATATCTGAGCATAGAAAGAAAAACACCAATGAAAAAAGAACAAAAAATAAATAAAAATAAAACACACCAAAACTCCTTTGTCTTCTTCTGCAAGGCCAAAAATGTGCATCATCATGCAACATCGAGGGTAATGACACTAAAGCTGCTCCGAATGCCTTTTTCTCTGGTCCTGTGCCCATTGTTGACAGTGAATATTCAGAGCTTAGCAGCGATAGAAATTTGAATACCCCATTAAGAGACTGATGCATAAGTCAGACAATCGTCGCACTCTTATCTGAACGATTAACAGGCTTGTAATCATGACTTCAACTACCAAACATACATTTAAGTTATACATAAGATGATATGTAACAACAATATAACTTGGCAAAATGAGTTATAATACTTTCACTACTTTACTAATGACATCTCAGACACGTTGACTTGAGATCCGGAGACACCATAGATCAGATTCACAGGCATTTACAGCTCAGCATGAACTGAATGTCTTTTAAATCCATCATCCTGACTGTACAGCATGAGTAAACACTTCACACCAAATTCTGCAGGTTAAAGCAAACAAACAGAACACTTTTAGCGCTATACCCACAGTGATGCTGGGCTGGCGGCCTGAAGATGACCCTCTAATCCTGTGTGTAATAAAATGCACTACTCGGATTAAATTAGCCTGATGAAGATCGTTTAGCGCAGTGGTTCTCAAACTGTTTACGGTGGAGTGCCCCCTGAAATATATTTTGTTAGCCAAGTACCTACAACTCTCACTTCAGTGTTTTTGAGAGAAAAAAATTTGGCAAAATTTGTTCCGGAGCCAAAGGTGTCTGTTTATATTTTAAAAACTTTGTAAACAAACAACATATATTTAACTGCAATATATACAAAAAATGTAAGTACATTTTGTGTGCAGAATATAAACTGAAAAGTGCCTTCTTTCATTGATATGAAAAATAAATAAATTGAATAAACTGGTCATCAATTAATTAGGTATTGTTTTTGGTTCTTTTTTTTTTTTTTTTTGTCTGTTTGTGTGTTTGTTTGTCAGCAACTTTACGCAAAAACCACTGGACCAGTTTCCATGAAATTCTCAGGAAAGATGCGAAGCGGTCCAGAATAGATCCCATGAGATTTTGGTGAATGTAGGACAAAGGTCAAGGTCACCAAAAATGTGTTTTTGCAATGATAAGAGATAGAGCAAATCAGGTAAAACGTTTGTGAGGGGCGGGGTTTGTTGTGCCTGGAACCACTTGTTTATTTTGTATTTGGTGCATGATGACTTATTTAATGTATTTTCCAAAAAAATTTCAAGTACCCCCTGGGCTTCTTCCAAGTACCCCTGGGCGTACACGTACCCCACTTTGGGAACCCCTGGTCTAGTGGTTACTTTTGCAGGAATGACCTTATTGTGACCAATATTTCAATAGTCAGCCATTCGGGTCTAGCCCTACATCTTATCATATTGACAGTGAAAGATAAACAGCGCAGTGAGCATTATCTATCAGTCAAACCCAGGATGCAAATCAAACTCAAGCGGTTTAGTCTTGGAAGAAGGAGAAAAGAGTTGCAATCATACAACAATAATTAACAAATCTAAACTCAAAGCATCGCCTCCTTGAGTCTCAGCCTCATACGTATGAAAACAAAACAAGGTCTGACTGAAAGATAGTTCTGTCTTTCATCTCCAGAACTGAATCACCTAGACTTGTGGCATTTCTCTAGCAAGGGTACATTGAAGAGGAATTGCAGAACAAGTACTAACCAGGAAAAGAGAAACGGTTGTTTTGTCTAAATGAACTAATTAACATATGGCCCAGGCCTTGGTAATTCTCTAAGATCACACATGAATGAACACTGTGTCTAAATAAAGTCAGAGGATAACATGAATTTTTTCAACATTGACACTGCACCTCATTTTTAAGAGTTATTAAGTGGTTAATTTTTCTGCAACTTAATTCATTTACGCATTTGGTTTGTTATTACCCCACCCTCCGAAGGGGAGGCAAGGGGTAATGTTTTTGGTTTAGTTTCTTTGTTTCTTTGTTTATTTCTGTGTCTGTCAATGCTCTAGCAGCAAAACTCTTGGTTGAATTCGTACCAAATTGGGTTCATAGTGAAATTTTAAATGTCTATTAAAACATCAATTTTGTTTCAATTTACTTCAAACTTGGCACATATGTAGAGGCAGTTGATAGGCTGACATTAGCTCGATCAATGCCAAAATAAGCTACAATACACGCGAGGGGCGGGGCTTGTTGTGCCTGGCACCACTTGTTAGATGTTGATTCTTTATGGTAAAGCATTTACAATTGAATCTCTAAAAAATGTTACCCTGCAAATTTGGCGATCAACTGTAATGGCTCTGCGAATAGTGCTGTTGATTCATTTCCTTGAGTTAACTGATGTGAGTTAAAGTCAATCTTCCAAACAGTGTCGGTATCTATGAAATGAAAATTAATACTAAAAACAGAGAAGTGTAAAAGTGCCACTGAGTTCTGCAGAAACTGGAAGTGTCACAGAGCGATATGAGCGAGACGAAGCCTGTAGTGACATGAGAGAGGATTGTATGAACTTCCCTGCATGTGCACATATGCTTGCGCGCATACAGTGAGAGGGAGTTAGTGATTTTCCCCCCATCAATAACTCAATTCCCTTCAGGTTTCGTGAGTCCATTCCTTATCAGTTCACAATTATGTCTAATCTATTGTGCTTTGAAGTCCGTTACTTCAGGCTTTTATGTAGGGCAAACCACTTGGTTTCTCCATATCTGGTCACTTAGCAATTAGATTTGCTTTTATGACAACACTGAACATATGTGTCCTTTTTATGACATTTAATCTTTAAATGACATTATTCCACATGCTTCACGCTGCTCCATTCTTTGGTTCAACATACTGTCCTGATACCTCTCAGCTCTTGTGGCTTTATTTTCCTTTCCAGTACACCATTATAATGAATCAGTGAGCCAGTGACAGATGCAGGTAGGCCCATTATGCACCAAACAATTTGTACACTTCCATTTAGCCATTAATTCTTTCCGTGCCATGTGTTGGTATTGGCATAATAGGACGACAGAGTTGGCCCAGGCCCACACTCAACTCCGGCTCTGGAGACTAATGAGGTCTTCCAGATCTATTGTCAGGACTTAAGCTGCGCGCGTGTTTGCTTTTGTGCACGTGTGCATGTGTGGTGACACGTAAAGCATGCTGGGTTTCAATGATAATAGCCCCTTCCCGTGTGTTTGGGGAGATTACAGCAGTTGTTTTCACTGCAAACAAGGCACCTAGAGGCGCAGAGCGTGTTGATACCATTTCTCATAAACGGTCCATTCGCCTTAAAGTAGATTTGTTGTTGTTCTTCTTCTTTTCCATTCCACACAGCTTAGGAGGTTTTTTGTAGCCATGCGGCACAGAACAGTTCATTTAATAGAAATCTATGTTGGGGTGAAAAATTATTGGTCAGATGGTCAATAGTAAAAGTCATGGATGAATGGGCTCCAGTGCTGTGGCTCGCTAGTATCGAGAAAGCTCCCCTTTAGGAAAAACTCCTTTTGCTCTACAGACAAAGCACTCTCTGTCAGTGAAAACTGATTCACGACTCCTTGATTGATTACTATAATTATACACCCTCTCTGTCTTAAAATAGGCGTCTTTGTACAGTAATGTGTGAGGACTTTTAATATAACAGACACGAGCAGAAAAGTGAATTATCTGGTAGATCTGTTTGGTCACTTAGAAGTACAATATTTGACATTAGCCAGACCAAGTGCTAATAATACGTGCTTACTATTCTGCTGTAGATGACATGATTGCCTGAGCCGAGGGTGCACTCTGTTTTCTCATCCTGTTGTACTGACTCCCAGTTCGTGGTTGTATGAGTCCCCTCCTTTCATCCACCATGCACCATGTATCCCATTATGCTTGGTGGTTGTACATGAGGGGATAATGGACAGCCTCTGTAATGCCCTCTTTTGCAATTAGGACAAAGCTCAAAAGACAAGATGATAAAGGGATAAACTACAATAATAAACAACATATTCACACAGGATTAGTTTTGAAGGAAACATACTCATTAAGACAGGACATAGACAATTTGCACAGGACATCTCTTTAATCAGTCAAATGAGAGTTTGTTTGTGTGTTGTTGCCCACGACAAAAAAGCTCCATATGTCAAACGCAGGTTTCCATCCATTCATGCTGATACACACGAATAGCTGCAACTACACTTGGCTATGGGAGCAAAGCTCGTGTCAAGTTGGATCTGCTGTCAGTTTGGGCTGAATGCCATATTTTGATTTAATTTGAACCACTGATCCTTCTTTAATTGAAGTCGCGCAGTGTTTTTGTCAAACTCACAGCTTTTACTTCTGACAAAGCTACTTCATTTTGATTATTTTTATTGGACACGTCAGTAAGAGAATTATTTCTTTATACGCATGCAGAATGAATTCAAATCTTAACAGACCAGATTTGGACGGGACTAAAATAACAGGCATGCTTCGGTAATGATTACTTTACACAAGTTCTCCCTGTTAAACTAATCCCAGCCCATCAGAGCTTCACACTCACTCTGTCTCAGTGAGATACTGTTGCAGTCTGTACTTGATTGATGTGCCTATTTCCCTGCTCTGCCATACATTTAACCCTGCAAACGTACAACAGATTTTAGCCTGGTGGGGGAAATATATGCTCAAAAGCTGAATTCCCTCCTTAGCATGTCATGCTTGTGGTTGATTGCAGCTAAATGTAGGTACAAGGACTCTCTCTCTCTCTCACTTAAAGCTAAAATCACCAGTGCTCACTCTAAGTTGCAATGTCACGAAACCACAAAGCCTGAAGCAGCTTCTCTGACGGTGGAAAGAAACTGTGACGACATCCACGGTTGTTTTTGTGGGGATACATATCTTCAGGTTCAAAGCTGTTACAGTATGTTTAGTGATTCACTTTTAAATGGCCAGACCATTTCACATCCCATTATGTGTTCTGATCTTTACCAGACTGTCATGAAGAAAAGGGAGCACGTCGCTGTAGGAGACGATTATTCAGCAGGTTGAAGTTGCAAGATGGGCTAAAAGATGTGACAAAAACATGATCACAATATTGTTTCAAGATTTTTGTCCCATCGTATCAATATTTTGAGCTGAAGTCCTGCTCCCTCCAGTTTAATCCCATGAGACCTTATTTTGGAAAAAAAAAACAACTATTACAATCAATGGCAAGAGACGAGTCATTTTTTGATCCTCTTTGAATTATACAATAATTTACACATGTGATATTCATCTGTTTAAAAGGTAATTTTCCAAGTCAAGAAATTCACATTTTGTGGTAAAACTGCTGAACTATCAGACTGTGAAAATTCATAAATAGAAACACTGCACACCCAAAAGTTGTCCTAACCATCTCTCTCCATGACCAATACAGAGCTGTTGAAGATGTCATTACATGTTTATCGTGACCACATTACAGTGACATTCATAGTTTTATGTTTTTTCCACATTGTTCTTAAAGATTAGGATTAAAATGTACCAAGACAGCAGGCATTTTGGTGTTGGTGATGTTTATTGTGTGCAACAGGAGATGCAGTCCATTTAGTTGTCTAACCACTAGATGTTTCTTTACTTTCTTTGCCACAAACTGCAACTTTTTTGGCTTGTAAAATTAACTTTTAAATAGACAAATATGTGTAAATGGTGACAAACAGGATGAAGAAACTGTTTATCTTTGGTCACTGACTACTGTTCATATTTTTCTGAAATTAGCTCCCATTTGGCACACCAAGGGGCCACATTGGAACAGTATCCCAGTAATGCCTGAAGTCAGAACAAAAATAATTCATTAGTTAATGTTTATTACCATGAGACACACACACACATATATATATATATATTGTAAGTGTAATAGAAATTTTAGGTCTATATATATTTAAGCAGAGGAAGATTAGAGAAATGCAAAATTTTCCAGTTTAAACAACATTTGAGCATTACTTCCTGAATTTACAAAGTGTATTTGAATGCACCATGAAGTCAGTCTGCTGTACAAAGTGATATAAATATGGAAGAGTTTATGAGGTTTACCTGAATGGACCATGAAGTTCCCAGTTTGGTTTTGTGGAGACTCTCGACATAGTTGTTATTTTTTACAAAACCATTTTGGTTCTAATAGTTGCCTTCCAGTGGGCCAGCAGAGACCCATACACACTGACCAAAAAAGTCCAAAACTTATCATCGACATAAATGGTAGCACTGTCCCATTTTTAGATTGTTTTATTTCCCAGTTTGTGTCGCTAAATATTTGTCATGTCAGTGTTGTATCCTGGCGGTAGTCCACTCTCAGATTGTTTTCAGAGTTCTCCCCAGATGAGACAGATTTTCTCGTCATGCTGTACCACACACACACACACACACGCACACACGCACATACACGCACACGCACACACACACACACACGCACACACACACACACACACACACACACACACACACACACACACACATACACTGCAATTGAGGTTGAGGTCAAGGAAGGTGTGAAGATGGTATCCCACTCTCTCTTCCATCACATCCCATCTTTCAGGTTTTTCCCACCTCTGCCCCCACTTTTCCTCTTTTATTGCACTGATCTCGCGACTGACACCCTAAACTGTTTATGAATGGGGTGCCACCCTTGATGTCCCGTGAATTCAGTCTAAACTCACACAATGAGCTTTTTCTGCGCTTTCATTTTCCCCTTTATAAATTCCTAAATTTTAATTGTGCCCCTCAAAAGGGCTGCAGATCCTCTCCTCTCGCCTTCTCTTTTCCTCCCTCCTTGTCTTTCGCTCCATATAATGAGGTCGTTTTATCAGTGGCTGTGCTGTGCGTGGAAGGGGTGAGTAATTTGGAGATCACAGGAGACTTCTCTGCATTGCACTTGGTTACAACAGGTTGTCAGAAGGCTTTGGGAGCCTCTCTTGGTTTCTTTTAACCAGCAGTAACTATCTGGCCTTTTAACATGCCAGCATATACGCCCTAATTACCAGCTAATCCTATTAAGTTTGGTAAAGATGGCATATGATTCAAGTGCAACAAGATTAGCTTTTTCGTGCTACCAAAACACAATATGTTGTTTGTTTTGGAAGGTTTTCTGGATTGTGTTTTTAAAATTACACTTGGTTCCAAAATCCTCCACATAAGTACAACAAATAACACAAAACTGCAAAATACTTGCATGCACATCTTTAGCATCACAACTACTCATACCAGTGATGATGTGAATCTGCAGCTGTTACAATATTTGTTAAATAAAAGGTCCAGATAGCTTTGCACCAGATCATTCTTCAGAAAAAAAATGATTCATCATCATCTGGAGCACTCACATAAAGTGTGTTTACTCCAATATGTGTGCTTCAGTTTCTTATTTTACACTGGGTTGTTTATGTGCAGTGTTCAGGTGAAAAGCACAATAAAAACTGGCTCCATGTTTTGAATTAATATTATATATCTCCTGATTGCCCACTTGTTTGATGATGCTACTCCACATGTCACTCTTCGCTTTATTGTCTTTATAATTTTGTGTCCTTGTCATATAAAACTGGATGGCTGAAAACATGGGTGATCAGCAGGTCAATTGTGTGCACAATGATGTCTGCACAGTGGGATTCACTGGAGGACTTTTTGTTGATTGGAAGGTCAGAAAATGTGACCTAATTCAGAGGAAACACAGCTTTTTGTGTTTTGAAATTTATCATGCTATGTAACAGTAAGCTCAAAAAATATAAATGCAGATTATTCACACAAAAAGCCTTTGAATTGAGATTTTAGGTGAACATAGATACTTTTCTGCTGCAGCAAATTATTGTGAAAACCTTCTGGTGGTGTTAAACTGCTCAACAAAGCTAGAACAGCACAGAGCAGAACAGAAGGGGAATTTAAATTTTCACTACAGAGGGACTTCAACAAAACTTAATCAAACCAACCATTTAATTTTAACCATATACAGTATAAGCATTTTGAAAGGCACAAAGGACATTATCCCATAACAGAAGGTACTAGACTCCATCACACAACTGACAGAATTAAATGTCATTACAGTAAATAGTATTTCCTATAAATTACATAAGTAAATGTGCTGAATTAGAATAGTCTGCATTTATCCTGCTAGACCTGGTTGTTTGCTCTGTATGTGTGACCACAATCTTTCCTTTACCCGAAGAGTATATTCCCTCCTTTAACTGTGGTTTATGCACTATGCTTGCTACCTGTCGTGTGCTGTGGATATTTAATATTTACAATATTTAAAAACGTTGGCATTAGACACTGAATTTAAACCAGGGGTTTCCACAGTGGTCCAGTATTGACATTCTTGCCTGGTGAGAGGGTTGAAACCCTCTTACACCTTTTGGAGGGCATAGCCATGCATTGTATTTTGTTGTTTAGTAGATTTGTTGTGATCGCTGACTGACAAAGAACTTGCTCCCATGACCTTTTGAAAAAGACGCATTGATCACATTGAGTGATGGACTGCTGCTTTCGGTTTTACTCTGTTTATGTGCCAATCACAGCTGCCATCTGAGCTGTTTAAAAAGAAGAACATCAGGATGTTGCCAGTGGGACTGAACATATTAAGGCTGACAGATGTCTCAGTTATGGCGTCAAATCATGCAGCATCCCCTCACTAAAGCCTAGGTGCATAATTTTAAAACAGTAGTAAAGAAATCTTGTATTGTTGCCAAGTGTGCATACATCGATTACACAACACTCACCACTTTTAGCAACAGTACTATCTGCTTTTCTTTTCCTTCACAGTATTCATGTGCATTTCATTTGACACAGCTCTCCAAGCCCCATCCTCAAGGCAGTCTTCATCCCAAATGCCTGAAAAAGTTTCAGTTGACCCGCCTACAATTTTTTAGCTTTCCGGGCCATTAGGGGTTCGAAGTTAAAACAAACTCTCACTGTGTTGAAGTGATTTTTTTCTGCACATATTAGAGAGAGCTATGGTGCCATTGTTCATGAATTTGAGCTTCATCATGTAGTGCTTTTTATGTTCAGGGAATACAGAGAGAAAAAAAAAACAGCCAGTGAAAGATAAAAGATTTCAAGATAAGAGCCAGTAGAGAAAAAAATTGTCACATAATGTGGTGGTTTTCATGGTTTTGCATCAGGTTGAAGAAGGGCTCTTAAATACAGAGAGAGTTGGCTGACTTGTGGGTATTTAATCCCAAACAGGCAGAAAGGTTGAGTTTGTTCTAATTGCATGGAGCAGAGGAGGGCAGTCATTTACATTCATCAGTGAGCCTCCATTTGTTGGGACTGAGATAAGGGAAGAGAGAGAGAAGCAAAGCTCGGCAAAGAAACATTTTGGTGCAGGAAGGAAAGTTTGTTCTTACATTAACATTTCCCATGCAGCTCTTCAGAGTCCAGAGGTCCAGATAGGATGAAATGCTGAAAAATGTGTTTTTTCCTTCATCACTGCAGTATGAACATGCATGCAAAACACACTGTAAACGACACGATGAATTAGTAAAATCATTTTTACATTCATTTGCACCCATCGTGCAAACATTTACCTATGAGACAGAGTCCAGGGTGCATTGTCCATGCATTCGCAACATATGGCCACTCATATGATAAGATAAACCCCCTGCTACCCTCGGATTATTTGGTATCAGTTTTGTGGCAAACGTGTGGTAAGTTGACATGATAGCTGCAAAAAGGAAAAAGAAGTGAGGTCGGCTGACAGCAATCTTTTGGTGAGACAGAACATAAATCTGTCAGAATGAGTTGGAAATGAGGAGAGAAATTGCTGCAAACATAAGTCGAAAGATGCAGCTACTGACCCTGCATCTGCAGTATCTGAACGAACTACTAACCCAGATAGGGCATAGGCTGTTCAGTGTTTGGCCCAGTGTTTGCCGTGTTAAAGCACAAACCAGCAAGTATGTACTCTTCAACACGACTGTCTATGAACAATCTCAGTGAAAAATGCAATCCTTTTCCTGCTCAGCTAGAGTCTCTGCTGGTTGCAGTGTATGCACTACAGTATGCAAGAGTGTCCTAATTATGATCAGATTTTAAGAATAATGGAGTGGTTTCTGAACTTCCTCGTAGATATGAAACACAAGTCGGTAAGATGACAAAATATCAGGTCACACAACAACCTTGAGAGATGGTTATGTTTAATTATATGCCCTGTAAACCTGGTATTCTGAATGTAATCAAAACCAGGATTTTACTGTGTGGAAACACCTTAAAACTGCTGAAAGACACTGCTTCTGGCAAGAAATAGTCCAGTGTATAACCCTATCACTGTAAAATCGACAACCTCATTATTTTTGTACAGACTAAACACATGAAATATCACAGGTTAGTAGATGGAGAAATAGTTCACAGGTGGATTTTGTTGCCTTTGAATTTAGTTATAGCGGTTTTATTATTTAGTATTTAGCGCTTTAGCGGGTTTAAATTTTAGCATTGAGAATTAATTTTATTTATTCATTGAGACACATTTGCTCATTACAAAAAGTACATTGTTCATGAAAAAACAGGCAGTTACAAGGACTTGAACCCATTACATTCAGTTGGTTTTTGTCCAGTACAACATTTTCTTTAGTAACACAATTTTCAGTGTGTGGCTGAAGGACACGTCAACACATGGACAAGAGGATTTGAAGAACTACTGTTTATGGTCATTCCACTCACATAAGTACATACTAAATCATGCTCCTTTTACAGAAACATTTACAAAAAGCATAACGGACAGATGTTAACATGGGTCACGCATTGATCTTAAGGTCTTCACGAGCATGTGTACTGTGCTACATGTTTTCTCAGGTGTGTGATTGTATGTTTCAGTCTGTTTGTGTCACTGATGAAGTATAGGATGTGATATCTGTCTATGACAGCTGCTGAGCTTCTCCAGTAGTGAAGGCTGACACATCAGGCTCAGTGGTCTTTATCTACAGTGAGAAGTGACGCCCAGTGAGTGGCACACATTCACTCACGCTCCTCTCTAATAAGCCTTGGCTTGATTTTCAACTCTTGCGCTACGCAGTGCCCAGGCCTCCTGCTGAGTCTACAACAACATGAGCCGTACACTTGAAGCCATGCAATGAATAAGCCCTTTGAGGCGGGAAATATACAGTGTGTGCAGTAGTTTCAGGAAACTTCTGTCATTTGTCTGGACACCGTTGTTACACAGTTGCCAGCCACAGAGCCATCAGATGTCACTCTGCAGTGAACCGAATCTCCAAACTGTCGCTGAGACAGCTAAACAATGACAATGATGGAATTATAAAATGAATCTACCACATTATACCTCATGTACTAAATATCTGTGGCTCTCAACCCCCGGGGCTACATTCTATATTTAGTACAAGGGATTTGAAATGCAAGCGCACAGAAAGCCTGGAAAAAAAAAAAAACCCAAAAAACGTCAGCTACTGTGGATGTATGCTAACACTAAGTAAGCAGTGTTTGGTGGGTCTGAAACTTACAGCTATGTGTAGAGGTGTAGAGATATCTTAATTTACACATACATGGTAATTTGGACCTTGTAATTGAATCATGAGGCTAAAATCATGAGGCAAGTGAATAATCATTCCTCTACTACACAGCAGACAAATTTATATTTAGTTTTTTCAATATTTGCATGCTGAGGTGAGTCACACAGAAACTCATGTTGAGAAGATGCAGCTGCTTATATTATAGACTGTTGTCAGCTGAAGTCCTGTGAAGGGAATGTACTCTTTGAATAAAATGGAATTCACATTTACCTCAGGGCTTATATTAACTGATAGTACAAGGCAAACACAGACCATTCTCAGGAGACCAGTGAAGATTTAAACCTGTAGTTATTCAAATTGATGGTGACCAACAGCCCAAAATCTAATCTTTATGATCAGAGCCGCCCCGATGAAGGTGCTAAGAATGTTAAATTGTGACATCTGGAGTTGGCATCAGCCCTTTTGAAGAGTCTAGTTATGAAAACTGAGGTTCGGTGGTTGTACGAGGTTGATGATAGCAGTGTGAAGGTGAAGAGGTGATGTGACGCTGCAGCTGTTACCCCCTGTGGAGTGTTATCACACACTGGTCTGTTGATTCAACACATACTAGTGGGGAGTGCCAGACTCAAATGTTAAGCTTTATATGTGCTGCCTGCCTCTCCATTTCTTTAATTTTTTCCATCTTTATGCGGATTCCTCACTGTCTTTCTGTTCTTTTTCCACTCTATCTTTATACTACATCTTCCTCTCTCTTTGTTCTCTTTCATCTCTCTCTCTTATTCTGCATCAAAGTAAGCCAGTGCTCCCCAAGTACAGCCTCAAAGCTTAAATTCTCACTCTTCAAAGCTACTACCTTTGTATAATTACAAGAAATGACAAATCATTTGACAGATCTGGGATTTTTGACACACTGAGGGAAAAAGACAAGTGCTTACAGAAGATAATAGTAATGTGATTCATTCTCCTCCATTGAGTAAATGGGTATGAAGTTAACCATTACTCACCTCTTCTTGAAGGAGCCCAGAAAGGTTGGCACACCTTCACGTCACGTGTATTTCCAGTAGATAGTAAGCGGAGCACTGCAGGTGATTGGCAAACTCAAAAGGAGGATATCCATATCTGCTGCATATTTCAGTAGCACAGATGATGGTAAGCATCACAGCGAGATTTCAAAGCTAAATGTGTTGGCCAGTGATACAGACGTAGTCATACAAAGACGCCTCTAGTCATGTTCACTTCTCTGATGTCACCTGATTTCCAGCTTTTCAGAGGAAGTGGAATTGGACAGTTTGAATACAAAGGCTACCTTTCCCACATTGCAATTTGCTCTGAATCCCTGAATAGCCCTTAGCACCAAAGAAGGAATCTCCAACTTTTGCAAAAATGAATGGAAATGAAATGAAATTATCCTCGTATCCGTCCCACTGACTTTATTTTCAGTCTGTATTGTGAGCTGTGGTCTGAGTCACTAAAAGTAGCAATGATATATGGTAATTTAGCCATAGCAACTAGGTCTTATTGTGAGTATTTGAGCAAACTGCAGTTGTTTTGCATAATAGTAATAATCATCTCCATTGACATGTAGCAGATGTTAGTATTTCTGCATTCTTTCCACTGTGTGAGACTGGTTTGTTCCTCCTTTAATGACATCATCTCATTTGGCCGTCTTTATTTAAAACAAATAAGTCTAAGTCTAAAAACCAAAAGAAACATGCTTCATTTATATGCTTCAGCATTTCAGTGCCAGTAAATGACTATTTTCTTGTCAGGTGCATATGCTATCCTTATACTATATTTTTGGAATAAAATGAACAGAAAAAAAACCCCAAAAAGAGAAATTGTAATTATTTTTTGCAACTATTTATCATCATCTAAAATTTCAGTATCATGACAGCCCTGATAACAACTAGTGTAACTATGCTGATTCCACATACGTTAGGTCACGACATAACTTGTAAAAGGATGTCATAAAAAATGGGAACGGTTTCTTGGTGGCAGAAAAATTGTATTCATTAAGTTTATTTAATCAACTTGTTAATTACAGCTAAAATTAAACTCTCGTCTTTGCCGTGTTTGTCAAACCCAAATAGCTTTGGAGCATGTATGACATTTGAACCAATGTTTTTTTGTCATGGTGCCATAGGGGAGGGCGGGGTGGCATGATGTTCAGGAACGTTTTGTTCTGATGAAGCAATGACTCTGTCTCTTGTTGTGATGAGACCTCATTATGTTGAATCATCAGCCATCTACCACTGAAGAGATGGGGCACATGCAGTTCATTACAGGCCTGACCCCCCACCCCCCTCTGCCTCAGTATATACAGTAAACGTGGCGTTATATACAGTCCACTTCTGTCAGGCTGTGTTAGCTTGTATTTGTTATATATAGTATGTGTGTATTCATGTAGATGAGTGGGTGGTCCCAGCCTGCAGACTGTCACGGTCAATGTGACAATATATGGAGAATTAGGCGCCTGCAGCTTCATCTGAAGGAAGGAATTTGAAAACTGCAATCGCAACAAAACTCAATGCTAAGCTACGAGTAAAGCTAATAATATTAGTAAGACAATTTGTCACTTCTTTTCCCTAAGGGCCAAACCTATAATTGAGCTACCAACATAAGTGGCCTGTAATTGAGCTATTGTAATTGACCTTAGGTGTGTGAGTGATTAAATGTGTGCACAGGAATGCACTTGTGTGTCTTCTCTCATGCATGTATGTGAAAATGCAGAGTTGCAGCGTAAAAACTGCTATTTCTATATTTGTGTGCATACAGCGCAGTATTTTTTTTCACACTAATGGCATCTTTAGCAAGACCGTTTCTATGGAAACGGAGTTGCCACGGAAACACTGCATGTCTCTTTGAATTAGAAATGTCTTTCTCTATCCCTCACTCCTCCCTCCTCAGCGTGCCTCCTTCACTTTTTGCTTCCTAGTCCTCTTCTTCCTGACTTCCCTGTTTTTGACAGGCCAACTGCTGTCAGTCACAAAGTCTAGCGCTGTTAAAGGCGACTCACAGCACAAATGGAGTAAATAGTGAAAAGAGGAGGTTGGCATCTGCACTCTTCAAGGAGAAAAAAAGAAAGGAGGGAGGGCACCCGTTTGGAGGGTGACTTGACTTTTAATCAAAAGCTACATATTGAAATAGGAAGGAAGTTTTGAATGACATTCAAATGATAATAACGATGAGGAGGATGCAGGGAATAGAAGAGCGGGAAGATTGAAAGAGGAAAGAGAGGGCTACAAAGACAGAGGGTGAGAGATAGCTGATGAAAGGGAAAGGGAGAAGTGATTGATTTTTGCTCTCTCTGGTGCCTCTGGTATCTGTATAACCATGCTGCCACACTTATCCAGCCTATCTGATTTAACTGTGTGCACCACAGAGAAAGAGAGTGAGATACATGCATACAAAATAGAGAATTTCAGGAAAAGAGTAAAAAAAAAAAAAAAAAGTATGCAACTGATTGAGATGAACACAAATTAGGTTTTAGTGTCCAATTGAAGCAAGTCACTTTAGATCCAGGTGCTGATGAATGTCTTAAAGTGCAGGAAATCAGGGCTATTCTTAATCTAAGTGAGCAAGAGAAGAGACACAGAAAGGGAAACGGAGTTAAGATGTGTTGAAGAAAAGCGTCATGACAAGGTTTTGAACCGAATGTCTCTCATTGCACGCTGCGCTTGACTCTAGCCTGCACTCTCACCTTTCGCGCTTGTTAGAGAGGAAAGCAAAATTGAAAAAGCACGGTGTATGAAAGTGGGGGAAACGGAGAGATGAGGGAAGCAGAGACAAAGGGGAGGAGAGAGGGCAAACATGTGTTTTGACGCACTGAAGAGCTCACATATAGCTCTTATGCCTGTAGATCAGCCCAGGAATATGTATGATGTAATCCAAGAGCAATAAGGGGAAAACTGAATCGGATAGAATCTGTTCAGAGAGATTTTTTTTAAAAATGATAATTAAAGATATGTTTGAGAGAAACAAACAAAGCTGAGAACAGCAAAACTGCACCAGCCTTCTTCACAACATTTAGACTTGGTTGAAACTAATAATATGAACTGTCACACTCAAGGGTGCACAATTATCTGAGCTCTGGAACTAGCAGGGATTTAGTGATATGTGATTTTAATGACACTGGTAAGTTTTCTATTACAGCATTTCAAAAATATCTGCTCTGAAAAGCGTAAATTCAGTCATTTAGGATAGTAAAACATATTCCACTACAGATTAGTGAATAGATTACTTTAATATTATTATTGCATGTAATGGTGTGAACAGGTCTACCTAAAGTCAGCTGATCCCAAGAGTCACTCTGAATGTTAAACAGGTTCTGTGCAGTATTAATATTCCAAACTCTCAACATCAGGGGGAAGTCATGTACCAGGAACACACCTCTGAATACCAAAACCAGCAGCACATCAACACTATGTATCCACAGACTGTATCACTCACCGAATAATATATAAAACCCGTTGTTAACATACATCTGCATCAAGTTTTCCTCTTAAAAAAAAACCTACACAGGCTACCTGACATTATTTTGACAGTCAAAATAACACTGCATCCTGTAATCTTCATGTGCTGCATCAGCTGATAGTTTACATTATTGCTCTGTTTGCCTTAACCAAAGTAAAACTGCAAATCACCTCCATTTTCTGTACGCTTTGCGTTGTCAACAGCTGCACTAAAGCTCTGTTTGGAATCATCCAAATAAGGTCAGAATTGTCACTGTTTAATGTGAACTGAATCAGCAAAGATAATAACTTCACATAAAAACTTTCTATACCTCTATAAGCCTCCTAATCAGACGCCTACGCGTAGAAGAAATGCTGTGATTTCAGCATCAAACTCTATTGTTTTCATTTAGAGCTGTGTCCAGTGGTGAAAAACAACAGTGCCTCTTGCTTCTTTCTATCAGTCACTTTTTTTTATTCTAAAAGTTGTTTCTTGACATTTTCAAAGGTCCCACGGTGTTAGTTTTCCTCACCATAGTCACATAAATCCAACAGACTGTATCTTCACAATCCAATACAATGGCATTTTGGGTAGAACTTCAGAGCACTTCATACTAAACACTCCAATGATGTTCTCTGTTTATCAAAATGAGGCACAAATGGAGGACTCGAATGCATGACTCAAAAAATAATGGGGACAAAAAAAACGCCAATGAAACATTTTCTCTAATAGTTTGATACACAAAAGTCACTGAAAATGTGCATCGATAACCCTCTATAGTTCAGATATTCTTGATTTGAAAACAGAATCTTATGGGAAAGCCTGCCTTTTAAATTAAATGTGAATAATGCAAAGTAATCCATATAAATAAATCTGTTCATTTTAATATTGTAACTATAATTTAGATTACCACCTATTTTAAAGGACTGATATTTTGCTTTTTTGCATTTTTTTTTTTTTTGCCAGAATATTTTTATTGAGGCTTACAATCATGAAAGCACAGCACTCACTTCAGTCACAATTTACCCTCCTTTACATATCTGCACCATTTTAATTCAAAACAAAAACAACATACAGAACATCAAACAAAGCTTCTCTTTATTTTGCTGTTTTTAAATGGAATTATGCATTTTAAAACATCTCCCTGTGGTCTACATAAACTGTAAATGCTCTGCTTGGGTCTAAATTCTTCATTCATTCAACTCCACAGGTCTATATTCAACCCTATTTCTGAGTAATGACACCAGAAAGGTCGTTTTGAGCGCTGGCCCTTTAAAAGCAAATGAGCCACTTCATGCCCCACCCCCTCTAGGTTGTTGCTCGAGCTTTCTGTCACATTCAGTGACTTGTGTTTGTCAATACAACCAACGACTGACCATTTTAGGTAATTGGCTCAAAGTTTGGACATATTTTCAGTTTTTATTCCAACCGCTGCTGCTGATAAACAATTATGTCGTGCTCGGAGAAATGTAGTCAGAAGTCTGGACCTTATATGTGCAAATGTCGTGACGTAACCAGTTATAGACGTAACAAAATAAGCAGGAATTAGAATTTGTAGAAATCCACTCGATTTTGGCCAAATTGACTATAAAGATAGCTTTGCAGCACCTGGAGGGTTCAAATTCACAAATAAATGAACCAAAGATTAATAAAAGTGGGTTTAGCGAAATATGACCCCTTCACATGTAACTCTTACTAAGTGCAGTTCTGTCATAAATATGCACACTAAAAACATGTGTTGTACTACTTACTCAACACTGTCTACACAATATAGTCCAGTATTATCATCTGTGGGAACCAAAATATGGGAAATGGCACATGTACATAAACGTTTCTCAAGCAAAACAAGAACTATAAAATGGTGAACTGTAAGGGGTTGAAAAAACAGAGCGGAATAATTAAACCAAGTGCACAAACAACAAAAAACCACAGCTCTGTTTCATTAAGAATTCAAAAGGATTTCTTATCAATATTCAGTGCAGTTATTTGTGAGCTCTACCTTTTCCTCCTTCGTGCCACACGGTTCTCGTCGGCCCCCCTCCGTCTGTGTCTCATGCGCAGATACACAAATACACACAGAGATGCTAACACACCCGTTGGTTGGCTGGGTCAGGTGGCAGTCAGGGTCAGGGCTAATTGGGCCTCTGGCTCGTGTGGATTGGTGGAATCGGGCCCAATCAGCATGTGGCGCTCCCATGTGTCAGTGATTAATTACCTGCGCTCTCTGCTGTGCTAATGAGCTTAATCAACTCCTTGTGAAGGAGATTTCCATTAACTCACAGGGCCAAAGGTGATGCTAAATTGACTCCTTCAACCCCCCACCTCTTTGCATTGTCCTACTCTTTCTGACAACTTTTCTTCCAGTGATTTTATGTGCATTATATCTTCAAAGGCTTCTCCTGTATAAAGTAATCAGCGTCCCTGTCTACAGCCTTACATCTCTCCTTAGTTCTTTTTATTACTTTGAACTGTTGCACATCTGTTACTTACCAGTTGCTCACTGGACCTCATTTCATCTGTTGTCCTCTGTCTTCATCTCTGCCACTCTGTGTTAAGACCAGGTTCTTGGTTTGACTGACATGATGCGAGTGCTGCCAGAGCGTCAAATGTAACAGTGGGAGATTGAATCAGACAATTAATTGTATCCTCCTCATCGTGCACACAGTGGCGAGCATACTGGTGAAGAAAGCTTGAGGCAAACACTAGTTTTTTGTGCTTTCAGAGCAGCCTTTAAGTATGTACAGTATGATTGTGGGTTCACATGCCTGTGGGTGTGTGTAGGAGTGCATGAGTGTATATGTGTTCATATGAGAATGAATATGTTTATGAGACAAAGAGATTAATTTGTTCTAATTAGACATTCAGTGGATGATTACGTCTTAGTGGCTGGTGGTGTTGGTACATGGAAGAAGATAATAGAAACCCTCTGGTGTTTTAATGGATTCTGATGATGGAGCTCCAGCTCAGGCCTTTTCACAAATGACTCACAATAAGATGAAGCAACACATTTAAAAACAAGTCAGTATTTTTGTGCAATATTGCAGGTATTCATGCTCTGTGCAAAGCTTATGTGAGAATATTTGCTGGTCTTCTGCGATATAAGTGCAACATTTTGGCGCTCAATAAGGTGATGGTTAGACAAAGAAAGAAGTGCTTTGATTAATCAAGGAAATAATAAGCAGATTACAGTGTTTCCTACAGAATTTGATTCTGTTGGTGACTGTAGATGGAAGGTTTTAAGTCATGTTTTCTTTAAATGATTTTTACAAAATACCAGATGTAAAATACTCTATTGTAGGGCTGCGTAATTGATTGCCCTATCAAAATGTACAATAATATAATTGCAAAAGGTTTCAAAGGTCCAGATTTAGGATGATTTCAGGTGATGTAATTGCAGAAATGGTTACAATATGTGTATATATATATATTTATGGTGAGGTGCATTAGGCTGTGCAAAACATGTGAAATGAAAGTTCCTACTTTTTTGTATTACTTCTTTTATTTTAAGGTAAAGAGTGTGCTTTAGATGAAAAAATATTCATTTGAGAATGAGTAATCTGTACATTTTCCTTGATAGCAAGCAAGTAAACTCATGCAGCCCTACTCCACTGCAAATATCTTAATATACAAGTGCTTTGTGACAAACAAATGCTAGAACAATACATATAGCTCCTTTGCTTCTGGTTGCTGTTACATAATATACACTTCTGCCTACCCTTATTAGCTAGACTCCTCATGTACTTGTTCATCACTTATTTGAAAAGTTGGGTCTGGGAGAATGACAGTGTGGCATTAAGAAAATACAATAGGTAGACTCATTATGTATAGAATGCATCAGGTTGAGACACATTTTTTACAGAGGGGTTGAAAATGGTAACCATTCATGCACTGATTCCATTGTGGAACTCAGTCCTTTGTGGGGAACAAAGCCGACAACAATCCTTTCTCCCACCCATGATCATGTTCTAATCCCGAGTGTGCGGGCAGTGAGAGTTATTCACAAACAGGTTCATGTGACATTGTAACGAATGGCCATAAATAAACCAATGCCTGGGCAACACTGAGAAGTGATCAAATGTGTTGCCAGATACACCTTGGCAACCAGTACTGACCAATACCTGGGCAGCCTGCCTTATAAAGCCATCATATTAATCTTAGTTGGTAGATTTGTTGCTGAAGTAGGCCTATGTGCCTCACTACAGCTAACTGCCATGTGTCCCCTTTCAGTTTATAGAAAACAAAGATGCACCCTCTGATCTCCACAATGAGTCCAAGAATGTTTTCACATTAAAATAGAAGTCAATCACAGAGAATTAAATATGTTAATTGAATGATTGACTTTTCAAATGACAATTTGAAGTATAAAGTTAAGTAAAAAACCTTTAGAGTTCAGCACAAGGGAACTTTTATTCTCTGAGTGATGCCTGAATGCAGCCGCCTCCTCTGCGTCTGCCAACAGTGGGCTAACACTCTTCACTTAGCCAAGTATAAGCTATGTGGCACTCTGCCGTGCTTGTTTCCTTAGCCAGTAACGGAGCCTTTTCCCTCCCCAGTTGAGATTTGCAAATGATGTCATTGTTGGTGAGTGTCATATCATCTTGATAAATCAGGACTCATCCAGACAGCATGTGGAAATGTAGCTTAGCTGCTCCCTGAGAGAAAGGTTGTGGATAAGACTTAATCCAGTCACCCACTATATCTGTCTCCAGGGTCTGCACTCCCAAGGGCAAAATGATCTTTTATGTTTACTCTGAAAATACCACAAGAGGAAAGGTCAAAGGGCACGGAAATTGTAGAGTCTGCGATCAATTTCACAGCGGAAATCCAGTCGTGAGTTTTCATATAGATCATAGTCAGTGTTTTTCTTAACATTGAGAGCCAGACAAACAGAGCATATCTAGTGTATTGTCTCTTTAAGGCTGAACTATGGTGTTTTACTATTTTCTGCAAGGTACAAGATATTTAGACTCTTGTTTAAATGGCTTGGACATCATGTGCAAGTTTCAGTTCAATCAAAAACTAAACAAAAGTGTCACCTTTAACGGTTGGCCCGTAGTCCGAGGGTTGAAGAGCTGGGTACGAGCCATCACTTTGGTTTAATTCTCAGTCCAGTGACATTTGTTGCATGTCATTCCCATCTGTTTCTGCCCTGCTTCCTGTCCCCTCTGAATAAACATAAGATGATCATAACATAAGGCATAAAAAACAATCATGTTTCAAGAACTACACTATTCACTCTATTTCCAAAATAAAACTCACGTGATCATACGTATCTAAAGTCGTAATGGGAAAGTCTTCATCTTGCTCCTCACTGAAATAGAAAAATGCAAACTGCATATCACTAACAAAACTGTCCAATTATAATTCGGGGCTAATTTTCAGTTGCTCAGTTTTAGATTCAGAGTCAGACACAGATTTCTGCCAGAGCTGTAGAGAGCTATTTTTGTTGAGTAAACTGGTAGAAGCTTATTTCAAATCTTGCTTTTCCCCTCTGGAAGTATAGGGCAATATTTGAAGCCTTCTCTGCATGTGTATGCGTGTGTGTGTGTGTGTGTATGAATGTGCTTGCCAGTGCTGGCTGTGTTTCATCATATTTGTAATTTTGAGATGATAAAATATGCCTCAGTGTTTTCTTGCAGATACACACACTTTTCATAAACCTTTCTATGCAAGTATTTGCTTTTTAAGTTATGTTTCTGTGTGGTTTTGGGTCCATTTTAGACAGTCTTTATCCCAGGTTGTGGTCAGATTTGATTTGACTGTTGGATGTTTTTTCTCAGAAGGGGTTGTTGCCAATTGAACCTGAACAAAGTTGAAGGTAAACATGGACCTTTTTCATTTGTTGATTTGTCATTTTAAGCAATATGGAAAGACAGCTTGTATTACTGTGACTAGTAATGGTTTTACTACTGGGAAAACACAGAAACTTAGATTAAATGAGAATCTTACAGTACCTACGTTATTATTTACAAAATATCTTCCTGTCACAGATAAATGCTGCTTCTGTGTCTTGACCCCAATGCATCAGATTTAGTCGAGCTGCACTAATGAAAGACAAAACAACGAGTGTCAACTACAATTTCTGTATGTTGAAAGAGGCAAAACCAATGAATAAATGTGTTTATTTCTCAGTTTAATTAATTCCGTTTGCTTACACACATCAAGAATCAGAATATTACATCCTGTCATCCTGCCATATTTATGATTTCCCACATATTGACAGTGACAGAAAAAAGATGATTAGTTTACACATCAGAAGATAAAGAACTTTAATGACAAGTGCTTTATTTAATATCCAGCCCCTGTTGGCATTATTATGATTCTGCTGTTAATGAATTCATTGAAATTTTAATGTTCTCTTTTTTTATGCCCACCATAGTTCATGCAGCTTGTTATTAAATGTTTCCACATATATGGAAGATCGTCCTGTACGGAAAGTGATGCTATCATCACCGCTCCACTGGCTGCTGTGGGAGTGAATCATTTTCGGCGCCTCTCAAATCATTTCCTCGACAAAAATAGCAAGAGTAATTCAATCAGAACATTATAGGGATGTTTAAAATGAAGTGTACGGAATGAAGGCAGGAGAGAGACGTTGAAACAGGGTCATTGATAATTAAACAGTGAATATGAGATTAATTAAGACACTGTGTGTGTTTGATTAGAAATATGATGATGAAGCATGTTGGGCTCAAACTGAGGAGGATTGACAGCAGCAGCTATGGTACTCAGACTGTGAGGAGGAGAGATAGACAGAGGGAGGAGGATGAAAGGTGGAGAAAGATGAGTGTGATGAAGTGGAAAAAGCTGAGTGTTGGAGGGAACGATGTGTACACTGCCACTTGCGCTCGTCTTTGCACGTGTGTGTTTGTGAGACCGTCTCAGTCAGTTCTAAGGGTTTGCCTGTTTTCTCAAGCAAGTCTCCTCTCTATCTCTCTTTCTCAGTCTTAACAGCCACCCCCTCTCTTACTCTCTTTCACTTTTCTTCTCTGTCTCTCTCTCTCTCTCTCTCTCTCTTTCTCTCTGCGTTCCTCTGTCACTCTGTCTCTCTACCATCCAATCCTCTCCCACCAGGGCTTGTTGAGCAGTGGGCCGATATGTCGGTCTTCCTCTGCAAATCTAATTGGAGACAGGCTTTCATTGGCATGACATGGAGATGAGTTGCCAAATCCTTTTCAGCCCTCCTGCTTGAGGCTCACTCCCCTCAGCACTGGTACAGTACTGCACACTGATGCAGCAGCTGCAGCCGCAGAGGCAGTTCTCAGCATCGACATCCAAAGAAGCATCCATGACAACTGAATGAAATCAAATGTGTATGACGCTCGCTGTCTTAATGGATTTAAAACATGGAACAACCCGCTTCACACTTCACTGGCAGACATATTTCATTTATAACACTGACAAGGAGAGATGTCAGAGATATGGGTATCAAACTGCCAAAAAGAGAGAAAACTTGGTGTTTTATTTACACAGATGACTATGTGCATTAGCATACTGTGTATTTCTGTCTTCGACTGAGTCCCCAGTGAGTTCAGAGAGAGTGTAGAGTCACTGACATGACTGGGGGTTAGACTCACATGTACAGTACCTCAGGGAGTGGGAATGAGACACAGAGGTTTGTGTTACTAAGCTAGTTCTCTAGTGCCATATCTGCACAAAGGTGGAATAATACCTCCCAAGTGATTCACTCCTCTACTAGACTTTTTTTATTTTTTCTTGAGAGGGGGGAATAATTCACACAACAAACTGCTGCAGATTCAGCGACGCTATTTTAAGGTTCCTGTGGTAAGGTTGAAATGCCAAAGAAGTGACTCAGCGTGGGAATGGAACTGTGAAGATGCAAGAGGAGATTAAAATAATGGAAGTGGAAATCAAAGTGGCGATAAGAAATTAATTTGTCATGATCTGCCTCACAACAACAACAACAAAAAAAAGGTTTTCTTGATGATCTGATTGAATCAAACACTCTATAAAATCCTTGCCACTGCAGTTTGAGCTCATCTGAGTGTAGTTATTGCTGTGATGTGTTTTCACAATGTCCTTGAAAGCTGCAGGAGGCAAAATCAGGGGAAACCACACCAGAATTTCAACATACACACAACTTCCTTCCGCAGCTCTCTCCCCTCAGTCCAAATCAAAATACTTACTATAAATGTAGATGACATGATGCTGTTGTAGAAAAGACAAGTCACTTTTTGAAGCTTCCATGTCGAGCCACGGTACAGCCGCATCTTGACTGAATCTGATCAGTTTTTGGAATCACAGCTGTCAATCATGTATTTAACTCCAACCTCTCTGAAAACACCTATGATTTGTTAAACTCTACTCCTTTTCTACAGCCTGAAAATTGATTTTACAGAACAGGATCCGGTTCTTGTTTCCTGTCAGGCCACTTAATTTGCAAAATACTGAAAGGTAATTCTGGAATTTTCAGTCAGTAATAGCCAAAAATCCGTTTAATATAATGACCAAAGCATAAGTAGAACTGAGCAATATAGCTAGAATATGGAATCCTGATATTTTTGTACTTCTTTATATTTTATGGATTTTAAGGTTTTTTTGTTTTGTTTTTTTGGTCCTCATATGTAAAAATTTGTTCCTTTATTAATCCCATTGGCCATGTACTGTTTGTTCAATATCAACAAACAATAACACAAAAAGCAGTACTTCCAATCCAATCCAGTCCAGTCTAGTCCAGTTGTATTTTTAAAGCATATCTAAAAACACTGTTTGCCCCAAAGTGATGCACACACAAATAGAAATGAGAGTCCCACAGCACAAATACACTGAAAATACAATATTCACACACACAAAAGATTGTAAATATGACACCAAAAAACAAGTTATATATATATGTAAGTCTCAGTCTGGGTTAATAGCCAAAGAGTACAGATGAGTTTTAAGATGTATTTCATAAAAAGACAGTCTAGGGGTAGCTGAACATGGGGGGAGGCTCCTTATTTGGGCCCGAACTTGAATGGATGTCAAGATCTAAAAAAATAAGATATATACAGAAAGCATTACTCATAGCAGATGTTGTGCAACAACAACAAAACAGGTTGTATATAGATTTTTTTGGGGATCAAGAAAGCTGTCCAGAAGAGGTACATTCTCAGTTTTACTATTTAGGCATTTTTAACACCATTTAGAAACTGAAACTCAGTAAATCAAATGAATATGATTTATTGTGCAGCTCTAGGTGTAAGTGTATGTTTGTCCAATGTGCAATCCTTCCAGATCTAACCAAGTCTGACAGCACAGATTATGAGCTGTAACCGGCCTCACAGGCACTAACTTGAGACTTAAAGAAAGGAGACACAAAAATGGGTCTTGAAAATTAGGTGACAAACCACTTTCTTAGGCTCATGGTTGAGCAGTGTGGCATGTGAAATGACAGGCAGGAAAGCAAGCGGGAAAGCATGCCGGTAGTTGGTACTGCTAATGACACGCCGCGCCCTGCAGGACAGTTCACACTCTCTGTGGTATGAACTAATGGAGCTGCAGGACATCATGTAAAAAACAGCATGCAAATAGATGAAAAAGAAGGTGGGGAGGTTGAGGTCAAAGGAAAGAAAGAATGAAAAAAAAAAAACTAATGCCATGTGAATAAAGAACAAAAATTAAATACGGGTGATTAGGGCATGAAAGTGGAATGAGATGATGATTAGCTGTAATCTAAGAAGGAGAGAATGAACTAAGTAGTGTCCTCACGGTCACACTGAATGGCAGGTTTTGGTCTCATATGTGATTACACCGCTCCAAGCTCACTTTTAGAAAAGACAGAATCAGGATAGACTGATACAGAGACAAAGAGGAGGTTTTAGAGAGGTGAAACAGTAATGGATACTGAGTGAGTAAGAGGAAATAAAAAAGTACGAGACCGACAGAGTAAGTCAGAGGTAGAAAAGAGAGGTGGTATTTATACTTAAGAACATAGAGACTGTCTTATAATAATGTGTGTACATGAGAGTCTCATATCATTGGCTGTGTGGGTGGATGGGGTGTAGGGTTAACTAACAGACTCACACTGCCATCCCATGAGTCATTGCTGGCTAAAAATTCAACTACAGTGTCTTTCCAGAAAGAATATGGCTGTAACTGATAATCCACACATATGTCAACTCTACTGGATTGAACTGGACAGAAAAAGTAGCTATAGCTATTGGGAATTTTGTTAGGATGAATTAGCTATTGCTTAGTTTAAAGGAGTGATATTTTACTTTTTTAAATGGAATTATGCATTTTAAAACATTTCCCTGTGGTCTCCATAAACTGTAAATGCTCTGCTTGGGTCTG
>JAPQRP010000001.1:10189972-10202926 GCA_037367295.1 Apogon hyalosoma | reverse complement strand
TGCTGCTGATAAACAATTATGTCGAACTGGAGAAATGTTCGTCAGAAGTCTGGACCTTATATGTGCAAATGTCGTGATGTAACTCGTTATAAAACGTAACAAATTAAGCAGGAATTAAAACGGGTTGTAGAAATCCACTCGATTTTTGCCTAAATGAATATAAAGATAGAGGAGGGTTCAAATTCAAACGTTTTGAATTATTAGGGTCCAAATACACAATTAAATGAACCACAGACTAATAAAAGTGGGTTTAGCAAAATATGAGCCTTTTAAAAAGTAAAAAAAAGAAAGAAAAAGCTTGTAACAACTTCGCATGTGCTGAAGTTTATATATTTAATGGTGAAGCAAAGGCTAGCAATGAGGTTGCAGATTTCCCCCGTCACCCTGACCTACAGTGGATCAAAAAAAAAGTCCTGATTAGAGCCAGTGTTTATGTCTGTTCTAGGCTTTCTAGTCGAGGGGATGTTAACTGTGGTCATGTTTGGCTCTGGAAGTGGCAGGAACAAAGGTGAACAAGTGGTGCCAGGCACAACAAACCCCGCCCCTCGCAAATGTTTAACCTGATTTGCCCTATCTCTTATCATTGCGAAAACACATTTTTGGTGACCTTGACCTTGACCTTTGACCTACGTTCACCAAAATGTAATGGGATCTATTCTGGACCACCTCGCACCTTTCCTGAAAATGTCATTGAAATTGGTTCAGTAGTTTTTGTGTAAAGTTGCTGACAAACAGACAAACAAACAGACGGACAAAAAAAACGAAAAACCCCTCGCCTCCCCTTCGGGGGGAGGGGTAATAACTCTGTCATGCTATGGCAAGATCATGATTCTCCTTCCTTCCACAAATGTTAACAAGTTTCTGCTTTGAAAATCCTCTTCACTATGGGGAAAAAAAATCTCAGCAGCAACTACACCCTGAAAATGGCACATTTGGACAAGACATACATCTTTTTATGTGCTACTTTTTTTTTTATGGAATGAGTCATTTTAACACAACATGCTTCCTCATATGCACATATTCCACCATAACTGCATTTCTCCTGGCGCTGTCTTGCAATTAGACAGTTGCAGCATCCTGGCTGGAACAAGCCAAACAGTCCAGATAACTTTTACCCCTAATCCAGAATGATAGTGGCGGGTGCCGGACCTATCTACAGCACTGGAGCAGTGTTACTGAAGTGTGCGGATAGCTCTGGCTGGACTGGCAAGGCTAAACCTGGTCCACACTTGGTGACGGTAATGCACCTTAATGGTGGATGCCACCAAACATAAAATGGAAAACAGGGGAGGAGGAACTCTGTTTTGAGCTACTGGAAAACTATGGCAGTGCAATATGGTGGATTCTGAAGATCCTCTGCAACTGGACCCCCTTGAATCCTGTAAATTTTAATTACTGGACCTTTACCTTTATTCACAGCCTGGCCAGAAAAAAAAATCCTATGCTCTAATATTTAGATTTGGCCTTATTTCACTTTTAGTTTGGATTATTATTTTGTGTATTCACTGTGCATTGTTTTAATAAGCTTATGCAATCTCACAACATTTACCTCTATAATTTTTTGGACCCTTAACGTTGCTGTTGTAGGCATGATGGGTCATCACTTCATCCACCTCTCTTCTCACCCTGTCAATCTGGACTCATCAGACCACATGACCTTTACACACTGAGACAGTCCAATTGTTATGCTTTAGCAAACAATGGTTGTTTAAAAAATGAGAAGCTACTAAATACATCATTTGGGGTTAAATAGGTTTTTAAATTAACCACTGCGGTAATTATCTAAGAATTTAATTTGCTTTGTTCAGTCAAGATTCTGACTTTTTTGGGGCCAGGCAGTGTGTTTTTGACTCAACCAACAATCCAAATGATGCAAAGGAAAATTTTACTTGACTAAAAGAAATTATTCTGATTTTTTTTTCCTTTTTAATGAATAAAATCACTCTTTAATGAGAATAGCAGCCGATATTCAAACAAATCAGGGCAGTATTTCTAGAAAGTTATGTTTAAATCTTAGAGATTAAAACCTCTAACCCTCACTGTTATGAAATATGATCCAGAGTTTTGTAGATTTAATTTAATATCTACGTTGTGTCTGGTCGAAGGATAAGAAAAGATGTCTTTTTTATGAGAGTGAACTGACCTTTAAAGACAGGAAAAGGGGTGAGTGTGGTGAATGGCTGAGAGGATGGACTGTGGACATGGTTGAAAGGAACACCTGGATCCATAGATAATAATGTCAGTATAAAGTGCGTGTCACACTCATCTTCACGATTCATTTATAGCTGTACACGTCGAAGTAGAAATGCTCAAATAGTGAGTGATACTGATGGAAGTGTGAGGTTAGAGGTGAACGGTGCATTAGCTGTTGGTCATGCGTCAGAATACCTTCATTACCTTCGTGAACAGAGTGAAGCATATTTACAGTCAGAAGGTAAAACATCAGGTTTCCTCCCCCCTCGTTTCCACCGCTGCTGCTCTCCCTACCATCACTTATCATTGTGATGTTATTACCTCATTACAGTGAAAAGTAGGTAACATAATTTCTGTCCCTGTGGGTAAAACAATGGAGGACAGAGCTTTGATGTGGAGTCGCAGTAAAGTAGCTCACCTAACCCGAGGAGCTCTCAGTCACCGCATGACTAGCACGTATGACTGATTGTGCACATGGATGGATATATGTAACTCACATATCTGTATGATGCACATGAACATCAGATTACAAACATACAGTATACAGTATACACTTCGGCAGTGCATTTAAGTGTGATGTGCTGTAAAGGGAAAATTGAGTGAACATGAGAAAAAAGAAGCATATCTCTACACTTTTATCTGTCGTACTCATGTGGAAGATCATAGATTAATCACTTTTTATTAGGAAGTGGGATTTAATGGAAGAGTTTTTTAGGAAATATACAGTATTTTTCTTTCCTTGTATCAAATTTGATCTCGCTCTTCACATTAATAGATAGCTGGAAATTATATTTTCCAATTGTTTTCTCTTGCAAACAACTGAAACTGTCTAGAAAATCAAGTAATACTGGCAACTAAGTTTCTGTTTAATTTATTAAAAAAAAAAAAAAAAAGCCCTTCACCATGAAAAAAAACATGGTAGAAACTCCAGGAAGAACCACAGACGAGAGATGCCAGATAGAGGAATTAGTGTTCTATGTACAGACATTTGGTTTGATGCCATCACATATGACCAAAGATAAATACTAAAACCTGTTCACTGTAGCTTAAGACAGTGCTTAATAGTATTACAAATAGTAAGCTTTTGTTTGCCAAGAAATGTCTCCAACAGATAATTCTCCCATTTATGTAGAGGTTAAAAAAAGATATCGTGAATATATTGAAACTTGGCTCAGACAGTTTATGAGGGTGAGGATTTGAAATCTTCACTTGAATTACTGACTTTAAAAGAGAACTAATACCTCAACACACAAAAATCTACATTAGATCAGTCATGACAAGTTTGGTGTTCAGTTTCAGATTAATTACTGAGCTTGATTTTCACTTCATCAGTTGTCAGGGTTGTTTTACAGATGAGTCAGATGTAGTTAACGTTTGGCATTGAGGATTTTTTTCAGGGGAAGTGTGTGTGTGGGAGGGGGGGTCGGTAGGTCCTGTATCATGTAGTCTGAGGATTTGTATAGGTCTGATTCTAGGTCGTTCGCTACACATCATTCCCATGTTCTCTTTCCTTACATCTCCTGTCTCCCTGTCTCACTCCATTTCAACTATGAAATGCACGCCCCCCCCCAAAAAAAAAAGTATATATATATGTCCTGTCATAAATTGTCCTTTAAAAAGCCACTATCAGTCGACCTCTACTTTAGAACGAGTTATCCTTCAGGGTGTGCTTAATACATCCCTGTCATATCAGTTTGACCCTTTGCACCCACTAGATTTAATGAACACTGCCTTTCCGAAGCATAAGCCAAAAAACATATTCGAGTGCTTTTATCATTCTTCTCAGATGAGACATTCTTCCTGCTTTTGAGTCCTTTTCAGCAGACAGTGTTTCACAATGACCCAGCATCTCCATCCATCTCAGTCAGCCTCCCTTCTGCTCTTCCCTTCACTTTTCACATACAGAAGACGCCTTATTTACTCCTCTTCCATGTCACTAATGTTAATGAATAACCCATGTTGACGTGTGTGTCCTGATGAGTCTGGTCACAGCTTTACATGGCTGATTGACTTACCCATGACCGAGCCAGACTCCAGACACAAAGCTCCTCAAGCTCTTACTTTTCTTACTCATTTAAGTTCTTGAGCCACATACAACTCAATCTGATCTAAAACGGGCCATACCAGTAAAATAATAACATTATTGCATATAAAAAAAAATGAAAGTCAAAAATGTTCTCTTTGTTTTAGTGCAAAAAAGTAAAATTAATTACTTAAATCATTTACATTTATAAACTATCCTTTCACAAAAAATGTGAATAACTTGGAAAACCTGATATTTCACAAGAAAAATAATTGCAAGTTTAATTTATTTTTTTTTAAATAATTATTTATTGCTTTGTATAATTTTCCATTAACATGCATTTCTTACGTAGTTACAGTTTTTCAGATATACATTGTACTTTCATTTGTATTTACATGTGTACTGTAGGCTCATTTTCACAAGTCTCTATCTCTAACGTATCCTTTTCTCAACCGTTAGTGGGCAGAAAGGTTGAAAAAGACTATAATAGAAAAAGAATGTAGATCTAAAAAAGCAGAAAATATTTAGTAACAGGCGTAATATTGTTAAAATTTTTGTTTGGAAATAAAATGAGTTTGATGCCCTTGACTATTAATATCTGAAGTGTAATTTTTGCACTTCGCAAATTCATCCTGCAGGCCAAATGTGAACCTTTGGTGGGCTGCTTTTGGCCCGTGGGCCATATGTTTGACACCCCTGGTTTAACACAAGTGTTCTGATGTAGTAGTCCCTCCACATAGTGTGTAATCTACATTGTAAAGTACATGTCATTGAAACAGGTGGCCATCTTGTCTTATTTGTTCTCTGACTAAAACTAGGATGCCAGCTCTGTTAGAGCTCCTTGATAATGGATGAGTCACCTTGTCTCTCTTGAATATTAATTACGGGCAGAAAGACCTTTTTGTCATTGGTAGGACTTGAAAGCCTGTGTTAAAACCATCATAAATAAACTGTATAACCAAAAAGTATGTCAGAGTCTTGTTCTCTTGCGCTTTTATGGAGAATATGCAACTCAGATCTAAAAACAGGAATTCTACTTCCCGAGGCTCGCGGTAGTTGGACACGCTCCATAATCGTCTGCGCCCTACCTTCCAGTTCTCTCTCATGCTGCATGACTCATGACCTTGTTTGCTGATTGGCTCCGTGTCTGTGGTTTCCAGGACGACAACTCCATGTTTTTCCAGTTTGGCCCATCCATCGAGCAGCAGGCCTCTGTCATGTTGAACATCATGGAGGAGTATGACTGGTACATCTTCTCCGTTGTCACCACGTATTACCCCGGCTACCAGGACTTTGTCAATAAGGTAAATGAACACAAACACTGTTATGTGTGGATTCATACATAAAATTATGAGGCAAAATTATAAGACGGAAGAAACAGATACGATTTTTAAGAACAGCCCTGCTATGAAGAACCCAAATTACTTTTTATTGAGAGAAAACCCACCAGTGGAGTAAGAATTCTTTGGCTGACAAGATTCCCTTAATCTGCAATAAAATCAAATCACTGAAAAATATATGAAAAACAGGGGGGGGAATGGCCAAAAGTTGTGCTTATGACAAGATTCATCAATAGAGACCAGATAGAATTAATATTCTTAAACTGTTGTAGATGTCATCTCATTCTGAGGATCAGGAAAACAGTATTGTTCCTCTGCTGGGATTGTATACAAACCTTTCTATTATTTAGCTCAATTTTTAGCTGGAAAATTTCACCAAGATAGAGTTGGATGTATTTAAAACAAGGCTTGGGATTCATTTTTGCACTTTTATCATTATCAGTGAGCAGATTGGTTATTCGATTGATTATTACTTAGCTTTTTTCTAAGTATATTATCAGTATAGGTCCAAAATGATGTAACAGTGCACATTTTTTAGAAAGAAGGCCTCATAATAACAGTCCTCCTTAAAGCCTATTTTACAGTGTATTTCCTGCAGGCAGTTGCACACAGAGGTGAACACTGTAGGTTAGCTGACCACCTACCCGTTCCATCATCACCAAAGTAAATGCCCAACCTTTACATAGAATATACCACTTTAAAATAACCTGAGGCCAAATATTGGAAGGCATATTATCTAAAAAGATAAATGTATTCCATAAGCAGCAGGATACTTATTACTAATACAACTAATGGCCATAAACCTTTTCAACCATGGTTTCAAATGAGAGATTCGTTTTCAACATGGGTCCCAGGCACATTAGGTGTTATTACTTTTGTCTTCTGGGGATCCATAATTGGAGGCCTGCCACCTACTGCAGTGTTCACATTGCATCCTAATCCACTGATAAGATGTCTATCCTATCTTTTTTCACTCATGTTTATTATTTATTTTGCAGTTAATTTAGTAAGTGCAATAAATGAAATGATCCTAACAAAAGCAGCTATTTTAGGACATGTTTGTCTGGTTGTAAGACATAATTTGAAGCTTTTAAAAATGATAAGGTTGGCAGAGTCTGATATAAGTGTGGAGTGAGTTCCATTTTCTGATTGCTTTAAACGAATCGGCAGATAGGCTGAACATGTCTTTGCTGAATGCAGCCACTCACTGAAGCTTGCGCCTTCTTATCTTCAGGGCTGAGAACAGGCTCTTAAAAGGGATCGTACAAGATCCTCAATAACTTTGAACTTCAGACTTACATTTGAACAGACTAAAAACTTATTGAAAGTCCGCTAATTGTATTTCTTATTTCACAGAAATTGCAGTGTCTAGGCTTTGAACAAACTTCTCTTCTGCATTAATAATATAAATAAAGGTTGTGCGTGAGGGCATTCAGTGCAGAGACTCTTCTCTGAATCAGAATCAGTGTATTTGCCATTTGCAGAAAAAAACTGCATTGGAAACAGGTTGCAAGAGCTCAGCAAAGATACATGAAACAATAAACAAGGTAAAAAAAAAAAACAATAAAAATAACTACACGAATAAGAGTAATAAAAAGACAGGTGCCCCCGTGGATCGACCGACAATCAGTTGGACAAAGTGCATGAATATAAAGTGCGTTTATACACAAGTACAAAAAATAAAACATACACCATTCATTGTTAAATATGTGATATAGAGTTGTTAAGGCTACGCACAGCACTGGGAAAGAAACTATTGGCAGATCGACAGGTAGAACATTCAACAGAACGATAGCATCTGCCAGATGGAAAAAGAACAAAAAGACCAAAGCCAGGGTGACCAGTAGGGTCATTTACAAAACGAAAGGCACGGGACAGGAGCCTAGAGCTGTACAAGACATCAAGATCTGGCAGGTCAGCACCAGTCTTCTGTGGAGATCTTCACAGTAGCAGAATTTATATTACATGTAATGTCTAGCAGCAACATCTGATATGAAGCGATGAAAATAAAGAAACACCTCAATCAGAGAGAAATACTTCAACCAGTTACTACTTGTTTCATAAATCACATTTTGCCCTACTGCCCTGTCTTACTCATGAAAACATCAGACATACACATGAGGTTTTCTTTTTCTTCTCTCGGTATAAAAAGAATATTAGTGTCGTTGAAGATGCACTACTGATGAGATGTTTTCAACTTACATAACTCCCTTTGAATTGATTTCCTTTTGGAAGGCTACCACTCTCCTGACCCTGAAACACTACAAAACAAGAATATCCTTGTATGATAATGCCACATAGATGCTAGCGACCAGCAAGTATTCATTTAGAGGCCATTTAGAGGATGCACTATGGAATTATCTGTAAACGCTGTGTTGGTGCTGTGGGATTTTAAGTGCCCATACTGCTCTGACTCTATCTCCTTTGTGAGTGTGAGGACATAGCCCACAGATTTCAGAAAAGAGATTACCTAATCGACTGCTGCTTCTACCCCCAAGACAGAACAGTTTTGAAATCAGCGATCTGGAGGAGGAGACGTCTCAGTCAGCCTTGTTCCAGTATCTCGCCTTAACAACAGTGTATGTGCAGCCTACACTTTTTTTTTTTTTTTTTTCTAAATCATCTCCTCCTTTTCTTTCCAGATCCGCAGTACCATCGACAACAGCTTTGTGGGCTGGGAGTTAGAAGAAGTCCTCCTACTGGACATGTCAGTGGACGACGGAGATTTAAAGATCCAGAACCAGTTGAAGAAACTGCAAAGTCCTGTTATCCTGCTTTACTGTACGAAGGAGGAGGCCTCCACTATCTTCGAGGTGGCCCACTCTGTTGGCCTGACAGGGTACGGTTACACCTGGATCGTACCCTCGTTGGTAACCGGAGACGCAGACCATGTACCACCTGTTTTCCCCACAGGTAACAACCAAACACCCCACCAGCAGCAGGTCCAGTGATTTCAGGGTTTATACACAGATAATCATTTCATAGCTAATGGTGCGATGATTTTTAAAAGTTTAATTAGCTAAACACGGCTATTTAAAAAATGCAGACAATCCTCATTAGGTACAACATTTTAAAACATTAAAATTAATTGTGCTGTTTATTCATTCTCTACTAAACAAATGAAACAGGGATTTCTTTCCTTTCGCTCTAAGTTTCAGTTCATTAGTGTTTTTTGCAGTTTTCCAATAAACATTTCTACTTCTGGTTCTTAGGCTGATGATGTTTTGTCAACAGTTCCAATCATGTTACTTTTAGATGCCCTCATGTTTCTTTAGCAGTTGAATTTTTTTGGTCACACTTTTTTGTTTGTGTGTTTTACAATTAAAGTTAGTTTTTCTTGTATTTATCTTCAGTTTTTATCACCACAATAAACTTTTCCATCAGGTTTGAGAAACCTGCTGAATGTGTTTCTCATCATATAAAAAAAAATTGCCAAACTGATTTTTATTTTTAATTTTTTGCTAAATACTTGAATATAATTCCAACTGGTGTTAGACAAGTGCATTGTGTGAATCAGATATCTACTTACAAACAATCTGAACATTAGTAAGAGCATCCACACTGTACTTTTAACATCTGCGCTGGTTTCACGTTCAACAATTAAAGACCTACAACTATTTTTGTGGTGACTTTCAAATAAATATTTCTTAAGTGGTTTATCATCATTCATAATAATATTATCCTCTGCATTTTGCACTTGCCAGTGAAAATCAGGTGTTTTCCTATTTTTTATTTCACTGATCATGTAGATGTTTATAAAGCTCAGAGGAGATTCAAAGGTTATTATATCATAACAGAGAAAACCGAAGAAAAAGTTTTCAGCTAAACATATCATTAACTGAATGCAAAGACAAGTATCTACAACCATGTGTCAAAGTCCACGAGTTTAACGGTGAATCGGGGTTGCAGAGGATGATGGTGTTTCCACGATCACTATGGAGCCTCTGAATGTCCAAACAAGACATATCTGATACTGAAAAGCTGAAAAACTGCATTTTGGCTGAATTATTTACATGTATTGACAGGATTCGTGCAACAGAGGTTTATTATACCTTTTGGATCAGTAGATGCTTCTGGTGACTGTTTAGGTCTTTGAGTTTTAAACACTATGGATCCAAAAAGTATGTTGTAGCTATAAAGGCAAATGTCATTTCAGTAATTCGAAAACTAAAGCAAACTACTTAAGTGTTCCTGAACAAGACACTAATTTACAGATTCATGCTATGCAGCAGGATGAGAGTATTTATTATTTGCACATGACCCACTAAGGTTTACAAACATCAGTATACTGTCAATTATGTCACTATTTAATGCAGAAAAAGCGTTATCTTAACCAATTTATGCCTGGAATATGTGTGACACAGGAGGTGCTGCTGAGAACAGAGAGCAGGTGGTAGAATAGATTTTTGTCTCTCCGTGTGTTCGTTTATTTGGAATGCCAGAGAAAGACGTTATAAAAGCAGACCGATTACAAAACAGTCTATGTTTTCAACTGTGTTCTCCTGTGTGGACCTCAGGCTATCAAGGGAAAGACTAGATAGACCTATAACTTTATCAAATGACCAGGAGGCTCAGCAAGAAATCAAATGCAGATTTAGTAAACGTTCATGAATCTAATAAACTTTAATAAACACAAGTTCACCTTCACGCCAGTATGACTGTGAAATCCATGAAATCTTCACCTTAATAAGTATTCAGATTTCCAACTGATATTACAAAAATCAGTAGTTATGTAAGCTATGTCAGCCTACGAAAGTGATGTATCTGTGTGTCTCCCTTGCGTCATGTACCGCATCATATTCTTTAATTTCCTCTATAGCGCACACATTCCACTCTCCTGCATTTTCCTTAATACCCCCAGTGGTGTTACAGATGTTCTCTTGCAAACAGACTGGACCAAGTATTTTAAAACATCCACTTTTTTCTGGCAACCCTGACCCCCTAACCCTAGCTTAGATTTAGGCTTACACTAAAGAACTGGAATTGCAGTATGTACGTTATCAGGCTTTATTTGAAAGGCAACATCTTGTAGTTTCTGTATTTAACATGTAACTAAAATATACCACTTTAAACTTAGCTTAAACGTAACCCAGCCATAACCCGAAAAGGGGTTACCGATGACCTGATGGATAGTAAAAGGTGAAGTTATTTTACCTTTACCTCCTTTAAGATATTGCTCCTCTGCCTCGTTTTAGTTTGTGTTTATGTACGCAAATCCTGAACTTAGGTTTGTTAGATTACAGTAACAACTTGTGCCTGTGTTGTTCTTAGAATCCTCGCTGCCTCATCAGGTGTGTCTAGGTGCAGTCTGGTGCTGTTGATTGATTGTGTTTGGCATTATTGAAATGAACCGACTGCTTTTCTGTCCATAAATTTACTCACTCTTAGCAGATCACCTGCAGAATCGGCCGCTCTCATCTGCACCTTTTCTAGATTGTGACTTTCGCCTTTCGCCTCGAAATTCATATTCAATTATTATGTGCAAATTTTTCAGAAAACTTTTTGTGAATTCAAGTGTGGGCACAAGTGACAGATGGGCTTGTTTGCATATATGTAAATGTTCTGTGAGGACCTTGAATATTTGCATTACGGTGTGACAGTGTTAGGGTGCAATCCAATTCCTGTTAACCTCAGGTACGCGAGTATGTAATCTGTTTTGGTCCATATTTAGTCGTGTTTCATAATTTTAATTGATGTATAATGCTAGTCCTTACAGAAACATTAAGTAACGGTATTTAAGGTGTTTGTAATTAAAGTGGCCTTTTTTTTTTTTTTTTTTTTAATTTTAAGCAGTTTTTACATCAGTTCATCTCACATCAGGCATCAGTTTAGGCGACAGAAAGACATTTTGTCATTTTTGCAGTCGCCTGGAGAAGCTTGCTTGTCTCTTTTCCAGTAGATTTACAGCGCAGGTTTTAAATGTGAACACATAATCCAAACAAGCCATGGAAAATGACCTGAAAATGCAGTTTATGGCTGTAAGAAATGGATGTTGACATCTGATAGCCAGCAGTTTTTCATGCTTGAAAAGCCAAGCATAGCACAGGCAGATGACCGCAGTCTTACTTGACGCTCGTATTCAGCTGTCTCTTCAGGTGTTATGAGCATTTTTAAAAATACAGCAAGCTAAACTGCTCATGTCTGCTTTGGAATGGATGTAAATATGGTTGGTAGGTCTGCACTCTTAACTTGGTCTGTGTTTTGCCACTGCTGCCTGCTCTTAAATGCTTTCGTTTTTGTAACACCCCCCCACCCCCGGCTATTTTTCATTACACTCTGCCCATTTGTATCCTCCCTCCCTCTTTCTCATCCTGTATGTCTTTCTTCCCTGTTTTTTCCATCCTTCTCCATTTTTCTTTCTCCATACCTCCCTTCTTCTCACCTCACTCTGTCTCTTTCTACCTCCTTCCCAGGGCTCATCTCGGTGTCATATGACGAATGGGACTACAATATCGAGGCCAGGGTACGTGATGCAGTGGCTGTCATCGCCACGGCAACCTCCACCATGATGCTAGACCGGGGGCCACACACTCTGCTGAAGTCAAGCTGCCTCGGGACACCTGACAAAAAGAGCTCCAACACCGGCCACTCCAAGGAAATACTGAAGTGAGTTGATGCCGGGGGGGGGTTGAAGTGAAAAAAGGCATAAATGTGAAGAAAGTGTGTCATAAACTGAGCTAGTGAGTGAAAAACAATGCCCCTCAATGAGAAGAGGTTCTTTGACATCACATTTATGGTGTGGATTCTTTGTCATGAGGGCTGAAGCTCCAAAATAAATGATCTGTGCTTTTGATTAAATATTGTTTTGAGTTTGAGCCCAGGTCCAGGCAACACAGTCTTTATTACTGAAAAAAATGAAAAAGCAATGAGCCATGTTCACCTAGATTCCTAAGCTTTGAAAGTCTGCCTGGTGTAGAAAATGAGCTGAGTGTCATGCACAATTCAATAAAACAGGCTATACAAAAGCAGAAAAAAAATAAATCTTCTTTTTTTTTTTTAAATTCATGTGAGTCACAAGCAAAGAAAACAGCTGGTTAAATGTCATGGAAGCAAAAAAAAAAAAAAAAAAGAACAAAACATTATATTACTCACTTGAGCTGCTGATGCACAGATAAAAACACACGCACAAAAGCATTCCAGCACATGTTCAGCCACACACATGCAAGACAACATGGACAATAAATGAACACAGAAGCATATCATTACACAAACATTAAGATTTAAGATGTCCTGAGGAGCCAGGCTTTGTTTAACCAGCCAATAAAAATATAAAACACAGAAGTGAACAAAGACATTAGCTCTCAAACATCTCGTCTTATCTTTAGCTTAACCCACAGCCATCTTTAAAGAAAAACATCCTTCTTTTCCTCTTCCTCTGACCCCCCCCCCTTGCCTTTT
>JAPQRP010000001.1:10153567-10180372 GCA_037367295.1 Apogon hyalosoma | reverse complement strand
AGAGAGAGAGAGAGAGAGAGAGAGAGAGAGAGAGAGAGAGAGAGAGAGAGAGGCAATTGATATGCTGACATCAACACACGCATAGACATGATGACATCAGTTGGATCCATGCCAAAATAAGCTACAATACGTGCGAGGGGCAGGATTTGTTGTGCCTGGCAACTTGTTTCTTATATAGTGGACCCATTTCCTCTTAAAGTACTTGTTACAGTAGTCTGTGTATTACTCAAGGCCTCTTTCTAATTCTGTGATGCAGGTGGGCAAGTGGGAGAGGGGCTCTTTAACCATGAGGTACCATGTGTGGCCTCGCTTTGAGCTCCAAACTGAAGACCACCTGTCCATCGTTACACTAGAGGAGGCGCCGTTTGTCATTGTGGAGAATGTGGACCCGCTCAGTGGGACCTGCATGAGAAACACTGTCCCGTGTCGCAAACAGCTCAAACTCAGGTGAGAAGGAAAAGGTCTCAAGGGTAAAAGATCTGATTTGTTTTGATTGTGTGTGGGCTTAAAATAAACTATTTTCTTGATAAAACTTAGGGTGAAATGTGTTGATTCATATGACAATATGGCTGCAATGTAAATAATTAAAACGTTTCACCTCTAACCTTCTGCATGTTCCAAAGCCATTCGTAACATATTAGAATTGACTAGAAGGTAGAAAAACTCATAAAATCCGAGCAGCTTTGAATATAATGAAATTCAACATAATATTAAGTCGAGCTGGATGATAATAGTGTGAGCTATTATGGTAATTTGCACCAGATGACTTGAATAGCTCTCTTTGGAAAAAATAATCATTCTAGAATGATTAGGGTGATTTTAGGGCACCTGTGCAGAAAATAAAGATAATGATTAAAAAGAACAGAAAAATGAGGTTGGTTTTTTTTTTTTTTTGTTTTTTTTTGTTTTTTGCACAAACCATCCTTTCTAAAAAGTTTAATTCTACATGCTTTACACCACAGTATAAGTAATTACGGTATTAGAAAACACTTATGTCACTCACTAGCAATTATCAATATATCCAAGAACCTTTAAGTCAGAGTAAATTATGTCAGACAGACTTCTCGTATGGATCAGATGGAAAATGAGACCAAAGTGTTCTCTTAGTATGAAGCAGCGTTAAAGTCATAGCATGACTTATGTAAGTAATGTTGCCTTGCTCGATATGGCATGTCATACCATGGGATGCTTGCACATGCACACATCATAATAATGATGCTCAAACAATATATCGTGCAACCTTAATTGTAAGCACGTAAATAGCTCTGCCTGTGCAACCTGTTTGCTGATACTGTTCGACACTACACAACGCTGCAAAATTCTCTGTTTTCTCTTAACTTTAAAATCTAATCTTTTTGTTGTACTTGGGCTTTTCCTTTGTCCTGTGAGTACCTCTGCTCTCGTCCCCACTGTTAAGTGGATCATTGTCTCGGCGTCCTTGTTTTCCTCCCTCCTGTCTCCTCACCCTGACCCTCCTGCTCTCCACCTGTCCTTGGTGTGTGATAATGAATTTTCTTCATTGGCCTCCTTTTCTATCACTGGCCTACCTGAAATCTCTTGAGGGTGTCCTACATCTTCTGGCTCAGTGGTTTTTTTATTGACTGATCTTTCACCGTGCTCTTTCTCCTATTCCCCCTTTTCTTCCTCCTTTTGTCTGTCTGTATCTTTTTTTGAAAGGTATCCTCCCCTCTGCACTGATAAACCGCGCAGGACATGCCAGTTTTCTTTCCATTCAAAACTCCATGAGCCAAGAATGGTGACACAGCCTTGGCAGGGCATTGTTAAACCCCTGTGTTCTCATTATGCTATGTTATATGCTGCATTTTATCACAATAATCATGAAGGTTGTTCAGTTGCATGAGCTGTGTTCCCAATCCAACAACTGCCTAAAAACGGAGGTCGACACACCTCTTTGTGAATATGAAACACAGTAAAACAAACACATTTGTCCTTGGTCTGGCACTGGCAACATCCTCTAACTCTGCCAATCCTGCCATTGTGTTGTTTCCCACAGCTGTTATGCACCTGTAGGTGTTGTGGGCCAAAACAACCCACTGATTGATCACACACAGTTTTAGTTAATTTTTAACACTGTTGATTAACCTCATTCCACCACTGTTGTATAATTTGAGTAGCAGAGAATATATAAGACTAAAATACATAAAATATAAAACAATCTACAATATACACTGTCGGCCCAAATATAAAACAAACATATTTACAGTATGAAATATCCATAATTTGCTGGGAGCAGGAAGCAACAAGGAATACTGCACTGGAGTGGTTATTGCATGGACAGGGAATAAATTATTGCACTTGAGGGGGTGAAGCAAAGTCAGTTCAGCTATCAGTCAGTCATGCTTGTAAAATGTAGACGTTAATGAGCACATGTACAATATCAGTCTTTAATTTATTCCTTCACTCTGCCGTGTTACTGTAAATGACGAAGAGAAACCCTGCATAAGCTCAGCAAAAACTAATTGGTTGGTATGTCGTCTCTGTTTGAAGCTCTACTTTTACGTCCTGCAACACAAATACACGTTGATCTGACGCTGTTCAAAAAATGTTTTACTTGTCCTCATCTGTGTTTCCACCCTCCCTTTCCTGTACCATATACCAGCAACCAAACCGGTGATTCTGGGATTTACATCAAGCGCTGTTGCAAGGGTTTCTGCATTGACATCCTTAAAAAGATCGCCAAGACGGTCAAGTTCACCTACGATCTCTATCTGGTCACCAACGGCAAACATGGCAAGAAGGTGAATGGGACGTGGAATGGCATGGTTGGGGAGGTGAGGACAGTGATCTTCTTTTATACGTGAAGCACAAAATATTATTTTTTTTTTACTTTTTTTTTTTTTTTTTTTTTTTTTGTGTGTGTGTGTTACTCGTTAAGAAAATTAGGGGTTGTGTTGTTCTGATGAGCCCAAAACCCAACACCAGGAAGAAGAGGTTGGCTTTAAGTGTAAACAGCTTGAAAATACCCTCAGTGACAGTTTGGTCGATTTCATAGAGGCCTGCTGGCACATCAGCTGATCACTGATTTCATAGCTGGCAAAATGCTGCAGCACAGCGCTAGAGACCCCTGCATACAACGGCAATTGACCCGTGATAAGAGCCTCAAAATAAAGAAACGTAGCCACGATGAAATGCTGTTTGACGTGTTTGTCTGGCTTTTAGAGAATGTAGTGCGTTGACAAAGGCTGCAGGTGTGTTTGTTAAATGCTTTCCATTTATCTTGTAGTGGCTGGTATTATTGATGGTGACATGCAGGGTCTCTAGCACCAATTCACTTTTTCTAAAGAGTGAAAACAAAGAAAAGAAACCCAATTCAAAACCCCTTTCAAACAGAAGCCACATGTAACGCCTATTTATTTGTTGAGAAGGAGAATTTGAGCCTTCAGAACAAAGAGTTTGGTCACCATTATGACATCTAGAAGTGTAGTATTGCTAAAGTAATGTCATTATATATTGGTGTTTGACAGACATTTAATAGAACTCACATCAAACCAAGGATACTGTGTTATGGAAATGAGGCACGCAGATGAAACACAGTGTTACCACTTTTCAGGTTGTGATGAATTGAAGTTCAGCAAATAAGTAAATCAAAGCCAAATGATTCTTCTTTTGCCATTAACCTATCATCATGATTTTTTTTTTCTTTTAATGGAATTTCTGTTGCTGTTTCAAGTGCTTACCACATCTGATTGCCCCCGATTCCTGTTTTGTTTAATTACTGCCAACATGTCTATTCATTCATTCATTTTTGTTTTCATTTCTTTCCTTAACTCATCACTTCTGCCGCTCTTTTTCTCCATGTTTTTATGTTTCGCAGCTGCTTATTTATGTGAATGCAATGCACAGATTACACTCCTGTTCAAAATTTATAAACAAGCTGGTACACTAGTCATCTTATACTAAGTCGAATCACTACAATTACGACCATAGAGAGGTATTTGGGCGTCCGTGGAGACACCAAAAATAGAGCACTTGTTCCCCACAACCTGGCCTAGGGGTGAACTGTGATCAGCTCTGCAAAACCTCAGGACGAGGACAATGTAGCTCCTAATCAGGGATGGAGAAAGAGAAAAAAAAAGGAAGAGCATGAGAAAGTAGCCTCAGGGAAAGACTCACTTCTCTCCTGCACACATTAGACATCGAGCAACATGCAGCCTTTTCAAATTAATGTGATGTCCAACTTAATTGATTATAGCGTAAAACAAGAGGCTTCAGTTTTATCTTAATAACATAGACGACTTAAGATGTGCATGGTAATATAAATTAACTTCATCTGAAGTCCACCTACTTTAGACTACAAAACTGTTATAATATTACTGGAACGTACAGTACATCAGCATAAAAGCAAAGCAATGCAGATGTGCAGGCCAATGCATGCATGCATGGACACATTAGTTCACGTCCTTAAATGCCTAAGCAAGCAGCCAATGATTTAATCTGAAAGGGGAAAAACAGGACAACAGACACAGAGAGCCAAATGAGAGAGACAAGAAGAAAAAAACGACAGAAAAGAGCCAGCCTCTATGAGAAACTGTGACAAACAGAGCGATAGGACTCCTGTTCACTCTGGCATACATATCCCTTATTAACACAGTCTTTTGTGCTCCATTTTTATTCGTGGCCTCAGGCTCCAGAAAGTTAAGGCTAAATATACCTGAAAACACTCAGAGGGAGGCTGGATGGTGGAGAATCTTATACTGACCCGGAGTAGTAATGATCCCATTTTCCTTCAGCTTCTCCTTTTTCAAAACACCCTGTTAAACACATGGCAGAGGTGGTGGCTTGTGAATGATCCGTTGTACTGAATTATTCCTCGTTTACTCCATGTGTTTTTGAGAATAATCCTTGAAATCTGCAGCGACGTACTCCTGCTGACCTTCCCCGTGCCCCTTCTGTCTCTCTGAGTCTGCCTGTGTTTGTCCCTCAGGTGGTGTTGAAGAATGCCCACATGGCAGTGGGTTCCCTCACCATCAACGAAGAGCGATCCGAGGTCATCGACTTCTCCGTGCCATTCATTGAGACGGGAATCAGTGTCATGGTGTCCCGGAGCAATGGAACCGTCTCCCCCTCTGCCTTTCTTGGTGAGAAGAAATGCACCTGGCACTTCTGGCAGATGTATAACACGTATTCATGAACACTCATACTGAAAGATAAATGCACCTGCACTTCTACATTTACATGAGGCATAAAAACAAGATGATTTTTTTTTTTCCTGCGAAAGCTTTAGTTGATTTCAAATACTGTGATGTGATTAGATCAGTAAATAGGTAATCAACATTGTAGAAGAAAAATTGTAGGCACAGAGTTCAGAATAGAATAGAATAGAATAGAATAGAATAGAATAGAATAGAATAGAATAGAATATCTTTGTTTTCATTGTAAGAAATACAATGAATTTAAAAGTGCAGTCCAAACTGTGCATCAATTAAATGCAGAATCTACTATAAAAACACAAATACAAATAAAAGCAGCTAAAATAAATAATTAGAAAACAAGCAGAAACCATTTACTCACATACATTTTATCACTGCACTGATCCCTTGCACAGCAGATGTTTTTTCTGCTTTGAGCGTAGTGACTGCTGTTGGGTAAAAACTGTTCTTAAATCGGTTTGTCCTTGTCTTTGTTGTAGAGTGGAGTTCTGTGCTTATCTGACTGTAATGTTCACTGAGAAACACATGAAGCAGAAGTTCATATGAGTTCATGTCAGTCTCCTGTGGCTCCTAGTAAAGTTCACAAACACAACAGGAGCTGCTGGAGAGAATTATTAAGTCATACCACACAATGATGTTGTATTGCAAGTTTTGAGATTTCAGTCTACTTCTATACATGATAATTACAGGTGTTCAAATGTGTGTTTTTCAGTTGATTTACCATGGCATTTTTTAACTTACATTTATCCAATTTGTGTGCACTACAAAATTATAAAAGCTACATCTGAAAAGGTACAATTAATAACAGGCTGGGCTTAAAACTAAACATATAAAAGTTGTACAGGTAGTTGTTTCAAGTGGATGGAAATTTTAACAAATTAAGGAGTAGATCCGTCTGTTCACACCTACCCACCTCTCAGTTTCTCTCACGAGCAAAAGCTAAAAAAAAGGGGAAAAAAATCCATTAATTTGCAACCCTGAGCACACAGTATGTAACTATTGAATACAAATAATCAGGTTGATACCACGGGGTGATTTAAAATTTGTTTAATTTGGTTTAATCAACTTCCTCTCTGTTTTCCCACAACTCTCCCTCCTCTCTCTGCTTCCTCTGCCCCCCTCCCCTGCTCTCCCCTCCCCTCCACTCCACTCCCCCTTCCCTCCCTTCATCTTTCAGAGCCCTTCAGTGCGGATGTCTGGGTGATGATGTTTGTGATGTTGCTGATCGTGTCGGCCGTGGCTGTGTTTGTGTTCGAGTACTTCAGCCCCGTGGGTTACAATCGCTGTCTGGCAGATGGTCGAGGTGAGAGCAGTGCAAACGTACACACAAATGCACAAACACAACACCAAACTTAGTCAATCCGTGCTCCAAAAACGGTGACAAAGACGCATGTCTTTAGGCAACTCTGTGAGATAAAATAGAGACTGAAGTGGCAGTTTTCTACCTGTAAAGCATCTTTCAAACAGAGCCCGGAGAGACAGTACCTTGTGAATGAGAGCAACTGAAGCACTGGGACTTATAGTCGATCTCTTGAAGTACTTAGCTAGTTCTTTCACTAATGAAAAGGATCATTGACAAGAAACAGATAGGTGATCTGAAGTATTCTTAATGTCACCGTCTGAACAAAGACTCCACTGTTCTCATATTACACGTCTTTTTCTTGTGCCATTGTCATATATTACACCGCACTTACACCACCACATCCAAGCTCGTAAAACACCTGAAAACATGCACATAGATCTATCACAGTGCGTTCAGAAAAGCTGTCTCTTTAAGCAGCATCTGACACTATAGAAAAAAAACACAACCCTGTTGGATCAAATACAGGTCCAGCAGGCCGCTCAAATCAATTTGACCGTGAAAATCAATGGCTCAGATTGAATCTATTTTTTCCAGGTTTTATACACCCAGTTCTATTTGACTCTCAGGATTGCATTAGCCTGCCACAACAGCAGCCACTCAAGATAAAATCAAGTGTTATATTGCCACTCGCAGCCTTTTTATCAGAGACAGAGGAGAGAGGTTTGGCTCGACGTTATGTTTCATTTTTGTGTTTTCTGAAAGTCTCCTGTCACAGAAACTATGCCACAAGCATGCTGTTTTGCACGTGTAAATGCCAGTATAGCGTGTGTGGTTTAATCACCAGGTTATGTAAAGCTGTTGTCCTATACAACTGTTGCAGCTGTAGCATAATTGTAGCCTGCTGGGTGCCCATCTACTCCCTCCCCCTGCTTTCGTTCACGCTGTCTCTGATGCCACAGAGCTACAGTAGGTAGTGCTTCCATCCTGCTACCTTGTCATACTGCCATAGAGGTAGGTGGAGCAGAGTTACTCTGTAACAGTGGGTTGTCACAGCAGTGGCGGGGAGAGCAGATGTGGACCATACAGCACATATGATGACAAAGTAAAGACTAGGAGTAAATCTGCTCGTAGTCGCTTCCATCCATCATGTGCCTCCTACAACAGCAGTCATGTGTAAATGCAGATAAAGTGAAATATAACCCGTGTAACACTGATCTCTTTTTTCTTTTTTTTTTTGCCTCCTGCCATCTTTCTTTATACCCTTCCTCCCTCCTCTTTCTGTCACTGTCTCTCAGAGCCTGGCGGTCCCTCCTTCACCATTGGTAAGGCCATCTGGCTGCTTTGGGGTCTGGTTTTTAACAACTCCGTTCCAGTGCAGAATCCCAAAGGTACCACCAGTAAGATCATGGTGTCAGTGTGGGCCTTCTTCGCTGTCATCTTCCTGGCCTCCTACACTGCCAACCTGGCTGCTTTCATGATCCAGGAGGAGTATGTCGACCAGGTGTCGGGCCTGTCAGATAAAAAGGTGTGAATTTATGAAAATGTGAGGGTTGCAGGGTAGAAGAGCAGGTGTGTGAATGTACGTAAAGAGGGGCAATGTGAAACCAAGTGTGGGCTGCTTCTCGGGTTTGAATGAGTACATAGTGTGTGATTTTAAGAAACAGTAAATCCGCAGCAGAGCACTATAAACCCAAGTCCAACATCTACAAAAGGACTTCTTCACTTCACAAATATCCAAGTCAAGTTACATTTTTACTTGTCACACCTCTATCACAGGAATCATGCATTTGTCATTCCACATTACATTTAAAACCTCGTATCTTGGCTACACCTTAACAGAATGTCTTAAAATGTGGCTAAAATATTCATGTGAAATCAAGGATGAACTGAAAAGATTTTGGTGGTCAGAGGCTGGAACCCATAATCACTGTGGCTTTATAAAACATATTTTTTTGGCCCTAACTCAATAAATTCAAACCCAAGAAGAGACAAAATTTCTCACAAATATGTAAAAGTTTATAAAAGGATGACGATCTTATATATCTAGAAGGTCAAAGTTCAACTTCGCCGCAACATCACAGTGTTCGGTAAAAACCCATTTCTGTTAAAACTGTACCTGTGTAAAGTCAAATTCTGTTAGTGCATGTTTCTTGTTTTCTTCTTCTTTTTTTTAATTTTCTCACCGTTCTTTCTTACTATTCTTCAAACAATAATCAGTTATTTGCATTATGAAAAAGATGAAATAAACCACATTCCAACAGCCCCAGAATTTTATGGTTGTTACTCTTTGGATTTCTTTGGCTAAAAACTTTTTTACTAACTGTGGATTGCTACGTATTCACAGAACTGCATGAGCAGACTGTACCACTTTGTAATACATAATGGTTTTCACAAAACGTGGTCCTGGACAGAAAGTGGTAGCTTTGTTCATTTTCTGATTTAATGACTCATACTGGGGAAGTAGCAAATAATTATTAAGATTAGTTGAATAATCACTTAAATAATAATAATAATAATAAAATAATGGTCAAACAGTTTTATTAAAATACCAATTGTTACATAATTGTAGGTTTCCTGTTTTGGGAATTGTACCTTAACTTTTATAAAACAAACAACAGACGCAGAAAATAAACACTGGATTTGCTGATGATCAGTTTCATAACTTAATAAGGGCTAGATGATAATTTTGTGTACAGTAGCTGTTCCTCTACATGTGTCCTTTAGCTGTGTCTCATGTTTCTTTGTGCAGTTAAAGCTTTTGGTTCAGTTTGAACTTCCAAAAGCACAACCCTGTGGTCCTGCTTAACAGTGCATTAAAGTCTATTTGATGCATCTCAGTGCCTTTTCCATGCTAATGATCACTGCTCTGCAATTTTCTCTGTGTGTGTGTGTTTTGTTTTTTGTTTTTTCCGGAAAACCCCCACCACAGTTCCAGAAGCCGAATGAATTCTCGCCGCCATTCCGGTTTGGCACGGTCCCCAATGGGAGCACCGAACGCAACATCCGCAACAACTACCGGGACATGCACGCCTACATGACCAGCTTCCACCAGAAGAATGTAGATGAAGCCCTGTACAGTCTGAAGACCGGGTGAGGATGGAGAGACAGATGGGGGATGGAAGGAACAAGGGAGTTGAAAGGATCTCAGTGGGGACAAGACAGACGATATGGAGCTGTGAGGTCTTGTACTGATGCAATACAGAGAAAAGATGATGAAGGAATGAGAGAGGGAGCATTCTGGGCAATGTGGGTGGGCAGCCAGTCGAGCTGCGAATCTGCCACTGGCACCTAAAATAGCAGAGTAGCCCATGGTTTAATACCTTTTTCTCCTCTTCGCTCCACTTTTCTGTCTGTAGCCCAATGTGTTCACCTGCCCTCTCTGCCTCAGCTGAAGATTTAACAATACACAGCAGTATTTGTCGAGAGTCTGAATGACCACAGAGAGAGGCCTGTTTAGGCCCGAGGCTCTGTTTGATAGTAGTTTGTCACCAAGCTGGAGCCTGTCATGTCAGATTACCTGTCAAATCACTCATAGATAATGTCAGAATCGAATACAAGAGAAATCAGGGCTGCTTCAAGTACTGGGTTCAGCAGAGGTATGGAGAATAGACAATAGGCTGAATTATAAACACTCATTGAATGTATTTTCTATGTGAAATTGTCCCTCTCCTCTTTTGTCTCAGAGCATTAATGTTTTATTTCCTTAAAAGTATAAATATTTTATGGCATTAGAGAAAGCGCTCTCTGTTTTAGGCAAAGTGGCACACCATAAATTACTGCGGAAATACCTTAGAATGATGCGGGTCCTCAACATGTACTTAATGTAAAAGTAACATCATAAAAAATTACCACGCTTCATTAAATTAAACCTCAGGGTACCAGAGCAGAGGTGTTATTTTGCTATATCCTGCATGTAATGACTGTGACTGTAGTAGCTCCACTGATTTTAATGAATGAATTTATATGAAGATGAGACAAATCAAGTTCTAGGTTAGTTACAACGTGTGGCTGTAGAGTTCCCCAGGGGAAAGCCGTGTCCAGATTAACACTGGTAAAAAGAATGTCCATAGATTCAAAGGTTTATTCTGAACTCTTCAATCTTTTTGTGTTCGTGAGGGGAAGTTACACAAAAATTACACAAAATAAAAGTAATAACAAAGTAACATTTTGACCTTCTTTATCTCCTTTTCTTTTGGGTTCTGCAGAAAACTGGATGCCTTCATTTACGACGCAGCGGTGCTGAACTACATGGCGGGTCGAGATGAGGGCTGCAAACTGGTCACCATCGGAAGCGGCAAGGTGTTCGCCTCTACCGGCTACGGCATCGCCATCCAGAAAGACTCAGGCTGGAAACGTGCTGTGGATCTGGCCATCCTCATGCTCTTTGGAGATGGTAAAAAGTTGATTGTGAACATTAATAATAAATATATCACCTCTTGTGATTCACTTTTCTGGAAGTTGAATCATTGTAAATCAATTCAAGGAGCAAAATACAATAACCATGCAGGCTAAAAATTATAAAATTAAGTTGCACTCTCATGTGTATTAAGATTGGAGACAGAGTCTAAGTGGACTGCCAGCTCAAATCCTCTTTTTGGCATGTCCACATTCTCTCCAGATTGACTTTTGAAAGTCTCAACAGCAAAAAATCACAAGAAGTCTAATGTTTGCTAATCAGATACAAATTACATTTGGAGGTAGATTGAAATATGATTCCAGTCGGATTTCAAAGTATGTTGCGTGTGTCTTGCAATGTGATGAACAAAAACGATGATCAAGACTCTAGAGTGTCAGAAGTGCTGAATGCAGTCCCTCCTGTTACTGACAGAGCTTAGTCCATGAAGCCACATCACCAGCATAGCTACATAGTGACTGAGGCTGACATTGTAACCACAGCAACCCATGCAAATAAGCTGCTGCTGTTTGGACGCACAAATCCAAACTGATTACTTGCAAGTAACACAATGGACAGTTTGTTGCAAAAGATCTGATTTGAGACAAAATCCGTTTTCCCTGCTGTCTGAACTAGCCTTTTTTCACCGAGGCACTGTCTTGTATTTACGGAGGGAAGAAGAACCTACTGTTAGATCCCAGCAGTCAATCATGTCGTCTAGTGGCAGAAGCAGAGCTCCTGAGTCCGATTGGCACAGTGGAGTCCTTAATCAGCGGTAAGACACCAGCAGGCCTGAAAGGCTGCAGCTGCTGTGGTTACAGAGGCAAAGGCAGAGTTTGTTTATTTGGTAAGTCAGGAAGAACAGGCAGCACATTGCCAAGGCTGTTTTGGCAGAGACAGGTAAATATTGACCTCAGGGGAAGGTTGATAGATGTGGATAAGATTAGTCCTGAAATGCTGAAGCCTCTGCATGTTCTTGCTGGACAGTCTGTCATAGTGGATACGTTTCCTTACTGTCACACAGGCAGTTTTCCTGTAGACTTTTAGCGCAGGGTGATGGATTTTCTGGTTATGTTTACTCAGATTGCTATATTGTCTTTCCACACTTCCTAAACTATTGTACATCCTTTACACACTCAGCAAGACAAATGTCTCACACGTTCAAATGTAGATCTAAAATTTTGCACCACTTTAGACGGTAGAGACATGAAAGTTGTAAATATTTTAAACTCTTCGGGAGGGCTTGAAATATTTACATGGTTAAGATTCACACTCTTTAAACCCTAAATCAACATCACTTTCTGATAGATGATATTACTAGAGCACTGTTTGAAACTCCAGTTTACTTGTTTGATGGCAGACACAAAGAGTACATCATAAGAAAATATCTAATTAAATAATTTGACTGTCATTGCTCTACATTGTACGCATCGTTTCCAACAAAAAGTACCAGTTTAGCTGGACTCTACTTACTCTGTTCTCTTTTGATTTAAAATACCGTGGATAGTAATTGATGCCTGGTGCTTTTTTTTGGTATCACCTCCACTGAGTTTTCATGCAAGGTGAGGTGATGCTGAAAGGTGACGCGAAAAACCCATAGACTGCTGATTCATCACTGTGTCATTATTGTGGGAGACTGAACTATACGAATGCATCATTTTTAAACAGCCAGTCTACTCACCGTCGCCTGTATTATACTTATTTCTATTCAGTGCATTTATTATTGGTCAATTGAGGAAGCACAGATGTTCCTTTGTTTAGTTGAGGGACTACTATATCTGCGATAGGAAACAAAGAACCCAGACCCAAAAATGTGAAGTCGTGTTGAGTCGAGCTGGTAGCATGTGGTAGAAGAACACCAGTAGACAACAACACAGATGACATTGTTTTCTATGCATAGTAGTGCCGTACGGGCCCCAAAGCAACACTTTCCATTTGTAGTCGAGCTTTGTTTTGAGCCCCAGCTGTTGCTGTGTATTTTGTGTAGTGACCAAAAGAAGCAGGGTGTCTGTTGTCACCCTGAGACAGAGAGGAGAGAGCAGTGATCCACAACAACAGCCACAGTATCAAGCTCCTGTTCCTTTATGAAGTCAAGATTGAGTCAGTCGAGATGGCTGGGGCACATGGGGAAAAAAGATACCTTCTAAGCTCCTCCTCCATGAGTGATTTCTGGCCACAAATACCCAGGAGAACATCTCCCATCGGTGTAGACAGAAAATGAATTCCACTGACTCAGGATGTGTCCATTTAAGGAAAGAAAAGTCAAATGCAACAAGGAGAGAACAGGCCCCTGAGATGCAACAACACTTGCAGTTTTTGTCCCTAATAGATAGGAGACAAGTCCAGAGGAAACAAGGATAAGGAGCGAAGATCTCTAAATCTACGGATGCTGTTATTCATGGTCCACACCTTTAACCCCTCAGCTGTTGGGCTACACCTTTTTTAACTGCAGAAACAACATGTTAACTGAGAACTCTCTGAACCTGCTGTCACATGAACAAACTTCAGTCCTTATAACAAAGTGTCTTCATGGCAACTGTGCATTTCCATTTGAGTGCAATTAAAAGCGTAAAAAAAAAAAAAAAAAAAAAAGCAAAGGTGGCATAAATATTTGTATTTTTTTCCAGCATTGATGAGATTACATTACCAATACAGTCGTTTGATTTTAGATAAAGGATAAACAGATGGTCTCACTTAGGGACACCCTGACCTGTTAGACCACTGGACCTGATCCTTACAGGTCTGCACAGTAATCCATCTATTCCCATCAGCTGCAGGAATATGGTGAAGAAAATAATTCTGGGCTTGTGCTGTTGTCCCTGTCACCCTCTACAGGTAACACCTTAAGTTTTATGTGTGCCATAACTCAGGGATTGTATTCACACACCCATGCACAGGTGAGACCTCGAAGGCCAAATTCTGCACTCATGTATGAAAAGTAAAAGCGTGTCAGGATAAGCCACACTGACAAAAACTGACTCTCACTGATATGAATCACTGGCTGAAGGGAATGTACTTAAAGGGCAGTCACACTCCAGATATATATACAGTATGTGCTTGATGCTGTTCACCACCTGCCAGATCTTATGTTGTGCAGCCCGCTGACACACACACACACACACATACAAAGACACACATTACAGCCTTTGATGTGCTATCATTTTCCATCTCCGGGCCTTTGATGGATGAAGGGTCACCGCAAAGGGAACACCATCAACACACACTGCTGCAAACCTCTTGAGTGATGTAGAGCCTTTGCATATGTGTGCGTGTGTGTATGTAAGAGGTGGGATGTTTGTACTATGTCACTGTGTGCTCCCTTAAGACCAGACACCATGTCTGCACAAATTTACCAAATGGAAGTAAAGTCTTATTCTTCTGTCAAGTGCCTACAAAAGGCCAACACATCAGACATTAACTCTCATTACTTCTTGGAGTCTGTTTTGCTGTCAGCACTCATACACGAGTCCTGGTGAACAGATCAGACTCACCAGTGTTTGCTCTTATCTGTCACGTCCAGTTAAAGCTGAGACAAGAACATGATGTAAGTCATGTTAGAGGAACAGGATCAGCCATGGCCTAGTAACAAAAAATGTCAGTACACCTCCACACCTATGGGATGAGTAGAAAGAGGGTTTGAAGGGGAGGATGGGAGGAAAGGGATAAAAAACAAGGTGGAGGTAATACTTTTTATTGAAGTATAAATGGCCTCTACTAATTAGTTCTTATTAGCATATGTATTAGTAGCATACTGATGCTTTACCAGACATTATAAATTGACTTATTGACTTATTCAGCATTTCCATATTCTACAACTTGTAGACTATCAGTATGTGGATAGCCCTGTCACATCACAGCAAGAAGGTCCTGGGTTCGATTCCAACCTTTCTGTGTGGAGTTTACATGTTCTCTTGTGTGGGTTCTCTCCGGGTACTCTGGCTTCCTCCCACCATCCGAAGACATGCACTGATAGGATAACTGGTTAATCTAAATTGCCCATAGGTGTGAATGTGAGAGTGACTGGTTGCTCGTCTCTAAATGTCAGCCCTGCGATGAACTGTCGACTTGTCCAGGGTGTACCCCATCTTCGGCCATAGGTCGTGCCGTCGTTCAGTTTTCACAAAGACAACGTGAAAACACTGGATCGTTTCACAGAGGAAGGAGTTTATTCGGCTTACACGATGAACAGCGCACGGACAGCGTCTCAGCATCTGAATTCCAGCGTGTCATTTTTGACAGTCCTTCTTATGCTCATTTCAGGATTGTTTACACAAATATGTTTACGTACATGGCTCGATAAGGCCAAAGTTAGTGCAGACTCACTGGCACCTCGAGCTCCAACGGCCTTGACGAAGTACACTATGTAGAATTCACAGTTTAGATGAACTTTATAAAGAGTCTAAGTGTGTACAAAGGTTACATGTAATACAATATGGCTGTTAAATAATGACAGTAGACAGACACATTAAAAAGTATAGATCCACAGTAGCTGGGAAAGGCTCCAGCTGCCCCACCCCACTCCAGTGCTGTATAGCTGTAGAAGAGCAGGAAAGAACCATTAAAGAACCCACTAGCAAGAAAATCCCACCTCAACATATAAATCAGTGTATTGTGTATCGGCTGTTATCATGGATGTAGACAACACAGACTGTTGGGAAAAAGTGGGTTAATGTCAATCAGTCATTAGCTCCCAGCACAAAACGGTCATACACACAAGCTTCACTTAAGTGGAAATAAAGCTTATTAAACTTTAAAAGATAATGACTATAGCTGTTTCACTCGGGCATTATAAGGCACAAACTTAGCAAAGCATGTAACAATCGTATTCATGTACAACTTCCTTATTTACAATGAAGTAATCTGGAGGTTATTGAGGAAATGACACAACTGATAAAGTTCCCATATGCAACTAATATAATATGCTGATAAACAGCTACTTAATGGTGAACGTGTGCACCTTCATATAAAGTTAGCAGAGTGCACACAGACTCGTGCATTTCGGCCATCTGTCATTATCATTTAAATCAACAGGCTGATAGAAGTAGCTGTGTCACAGCTAAGTGGAGATGTTAGCTTCAAAAGGAGACCTATTTACTTCTACCTTTAGTAAATCTGGGCATTCATCTGTCACTCTGATTACAATTACATGTTGCCTATTTCCTCCGCACTTGTCTTGTTTCATATAGTTAAGCGAGTGTAGGTGAAAACTAGTTAGCAACTGCCGGAGACAAACACACAAACATATCTGCACAAACATTCGCACACAGCAGTATTGCACTGGGAAACCGTCAACCTCGTTAATCTCGCAGACACACAAAAAATAGACCATCGGTGCAGATCAAACAAATTTCTTTGGACGTGCCCTCCCCCTGTAGCTGCCCCTCAGGGATGTGCAACTGTGGGAGACACGTTTTAAGGCGGAAATGCACATCACATGACCATGCACACTTCCTCCCTGAGGACTGTCAAGTCCCAACAGACAGCTGTTTTTTTCCCACAACACAGAAAGGGTTAGCCTTGCATAAGCAATCCTTAATGAGGATGATCCTCAGGGGGTGTTCAGTCAATATAATGCAATCTGACATTTGTTGCATGTACATGAGACCTGAGCTGTTTTTGGCATCAACTCACCAACCAAAAAGTGTGTCCTCTGTTTCCGTACTCGCACTTACATGTTCAGACACCTCCAGGCAAACCCATGTGAGTGTAAGGGCTTTGTTGGTCAAACAAATAGACAAACCATTCAATAACCCACGTTTGTGTCTCCACTTCCTTTAGGTGAGATGGAGGAGTTGGAGGCTCTGTGGCTCACAGGAATCTGCCACAACGAGAAGAATGAGGTGATGAGCAGTCAGCTGGACGTGGACAACATGGCAGGGGTCTTCTACATGCTTGGGGCCGCCATGGTTCTGTCATTAATCACCTTCATCTGTGAACATTTGTTCTACTGGCAGCTGCGCTTCTGCTTTATGGGCGTGTGCTCCGGAAAGCCTGGGCTCACCTTCTCTATTAGCAGAGTGAGTGTGCTTGTGCTTTATTTTAGAAATGACCTTTGTCCTCCTGACAGAAAGATCACAGTAGTGGTTGTTTGAAAACCACTGGCTGTGGTTGAGATTTATCGAGTCAGTCAGGGCAATATGATGATTCACTTGACTTACCTGTGGCATTTTTTTTTTTTTTCTTAGCTCAGGCACCCTTTAAACATGCAATCAAATGACAACAGCATCCTGGCCAATATAAAACAATGGATATATCTCAAATTTTACAGCGATTTGACAGTCTATGTTAGTAACAAGGGCTGTGCGATACAACCAAAACTTCATATAGATAACAAACCACATCACAATATGTCTTGTTTTCTGTAAATGAATGAATGACAGAGTATTTGACCACATTGTGAATTATAAAGGTACTTTCTCATATTTGATTATTTTCCCTCTCTTATTTAGAACATTAGTATATACATATATATATGTGTGTGTGATATCATGTTATAATTATTATGACTGCAGAATCATGTGCAATATGTGCTTTTTTTTGGTCCCTGTCATGCACTTTGCATACTTACTACAGCAGTAGCCCCTGTCAGTTTCCTCCTGTAGGAAAACAACATGGTTCTGTGTCACATTTACATACGTATTTGTTTGTGCTTCACAAAAAATTTCCTGCCTGCATCCAACCAGGCTGAAGCGCACAAAGCACTGTCCAAATGGTGAAAGGTATCACTGTAAGGAGTGTGATTTATGACACAACAGAGGAAAAGATTCAACGTAATATTCAATAGCCTAATGGATGTTTTATTATCGTCACACAATATAGATCATCATATCGCACAGTCCTGTTTACAACATACTACAGGTGTTACACGTGTGCAAAGCAGTATCAAAATCTCCTGTACCACTAAGCTCTGTTTAGGGATTAGTTTATCTAAACATCATGAAACATGAGAAACTGGCAACTCGATAAGTCTGTTTTTTGTTACATAGAAACTAACAGAAAAACTATACTTTATCATCCAGTTTCAGTGAAGTAGGAGATAAATAACAATGTCTCATAAAAAAGTCTCTATTATATTTGAACAAAAACTGTGGCAATAATGAACTAATGGTAAAATATAAATCCACCTTTGATTGCAACAATGGGAGCTGTTGTTAGGTTCACTGACAGCAAGACAGTCAAATTGGTTTCGGTGTCTCTGATCGTGTAAACAAAGCCCGCCGTATTTGTCTGCTGTTTATCAGCTTAATGCCGCTGAAAATAAAGCTGCTTATTTTCACATTTTTAGCTGATGACCTGAAGGTGTGTTAGTGGCTGGTGAGAGGCTCATTACAGCGAAGTTAACACTCTGCTCAGATGGGTCACCTAACAAGAGGTCTCAGTGTTATTGATGCAGGTTTAGGTTCACATAAATATTCACTTCAGGTACAGTTCATTAGCATAATGTTACCTTTTGAGGGGAGGGGATTGATGAAAACCTGAGAAAAGGGCACTGGTGTTTATGTCTTTACTGTTGAGGCTGAGGGGGTTTTAATTGTAATGTCATTTTCTTTACACCTACTCAGTCTGACCTGAGAGGACTAAAAAGATAGATATGGCTTTGCGCAATCTCCTCCCAAAATGAAAATATTTCCTATGCAAAGCATTAGAAGAGCTTTTAGCATTGTAGCCTTTAAATTTATTCTAAATTTACCTTAGACTACTACATGTCTGCAAAGCACATGTTGCCAGAGTGGTATGTGTTACTCAAGAGTGCTTTTACAGCTAAATCCAGAATATATTATACATTTTCTTCTCTGGTTTAACTCACAATTAGCAACAGTGTGAGAAAGAAAGGAATATCTGAGGTCATACTGCTTCCAGACAAACCACTGGACATTTATAGTCTATGTGAAGTCAAAGGATGGGTAAGTGATACCGTTACAAAAGAGCTAATAAGATACAAAGAGAGAAGAAAAGATCAATGAGCCAGAGTGATGATAAAAAAATAAAACCAGCAGCAGGATAAAGTTAGAGTAGAAAAGAATAGACACAGTGGCAAGATGGTAACCGCTTTTCTATTACCTTTCACAGCTGCTGTAGTAGCTATAGATGTAGTGAGATAAAGACAGACAGTCCCATTGGAGCGGCTGCCGCTCACCTGAACATCCGGAAACGGAGATAAAACAGACACAAAGAAAGAATAGAGAAATAAAAGAAAAGCGGGTCGACGATTCCAATTCTTGAATGTAGCGCCGCGACAGGGAAATGTGACTAAGAGACAGACAGAAACTGTTTCTGACAAGATGACGCCTTTGAGGAATGTTGGCCTGTGCTTTGGCTGGTGGGCAGTGTGTTCATGACCTTTCTGATTTGGCTGTCGCCGCCAACCACAGATTCCCTCGGTCCCCATTTAAACTCGCATGTTTGGCTTCGCTCCCATGAAAATCCGGCTTTTCCTGACCAACCAAAGCAAATACACTGATGGATAATGACACGTTAACATTTGATATTGGGAAAGAACACATGCAGCTTTTACACAGTGATTAATTTCCCCCACAGTTTTTTTTTTCTTCAAAAGAAAAAAAAAAAAAAGCATTTCTCCGAAGGAAAACAGATTTAAATGATATTGACTAAAGCTATTAAAGCTATTGATCGGTGGTCAAAACCATGAGCTCGCCGTTATCAATCAAGGCTTTGATGTGCTCATTGCCTTCTCCTTCAGCTGCCGCCACCTGAGCTGAAGTGCTGAGCAGCAGCTGTAAGGGTCTGTGCTGTTCCCCCGAGAAAATTCATTTATGAACTCAGCCCCTATTACTGTTTAATAGTGTGTAAACAAGTGGGTGGTCAGGGGGAACATGGCAACATATTAACCTCTCTCTGCCTCTGTCTGTCTCGGTTTGCCTCCCTGTCTCTCTGTCTGTCTTCTTGTCTGTTTATGTGTCTGATGTTTGACTCTTTCTCTCACATTTAAATCCACTCTGCTCTTCACTCTGTCCTCACTACTTATGCCCATTTTATTGCTGTTTTCCTCACATGTGAGCCTTACACCTTACTACTTCCACTCCTTGTTCTTAGCGTGTCTCACACTCTTTTTCTTTCTTTTTCTACCTTTCTATTCTTCTCTAATTTCCTCACTCCAGGGTATCTACAGCTGCATCCACGGGGTACAAATTGAAGAAAACAAGTCAACTATAGACTCCCCCTCTGCCACCATGAAGAAGAACATGAACAACACCCACTCCAACATCTTGCGGTTGCTCCGCACTGCCAAGGACATGACCGCCGTCCCGGGTATTAACGGCTCCCCGCACGCCGCCCTGGAATATAGCCACAGTGGCCGTGAATCAGCGATCTATGACATCCAGGAGCATCGGCGCAGCCTGGTGGGCCACCCTATAGACTGTAAGTCAACACCTCCGTACCTGCCAGAGGACAACATGTTCAGTGACTACATCAGCGAAGTGGAGAGGACTTTTGGCAACTTGCCCCTGAAGGACAGCAACCTGTACCAGGACCATTATCGGCACCACCACCCGGCCTCGGCTCTGGGTATGTCCGGCCCCCCGCCTAATAGGCCGCGTAGCTTAGGCAGCGCTAGCTCGTTGGAGGGGGGCATGTTTGATTGCGACAGTTTAGGGGGAGGGGTAGCACCCATCTTCACCACCCAGCCCCGCCCCTCTATGACTCACAGGAACACAAATAAATTTGACCTGATCGCTGGCCACACCCCTGTGGATTCCAACCAGGGTGGGTTCAAGGGAAACAATGTGTACGGGAGGTTTTCTTTCAAAGGAGGTGCATCCAGCACGGGGCTCATCGGGGGTCATGACAGGTACTGTGGTGGAGGTGGGGGAGGGGGAGGCTCGGGGGGTGACGATGGGAACATTCGCTCTGATGTGTCGGATATCTCCACGCACACTGTCACCTATGGCAACCTGGAGGGCAACAACAAGCGACGTAAGCAGTACAGGGACAGCCTGAAAAAGAGGCCAGCCTCGGCCAAGTGCAGACGGGAGCAGGACGAGATAGAGCTGAGCGCCTTCAGGAGGAGACCCCACCACCACACCGTCCACCACCACTTCCCCCACGGGCCCCTGGCACACCGCACGGTCTCACCTACCCTGGAGCGGAAGAGAGGAGGAGGAGGGGGTAATTCTTCACCTTACTCATTCCGCAAAGACAAAGAGAACCTGAGGGAATTCTATGCGGAGCAGTTCCGCTCCAAGGAGGGCAAGGCCAAGTGGGAGCAAGAGGGTGGAAGTGGAGGAAGCGGTGTGGGCGGCGGTAGTGGTGGTGGTATCTGTAAAAGCTTAGTTCCTGTAGAAGACTTCCTCAAAGGTAAAGGCAAGAAGCCGGAGTGTAAAGGTGGGATGAGTTCAGTGACTGCAGGGCAGCAGGCCCACACCTGCTGGGAGAAGGGGGTCTCTGGGATAGGAGGGGGAGGCATAGCAGGGGGTGACTGGGAATGTCGTAACTGCCACAGTGTTTGTCACCATAGCGGAGGTGTAGGTGGAGGCAGCCCGTGTCCAGCTGGTGGGGTTGGGGGGAGCAGCAGTCGCCCTAGCTCTGCTACCAGCAAGCGTTGCGATTCCTGTAAGATACAGCCGAGCAACCTTTACAACATCAGTGAGGATAATAACATGGTGTTCGCCGGGGTGAAGAGTAGCATAGGACCCAGCCAAACCCAAACTCAGGCACAGCGCAGGAAGCTAGGGCCGGGAGGGAGGGTGTTAAGGAGGCAGCACTCATATGACACATTTGTGGATCTGCAGAGAGAGGGGGCAGGCCGCATGGGAGGAGCTGGTGGGGGTGTCGGGGGACAGTTTCCCCAACCCCGAAGTGTGAGCTTGAAAGACAAAGACCGCTTCATGGAGGGCCCCAGCCCTTACGCTCACATGTTTGAGAGGTATTCAGGCGACAGGGAGTCTCCCATGTTTGGAGGATTAGGTGGCGACAGGGTGAAAGGAGGCTCCTCCTTCAGTTTGTTCCGTGGAAGCGAAGGTGGGTTTCAACGACGGTCAGTGGGGGAGAGAGACCTTAGGGACAGAGACAGAGCTATGATGGGAGGTGGGGGCTGTGGTGGTGGTGGTGGTGGTGGTGGTGGTGGTGGCAGAGGGGCCGGGACTTACTCCTTGTCTAAATCTCTCTACCCAGATAAGGTGAACCAGAACCCCTTCATCCCAACGTTCGGCGATGACCAGTGTCTATTACACGGTGCCAAACCGTACTACATCAAAAAGCCACAGACGCAGCAACAGCAGCAGCAGCAGCTACTCAACAACAGCCGCGGAGGAGGGGACTTCAGAGGCTCCATGGGAGCGACTTCCTATTTGCCCGCGTCAGCCACGGCTGGGGTGATGTCCAATGTGGCCCCCAGGTTCCCCAAAGAGCTGTGTCTGGGTGGGGTGGGAGGGCCCATGGGGAACCACCACGGGGCCAACAAGCTACTGCCCGGGGGCAGGGACACGTTAGGTTTGGGGCAGGGACAGAGACCCTTCAATGGTGCCAGCAATGGACACGTATATGAAAAGCTGTCCAGCATTGAGTCAGATGTCTGAAGACAGAGGACACAAGAAAGAAAGAGGAAGAAGTGGGTGAAGAAAAGGGATGAAAAAAGAAAAACAGACAGGAAAAAAGAGAAACAGCTCAGGCTGATGACCTCTCTGTGTGAGGAGAATGAAGAGACACGGTACTGTGTGTTGTTCTCACTCGGCTAAATGGGAAGAATTTGGACGATGCACAGAGGCCACTGCAGGCTAAGCTGTGGTGAAGTCCGGTGGGAGACACGTTTTTAATGAGAAGAGAGGATTCTGGTGCTGCTCTGATGCTCAGAGAAAGATAGTTAGGGAGGAAGGGAGGGAGGGATAGATGGAGGGGAAAAAGTGAAATCAAATCTCCACTCTCTCTTCACATACTCATTGTCTTTCCCTCCCTCCTGCAGCCCCTTAACGCCAAAACAAACATTTTGTTTAGCAACGGAAATACAATCATGAATGAGAAATCAACATTTCTGTTGAATTAACAGGGTAAATTAATAATAATTGTATTGATAATGTTAATAATATTATTGAATATTATTCCAGTGTTTAATGATGATCGGTTTGGATTGTTTTTCAATTTTATTCATTTAAATAGTTCATGTTACATATTTGTATGATGTTAATTCTTTCTTAGCTTACCAATATTACAGGAGACTGGTAGAGCAAGTGGGGGTTAAATCCAGTACGGCTATTTTATGGCTTCCTGTAATTTGGACTCTTCTTTGCTATTAATTCTTCCTCCATGTTTAATTTTTTTACTTTTTCTTATTTTTGAGTGCTGTGAAGTGTATGTGAAAGGCATGACTTGCTGAGTACATTCTATGTACTTATAAATCTGCAAAGACGGTCTTTTTTTTTCAGCTGCAGAAGCAACATCATCATACTGATTTGCCGTTTTCCTCTCGTTTTCTGCCTGGCAGTACCAAATGGGTCTCGCATTTTGAGCTGGATGTGCCTTAAAGGATTAATACTGATTTTCTACACACATGATCTCTTCTGTTGGTAGACAGATCCAACTTCTTACAATTAGTCAATTGATTTGAGTGTGAAAATCCACCTGAACAAGTCAGAATATGTGGGTTGACTTTCATGAGCATAATACACTTCTAGACATGTAAGAAATTATAGTACATACAGCGCCACAGAGCGATTGCTGCAGTCGAGGAAGCTGAAATTCCTGCAAAAGAATAAATGTAAACTCTAGTAGGATTCCAAGGGTTAAAGCCACAGTGCCAACATTCCCACTCATGAACAGTCAGGTATATCAGAGCCGTGTTACTGTTTGTTAAGGAATAAAAGCTTCTTGTATTTTTAACACTTCAAGCAACACTTTTACCGTAAATCACTTACTACGAAGCGCCACATGCTTCATCGCTCCCTCACCTCCTCAAAACCCCACAAATCATTCTTTCGCAGAACAGATGACCCAGGATCCAAACGTATCCATTAAACACATACAAATCATATTTAATGTCCACTTGTTGCTCTCTTTTCCTTTCATTGGGTTTGACTCAGTTGGCTGTGACAGTTTGCCTGTTCAGGACAGGGACATAATGGACTGCTGGAGTCAGGCCTCTTTTGCAGGGATGAGCAGCCTGACATGTTAATTATTTTGCGATTACAGCTATAAGCACTGCCTGCCGTATTAGATGGTCACATTTGAGTGATGGGAGGAGTAAAGGAGGGCTAAACTAAAGGGCTGCAGCAGATCTAAATTTGACAAACTGCAGTACATTCTGTCAGCATACAGATTTCATTTGACCTATTTCACTCACCTTTATCATGAATAATGCTCCCCATCCATGTGAGATTACTTACAGTCCGTCCCCTTGTGCACTCTACGCTGATTTCTCACCCAAACTCAAATTTTTAACCAAACTGATCATAAAAAGTAATTTCATTCTGTGCTCTAACTGTGATTTCTTCCTCCTCTGGGCCATAATCTGTTCCACATGCTGGGATTTTTGATGAACAGAAACAATTTACCTCAAATTGAAAATACTATGTCAACATTTGCTGAAAAAAAAAAAGAAAAAAAAAGGAGGCAGCAGAAGGTAAACAGCGTCCTAAAAGCAGGTGGCACATTTTCACAAAAGGAAAACAGCGGAGCTTTTGTTCGCATTTGACCCCGAATTAGTTTGATGACCCACGATCCACAATATTAGACATGAAGCTCATCTCCTCTGACACATTCTGACGATAAAACTTAAGTTGTATGTTGCTTAATTTTCAGCTTTCTCTCTACCTTTGGTCTCATGTTACTATTTAGAACAACTCTTCTCTCATTCCTATTGTTTATTTACACCTAAACTTGAACACATTGTAAACCAAAATTGTAAAATCTAAGCACAATCTGACTGAATGGATCTATCGATTAGTTTCTTGTACATCCCAGTCAAAACTAAAGAAGACTTTCCTTCTCTTGGTTGACAAGTCAGTATGTATGATACTAGGGGGTCTCTAGTGTTTGTAAGGACTTGCATGTATACACTTAGTTTTTTTTTTCCTTTTCCTGTTTTTTAATCTTAACTTTTTAGCCCTGAAACCTGGGGCATTTTTGGACAATATTTGGAATTTTATCAATTTCATTAGTACTGATCCATGTAGTACTGTAGGTGTGTGTGCGTGTGTGTGCTTGTTTGTGCAAGAGAAGATGCCAGTCTATAAGTCGAAATTTTGGTTTTACAAAAAATATGGCTCAAATGATTACGGTTTTCATTAGGATAGACTGCTTTTATTGTTAATGTTATACAAAGATCAGTTTTCTTGGTAGTTTCTGTAAATGCTTTTAATGAGGTTGAGGTCTTGGTTCAGTTCATCGTCCCTGAAGACGCTTTTTTCATCTTACCTACCTTTCTATTTTTTTTTTTTTCCTCCTTTGAAAATCTCGGTACATTTAATTTTTTTTTCTGTTTTTGTATGTGCCTGAATACATACGCTTGATTACCTCTGTGTGTGCTCATATGGGAGAGTCAGAGTGTGTGAGAGATAAGTGTTTATTGTAGGCTACATGTATTATAAAGCGGTATGTAAATACTTTACCTCACGCTCATGGACTTTTGATAAAAAAACTGTACAAAACGGCAGAGAATAGATCTATTTGGGATATATCTTTGATTCGTAGATTCCCTTGCAAAATTGTTTTGTAACGACTTCAGGCCAGGATATGTGCAATCATTTATTATTATTATTATAGAGATGGCGTGCACATTTAATAAATCGAGGTTTATTGTGTTTTTCTTTTTCCTGTTTGATTTGGTCAAAGACCAGCTGAGGTTGTTTTCTCAAAGGAAAAAATGTAAAGCACCATCACTAACAGACACACAGAAAGCACAATAGATTATCTGTTGCATTTTTACAAGGTAGTCTTTTTTTTTTTTTTTTTTTCCTCTTTGGCTGATTTTCTGTTTTTTGTGTTTTGCCAGAGAAAACCGAACATTTCCACCACTGAGCTGTACAGATTGTGAAAATGTACATACAACAAAACTCTAGCTCACCCTCACATTTTTGTATGGAGAGAACTTACTTGTGTGAAGAGAGTATTTCAAATTTGATTGAATATTTAGTAATATTGAAAATGAGATTAAACACAGTCAATGTGAAAATAAGTGCTGAGAAATATTATTCTTCTGTCTCTTTGGAATAAAAGTGTTGAGTATTAATAAAAAATAAGAAATATCAAACTTACTACGCTTGCTTTTTTTGGCCTCCCGCTGCATCATGTGGTCACTTATATGTAAATACATCAGATACTCATTGTAACAGATGATATTATTGTGTTTTAGCAGAGGTAATGGCTGCAGCTGAGCGTTATCTCTTGCTCTTTCATCACATCTTTTGTTTGTTCCTCTCTGCCATCTCATAAACAAGGCTCTTGTGTGAGATTGGTGTTATTCACTGTGTTGGACAAGTGTTTTGTGGACCAAAGAGAGGGTAAAAAAAAAGAGAAAAAAATCAAGAGAAATGGAAAGGAAGGAAGAAGTGATGCAAACCGAGCAGCAGAGATCAAAGCCCCCCCCAAAAAAGCACCCCCTCACTCCTCAGACTCCCTTTACTCTGAAAGCCTTGTCCAGCAACAGGAGTTATTTAAAGAAACCTGCGGGTCTGAAAATGTACCAGCGCCGTATAGATTTGGTGGGAGAATTTTAACATCATGCGGTCCTGGGTGTTTCTCACAGAGATGGATGCTGACACCGAACGAGGTGAAGCGCCTGGAATAATCTTTTAATCAGTTTTATCTCCTGCTTCTCAAAAACCCGCTCTCTTTGCTCTCTCTCAGCCGTCTGTTCTTGCCTACTTGTTCGCTCCATACACCAACCCAACAACCTCGGGATGCATTGCAACACATGTAACTACTTCTTGACAATTAATTGTTACCTAGCAACTGGCTCTTTTTCCAGAGACTGGGGGTGGGTGGGG
>JAPQRP010000001.1:10097299-10146468 GCA_037367295.1 Apogon hyalosoma | reverse complement strand
ACTGGTCTGAGTCTGGCCCATCACCCAGGACCTGTTTGCCATGGGAGACCCTACCAGGGGCACAAAGCCCAGACAACGGAGCTCCTGGGATCATTTGGGCACGAAAACTCCCCCCACCATAAGGAGGATGTTCATGGGGGAGTAATTATCTACACTACCAGTTTAACTGTGTAAATGTATTTCTGTGCGTTTGCTTCATTGCTCACTTTTCTTTAAAGAAATGAATAAACAGGGGGAAAAATAAAGTGAAAAATGAATTAAATAATAACAACACTGAATCACAAAATAATGAAGCCAATAAATTAATAAAGAAGAATGAAATACATTTTGTTTATTTGTTCTATTTTTTTGTTAATCTCTTTGTCTGTGTACATTTATAATTAACAAAGTATTATAAATAAACCTGCATAGTTAGCGAATAATTTAAACTTTTATTTCTTTTGCTTTATATTTATTTATGTATTTATTTGTAAGTCATCGTGATGGCATTTTTCTTTGTCTTTTCACAATTTTTAATTTATTTTATAGGCTGTAAAATAGTGTCATAAAAAAAAAAATTACAAGGAAAAACCTGTAGACATTGGCCCATTACTGCGTGTACGAGGACAAATAAAAGAATCTGCATAAACCCAAATCCCAAGTCCAAGGATTTTTCTGGTCTTGGCTCGGGCTGCTGCGGCACATTCTGTCTCTCGACTTGTGAGGCAAAATAAGAAGCTGTGATGCTCGTGTAAGCCTCGGTACATGAACAGTCTCCTTCAAATCATGGAAAAGTCATGAGGATGTGATGGAGAACAAGCCCGAGTGAAGGCGGTTCAGACAGAATACTTTAGGAGATACGGAGGGTGAAGTGAGCGGTAAAGTACCTGGAGTAGTCTGGCAGCAGAGTGCTGGGCTGAGAGTGCAGCAAAGTCTTGATCTCACTGAAGATACGTTTTCCCCAGGCGTCTAAAACTCTGGTCACACTGCGCACTGTGGCCACATTCACACTGTCAGCTGAAAACCAAGCATCACACTATCAGGACTCATTAAGAAAACACAAATTAAGGATGTTATTGGCCACTACGGACATTTAGAAAAGTATGTTCTAATTATACACAGCTCCAAATTGTCGTCTAATATTTGTGGAGTCTTTGTTGTCGACGTCATTAGCCTTAAACTGCTGCAGCTCAGTGAAGTCACCCATAAATTATTCTTTTAATTCACAACTTCAAACATTTCGTCACAGGCAGATTTACAAGCCCTGCTATCTCAAAACGGGGAAGATCAAACACAGAGGCTGATGATTTACCTCCCTCTCTGTAGTTCCAGTATCCATAATCCAGTTCGTTCTCCTCGCCGACTGAACGGGCCCCTGTTGCCGTGGCAACCACCATCAGCACCATCAACAGAGAGGGAGGGGCCATCACCAGCTCACAGACACTCCCCTCCATGGAGAAAAGTAAAGAGACATGAAAAAACTAAGTTTGGAAGAACAACAGGTAAAAGGGTTTTTTTTTTTTCTTCTAATGAAGAAAACTTGAGCAAAACCAGAAAGAGGGTAAGATGAAAAAACAAGTGATGAAATGCAAGCTTTTTTTTTTCCACAGCATGTACTGATACACACAAATCTGTCCTTTTTAAGAAGTATTTTTTTCCAGTGGGGTGAACAACATACATTTGACACTTTGAATAAAAAAAAGTCACACCTGCAGTTCTCTCTGTTTGTCAAAGACCTCTATTAACCTCCTGTTGATATATTTTAACAATCTAACAAGAAAAAGGACTTTTTAATCCGTTTCAATCTCATCCTCTGACTCCAGGTTTTACTGAAGAAAACAAGTCCGGGGCTCAGGACAAACGACCCAGAAAAAGGGGGGGGGGAAAGAGCAGGATTGCATCCACATGACAATGTCTGTGAAGCATACTGGACAACAACGAGCCAATGACTCATTGTTGAGGTATTATAAATGTTTTCAGGGGATATGAATTTGGAGGCTGATGAAAGGCGCCGTGAAAATTAGCCGCACAATAATCTAATGCTGCTTTTTCACATCTGGCAAAACAGATCAACACCACTGAACAATCAAAGCATGAACCAGTGTCGCTTCATTAGATGATTCACATGTTTCTACTTCTGCTGCTGCTTCATTCCTACAAACAACTAAGGACATTTCTACAGTAAAAGTGCCTTAGTGGAAGTTTTACAAGACGGAACTGAAAGCTGATTTGGTGAAATGAGCAAATGAGACACTACTCACAAGTTGAAATGATGCTGCTGCTGCTTCACGGCTCAGTAGGAAGTCCTTTTCTTTTGAATACCAGATGCTGCTGCGTGTCTTTCCTCTTCACTCTGTCACTGCCTGGCTCTTTTGTCCTTCTTACCTCTTCTTCTTCTCTCTCTCTCTTTCTCTCTGATGGTCTCCCCACCCTTGGCTGTAATGTAATTAGGAAAAAAGTGCAGCAGGTCCGGTGCAGAGTCACTAAAAAAGGCTGCTCATTTGTAGAGACGTCATATTTTCACATCCAAGCCTGATCCCTCACTCATGCTCTCTTACTCACAACAACTTTGACGTTCAGCTGCAGCCAGATGTACGGGACGCCTCCTCCTTTCTGATAAGTCCCATAATTTACTCTCCTTTTTCCTCTTATCCTTTTTGCAGAACAGACAGGTATATGGTACGCAAGTGCTGTAATGCAGCTGCTGTGGGATCAGGTTTCTGCAGTAATGTGCTCCAAGCTCCTGAAATTTGAGTTATAGGTCTGTCTCTGCTTCTAGGTCTGCCCTTTACCCCCACTGCCTGAGCCTCAGTGTACCAACAGTGCAGAGACTTACTTATAAAAAAAGAAAGAAAGAAGAAATAAAGTGCAAAAAGATGGCTTTTAACTCACCGTGAGACATTTATTTTCATATTATGCAGCACAATAAGTTACATTTTACATGTGCAATGTCTTTTTAAACTGGTTACTTCTGCTCCACAGCATTTTGGGGATAAATATTCTATTTTTAGTGTTTAAAGAATAACTTATTATTACTACTTGGAGGTTAAAACATAAAAAGCAAAATATTAAAGGTGCAATATCAATAATCTAGATCTGCCTTTCCAAATTTAGGATTGGACCCTGATTGTCAGAGTAAAACACATGACAAGAGTAAATGTTAACTCACTTTATTATCCTCGTTGAGAAATGCAGTCTCTGTATTTTAGCCATCTGTATTCACACACTACCTAGCATTAGCATTAGCGTTGGCAATTAGCACTAAAACTTGGCACCTTAGGAGCTGTGCACAGTCATTGAAGAGGCTCAGGAACCAACACCAGACCTTCATCGGTTGTTGATGTACACTGATCAGCCATAACATTCTGTCCACTGACAGCAGAAGTGTTAATATTGATTATTTCATTGCAGTGGCACCTTTCACTGGGTTGGATATATTAGGATTAGGCAGCGAGTGAAAATTTAGTCCTCGATGCTGATGTGATGGAAGCAGCAAAACGAGCAAAACAAGGAGCTGAGTGACTTTGACCAGGTCCATATTGTAACAGTGGTGACTGGGTCAGAGCATCTCCACAACTGCAGGTCTAGCTGAGTGTTCCTGGTCTTCAGTGGTTAGTACCGACCAAAACTGGACTAAGGAAGGACACCCCAGTATCAGGACAACTGAACATCTGTGGGAAGGGTTGGACAAATAAATCCAATCCATGGAGACCCCACTTCTCTACTTCCAGGACTTCAGGGATCTGCTGCTAACGTCTTGGTCCACATACCACAGCACACCTTCAGAGGTCTGATGGAGTCCAGGCCTCGGGTCAGAGATGTTTTTTGTGGAAAAAGGGGAACCTATACAATATCAGACAGGTTAGGATCTGATAGATGCTTGATTGGTTTAGACTATTGTTCTTTAGATACTTTTGGGAGGTTCTAACCACTTTACACTGAGAATGAACAAGATCTGGAGATGTTCTGACCCAGTGACTCCTCCCTTGTCAAAGTTGCTCAGATCCCGATTCTTGACCATTTTTCTGTTTCTAACAAATCAACTTCAAGGGATAAATGTTAATTTGCGGCCTAATATATCCCACCCACTGAAAGTCCCATTGGAATGAGATAATCAAAATGAACACCACTTTGCCTGCTAGTCGTCATAATGTTATGGAGTGTTTTCTGATTATTACCCCCCAACCCCCACCCCCCAAGTGGAGGCAAGGGGTATTGTTTTTGGTTTGGTTTGTTTCTTTGTATGTTTGTTAACACTTTAGCAGCAAAACTATTGGTTGTATTCATACTAAATTGGGTTTATAGATTGCCAGTGACCCAGAATAGATGTGGTTACATTTTGGGAAAAGTAGGTCAAAGTTCAAATTTTTAGTGAATCTTTAAAATCTTTTTTTTCTCCCATTTACTTATGATGGGCAAAATTCCAAAAACATCGATTTTCTTTCAATTTACTTCAAATTTGGCACATATATAGAGGCAACTTATATGCTGACATCAGCACACGCATAGACATGATGACATTAGCTGGATCGATGCCAAAATAAATTACAATAAGTGCGAGGGGCGGGGTTTGTTGTGCCTGGAACCACTTGTCTAAGTTTATGAATCCTGACCCCATCAAAGTCATGTAAAGTGCAGAGAACCGTCATAACAGTGGTGACAGGATGAGAATGCTGCACCTACGTCCCAGTAAAGTGTTTCATTCAACACAATTTATAATTTATGATGCACAATATTAAATGGATTTTTTGGGTATTGGGCTGTAAAGACTGTGACGCATTAATCCAGATTAATGACTATACAATACACAAAAAGTACTCTGAACATGTACAGAGATATCTAGACATCTGCATTTAGCTTTGTTGTTTTTCCAGAGTTCTCAAGAGCGTGCATGCTTATTTGTTGGTCTCTTTCTTGAGATAAAACAAGAAAATGCAGGAAATATGTGAAGTATATTAACAGACACAAAAAAAAAACCCAGAGCGAAATGACTTCTACAGGTGAAAGTAAGTATTTAGTTTTACCTCCATTTGGGTTTAATACACCTCGATCTCTCTTTTGTTGACTGTCTGGAAGTATTCCAGTTTTTCTCAGGTGTATTTTTTTTTTTTTTTATTTATTTATTTTTTTTATGCTCCTAACATATTTGCTGTATATTCAAGTTGTGCATATATTGAGATGCACATGTATGGTTATTACAACTTTCCTAAACCCACAAACCTAATGGTGGATTAAGACCTTTGTGCGTCACTGTTTATTTCAATTTAATCCTCATGTTTTCATTTTTTACTCACATGTAATTGACTTCACTTCTGCAGAATCTGAACGCACTTTCTTTCTTCATTTCAGAGCAGAGCATGCTCTCTTTACATGTAGCTCCACTGACTGTCACGTTGACTCAGATCAGTTGATTTATACAACTCATTACTGTATAATCACAAATTTGCCTCAAGGTGTTTTTCAACCTACACAGCAAACGTCATCCTCTATTGTTAGAACCTTATTTAAAGCACCGCTAGCAGGGAAAAACAATGGAAGAAATCTCTCATTGCATTCCACTCTGTTTTCCTTCATGATATGATCGCAATCTCTGATGCTTCCTTTTAACTACTGCACTCCTCGCCACAACTGATTTAATATTCAGCGCCAAAGCTTTTGCAGTAAATAAACAGTTTGTAAGTCTCACACATCAGGATGGATAAGGAGACAAGGAGTATGGACTGTGAGATGTAAAAGTGGAATGAATTATTCTTTTATTGACTGGTGTCCAGATGTTATTCCAGCTCTCTCTGTCTGTTTTCCTGCTGCGGCTGAGGTCAGACTTGGCCACCAACACAACCGGAGAGAAAACAGTGAAAAAGTCAAGCGCGGTGCCTGAAGAAAGGAAGCTTAAAGGGAGAAAGAAAAACAGACAGACAGACAGACTAATGGGGTTAAATAACTGTCGACCAGTGCGCTTCAACATCTGCACACTTCTCCTCAGCGTGGAGAATCACTGCGGTGAAGAGAGAGGTTGTACCACTGTCGACAGCTGGTTCACATTAACAACAGGCAATTTGTCACCTTCAGCTGAATTCCTGCCTCTTTCTCTCTCACTCACACCAGATTCTGGCTCTTCTTGAATCTTTGCCTTCTTCTGCCTTTTGAAAACCACATGATGAGGCTTGCAGCTCACACTTATTTATCTCTACACACTGTCTCAATGAGGAAGGAAGCCAACACTGCACCTCAATGCACAACCACAGCCTGACTGAAAGAAAGAAAATAATCATTTTTAGCACAAATTTCGCTAATTTGTTTTTTTTTTTTGTTGTTTTTTTTTTAAATTGCTGAATTCCCCAAAGAGTGAATTGTGTTTTTCTTCTGATTTTATGTCATGAATCAAGTTACTGTTTTTTATTAGTTCTCTGACCACTTGACTGTCCACTGTGAGCCATTGTTTTTTTTTTTGTTTTTTTTTTACTAAAAACAAACATTTTGAGGAAGTCTCTTTACCAGAAACAGGAAACCAAACACTGAAGTTGGTGCAGCAAGTCAAACAGAGAAACACTGAGGAGACACAGAACAAGCAGATTTGACGACTNNNTACATACAGCATATATATATGTGTGTGTGTATTTTTTTTTTAACCATAACATGGAATTGCAACTATTTTTCAACCTTTCTTTCATATTCACTTGGACATTTGTATTTTTCTTTGCTTCAACATCTTCTGGAAATGACGTCCCAAGTAAGACACCCAACAGATTTTATATATAATAGTTAAAGATATACCAGTATCCGTCAGCGTAGATGGTGGTTTCAACAAATTCAACCCTGTATGTTCAGATATAGAGTGATGTTAACTCTTGTCTTCTGTCCATTCACAGAAATATACCTGGACAATACAGTCTTTGTGACATTTAAAGGTGAAAATCTCACTATTGGATATAAGTTGAAGAAACCACCAAACCAATCGCAAGCCATTTTGAAGTGCTTTGACCCTTCTGAAAAACAGATATACAGCAGCGACATCCTCGGCACGGGTGAATTAGCAGAAGAAGTTTCACAAAGCTTTTTGTTGGAAAACACGCTGACCTCAGGAGAATATCACTGTCAGTATAAAAATGCTAAGGCTTACTGGTTTCTTCGAGTAAGAGGTGAGTATAAAAAGAGCAAATTGGAACATGAGGACAGTGGAGAGGATTTTTTGGGGCAATAACGAAATAATAAATCATCAGAAGTAAGAGATCAATTTTCAGTATGCATCAAATAAGCTGAAACGCTTGGGAAAGTTTGAGCATTAACATTTCTAATGTTTTGTTAAGACGTGTGATTCCCAGCCTTTCAAACCTGGTAATAAACTACGTCTCAGGTCATGATTAAGTAAAAATATATAAACAATTTAATATGATGGGATGTCTGCCCCTGTTCATCTTATGGAACTTGAGTAGAAGTTATTTCTCCACTTTCTCATACAACTTGAGAAGTGGCAAGAAACACACATACTGCTGAGGTGGTAAATAAACAGACTTTTTGTCAGACTCCTGCTGTAAAAAGGCAAAATTATGATTTCAATTAAAAACTAAAAACTTAACGTCCTGTGGTTGAACCATATCACAGGTGTGGATAAATATCTGTGGGGAAAACCATTCAGGTTTCAGGGATGTACCATGTTTTGTACCAATTAGGTGTTCAGATACAGGTGAAAACATGAAAAATTTAAATAAAATCAGTAAAGTGGTCCAAGTGTGGGGCGTTTAGCTACATAGGTTCTGCTAACATGGAGCTTTACTTTCCAGATTGTAACACAGAGACATCCGAAGTGACAAAAGAGAATTTGTTAATGACACATTGCACAAGAGGGAGTTTTTCTTCCACAAGTGTCTTTCTTTGCTTCATTTTATTTGAAGCTTTCTACAGGTTTATTTAATATTTGTGTAGCTAGTGGATTCTGCGCTCCACACATTTGTGATGCCTGGTTCTGACATGAAACACTGCATGTTTTCCAGATCATGGCTATAAGAGCATTGTGATGTTGGATTACACAGAGTTCATTATCGTGGCTGTCTTCACCTGTGTCCTACTGGTGTTCAGCGTGGTTGGTTCAGTGTATGTCTTCAGAGAACACTGGGTAAGATGTGACCTTGTAACTAGTTTGCAGAAGTTGGGAAACTGCATATTGCAATGTTGAAATGTTCCTTTATGACACTGGCTTTGAAACGTGTGAATGAATCAATCGATCGGCAGTCAACTAGGAAAATAATCAAGATAATCAATTGTTGAAAGTCAAAATTTTCGAATTGCAGTTTGTTAAATGTGACTATTTTCCGGTTTCTTCTCTCATCTGTGACACTAAACTGAAAAGGTTTCGGCGGTGAACCAAAAAAACACATTTTAGGACATCATCTGACTGACCTTTTTCACAATTTTCTGGCATATGTAGACCACACAACTAATCACAAATGAAGGTATAATCAACGGACTCACAATCACTAGTTGCAGTTCTATTCGACACATTTAACTAACAGTGCCTGTTGACTTCTGGCACTGCATCTTAATTTATGAAAGATTATAATGTAAATTGTGTTTTTATCACATGTTAAGGGGCCCCCATTTATAAGCTGAGGACTGCTTCTGGGGTGTCCTATTACAAAATGTATCTTGCAAATGAATTGTTGATCTAATTGTATGTAATTATTTGTAATTTTGTAATAAAGGTGATATGATATGATGATATGATGATGATATGACTTTCAAAAGGCTGTACATTTTCAGGGTAAATCTCATAGAGCTCAGGTTAAGGGCATTTGTTTAAGTTTTACATGTTGTAATATTGCTGATGCTCTGACACGGAGTTGTATTAAACCTTATTTTGTGGTAGTTCAGCTGGAAGTGAACAACAGAAGAAAAATCTAAAAGAATTAAAAAGAAATCGACTACAGTAAAGCTCTTAAATTTTCTGTTGCCTATTGTTTTCAAAATGTGTATCAGTGAGTAATCTATGTGTGATCTATGAGTAATGCTATAGAGGGGCTCTTCCTTTGTGACTGTTTTGGTTCCTCTTCTTCCCTTCTCACCAACAGAATGTTTATTGACCCTGAGCCAGACCAGATTTCACTCTTCTTCTTAAAGGATTTTGGTGAAATTGAATATTGAGACCAGACTGGACAAATAGACCGGACTTATTTTCCTTAAATAATTGAACTCTAGGACAGAAAGTACTCACTGTTGTCTCATACTGTCAGCGCTTCAGCTGTTTTCATGGAGAAGGTCTAGAGGTCGACTGTACAAAGACCGTAATTCAAGAAGTGAATCATCTAAACTCTAAATCAAATCATTATGTGCATCATGTGCTTTAGTTTCTGTGTAGCATCACTGTTTACCTCTCGCACTTATAAATTTTCAGAAATGTGGCAATGCTGTTGATGAAAGAACGCAGAACAGAGAAGAAAGAAAAGTGGAGGACAACACAAATGAAGCATCATCCCCGTCTACATCTTTCTACGCTGTAAGAACATTTCTAAACATTTAAGTAGAATTTTTTTTTTTTTTTTTAAATCACCATAATGCTTTTATTTTCTATCTGCGTCTGGATTCATACCATATGTGTTTGAAACTAATGTGATAAATTCTGTCAGACTCTAGAGGCTCGGCCCAGGTCTATTTACGACGTCCTCGACCACTCAGCTGCCAACACACAACCAGAGCAAAGAAAAGATAAACCCAAGAAAGACAAAACCCCTAAACCAGTAAGTGTGCACCTTAGCATCACATCTCATGAGGAAACAATGTATTACTGGTTATGGGTCTTATTTTCCCTCCACAGATGCCGCAAACCACAGAAAACCAGGATGAAGGCATATTTGAGTCTGTATATGAGAACTTTTAAATAGCAAATATTAAACTAATAATACTGTGTGTTTTTGCTTTCTGATGCTCTAAGTGATCACGCTCATTATTTTAGTAAGCGGTGACAAAGTACAATGAAAAAATGGTCACTAGTCAATAATTTAAGTTAATACAATATTACTTACATGATCAGACGTACAGCTGGATCTTTATCAGAGCAAGGGTGCTTTAATACTGTACGTGCAGCACATAATTTCATAAGTGGATGCCGCTTATCTTCTTTTACCTATTTTACTGTATATAGTGTGAGTTGGTTTAATTTACTCCATACCAACACAATATAGTTCATATGTATTAAACTGTGAATGCAAACTGTTGACATCAACCTGGAGAAACATGGTTCCACGACTGTTTTGACTGAAATACTCTGGTGTCTATCAGTCATTCCTGAAACGTAATATGGAGCTTCATCCCAAATTAAATGAACAACCGAAGGGCCTTGAATATTGTCTCCTGTGATGTTGTAATAGATGTAGTTATGTCCTTTGTTAGAAATTGTTGTATATTTGTGTGATTTTTGCTTTTTTGTGTGATGTTGCCAATAGAGCCACTGAAATTAAAGAAAACTGCATAACCTGAATTGACAAATATTAAAGGTTCCTTAAAAGTTTTCCATTTTAGAATGAAGTAAAAAAAAAAAAAAAGGCACTGAAAGTGAAATGTGAAATCAAGGTTATCAGGGTTGTACAGATACTAACTTATTACTATTAAATTACTTATTATCACTTAGCACTCAGTATGCTTATTAGTAATATACTTATTGCACTTACTGTATTTAGCTCTATCTTATAGTGAAATAGTTTTTAAAGTTTCTTTTGTAAATGCCTGAATGAATGAATGAAAGTTAAGTTCAATAAAGTCTTTACCAAACACTTCCTCATTTCTTCGTCACATAAACCCCACCCTTTTCTTTTGTTAACCAATAATATGATGAGCTTTACAGTCTACCAGCCAATACCAGCGCTCCTGCTAGTCGCACTTCCGGGTCTACTTTGGTTTGTTTTTGTACGTTGATCATGGCTGCAGAGGGTGATTTTCTAGCAAGATACCGGGCTGTGTCAAATAAACTGAAAAAGTAAGGCCTCCATTCAGTTGGTTTAGTCTATAAATAGGGTAGGTTATGGTGATTAAATGGGGTGTAACGTTAAAATAAGTTACACGTCTCCTGCCATTAAGCTAAGCTAACTGTTAGCCTGCCTTAACTGCTGTCGGAGTCATGTATTTATCTTTGAGGATGTACATCGACCGTTATTTCTACACTAAACAAACATCACTTCGTTTTTATTTTTAGTTAGATTTGGTGCCTCATACTTTACATTGTCACCAAATCGGTTGCTGTATTCTTATAACTAGCTAGCAAGCGTTAGTTTAGCTTGGCACGTTAGCCATACATGCTAAACATTCAGTCCGACGTTGACTAAAAATACTCATCTTGATATCATCAGTTGTTCCGATTGCAAATGAGTTTCTTTAGGTGTGTACCTGAAGACATTTGACAGACTTGCATTTACTTGTTGCAGACGTTTTCTGCGGAAGCCCAATGTTGCCGAGGCAAGTGAGCAGTTTGGTAAGTGTCTGCACAATACTGTCATCCTCCTACCGTGTTAAACAGACTAAACCATGATCCTGTTGTATTATATTTCAGAAAGCAGCATTTCAGCTCAATATGTTATCATGCCATGGATGCTGAGTGACCAATATTGCTAAAGTGGCAAGGATTTAATAATAATAAAAAATCAAAGTAAATAATATTATAGGATGCTTCAAAAACTAATTATCGCATTATGATGTGTTGTTTTCCGTCCCTTGGTTTGTGACATGCAGTTACATATTGTACAGCTGGGTATTCTGCCATCTACCAAAATAATTTTCTCAGTCACCTCAATTTTATATTGAGATTAATATGAGAACAAAATAAAGAGTTCTTGCATAATGTCACTGACTTGAATGGTGCGTGAACCTGCTACAAGTATTGGGATTTAAAAAATATGCCCGTTGTACTACAAAAGACTGTGATGAATGAATTAAAATGTTGCACTAATGTTGTTTGGTAAGATTTGTTGTCATCCTTTCTATACGGTTTAGCTGTGGTCACTGAGTCAGGATCTGTGTCGGTGACAGTCAAAGGTTATACCACAGGTTAATTTTGTTATTTAGTTTTCACCGATTTGTGGTTGTAAACGAGTGTGCTCTGAGTTTGAATAGTGTTGTATGTTGTTTATCTTGTACCCTTTTAAATACTGTCTCTCAAAGTCTCTTTGTCACAGTATCTGTGCAGCCCCATGACATATTCTGGGTCTAGCTCAATTTTGTTAATTGTCACCTTAAAGCTCCAACTCTGATGCCAACAGTCACCATTTGTCTTAACCGACGCCAGTGGGCTGTTGCCATAGTTACTGCAGTTCTGTAAGAGAACCTTTCATGCGACTTGACACCATCACTTGTGATTTGACAAGTTTACCACCATGTTTTTCCTGTAGATATTTAAAGATGATGTATTTTTAAACTCCTCACTGTTAGTTTGACCTTTATTCATTTATTTTTTCCTCCTTCAGGTCAGTTAGCCAAGGAGCTGAAACAGCAGGACTGCTTGCAGTATGCCGCCTTCTGTAACCTTGCCATGGCTCGGTGAGAGGACACACATACACATACATACTCTGTGTTTGTTTTGGTTTATACTGATATAGTGCTCTGATTTATTTAACAATGGGAAGAGGGAAATAAAGTCAGTAATTTTATATAGACAAGAGTGTTTTACTCTTATTAGACACTACACATGCAAATTGTACCAAACATGAAAAAGGCTTACCGATATCATTACACTTAATACAAGCCTAACACAGTTTTCTCATTTATAGAATAATGTGAAATGGGAAAAATATCCACTTTGTCCACATATATGAGTGTATACATCTTGACTGTTGCAGTTTTTTACTCACCAGCCACATGCCATCTCATTTTATCGACAAACTTATTGCTATGTTTAAATTCTCAAAGACGCATGTCAGGAATGATGCTGTATTGTTTTGTTAAAAATAAAGAGAGATTAGACATTGAATTTAGACATTTATTCCAGTCATATGCAGTGTATCGCGTCAGGTTGACGGGTGTTGCTGTCTGGCTGTTACTAGAACCTGCATCATTTGGGGATTACATGTTTACTGTTCACTTGTTTGACTAGTGCGTCTATTGTTGTCTTACATCATGAATGTGTCGACTGCAGTTGTGAGCAGACTCTGTTTAATGCTCCTGGAGAGGCCCTGGCATTGACTGACGCTGCCCGCCTCTTCCTCACCTCAGAGAAGGAGAACAGGGCTCTGCAGGCCCCAGGCTTCGATGAGCACCTTCAGGCTGCACTCAACTGCTACAGCTTTGCTATCAAGGTAAATACAAGTATAATAATAAATACAAGCATCCGAATTATACAGAATTGAATGACTCTGAAGATGCTTGTATATTCACAAATTAATAATACATTTGTAGAAAAATCATAAGCTTTTCTCTACTCTATACCTTAACAAAACATTATGGTCTTCAACGAACTTAGTGATCACATTGGAGTTTAAAGATTTGCCCTGACAGAATTAGTTGTAACAGTAATTTTAGTCAAAATTAAAGTGAGGTTCAAAGAGAAGTAAATGTGAAAGAAGAGCAACAGTGGTAAATTAATTGTGAATTGTGTGATATTTGTGTGCTCTGGTCAGTTTTAAAATATGTGAAGTGACTGAAGATCAGAGGGATAGACACGTGTGTGCATTCTTGTGTAGTGACTACATTCCGGTGGAGTTGTGAAATAATGCTGCTGTACAAATGTCTCACAGGTGTACATTGAGATGAACCAGCCGGTGATGGCAGCCAGTCTGTGTCTAGAACTTGGCAATGCACTCAAGGTAAAACTGGACCAGAGCAGCAAGCTGTCCTACAAAATAAATCATCTGGATTATGTTTTTAGCATTGACATATTTCATTTGACGTGTTAAAGTCAGCCCCTTCTTTGGCTTTATTAGGAGATGAACCGACCTGGAGAGGCTATCGTTCATTACCAAAGGGCTGCAGAGCTTCAGACACAGACGCCCATCGAAGCTCTGCTGTCCATGGGAGAGATGGCCACGTGTAAAATTCTCACCCGTCAGTTCAGTCTGTTGTTTACAGCCAGTGGCTTCTTTTACATTTCATATCTGTGTGAATCAGCTGCTGCCTCGACTTGCATTTGTGTAGTTTGATCTTTCGTGCGGTTTGTGTTTCTCAGGCGACTATGACGGAGCTTTGTCTGTGTTCACTGAGATGCAGCTGACATGTCAGGAGAGAGGACTGCAGCTACCAGGCATCAACACCCCTGTTGGTGAGGAGATGTTCATGGAGATCAAAACCTTGACGTTCACGTAGTAAAAGAACATCTTAGCATCAGTGTTGCATGCCTTACTTTCTGCTCCACCAAAACAGACCTAACATTCTAATCAGATCTCTTAATGCACATTTTATGAACAGAAGTATTGGGACATACTGAATTCAGGAGTTTTATTGCCAACAATAGGCAGGGCTACAAAATGATAATGGTAAATATCATAGTCTCATTTTACATTGCGCTAAATTCCATTGCAATAAAAATTTTATTTCATCTGTAGGGTTATTTTTATTTACGTTGCCATTTACACCAACAAAATCCTTATTTTTTCCCTAATTTTGCTTTTTTTTTCATTATTCTAATTTTGAATGTTCTACCTTTTTAGATATCTGAAATATTTATCACATTTTGACCATAAAGTTTCTTTAACTCCCACTCAGGAAGAAAAATTAGCCCTTGAATTTATAAGAAATGTTGATTTGACATGTATTTCAATCATTGTTGACAAGTGACATGATAATCACAATAATATTTCAAGTCAACGGGAATGGAAAGTCTTACCAGCTGTAGGTGTGATGCAGTGAATCCCAATATTTTTGCACAAAGTTTTGGAGTTTTTGAGCACTGTATGTGGAACTAATTTGCTTTGAATTCTGGGAAAATTGAGGCTTTTGTCTCGCTAAAATACAAATACAAGTTCACTGCTCAGTTCCCTCTAGAGCAAAACTTTTACTGTCATGACAGATTTTAACATTTACAGGATATTTTACTGGCAAATTCAGCTACAATATTACCAAAAAGTAATTTGGGAAAAATGGTTTAATTAGCTCTTCAGTCTCCTGACTAAACAAATAGCACTTTCCTCATCACTTTACATTTTATTGCAATTATTGGGCTTTGTAAAACAAATTCTCTACTCATTTCTTCCTTCACATTATTAAACCACAAAAAATGATGATTTATGTTTCATTTTTCTATTTCTGTCAGTTACACTGTCTGTTACCATGGTAATAGAGGCTGAACTTTGCACAAAGGAACTTTTAAGGTTTAAAATAAGCTGTGCTTAATGTTTGTGAGAATTTGTGCCTTGGATTAGATTGAACTAAGAGCAACACTGACACCAGTCGAACACTACAGGCCCAGTATGAAAGACTTTGGTGAAACATCTTGTGAAGTCCAGTTTGATGTCTGTAAAAGTTAATTATTCCAAAAACATCTTTTTCTTCTGTGTGTTTTCATTCTGTTAGGTGCTTTTCTGGACATTGTGGCCAAATGTGAGATCTCCAGAGTTTTACTGCTTATGTTGCTTGAGGTAAGTCTTATACCTCTGTTATAAACTTAAGGCAGTAGTCATGTGGTTATATATACCCTGAAGAGAAATCAAAATTGTAATATAGTCTGTTCACATAGCATATAAATATCTGAAGTTTTCCTGCCTTGTTTGCAGCCAAACATTTAACAGTAAAGAAACACATCCACATCATTAGTCCAGGATATAAATATCCATCACTGTTCCCAAGACTTTCAATACTGCATTGGACTATTGTATGTTACATGTTGGAAGTTAGTAAATAGCAACTTAAATTGGTATTTCCTTTTAACAGTTTAACCTTGATGTTTTCCTGTTTAGCCTCCACCTCAGAAGCTGCTACCAGAACACGCTCAGACCCTGGAGAGATATGCATGGGAGTCCTTCGACCCTCACAGTCAAGGTATGCACGCCTTAAGAGTCAATTTAAACCAGAAAACAAACGTACACTCTAAATGAGGAAACTTTATCACAAATGCAATAAATGACACCTTCTTGAAGTGGTTTGAATGTGGTTTGTGTCCCTCAGTGACCTTCCTGCCTGAGAATGTTTTCCTGCTCCTCCAGTCAGTAGTGGTGAGTAGTTACTCTCATGCTTGTACATTTCACAGGATTTCCTGATCCTCCTGCCTCATACAGGAAAAATTGTGGGCTTTGTGGCCTTCATATGATGTTGATAAATTCTGTGGTTTGTCTTCCTCTGTCAGGGAAATAATAATTTTCAGTGACTTTGCAGTGTTTGTCTGTCTCACATTAATAAGCCAAAGTCTACTGATAAAAATATGTAGCTCCTGTACTTGTTCTAGTACATGAACAATCTGTGCTGTTGGAGGAGGTATAAAGATGCACAGATGTTGACAGCACTGAGACGCTGTCAAGGTTGTCTGCATGTGCAGTTGTTTTATTTAATTTTTTTGTCTACTGGTGCAGTGCGTTAACAGCAGATCTCTTTTACAGATGGCCTGTCAGGAGAAAGACACAGAGTCCCTTAAGTCTCTTCAGACTGAACTCTGGTGAGCATTCAAAAATGTTAATTTCCATCATATGATGGGAGTTGAGCAGCATTTTTATTGCTTCTCATTTTTAATTTTCCATATTAATCATGTGCTCGCTTGTTTTCTGCTACAGGCCATTTTTGACGGCTGAGCAGAATCATCTCCTCCACCTGGTGGTGCAGGAGCGCATCACTCCGTCTGGCCAAGGCATCTAGAGCTGTTCAGTTTTTACTCACTTCCTCTGGGAACGATACTTTATATAATGGAACATTCCTGTTTCTGGCTGGGTCTGTTGTAAGGCCTGAAGTGTTGTTTGCAAAACCTCAGTGTTGTAGCTTGCACAGAAAAAGACAAAACTCTGCCTGTAAAAAGCAACACAAATTTAAAAATAAATAAGAACCACAGTAGTTTCCACATGTTACCTCTTACTACACTGAATTTAACTTTTAATCTCTTGTTTTCTTTAAGTGAAGGCTACAAAAGTGAATCAGTTCATGAATATTTATTGTTTTATTACTGTGGCACTTTGTAGTTGTACCCTGTGCTATTAATTTACAGAAATTTAATAGACAAATAACAAAAATTATGTGTTACAGTTTGTTTTATTAATAAATGATATGGCTTAAACTCCAATGTAATTACAAACAAAACCATCTATTGCATAGTTCTGAAATATGGTGAAATGAAACACCATTGTCCTCCATCCCTGGTTCACTTTATGTTCACTTGTACAAATGCATGTACTTTCTTAGGATAGCAGCCAACTCCAGACAAAAAATAAAGACATGGTTAAAAAAAAAAAAAAATCACTCAATACAAAAATATAATGGTTACAATGTACATAGATTAAAAATGGATACACTATACTTCAGTTGTAAAATAATGATACATGATTAAAACTACTTGTACTGTAAATTAAGTCTTGTCTTTCCTGATTGTTCAAGTACTGCAAAATGAGTGTTACAATTTTGCCAACATGCCGTACAGTATTTTCACTCAGTGACTCTGACGCCTAAGGGAGGAGCTGCCAGACCCACTGAAAGTATTTTATCTTACCGAGTACATCAAAATACTGCATCTTCATAGGTCTTTTAAAGAGGGCTTTACTCCTGCCACACAGTGAAGTCATACCTTCATACCGTTTATGGAGTAACTTTAAAAGGCAGGCAAATCAATCTCCTTTCTTGTTATATAATTATAAAAAATAAGCTTGTTTGTTCCTCAGCAGTTGGTCTCATTTGCTCATGAATTAAATACTGTCCTGCCCTCTTCTGTTTTTAATCAACTCTGAAAACATTGGTCAAGTTTAGCCCTTCATGTAATATCAGCTTGAGTTTACTTCCTGGCTCTTCTTACCAAATAAGCATTATTTCTGTTTGTCTAGCTGCAGATAACAATCAACAAACTTTAAGGGTTTTTTTTTTTTTGTTTTTTTTTTTTTTCAAATTAAAAAAAAAAATCCCACACTTGAATTTCCCCAAACTCAAAGAAATCTGATCCCAGCCCTGTCCTCATTCCTCTCGTCCTCTTACTCGCTCTTCTTCCGCAAAACGAAGTAGGTGATCGCTAAAAGGAAGGTGAAGACAAAAGAGATCCAGGCCAGGACGTAGGAGTGTCCGTACCCTCCCTCTTTTTCCTTGGTGTGAAGCTCAGCAGTGTAGATTGAGGCTGCTATCATTATGCACAGGCCTGGAGGAGACGAGAATGAATAGTCATACTATACCCTCCAAAGGCAATTAAGAAGTGATTTTTGTTTCAATTTCGTATAAGATGAGGCTCACGAGAAACGAAATATGTAGTGGAGAGCCCCTCTGAAACCGTAACGACTTATACGTTTCGCATAAGTAATTTTTGCAGTTTTGATGACAGAACTTACTTTTCTGTTAAGGGCTTTATGCTGTTGTGGGATTACAAGTTGTGATTAATCCTCTTATAATTAGACGGATAGAATTCTTACAAATATGAGGTTTAAAAAATCTGCCACAGCTTGAGATCTTCTTGGATAGTACTTAAGTAGGATTTGATGAAAATACTAGTCACTTTGTGATGAAATGAATTCAATCACAACCACGTTTGAGTGACTTTATCCACAACTAAAACAAAAAGCATCTCCTGGTGAGGATGGACTTCATCCAAATTGAAAATCTGAGCAGGATAAAGGTTGTATTCCTGACACTCCCTTTGGGTATATTTGGCATATTAAGCTGCATAAACAAAACCGATTTGATCTGAGGTTTCGTACCAGTTTTGCCTCATAATAAATCATTGTTCCTTACAGCAGCAGGTCAGATATTTGACTCCAGATTACTTACAAGAGATTAGCTGTAAAACTCCTGTGAAAGTGAACCTCTGGCCTTTGGGAAGGGTGAACAGCTGAGCCACAAACACGAACAAGGCCAGGATGGCGAAAATACAGGCCAACACAGAGGTGGCCTGAACCGCCTGTAGATATTCTGCATCGGCATAAAGAGACACACAGTCAGTGAAGGACAACACAAATGCGCAGCTCTGTCAGTTTCATATATGCATTAGAACAACTTATCACTCATCTGCTTGTATTTTATCAGCGTGAAATGAAATGATCTGTGAGGTGACAAAAGTAGACCTTACCTTCTGGATAGTCTATCAGGTTGGTGTAATGCCAGGCTGACTTTGTCATCTCCCACCTGCCCCACAAGTCCGTCGACACTTTTTCAGTGACCCACCAGGCCTTGAAAACACAGGGAGATAAAACAATTAGTAGAGCAAGGGTTTTAAGGCAGCATATGAGTAGTGAAAATGTTAGAATGACCCCACAGTCTGATTTAATTTACTGCTTTTACATTTGTTTTTTTTTTTTAGAGAGAGGTTAATAAGATTGTTCCAAAGGTGTAGATTTTTGGTGTTAAAATACAGCAAGGATTTCTTTAACCCTTTAAACCCTAAGCCCAAAATGTTCTACCTGGACTTTTTTTCTTATTTTGACTATAAAAAGGTTGGAAAATATGTTGTGAGTGAGTCCGTTTGCCCAGTTTTCCAGATCTTTCAAAATCTAGCAGTCATTTACGTTTTACTGCATGTCATAATTCTGCTAAAACGGCTTCCTCTTCAGCTTCTAGTACAGGTGTGAGTGAAATTACCACAATAACCCAATAAAACCTATAAAACACAATGCCACAGGTTTCAGAAATCATTGGAGTTTTTCCAGTTGCACAAATAGTGAAAGAGTTGCAGCCATCCAAACTGTATATGTGCAAGGTGTGTCAGTGATGACACCTCAGGTTTTAAAGAGTTAAGTAAGAACTGACTAGTTAATTAATGAATTAGTTGTTACATCTGAGCCTTTGTTTTAGTGTTTTAACATAACTGAAAATTCCAAAATAAAATCTAAATATTTTAAAAAAAAAACAAACAACAAGGATGCATTTATTTATGGCACAGCATCATACCGTTTCCATCTGAAAAATTCATGTGCCAACTCAAGTAAAAACTCACATTTTACCTTCACATAAAGTAAGAAAACAAAAGTGAGTGAGTGAAAAGAAAACAGACTTACATTATCAATGGTGGCCACCAGCAGCAGGATGACGGCGGTAATGTGCAGAACCACGATTCCAGCCAGCACCAACATTGTGGCCTTCTAAAACTGATAACAAGGGGAGGAGGAAGGATGCACACCATTTGTTTTGCACACATGAACTTAGTTTGTACGCACGCACATTACGCACGCATACACAACACACAGCTGTCCCAAATAAATACTGTCTGAAACAAAAAGGAGGAAAAAATGAGAGGGGAGCCGTTGCATGCAAGCCCAAACTCGTCCACAAGTCCTGCAGACAGACTCTTTTTTTTTTTTTTTCTTCTTTTTGTTAGGGGGGTCGGTGCACACAGGCCATCTCCTGTCAAACACCGTCCGCTTTCATACTCAGATAATCAATGACTCCAGGATGAAAAAGTCCAAAACAATTTTATAAACTTTATTTTCCATTCGGGGTTTTGTTCGGGGAAATCTAAATCCGTCTTAAAAACGGTCCACAAAAACGCATCCGGTTGCTTAACGACTCATCTATACATGACTTAGGACTATTTCCGTCGACAAGAAAGGCGCATTTGTTTGGTCGGTGTTAGGGCATTCCTTAGTCACACACAGGCCCCGCACTACAGGCAATAACTTTGAAAAGAGCGCCAGAACACGGCCACATCTGATAATAATAAACACACCTCTACGTTACTCACTGAAATACAAACAAATCGACTCATTTTAGACATGTTCACCTTGTCTTAATGCACAGATTTCAGAGTCGAGCGTCTTTTTTTTTATATTTTGTGTTGCGCTCACATAGTCGTATCCGTACTCTTCTTCAAAGCCCAGCTGAAAATCTGAACTCTTTCTTCCACACTGTAGAAATGAAAAACACCCCAATAATGTGTAATAGTAATTCTCAAAGTGCACCCCACAGGGCAAAAACGACACACAGAGTAAACAACGTGGATAAACCTTACCTGAAAGCGCTTTAACGCACGGAGTTATTTGGGAATGTGGAGCACTGTAGACCCACCCAGCTTTGAATTCACAGCACACACATCACCCTGTTTTCCCTCTCCATTCCCTCTTTTTCCCTTGACCAGGCCCCACCCATAAAGTTTAAAATTTTTTTCCCTCAATGAAATGCCCAAACCAAACGGTTTCAGGTTCCGCCCTCTCGTCCAAACCGTGCGTAAAGACAGCCATTGCATTCAAAACCATTAACTGACACGTGTATATTTAACACCTTTTGCCTCTACAGATGTTTTTTGTTTCATTTTGGCTGTTGTCTTTCTTTTTCCCTTAGATACCACCCCTTTCAGGCAGCTTAAACAACTTTCTTTCAGCTCATCTGGGCGACTCATTTGCGTAAAAACCACAGCAGCTCAATCATTTTATTTGAGAACTTATAGATTACAAACATTTCTTGCGGTATAAGACACAACACATTTGCTGGTTTACTGTCATCATTTTATTGTGCTGTTCAAGGTATTTGCCCTCTGATCCTGATATATGTTTTTACTCAAGGTCAGAGAGAAATTAAGTTTTGATACACGGTGCTAGTAACCAAAAAGAATGGACAGAAATTAAGTAGAAACTATTAAAGAAGCTTTCAAATAATGAATGATCACTTGTTCTCTTATCTGATTCTGATGATGTTGTGCAAAACATAATGAGGTATTCAATACTGTGCGGTTTTCACTGTGCATGATGGTAAAAGAATGTGAAGATGTCAAATGACATTTGTGGCTCATTAAAAAGTCTTATGATTAAGATTTACAATGGTTCTGTTATATTATATCAGAACCATTGTTAATCTTATTAGTGACACTTTTCCTTCTATGACAGCTGCTGCGGAAGAGGGCTTATATTACTAAGTTATTAAATGATTAAAAAAATATTACGATAAATGGGTGGAGTGAGATAGGTATTATTATCTGCTGCAGTAAAATAATACTATGTTATTAAGGGATTTCTTGGCTGACAGTGAACATCTAATCACCTGTCTTAGATGAGAAAAAAGGTTTGTTTTTTTGTTTTTCAGAAGAGCTGTAACCAAAATGTTTATATATGCATATGTTAATACACTTTTTTTTTCCAAGCTCTGTTTTTCCAGCTCGTCTCAGCCTCTGTCTTATCTCCCTTTAGGCTGTGGTCTCTCTTTTCAGACCACACGGTCTGAGGTAGGTTTGACTACAATGTTTGCTTTATCCTTGAGGAGGTGGGATGAAGATAGATACCATAATTGCTTCCTGCGCTCTTTCACAACCACTCCCTCGTTTGTTGACAGTACAGATTCACTCAGTCTGTGAGGCCTGACTTGGAAACACATCAGGACGAACATTTAACCGCTCAGGTCATTTGTGGCCAGTACAATAATATATGTCCAAGGGTTGAATATTTGTATGGCTCACTGCCAAAAATAGACAAGGTTTTATGTTAACTATACTAGGATTTAAGTAAAGCAGGAAGAGGAGTATAGTTTCCTATGGTTTTGGCAGGGATGTGGATAGGTTTACTGCCCAGTCAACTCCCCTCTCCTTGTGCTTTTCCTGAAGCTTTGACAAAGTGTCTTTGGACTTGACACTATTAACAGACTCAGTTTTATGAGCGTGTACAGCGCGGATCACATCTACTGAAATCTAATATTTCCCTTTGTGTGAATAAATTGCTCCTTTGGTTTTGCGTGAGAAACCAAAGTTCACTTTGTGTTGAAATGACCGAACAGTAATAGAGTGAGTCGTCTTTAGTACAGCGATGCTGAGATGTAATTCATTTTAGAAGTGTATTTTTGTTAAAGCGAGGAAGTGAAACGGGCCTTGAGAAAGTATTTTTGCCAGCGGTAAGTCCAATAGAAGACAAGATTGAATCCATTACAGCTGACCCCAGATGGTTTGTCATATCTTCACAGTGAATAGTGAGTGGGTGAGTTCTCATCTCACTGCAGATCAGCGATGGTTCCACTCTTACACCACTTCTGACTCAGTGGTGTTTTCTATTCCCATCACAATATGTGGGCCTCTGAAAAAAGAAAATTTAACATCCACGGTACAACATGAATCCACTGGATACATTTTCACAGAAGCTGCTGCTGATGATAAGATGTCTTGTTGATGTCAAACCATCAGCGAATCATTATCCTAATAAATCTGCCTTTGCCAAACTGAGGGTTGCAGTTTCAAAGGTGTTCTTCTCATGCCACCAATTCTCAGAAAAATCAGATTTCAGCAAAAAAAAAAAAAACAACCTGGAACTGAGCATTGAGCCCTGCAGTGAGAATGTAGCATAAATGTTTACCCATGTGAAATGCAAAGGAGATGTAAGCGATCATGATCAATGATGATGTAGCAAAATGATGCAACAAGACATAATATAAAGCACATGATATGAAAAAGATCATGCTGAAAATGCCAAAAAAAGTAAAAGATAAAGAAAGATGATGATGTAAAAGTAAAAGATTAGAGAGAGAGAGACTTGATAGTGGAAGAGTCTGTCAAATTCAAGCTATTATGTCAATTCAGTATGTATTTTTAGAAATTTAGAGGTGACATAAAATAGATTTTATGGGTCTTGTACAGATAAAATACTGCTATAAACCTTCAGTTATATAGAAATAGAATGACAGAAAAAAAAGCACTAAATATATTAATCCCACAACAGTTTGCTGTAAAGTCACTTCCTGACACCCCAGCAGCCCGTTTTTATAACGATATAAAAAACAGACACTGAAATTAAATCCTGAAAGTGGAGAAATCAAAAACAGGAAAATAATTTGAATGATTAATTCATGTTTTATTTTTTCATTCCTTTCCTTGAAGAGCTCCACAGACCCGCATCAATATCATGGTGAAGTTGTTACGATGCCCATGTCTTCTCACATCACATCCTTCTGCCCTTCAGAGAAACTTCACTTCTCAAATTCTCCAAGCTCCTTTTGAACTGTCAAAGCTCACTCCCATAACATCCAATCGATTACTGAATCCTTCACCTCAGGGTTTAAACAGCAAAGTCTGGACTTTTTACATTATTTCCAGAGGCCTTCGTTGCCTCTGGATACTCAGACTTACAGCATCACCACCAAAAATGTACAAAGTCTGGGTAAGTAAATACCCATCAAACTCCACCATGACTCGACCTGCATTACTGGGGCTCATACCTGCACGTCAATCCTTCCACCTCCACTTCACACCTGAGATAGAAAAATGAATAGGAAAAAAAAATCCTCTGGCAAAAAAAAATTATACTTGTTTTTTTAGGCTCATAATAATTACTTTCTCTCTCTTCTTATTTCTTGTATTTCTTCATTAACACCCTGAAAAATAAACAAGGAAAATTAAAGAAAGAATTTAAAAAATTGGATCGGTGCACCCCTTCAACAATGATGCTAAGATCAGTAGGCGTTTCATTTATGTTACAGAGAGTTTTCCATATTCTGTGCTTGAAGGAAAATTATGTCACGAAAAAGGATAAAAAGTTAACATTTGCACAAGGTGAAGAGGGACAGTGAGAATAACGTATAATAACGTATAGTGTATAATAAGGTTAAAAATCATATATTAAAGTGATGCTTAACTAATGCATGTCTTGTGATCCAACTGTTTCAGATGCATTTGCATTTACAGTACATTAATAGTTCAGTCAAGACAGGCTCTTTGTGTGTGTGTTTACCCTTGTTCAGTTTACTGGATGACTTCATCCACTGGATCATGCATCTACATCTATACATCTTCACATTAATACAATATAACAATAGGGATTATTGTTCTCACAGAGAGGCTCCTCAAAAGCATGGATCTGAAATGAAGATGTACAATCATGATTATTTGGTGACTTATTGATTAGTCTATGAAGTAACTGTGCATTTTCATTCCTTATTTGATGATTAGATGAGTGTGAAGTTAACACATTAACCCACTGTTACTTAATTCTTAGTTCATGGTGAGCAACAGGAACTCGTAACACGTCTTACATGTATACATGCATCAGTTAAGCATTAATCAAGTAGATGATTTGTACATTTAGAATAAAAGTGTTACCCCACAGTGTCTAATTTCGCCAATTAGAAAAGTGCCAGAGCCATGAAACCCATTTGTACATGCACAGTTAGTTCCTCTCCCTTGCAGTTCAGTGTGACCTTTCCCTCAAGCAGGGACAGTTTCAGCCGAGCAACTCGTACAACAACAACAACATAACATCATGACCTGATTAACTGAAAGGATGAGGAATGCTAATCCCGCGTTGTATGTGCATTAAGTCAAAAGAAGTCTGAGCGCAAACACTGGGAATTACTGTCCTGTTGAAAATTGAAACAGGATGATTCACCGCCTGGCAATCAGACATGATGAGAGAATTCAGAGCCTTTACTTCAGTGGAGTAATACTGTGCTGAGAAAGTACTGCATTACAAGTCATGCATTAAATATCTTAATTAAGTACAAGTATGTATTTATTATCAGGAAAATGCATTTAAAGTATGAATAGTAAAAGCATTCATTGTGCAGTTAAACGGGTCGGTCCATGTGAAGTCACTGGATGCTGTCTTCATATTCTCAGCATCACATGGAGACTTATACCAACATCAATAATCATCAGGATATAGGAAATATGGGAGACAATTAATTAATTAGAATTAACTGATGCTTTAATATTGTTTGTTTACCAACTTCATATTTTAGGCATGAATTAATGCAGACATGCTCTTTCCAGTATTGTAAATGTTTTTCATGGTAGACCTCATCACACACCTATATTTCAAATACAATACGCATGCGAAATATAAACATGAGCATTTTAATTTTCAGTACCTTTCAAATCATCACCATGCTTTTTTTTTCTTTTATGAAGATGATCGGTCATCATAATGATACGACAACATAAACACCAACATCTTGAAAGATCTACTGCACTTTTATTAATGTATTTATGCAGTTTTCAGGAAAGTGTAATTTGGCAAATATGCAACTGTGGATCATCTGCTACAGAAGTTAAAGAGATCGTTGAACTCGGATCAACTCCTGAAAAATTCATCATCCATTATGACTTTTTGAACATGGTGAAAGTTTTTCTGTGCATCATTAATTTCTTTCAGTCATAGCCAAAAAAAAAAAAAGCGTGATGTGAGATATCTTATAAAATGGAGTAAATAGACTAAAATATCAGGTAAAATGAGGAATAAGTTAGTAATAAAAATGTATTTTGTACATCCTGACCAGTTCAAATGTAATGTAATTTAATTTCATACAGTTTGACTGGGTTGAACATTTTACACTTGCGTGCGTCTGGTTTCCAGTTCCTGATTCACTTTTACGCATGCGCAGTCCTTTTTTGGTAACTGGCGCACGCAGGGGTCTTAATTAGGCTCTTAAAATTTCAGGTTTGGTCTTCGACGTGTGAGAACAAACGCACTAAACCCGGCGATGTCTTGCAAACAGACACGACAAATTGCCTTGTTTTTATTTCTAGTCACCGTTTACTTTTACACAGTTCAGGAGTCAAACGCCGACAGGTGGAAAGAAAGGAGTCAAGAAGACGCACAGTGGGGCAACTGGCCCTCAGGTAGAACTTTGAGCAATCCCGTCCTCACCAGCTTGTCTTGGACTAATGGTAATGTCAGCCCACATCAGGCGTCGTGGGGTCCAGGTTCAGAACACGGTTACCAGTCAGACCCCGCAGGTAAAGGCTGCAGCAGGGGCCACAAAACCTGCAAGAAAGGCCAAGCAACCCAGTTAAGGTGTTCTTTATTTACATCCCGTCTCCATAGGCAACCCTTCAGGTTTTGCAGGAGTCGAGGGGAAGATCTCCGGCCCCCAGTTTTACCACCCACATTTCTCTGAATGGCTGGACATGAGGCCTTTGGTTCTGTGTGACCACAGTGGCATGACCTTCACTGCCTCTGGAGGAGAATTCACACACCTGCTCCTCTACAGGGGTAAGTATGTGACACTGGCATCACAGTCACTCAGTTTTCATCAGGCTTTAGAAAATGACGTGAAATAATCTGGCTGCAGGTACTTTTATTATGAGACATCCGCACTGTTGAACACCAGCCATTTCCTGCTGTCTTAACCCTTTAGCCGGCAAGTGACTGTTTTTGGTCATTTCCGCACACGTCACAAGACAGTGACGGTAACGGTTCCAGTGAGTCAACAATATCAGGTCCAATGTGGTCTCCAGGGTCTGTAAGGTCCACCTGTGCATGAACAGTGAGCGGACCTGCTCTGAAGTAATGGTACTAATGTAAGGACTGATGTTCAAAGGGGTCATGTGGATTTGGACAGGGGTCTGGATCAGCACGCATGTTGGTCTAATGTTATAAAATAGATGTTCCTTTCACCTTACATGTGCTTTTCTTGTCTTTTTTTTTTTTTTTTTTTTTAACATACTTCTTGGATATTTTTATTTATATTTATTTTTGTGCTATATGGGCAAAGAACCAAATACAGTAACTTAAATGACTTTGAGTTTCTACATAAATGTTTCAAAAATAATAAAGTCTTGTCGTGTTCTCTAGTAACGCACTAAGGTTTATATTTTGAATTTCAGAGTATTTCTGTGAGTGCCCTATAAAGGGTTAAAAGTCCATTTTCACGATGTGAACAGTGACTGTTTCAGGTTTCCACCATGTTGAAAACATTGCACAATTTATCGTGATTGGCTTCAGAATATAATGATGCAAATCCTGATTGTAAGAACGTACCTTAAGGTGGCTTTTAAGTGAAAATTGTCTAACTGCACAGACATTTTTTTTAAATGTAGAGTGCAGGGAGACTTTGTTGTTCTAAAGCATCTAAATTTAGTGTTTTGTTTTTTTTTCCTCAAGTTGCATGCGAACAAAATCTGCATACCACCTTTGTCACTGCATCTCTGTGGTCCCGTTCAGACCCATCTATCCTCAGATATCGGAGAACTAGTTGCCAGTTGTAAGTGCGTCATTCAGACCTGGTTTTAGCAATGCCTCTGCAGATGGGTCTCGTCACAATTTACAGTCAGATTTGAAATGATGTTATCTATCACCTAAAATCCAGCTTATGTATTTGTGATCAACTTTAGAGTAATTATGTCTCACATTTAAATTGATTTAATTTTTTAAGAGGAAGGAAATCATAAAACATTTGATATGTTTTTTTTTTTTCTTTCCTGTTTGCATGGGACAAAATAAATAAGATTTTTGTTTCTTAAAGCTGGAAAAATGTCTGATTTTTAAATCTGAAATCAAATTGTCAGGATTTTGACTTATGTGGGTATGAATAAGAAAAAAATCTTGTGCCAACGCCTTTTCCAGTCTGAAGGTCATATGTCCTAAACTGGTCAAAGTTACACACAGACCGAAGTCTCGAAGCCCATCTGCTCAGAATTTTCCAAAAAGGTTGATACTTGCCTTTGTGTGCTTGGGTTGTGACAGTTTCCTGCTGGAGGACACAACCATAATCAGCATCGTGTTTGTGTTGAAGTACTTTTCTCCCTGGTTTCCATTTCAGAAATATTAAGTTTTTCACCGTGCTCATCAGTCACATCACACAAACTGGGTAGAAAAGCAGTTCTATGTGGAGGAAAGGAAATATGAGCAACACTCTGCAGCCAATCTGTTCATATACTTTTAACTAGTTGATCATAATTTGGGACGCTATGGTTACCCAGAAAATACTGCACCACTTGCACTAATGAGTCCCAAGCTGTTAATGTTTGAAACACGGCATCACTGAATTTTCCAATCTGGGCTCCAACCAAGTTCGCACCAACTTTTTCTTTCAGGTATTGAAAGCCCTCAAAGATCTCTGATAATTTATCATTTCTACAACTGTAACACTGTTGTGATCCGTGGTTGATGGTGTTACATTCACCTGTAAATAACTCAAAATCCTGGCATGCTTTAAATTTAGGATTTCTCTCCTTGTAGAAAAATCCTTACTGAGCAGTTCAATCATGGTGAGCTCCAGGTTAATTCTGTGCCTCTTGCGTTTTCCTGTCCCAGAGGGAGCCTCTCCGATCTCTCTGTTCCATCTCCCTCCCTACTGCGGTTTCTCAGTGAAGATGTTATGGAGCAATCTGGAGATGATGGTGCCATATGATGCTTGTTACGTTACACATGAGGTATCATCAGCGCCTGCATATTATCTCCCTTAATAGCTGTTCTTGTGGCCTGTGTTTATCCCCCGTGTGTTCTGTCTATTTTTGGCAGAATGGCCGCTTCGTCCTGCCCCTGCTGTGGTGGGACAGCCCTCTAAATCTGTCCTGCCCAGCGCAGGTGCCCCCTCCTGTCCCTTCAGTTTTCTGTTCCCCCTATGGGATGGCAGTGGAGCTATTAGGACAGGTGCAGGACCTACTAACACTGGGAGTCAAAGGTATGATGGCTGTCATCAGTGTTGCCTGTTCCGCTCATAAAATCTACATTTGTGTTACTTATCCAACATTTCTTACCTGACCTGATTTTCCTGGGACCGCGAATGGAAACCGTATTAGTTTAGAAGTCTGTAATGCTGCAGATATTTTTGAAGTGACCGAAGTCTTGTTTGTAATATTTTGTGTATTTGGGAGCATTTAATTAAAACAATGGCTATAACTGTTTTCATTACTGCATAATCGTGGTGTTTGCTCATATAACACCAAACCGTCTATATTAGCATGTTGTATTTTACATATTCACTTCGTTTTTTTTAGAAATCTTAAGTCACCCAATGCTTAAAAACGAAATGATTCACCAAACTTTTAATGTTTTACAGTGGATGGAGGCTTGAGACCATTTGTAAATGAGCAGTGTGCGTCCCTTGCCGACTCCCACCCTGAGCACTTCACCTTCATCATCCCGTTCAGTGCTTCTTGTGTCACTATGAAAGTAAGATCTGTAAATTTACAGAGTTGTTCTAACACATGACTCGATTATAACCGTTTTTGAACGTTGTATTTTTCAGGATGGACGTCATATCTGGCTTATCATAGATGTGTGGGAGTACACCCTCACTTGTCCAATCAGTCCTCACCTTCCCTCTCCATCATCTCCGCCTCATTCTGTTCCTCCTTACTTCCCCCCCTCCACGCTTCCTCCTTACCTTCCCTACCTCCACCACGGGGTCCACGTTCCTCAGTTCTACCCTCCTGGACCCCAGCAGCCCGTTCACCCCTCAGACCCGGGCGAGAAGCTGTATCCTGCTGTACCCTATTTTAGCCCTTTTAAATACCAGCATCACCCACTTTTTTCACACTACTACGTTCCACCTCAGAGCTCGACACACAAACAACCTGCAGCTACTGCTCCTCCATCTACCTGGCCACCAAAAGTTCCACTTCATCCTCATTACTTTCACCATTATCCTTACTCTCCTTTCTTTACGGTTCCACCCATCAGTCAAACACCTGCTCCTCCTATTCCCACCTCACCTCCACTAAAGCTACCTGCAGGTCCACAGCACCCGTTTGATCCTCCCAGTATGAACGGGTTTTACTACCCATATTGGCACGGTTTCCACAAACATCCCAGTTTTGAGGTCACAGAGAATTTGCAAACGACTGAAGAACATCGGCACAGTTTCTGTCCTTACGGTCACACATGCAGCTACAATAACTTCTACAATCCGTATTACCATCCTCACCATCCTCACCACCCTCCAGCGCCTCAGCACCCAGTGACCACCCAGCAGCCCACAACAAAGAGTACTACTGTTACAGCGTCACCTGGAACGTCTCGACCGATTTCTCCATTTGAGTGTTTGAGCGACAGAGTAATTGTCAACCTGCCTTCTTGTCATCTAGACTCCATCCAGGTCAGAGGTCAGTGAGGTGTTGTTTTTTTTTTTTTTTAATTTTTATAAACCAAGGCAATCTATCCACTTTTCCCAGTTCAAGTTGTAGCGCTCGGGTGGTTACTTCTAGGGGTGTAAGAAAATATCGGTTCCGCAATATATCGCGATATTTGATTTCATGATACTATATCGATATTTTTTGGTATTTTTTTCAAATGCAGACATGGTGATGGTCGTTTTTTTTTTTGTTTTTTTTTTTTTTTTTTTTTTTTTTTTTTTTTTTTTTTTTAATCAGCGTCATTCTATTTGAAAACATCTCACTGAAAAACATGCTCCAATTTCCATCTGCACCAACTAATGGCACTACAGGATGTTCAAGGACCACATTTCATAACAGAATAAACACTTCTCATGAAGCCTTTTCATAATGCCCTTCTTTTCTCCTTGCTTGAAATGAAAACAGAGTTCACTTTGTTCCAGTCACTGAAGATTCAAGCTACCTTTTGCAGAATTGGCTGTATCAGTTTATGATTCAGGCAAAGGAGTGTTACAAGCCAGAAACAAATAAGCATATTGAATTAAACAGTGGTTATGAAAGCTCAAATACATTGCTCATAGAGAGGATTGGCAGCCTTGAAGAAATATAACAAAATTAAATGGGCATCAAGGACATTTTACACAGCATTTAGCAGCAAGAAATGAGACAAATTGTGTAAAAATGTACAAAAAATGCCTTAATAAGAAAATTTTGTACGATAAATAGACAAATTAACTCCGAAAACTTAAATCAACTCTCTCTTTAGATGTCTCCCTTTCACACACACACCCACATGTAACGCCTCTAATGAAAATGCCCATCTGTTTGTTTTTCCTAATTACAACACATTTGGCTTCTCAGAACACTAACACAGCATGAATCAAGCATATTTTCTATGCACATACAGCAACTCTACTGGAAATATTGTGCATTTGGAAGTCAAAAAACTACATAAAAAAAAAAAAACATGCCAAATGAAGCTGTACAATTATTAAAGTATAGCTACATACTTAACACGTTGTATAAATTGTCTGAATAGATTAACGCTAAATCTAAAATATGTCCTGTGTGCCTCATTGTCATTCTGAGCATCATGGTTGCCTTTCGGTTGTCCACAAAACTCTTTACATCTCTGTATCTGTTGCATTGTTGCTGTCTGTCTGCTGTGTTGAGAGGGACGTGTAGTGCGAGGATTATGAAGGCAGGCCTGTAAATCCATCTTTTAGCAGAAATATCCAACTGCAATGATTTCAACACAGTCACATCGTCCTTGACAAAACTCTGAGATGTCTTAAACCAGACAAACACACTGTAAATTTAGAGTTTTAAAGGCTGACCTGCACACTAACTCACATTGTGGCTGGTTTTTAACCTCCTGGGTAAGAAGGTCAGTCTAATTGAAACCTCAGCAGCCTCAGGACGCTGAATTGTGCTGAACTGTGACATTCACTCAGGCCTGATATCGGGTCGCCTCCTTCGCCCTCCAACCCCTTTCTCTGCAGTGCTGTGGCGTTAATGGTCTCATCACTCCAATGCAACCTCTGCATCTCACCTCCTCAGCTCACCTTCTTGCTCCCAACTGTCACTTCTGAGTGAGGAAATGTTTTGAGAGACTTTCTTGAAGGTCAGAAAGTTGCAGCTGATTGTCCTTGATGTTCCAGTAAATTAGAACTTCGAGTCCCTTCGAGTCTTCTGACAGGCAGAAAGTGATGAGCAAGGCTTCTCCGACTTTTGTAAAAGCCCTGTCATGGAGGACTGCAGATATCGCTTGGCAAAGTGAACTGAGAAAAGCCTTGAGAAGTAATTGGCATATGCTGCAGGATTGGAAGCAACTTCTGTCATTGATGTTTGTTTAAACTTTGTCTTTTGGCAGAAGTGTTTTAATCAATGTAGGGGAAACTTCTAAGCATTATTTACACTTTTACCAAGTGTTATGATGAAACTGTATCACAGTCTATATCAGAGGACAGTAGACTTCATGTTGAAAATGTTCATGTCTAGTTAAAGTCAGACCGCTGAGCATTTCTCTCTTTCACATGACAATTATTATGTTTTTATTGATCACTCTGCCAATGTAAATAATCACTATATGGTCTTTTTCTAATATAGTGCCTTAGGGTATACACATACAGCAATTAAGTGGTCATTTAAAAAAAAAGAATAATAACTCAAATACATAAAACATTAATCCTTACATTACAAATCATATCCTCGCAAATAATCTCATGATTCACTTCTTACAAAAGCAGTAACTATGAGTTAGTTCAAACTGGATGTAGTGGATACACAACAAAGCTACCTTATGTGGAGAAATGCATTATATTTAACTAAAAATAGAGATTCAAGATTCAAAGTATTTATTGTCGTGTACAGTAAAGAAACAGCTTTCCCTGCACAATGAAAATCTTACTTTGCCGTCCACACTGAATGCCACAAAGAACATAAAAATATAAAATATAGGCTACTATTACTAAGAGAAAAATATCTATTTACATAATGTGCAACATCTGGTAATTGTGCAAATTGTCAGAGGTAAATGGCATACCGCATATGCAAAACTGCCTGCCTGAGATAAGTGAGATGTTAATGTGCAAAATTGTCAGAGATAAACAGTATGAGCAGTTAGAGATAGCAGTATGATATATGATATATGATAAACAGAATGATTTAGAAGGTGCACAAGTGTCAGAGAGAATCAGTATGGTGTAAATATATGTATAGAAGGTGCATAAACAGTATCACAGTTGAGGTGTAAACACTGTAAACAGTCAGTATTGCTATTGTAGACTCCTATCAGCTGTTAAGGAGCCTGATGGTGGACAGAAAGAAAGAGTTGTTGAAAGAAAGAGTCTGGTTGTCCTGCATTTCAGACTCCTGCATCTTTGTCAAGGGGGGGGAGAGAGTAAACAGTCTGTGTTGGGGGTGGGTAGGGTCCTTGATGGTGGAGGCAGTCCTCCTATGGACAATAAGTACTTTAAATAACAAATAAAAATGATCAAATTGACAAGGTAATGAAATTATAGTTTAAAAAAAAACAAAAACCAGGGCAGCATTTTCTGTGTTATTCAAGTCCAGTTTAAAACATTAAGATCTTCAGCCAAATTTATGCAGATTAAGCTCAAACAGTAAGAAAGAAATGTCTAACTTTCAGTTCTTGGAAATGGGCTCATTCTGACTTGTACAATAACACTTTAAACAATATTTTACCAAACAACCATCCAACTTCAACTTGAAGCTTTTTAGAGAGGTCAAATGTCAAGAGGGTGCCTGAGGTCAGGATGAAAGGAATTAGACAAAGTTTCAATTATAAAAGCAATAGGCTCAATTATAACAGAAATATAACACTGTAAAATAAATAACAACTTATTTTCTAGCCATAAATAAGTAGTTTTTTTTACACAAAAATTTAAAACGCAGGTTCGACTTGACCACTTGTTCTGTCATAGTATAGTACTTATATCACTACACGGACATAAATGTAGATAAACTAACAGAAAAATACTGCAAAATATAGTTAAATCACTTTCAACGGACACATACACATTTTGATGTAAATGAACAAGGAATGAGAAGCTTTGGCGTCAAACTGCAACGGTTCAGATAATTAGGTTTTAACGCCATCTAGTGGATGTAATCGGTGTCACAGGGGGTCCAGAAAAAGCGTGCGTTTTATAGCTCATGCAAATATAAAGGTTACTGAGTTCTTTACAGGAAGGAAAATGATGGCGATAAACAGGAAAAGAAAGCACAACTTATTAAGAAAGAAACAAAAATGTTAAGAGCGAACACAAAATAAACAGCATTTTAATCTCTGTAGTTTCATCAAAAGTTCCAATAGTGCAAAACAGCACGCAGAAAAAAAAAATGTATGAAATCTAGAATATTTGACATTATTCCAATGCTTAACCCTCAAAGAGTTAAATGATCTACTGATTTAAAATACTGAATACATTCTCATTAATCCATTTCCCTCATCTCCTGTTTATTTGACTGTTATTTGTTGATATTCGACTAACTCTGTAAAGCCCTGTGAGACAATCTTGTTGTGATATAGGGCTCTATAAATAAAACTGAATTGAACTGAATTGAATTTTGAGCCACCAATCATATCAATACAGATAAATAATTCAGGTAAAATACAGTTTTTTTGTTTTTACAGTTTAACAGTTTTGTTTTGTTTTGTTTTTAGTATAATCAGATATTATTCATTTGGATGCTCAAATGATCTATATTGAACATGGAAACACTGTAATTCACAAAGTAAAACACATGTAGTTTGACAAATGGCAGCATTTGTAGCTTTTATGAATATCTACACAACCACTGAAATAAATATAATACAATACAATAATAATAATATTTAAAACATAAATAAATAAAAAAAAGTAAAATAGAGAGAATAATATAATCATAAATGGTGATGAATTACTTAAGAAAAGGTAAATGTAGAGGATATTTTATTTGGAAGTCACTACAAAAACAATTTTGGGGTCTTTAAAGGTTTTTCAGAGGAATTACTGATCTGATGTATCTTGAGTCTTAAATCAGCCAAACACTATGTTTAATGTTTATATTATAATTTCAACTCATTTAATGAAGATAAGATTTTTTTACAACTTTATTCATTATTTTTTAAGTGATAAGCATGCACATAAGAAGCAAAGGAAAATGCAAATGCATATAAAACAGGACAAAAAAGCACATGAACAAAAAAGTGAACAAATAGAAATATAGCAAGGAATGGATGCATAAAAGAAACCTAAAGATACTGCAGAATATACATCCACATAAGTATTGATACTGGCTTCACATTGTAAACAATTAAGATTGTAAAGTTAGAAAGAAAAAAGGTCAGAAGAGGCTAGGCAGGATTTTTCAAGCTGCTGAGGCAGAATATATAACCATACATAATGCAAATCTAAATAAATATATTTACATGCACACTATGGGTCTGCACAAAACTATGTCGTCTGTATGTCTTAAAAATAGCTAAAGATTACATTTGTGTATTTCTGCTATATAGCAGAAATAGCATTTTCTGCTCTTCAGATAAAGCATATTGGGAAAAGACAGTGAATATCAAATAATAAAAGCAGCATTTAACATTATTTGAAAGCCTTCATACACATTTTTTCAGGGGTAAAATCCCTTAAAATTACTTATACTTTACTATAACATCTCCATTTTATGCAACTTGATGTTTTGCTCCATTTCAGAGGCATGTATTGTACTTTTTCCTCTACAACATTTGTCTGACAGTAGTAACACAAATCCAAAACATATAAATAAAGTTGCAAATGAAGAGCTGATGAGTGTTTTTGATTGGTGTATTAGTACTTCTGTTTAAGTCATTGATCTCAATACGTCTTCCACTACTGCATAGCTATGGCAGACAAAAAGACGGGCATTTTCAGGGTCTTGCTGCAGTTCACATGTTGTCCAACAGGGGTCAGCTGGTGCCTCCGTAGCTACCTCCTCATGTGGGTCTCCCCCTCAAATGGAGCTGCAGTCCTCCCCCTCCCATTCATCAATCTTCCTTTATTCACAGTGACAAAAGAGACATCAAATAGGGAGGTGTGGGAAAACACAACAATGCATTTCAGAACACAGACACTGGATAATATATGCAAAGTGGGAATAAACTAAACCGATGCAGTGTGTGTGTTTGTATGTGGTGGTTCTTGGTTTGCTTTTCTACTTTGCTTGCATTTTATTTACATTTGCATAATGACATTCTAATTGACGTAATGCCACAGTTTTAAAGTTAGTCACGAACTAAAAAAAACAGCACAATATTGTTATATTTTCTCAGACAGCCATTGGGAATGTGTTAGATATTCAACAGCATCAAAACCCACATTTTCTACATTTTCTCGACATTTTCATCAGTGGATGAAGGAGGATCTGCACTCTACACTCTGCAAAATGAGCCTGAAATGATCTGTCTCTCTCCTTGGCCCACTGTTTGCTGGTTCCCACCCAAATCAAAAGGGGTGAGTTGTGGGGGGTCATGTCTGGCCACCCCTCAGGAGAATAACGGGGTCTCTGTCTGCCCCCCAAACCACCAACGGTTCTCCACTGTCCCTATGGCAACAGCCGAGGACCCTGGAAGGCCCCGGACTGGGGCGTCCAAGCAGATGCCCATAATTAACGTTGCTATTCGGAGGTGTCAGTCCTGCCAGTCTGCCTTACATGGAGGCAGACCCTCTCCCAGACATGTCAGAGGCCCATAGGGCTGGGTGAAAAATGACTGCCCTGCAGTGTGTGTGTGTGTGTGTGTGTGTGTGTGTGTGTGCGTGTGTGTGTGTGTGTGTGTGTGTGTGTGTGTGTCTCATGCAGTGGGGGTGGGTAATGACTGCCCACCAGTGTCTGCCCACTCCTGTCGAAGTCTAACCATCATGGGAAAATAGAAAAGGAATTTTTGACTCTGGTCCAGATTTCTCCAAAAGAAACAGTGAAGCAATGGAGTGACTTTAGCATCATCCACGATTCACCGAACAGCAAACAAAAAAACTGAAATATGTTCAAAGAAAATTATCAATTACATTATCAATGATACAGTTTTTTTTAATAAAGGCTCTATAAATGTGTATATGTAAAATTAGCTTTATGTAGTCCACTGACTGTATATAAAACCAGGCCTTTCAGACCATGACAACCAGTGACACTGACTGACTGTTTGGTCGTCTGGCTTCCACGGTTGGCTGAGAATGAGATTGCATCCGATCATCAGATACATCCAACCTGAGGATGTGGACTGAAATGTGTGACAATATTAAATATGTCCACAACAACTAAATATCAGTAGTTTAGAATAAAACTAAAATGTTATTAGCTGCTTCTTAAAGATGTCAAGAAAAAACATGATTAAAACTAAAGAGCAAAAACTACATGTCACTGATGCACTGGATATTAAAAGGTTTAACCTCTTAAAACCCTGCATCCTCACTCAAGGATATTACTTTATGGGCTTCCAGCATCATATGTGTTATTCCTCTTAACTTATCTGGTTGTCCTCATTAGTTGACAGTTTTTTGTTTTGTTTTGTTTTGTTTTGTTTTGTTTTGTTTTGTTTTGTTTTTTTTACGGCTGAACACATTTAAAACAAAATGGAGTCAAATCATTCTGTAGTTGAATCATTGATGAAAGTGTGGACAAGGCTGAAAAAAGTTTATTTAGCATTGGGAACATTTATAGTTTTCTGGTTTTTAGAAACAGTTACAGGCTCATTTCAGGACAGGAACATGGAAAACGTGTGACAGACCCACTGTGTTGCAAAGGAAACATGTGTGACCGCTGATCCTAGAGACAAGAGGTACCAGTTGGAAATTTGGAGCAAGGAAAATCTAAAGTTAGAAAAATGTTCAGGAAATAAAATAAGATAAAATTTAGCTGTGCTGCATTGTTTGCAATTTAGTTTTTACAATTCCTTACCCATTGGTGTTGCAGAATAAAATAAAAATATTGTCCTCATTTTTTCCAATAACAGCTACTGTTCAGACTCCATGTTATAAGTATTTTTATGAATATTAGGTCCTATTAATCTAGGAGTCAGGATAACTATGAAGAATTAAAAACGCATGTAAAAGAAAATAGTTTAAATCTTGTAAAACTCTGGTCACACTTTATATAGAAATCTAATATTATTTTATGAGCTGAAATCCTCATCAGTCTCTCTTTAATAGACTATCATTCAGTTCAATAAGAGTCAATAAGAGACAGATTTCAGGTCACATCCAAAAATCACTGATCACTGTCATTTAAGCCTATTGATTTTCTACTAATCAAACCATCTTCAAAGAGGAAAAAAACAAAATAGTCAACCTGTTTGTGGCCTCTTCGACCAGTTTTGACCCCTGTGATTTACCAGTCCACTGAGTTAACACCATCAATGGTTTCCTGCGTCGACAGGTCAACTGATCACTGCTGATTGGGTTAAAGACCCATCTGTCTGATGTCCGGCAAGTGACACTAAAGGTCACCCGATGCAGTGTCCGAGAGTCCATGAATTCATCGCCTGTCTGTGGTCACCGGCACACTCCACGGCTCAGGGGGGTCAGCGGTTCACATCACCTCTGACCTGGCCGGCCCTCTCGATGGTCATTACATAATAAGACGTTTCCCTTCGCATTGATGAATCTGCACAGGATGACAGAGAGCAGTGAGTAAAGTGTCTTTATTGGGTTGTTCAAGCCCTAAAACTAAACTGAAGAGGTCAGTAAAAGAAAGCTGTAAAAATGTATACAAGCTTGTAAATGCAGAACAATAAATAAGCTACAAAATGGTTCTAATGTTTTGTTTCTGTCAAAAACCTGATCAGTTTGTGGTTGAAACATGTGTGCTGACTTGATTTTTGCAAAATAAATACACTTAATAGAATATTTCTGGTAAATTAAGAGATTACCAAATACTTATACCTTGAACAAATGTGAGAATATAAAGCTATGAGCATATCAAATTTATATCATTGTAATAATTTTTGATGCTAAACTCTTTATTTTCAAAGTCACACACAAATCTGCACCATCCAAATCTTGAGCGAGGGATTAATTCCCATAGGGGTCATGGGATCAGCGAGCCAGACACCGTTTTATGGGCCCTCAAATGCAAGAACATGGGGAGGTGGGACAGGGCCGTCTGGGACTGAGCAGCCAATTATACCCCGGCGAGACACATCACACGTACATGTATGTGGGAATCTGCTGCTGTCGACATCAAAACCACACTGAGTAGCTTGTCACGTGTACAGACGAATAGTCCTGCTAAAAAGGCTCTGCTATTATAATACCTAAATATATGTGCAAATGTGAGGAAATATAATCTAGTGAGTCCTTTTGGCTGACAGACTGAGTTTGTACATAAGATTATTATAAATATTTCACTGTGTTGCAATAAAATGATGAAAGAATCCTGAGTGGAAATAAAATGTGCTCAAGCTTCCTATTGCAAGTATCACTTCTTTCTAAATAAAACTATATCTGTGTTTTTTGTTAAATACTGGATGGTTTTTACCCTATAAATTGTCATGAAATGTTGATTCAGGACAGTGTATGCTTTATATTTTCTGCTGAATGTCTGCTGCTTCTGTAGGTTTTTATTTATCTTTTAACATTTTGGGGGGAAAAGAGAGTTTTGAAATTGTGAAATTGTGAAATTGAAAGACTGATCATATATATGTATATATATGTGTGTGTGTGTGTGTATGTATATATGATCAATTTTCACAAGTATTTTTTTCCACACAAAGCACATTCTCAACTTATTTTCCAACCTGAAACTTGTCACAAACAAGAAACAATGAAATTGCAGACTTGTACATCCAGAAAGTAAAAACAAAAGAAATGAGATGTGTTAAAAACGTGTTAGTTCAGCTCATGAAAATACTGAAAGAGAAGAGCTCTCTGACCATGACTCTCACGCATACTGATATAGGGTCAAATAAAGTTTTCTCTAACATCATTGTAGGTTAATTATAAATTCCTGATATTTGCCTTCATTTTCTGAGGTTAAAAAGCTCCTTAAAAAAATGCAGTGTTAAATGAAGATGAAAATTAATACTGACTCATTAAAAAAATATGAGGAGTTAGAGTTTCATTAAAACGAACAGGGTATTTGTCCATTTTTTGTTCAACCCTTACAGCCCTGGGCGCTAAAGTGGACTTGATTCAACATTTGACTGCCTGGCATTAAAATAGCACAATTATAAATACTATAACAATTATTGATAAAACTCAGGGTATTTTTTGTAATTTTCAGTTTCAATAAAATCCATGAAGTTTTTTATTTTATGTCTCAGGTAAAACAGGACATGCAGACTATGTGATAGTGATGTTTATCTTTAAAAAACAGTCCTTTAAAACCTAACATATACTTTGCTTACTGAAAAATAGATTAAGAATGAATAAAAAATTAATAACACCAGAGAAGTTATTTATACATTCTAAATGCATCGGTGGCACAATGAGCAGTTCATATGTGCATAAAGGTTACCAAAAAAAGCTTATGTTACAAAAACCAGTCTAATGTAATGATTCATGTGCTGTACGAGGTTATAGGGGGAAAAAAAGGTATTATTATTAACTTTTAAATAATCAGTTTATTTTGTCAAGATGTGGTGCAGTTTAATTGAATGTAGAAGACCTTTTGAAACATCACATGGGTATGTACTCACAAAGAAAAAGCATGTATGATAAAAAAGCACTTGGAACTAATGAATCATCTGTTGATATTTAGCCTATAAAGCAGATAAAAGACATAACTTAAGAGTTAAAATCACTTGTAAATTTTGTCAATTTGTGGTGGAGTTTAGTCGACCTAAATGGGGAAATGAATCCACTTTGTGTCAAATATTGCCAAAATCAGTCTGAAGTAATGAATTATGTGTTATTACGTAACCTACAAAGTGGATTAAAAAATATTAATTGAATTTTGACTTAATTGAATTGACTGAATGCATTTTTTTTCCAGATATGGACATAGAACTGAGTAAAAGCAAATGTTGAAAAAATTGGTGTAATTGATCACATTAGCTATGTAGCCTATAAAGTTACTAAAAGATAGAATTTAAATACACTGTTTCCCATAAAGTTGGAATAAAAATATTTGTATTCCTTGTCATGAAATTATTGTGATAATGTGATTTATTCTTGACACATAAAGTGTAACTGGGACTCAGTATGTAATCATTGTACCTGGTCAAAGGTGGTTACTGATGTGTCTAAACAGGAATAAAAAGAGGAAAACAAAAATGTCTGAAAACAAAATAAGTCCAGTTTTATGGGCAACAGTGCATAGAAATCACCTGTGAATTTTGTGAAGATGTGATGTTTCACTGAGCTGTAAATAGCACTTTTTGTCAGATATGGACATGTGGTGCTCTAAGGAAGGAATAAGAAAAATCAGCTGGACATAACGAATAATGTGCTGTGATGTGGCCTACAGAGCTGTTAAAAGATATTTCACTGTTGCCCATAAAGTTGGAATAATTATGTTTTCAGACACATTACTCTTTTTATCAGCTTTATCAGCAACATAATAATATATGATCAATTACTTGAAATTGATGTTTGTAATATTTGCTTTTACTCTGTGAGCATGTGTCCATATCTGACAAAAAATGAATTCAGTCCTCCAGTTAGTTCAACTAAACAACTGGACTTTTAGACTGATTATAATATGTGTGGTTATGAAGTTTATATTTGACAAAAAGTGGATTCAGTGCCTCATTCAGTTCAACTCGACTCCAACACAACCTTAACACAGCTTCATGTTTAACAAATCAACACATAACTCATGACTTCCGGCTGATCTTGGCAATATTTGCTTTTAATCTGGGAGTATATATTAAGTCTGGGTTTGACAAAAGGTGGATTCAATGCTGTTTGAGTTTTAAGATTACCAGGGAATTTTGTGAAGATGTGGTGGAGTTTAGCTGAACTGAAATTGCCACTTTTTGTGAACATGCGCCTACTGCGTTCTCATGAAGCAATAATAATTGTAATAATTTAAAAAAAACAAACAAAAAAAAACAGCTTAAAACATGCAAAGAAAAAAAACTCAGATTCAACTAAGACAAAACAGACGCACTGGTTTGTATTTTTAGTAGAAACTGTCTTGATTTTGCCGTGGTGTGTTTATCTAAACTTGTGCAGTTTCTTTCTGCCTCTACATGTGTCAGATAAAGGCTGCTGTGGGTGTTGATGACAGACACGCACCGGGCCTATCTATTTATCTACTGCTGCATTTCAATACAAGGTGACGAACTCTCCCACGGCGGGGAGTGCGCGCCTTTTTGGAATTAGCCACGCGGCACGCCTCGCATAGTAATGCTGGCTCGCGCTTTGAGCTTGAACTTGACCGGAGGAATGCGGCTCGTGGGAACGCAGGCTCGCGGGTGCCCTCCCCTATTGACGGCGCACAGGTCGGTGTCAGCTCTGATTATCATAAAACCCAGCCGGCCTCAAATGAAGGCACGAGGACCCGGGCTCGCGCTCCCTCTTTCGCACCAGGCAGAGGAGGAATTAACAGGTCTCCGCACGAGCCTGGACGGTAAGACCCCCAGACCCTTTTCTCACTTTTAGTCCGGGATAGTTACAAAAAGGTTTACACAGACACTCAGCAATGAAAAACAGCTTTTTCTTTTTCTTTTTTTTTTTTTTTTTTTTAGTCACATATTGTGTCGAATTTTACCGGTTTGTGTTTGTTATGTGGTGACTGTGTCGACATAAGTAAAAGTTGTTGAAGTTGAAGTTTTACGATTGTGACTAATTAAACTGCGCAAAAATATAGAACACATGTTTGCAGAGTTAAAACTATAGAAGAATGATGTTTTCTAATTCAGATAGTCTATACTCCGTGTTAAATGCAAAAATGTTATTTATCATGTTTGGTCGTTTATGTGAATGTGACAAATACTGACTTTTAATGCACAAGCCACTAACTTTTTTCCTTTTTATTGCAATATCTGTTTATTTCATTGCACAAATATGACTGTGTATCACTGAGCACTTTTTTAAAAAAAATAACAAATGGAGTTATATGTAAGATGTAAAACATAATGTTAAAAAATGTTGCTTCTAAATCTCATAAAATCTTAAATCCAACAGCAAAGTCTGAAATTACTCTGTCGTGGTTTTATGAGATTATTCACTGTGGTTTTGTCCTTAAATACACAAGAGTGGAAAAGTCTGATAATAATGAAATACAGCAATGTTCTATTCCATTATTATTTCTAAATCAGTTTCCACATAAGTGATGTATTTAAAGGACAGTAAATTTGATGTTGACTGAAGTGTTTGAGTGAATTCAGCTCTTTAAGGCCTGTGAGTTTTATACTAAAACACTGTGTACAGACAGTTTATATGAGGACAAAACCATCAAGGCCTGGAAAAAGTCTAAAATTTCTGACTCGGCAATTAAATCTGTAGCTTCCTAACATTAGATCAATTTTCATATTGGTCTTGGCTTTACATTTTTCTGATTCCGCACATATTCAATTTAATAATAACAAAATTTTAGAAGATACAAAGTTTCTGATAAAGGAAACAGATTTATATGCCTTACATTGTTGCTTGGTTCATAGTTTTATTCATCTCACAGTTTTCTACAGTAACAATCGCACTGAAGTTTTATAAAAGACAAAAATCAATAACTTTGCACTGTTTCTGCTTTAAATTACATTCTGTATGAATCCACATCAGAGTAATGTTGAAAATCCACAGATAAGAAACAAACCTAAAATCCAAAAATATCACAGGTTAATAGAGTATTTGTGATTTCACAATGTGTCATGTCTTTTATTCTGTTAACAAATCAAAAACACTTCAATGTATCAATAATCTATAAAATATACTACACACAATCCGGTAATAATGACTTAAAGAATCAGAAAACAAATGCCTTAAATGTTTGAAAGTGAAAGAAGAAATTGCTGCATTCTACCACCTACCCAATATTTATCTCTAAATTCATCTATAGCCTATGTGTCTCCTCAGTACAGGACATTGTTCATTTTTATATTTAAGGAAGAGTTTTACAATTAACTGTAAAATCACAACGAATCCTGTTTAAATTACATTAAAAGTGATGCTGTTATCAGCATTTAGTCAGGTTTTAGTTCACTTTACCCACAGTGTGTGATGGATGATGACTGTAAAACATCTGTAGCTTTGGGAAATAAACACTATCACACTCAATAATAATCATCATCATCATCATCATAGTTTACAGTATTAAATGTTTTAGTCTTATGTGTTACAGTTTATGTTAAAAATTTAGTCATGTCCTCCATTTGGTTTATATCAGTTCAACAGGTTCTTTTGTCTAATCAAAACTAATAAATGTACATAAATAATTCATATAACTTCTCACAACAACCTCTTCTTTATGCAGTAAAGAGGAGAATAAAGCTATATAGTTTCTTAATCTGGCCTTAATGTCATTGTCTGACATTACATGGTTTTCCCTAGAAGTCTAAACTTTAAGGCTTGACTTCTTTATTATTAATAAAAGTGGACATTATTTTTTGTTTCAGCTGGAGGATAAATGTAGATTTAACAGCAGAGTCGATTTCATTTCACACATGAACAATTTGTCAGCAACACAATACGTTTAATTCATCCTAAATCCCTTTTTTTGCTGAAAATAAAAACACGTATCAATGCAAACACTGATGCAATTTATTAATGTGAAAATAAAATATTATAATTTGGTTTGGGTTTTTTTTTTTTTACTAAATTCTTGCGTCTTTATACCTGTTGTACAGTCTCGACGTGGTGGTTTTGTTCGTTTCCACCAAAGAGTGTCGCTGTTTCTGCATCCTGTGTGTGATGCATGTTACTGTATCCCTAACTGTATTTCTTTACTTTACACGTGTGCGTTTTAAAACGAGCCACGGGCTGCAGTACGTCGTTTAATTTTAACATCCGAGTCGTTAAAATTCATTTCTCCTGCATCTGAAACAGCCACAATGTGCCGAAATGTGCAGAAAGTAGTGAGTGTGTTTATGATACGTGTGTAAATAGGCCTGTCAGTCTCGGCTGGGTCATAAACAGCCTGTAAACACCTGCAGACATACACAAAGAATATGTTATTATGGGATATATCATACAGTGAACGTATCATTTTCTGATAGATTTTACCCAAAGTTATCACACACTGACAAACCCCAACTACAGATATATAGTATAAAACATGTCTATTCTGCTTCTTCTGTTGTTTCCTGAACCCAAAAGGAATATATATAATTATTGCTACCATTAAATTGCAGATTTTTGATGAGTATTGAAATTTATTACAGGTTTTTGGCGAGTAAAAATCATAATGTGTAGTTTCTATTGATAAATCCTCCCCTGTAGATCAGGTGGTATTACAGAAATCACATGAAAATATGCATTTTCAGAAAATAAACGTTAATTAGGTTGGGTTTTGTCTATAAAAATTAGTCAAATGTATTATTCTGCACCCAGTATTTGGGTGCAGACAGTGAGATTGCAGGTTTTTTTAGATGTGACTCTGTATTATTTAGAAATAAAAACCAACATCAACCTACTTTTAGGCTATTTTATATCCCCACCTCCCTCACCTAAAAAAAAAATTATAGGGCTTGTTTGACAAATTTGATAGGCCCTGAGCCGGCTGTACTCCCTCCTCCTCTTCCTCCTCCTCCATCCTCCTCCTCCTCCCCTCGCCTCTCCCCGTCTGTAGCCGCAGCTCTCCCTACATACTGTCTGACCCGCTTTATCTGGTAAGAGAGGATTTATTTTTTTTTAAAGCAAAATATTTAATACATCTTAATGTAAATGCAGCAGCTAAAACACAAAGCGTCGGTTCACCTTTACTCCGTACAGGATGTGTTTTCTTTTTTTTTCTTTTTTTTTTTTTTTTTGTTATTAAAACCCTCTTTAATATTTCTGATGGAGTACAGAAAGAAGAAGGAAGCATTTCTGGGACAAATCATGATTTACTGAATTGTATAATTTTTTTTTTTTTTTTTTTTAAAGCAGAGGATCTTTGTGGACATAATTTTTTTGGACTGATCTGAAGTTATTTGTAAGTAGCCTAGTTACACAGGTGCAACATGCTGTAGCACGTGTGTAGGCTGTACATGTGTTTTATTTAGCTTTAACCTATTTCATTTAATATCTAACTAGACAGAATGAAACGAAAAGGCAATAAAGTAGCTTGATGTGAAGTTATTTTAAAGAAAAGCCTAAAATTATCATTTAGCATCATCCATGGAATGTTAATGTATTCTACTGATATGATGTTAATTACAGAGCATGTATGAGCACTGTAAATTAATTAAAATAGGGATATTATCATACTGTACCATAGTATATAACAGATACAGGCCTGTCACTGAAATCCTCCCAAACTTTAGCCTAATTTTTCCTCATGCATTGGAGCCTGTCAATTGGCCTGATTTTTTTTTTTTTTTTTTTTAGGCTGTACAAAGTGTGGAATATTTAATGAGGATCTTCGCTGTCTGTGCTCATCTAAGAAGTAGTATTCATTTAGTAGTAGAGGAGGAGGAGGAGGAGGCGAAGGAGGAGGAGGAGGTGGAGGAGCAGGAGGCCCCAGGCAGCGCTGCAGTGCAGAGTTCAGCAGGGAGATATTGTTGTGAGCCTGGGAAAGTGTAGCGGGGCTGACGCCAGACTCTGTTGTGCAGGTTGGGGGGACTTCGAGGATCCCAGACCTGATTGTCATGTAAATTTTTTCTCCGGCACGTTGTTGAAATTGATGTTGACTTCTTTCTTTTTTTTTTTTTTCTTTTTTTTTTCATTCTTTTTATTTTCAGAAGGTGGGGGGATGTTGGGAGGGGGAAAGCGGCTGGGGTGGGAGTTGGTGGTGGGGGACTAAATTTTCCTTGTCACTTGTTTGTGGGAAAATCCATTTGAGGACACACACATACACAAACACACACGCACACACTCACACACACACACACACGGACAACTCGTTCAACAGCCATGCAGCTACTGATGATGCATATATGGGCTGTTTCTTTTAGCATATGCTGCCGCTCTTATTCTATATATTTGTATAAGTGTGCAAGTAGCATAAAATGTAAAAATAAGCCAAAAACCTGAACTGTAAGTCTTCAGAGATCTTTTGCAAATGCAGCTCATTAATTATTTAGGTATTTGTAGAGAAATAGTGTCAGTGCCCTATATTTTGCATTTTTTTCCACAAAAACATTTTTAAAATATTGTATATGATAATAAAATTGCTTCCTGTATATGAAACACTGCAACATTTACAGTGTTTCTTCATTTATAAATATTATATGGCAGGAATATGCCACTGTAGCTTGCAAGTAGTAATACAGACACGCACGTGTACTTTGATGCTTCGATGGCGCATGCTCAGGAGCGAAAAGGCCTAGCCATCCAATGAAAATGAGCACTGCTCTCATGCTAATGCAACACATAATGATTTTTTTTTTTTATACATTGTCTGGTCCTTCTTGGCGTTTCTTAAACCGCGGGAACAGAGCAGTTTGGTGTAAGTTCAATTACAGGATGACAGCAGCAGAGGCCAAAGCAGATTAGATCTTTTTATAAATGATACTGAGTAGAATAGGATTCATACAGTAGAGTCGGACCTGTGCTGCAGCCTGACAGGAGAGCTGCACCTCCATGATACTAACAGATTGCCCATGCGCAATAATCAGATATGTAACTGCTATCTGATGCAAGCTTCGTTTGGAAATCCAGGGTGTAGCTCCCTTCTCTTTTATTGGTTTGCCTGCACACACACACACACACACACACACACACACACACACACACACACACACAGATTCCAGCACCTTTAAATATCCTTTCAAACTTTCAGAGATATTACAAGTTGCTATTCGGGTCTTGTTTCTGCCACCGGCTTCTTTTATCAAAGGTTGCGATTGTTATCGTGCAAACTATCTCATCTTCTGGGCCCAGATATCATTCATATCATAATATCACTCTCGATAAGGTTGCGTATAGCCTGAATATGCTATCAGGTTTTGGCAATATGGGCTAGACGGCCTGTTTTGCACCACGGATGAAAACCCTGGATTCCTCTGCTTGGTGCTTTTACAGATGATTTTAGTATTAACACAAAATAAATGTTATTTTATGTGTCCCGTGGAAGAATCAGTGATTACACGTTGTGTGTTCTTACATGTAAAACGCATGGATAAAAATAGTGGAAAAAACTTGCATAGCAGATAATAAATTCACATAATATAGAGGTGGATTTTGTAAATGTTAATATAACATGTAACAGATTTGTCTGGATATTTTAATACCTTAAACTGTCTGTGTGTAAAATTGTAAAACTTGCTTTTGACGCACAACCTGGCTAAAAAGGAAAATGAACTCTAGTATTTCTGTCATTTCAGCTCCAGTTAAACGCATTTTGAAGGTGATATGTTCACACCAAATAAGTCTTAAACGCTGCAGGACAGGTTATTGTTGAGAGGGTTTAAAGAAGTTTGTGCTCCTGTTAAACCGTGCGTACGGGACGATTCAACTCATTCTAGTAGGTTAAATGTAGAATTAACTGAACACCCATAGAGATGATATGAGTGTAGTTTCCTGCATTTTTGGAAAAAATTTTAATATACAAAGATTCAACTCCAATAGCCTGTTATATATTTTTATTTTCCATGACTTGTGCCTGGTGTTCTTCTGTTTTAATTTCCTATTTGAAATATTTTACGCACTCCATTGTGACTGATGAGGATAATTAGTGAATAAAAATTCATTTTGGAAATAGCTTAATAATTTCAGATTCCCGCCTCTCTCTGCCTTTCTCTCTCTCTCTCTCTCTCTCTCTCTCTCTCTCTCTCGCTCTCTCTCTCTCTCTCTCTCTCTCTCTCTCTCTCTCT
>JAPQRP010000001.1:10062206-10097199 GCA_037367295.1 Apogon hyalosoma | reverse complement strand
TTTTTTTTTTTTTTGTTTTTTTTTTTTTTTTTTTTTTTATGTATTCTTTACACTGTTTTGTGCCTACTGTCTGAAAGAGGCAGATGTTAGTTCCTTTGTTGGGATGGCACAAAAATAATGTTGCGATGTTGGACGGTTCAGGGACTGTCCACTATGCATTATTTTCTCAGCTGATAGAATATGGACATTTGAGCAGGATCTTAAACTGTAATGTCTGTAAAACATAATTTAAGTTTTTACAGAGGAACATTTTGTGATATAGCATTAGATCCTGTTCTGGTCAAATAAAATAAGTTTAGTATTTGTGCATATTTCTGGTGTAATTCAGTCTTTACGGGAAATAATCTTAAAAAAAGAGAAACACAATATACAAAAAATTTGTCTCAGCAGTATCGTGATACATCGCAAGATATCGTATCATGATCCTAGTATTGTGATTTGTATCGTATCACCAGATTTTTGCTAATACACACCCTTAGTTACGTCACACATCTCTGGTGGGAGGAGCAGAGGAGAGAAGAGCTGAGGCAACAGCCATTTAAAACATGGCATTCTCACCTCAGAGCCATCATTTTACATAGACTTGTAAATATAGGATTAATTCTTAATTTGATTCACAATGTGGAATGATGTAGAAATGTCTTTTTTTTTTTTGTTTTAATCTTGGGTTTTAAGCCCAGTTGCCATCTGTGTTGCCATGGTAATGCTACATGACGCTTTTAGCAGTATACACATCCAATATATCCACGTAACCAGAGGAACATCAGTTAAAAGCTCTACAAAACCAATTTTTGGAAAATGGAACACAGCTCGAATAAAAAGCACTTAAATGGGCAAATATCTAAAGTAAGCCCACAGTCCAAGATCAGTGTATATGCCATGAATGTCATGGAAGAAAAGACCAATGTGACCAACTGATAGGCTAACACGAAGCAGATTCAACTGTACAAAAGTTATTTTTCTTCCACAAGAAGTTGCTGAACGAGCCAAAGAGTTGCAAAAATAGAGGTCACATTATGATGCAATGATTGGCTTTGCTATTTTCTCATTGTAACTTTGTTTTATTTGAATGAAACTTCTGTTGCCTAATCCATTATGTGTTGCATTGAAATGACTCTGACTCAAAACAAATGGTCCTGGGCTAAAGAGGCTATTACATGACATCCTACATTTGATCATTTTATGTAACTTACACAAATTATGATTGAAGAAAACTTTCATTTTTAAGTTCTGCTTCTGCTGTTATTTCTGTAATTCAGACTTGCGCTGCACCTTTTTACACGTCATGAGTCCGATCGATGAAAAGCCTTCTGCAAAGCTTTGAACCGGTGTATACTTGGTCATAAGGCCTCCAGTTAAACTGCCCAAGAAATTGAGACATCCCAGATGTTCTAGATTCTAGATAGGGTCGCCATCAAGATGGTGGGGGGAAAAAAAGGAACTGAAAAGGGGTTTATTGATGTGAATCATAGCCTTTAACATCCTTAAATTGTAACACCATGCCCTCTCAGTCTAATACCATCCACTGCACGATTCTGAAAATTGCTGCCTAGTTGGAAATGGGATTACTTTGATTAGTAGTAGTTAAATGTGAGAGATGAGTTCAGGGACATCCGTATGACAGAGAACCAAGACATTTGGTTCTGCGGTAAAACCAATATGAGGCTCTGAAGCAGTTTATTTTTTGTACTTGATTCACCACCGGAGAAAGACCCACCTAAAATACATGGGCACAATATTTAGAATATTTTTGTTGCTTATTGTTGTCACCATAGTCTTTTCCTACAAGGAACTGAAGCCCTGAACATTGTCAGTTTGGTGGCAACACAATGTTCAGACATGCACAGCTTGTATAATTCTGCTTTTATATCTGAGTAGATAAATGTATTCAACTGATAAATTTTAAAACCACCACAACAAAAGTATTAAGCATTAAAAGGTTCCTTCATCACCATTTATTAATCTGGCTGTGCTTGAAGTACAGTGTCCCAAAAAATTTGGCATCATTTGAGACGTCCATATCGGAGTGATTACATGGTCAGGAGAAATGATACTTAATAGGATTTATTTTGACATAAGATGTTTTGTAATTTGTAGAATAGAAAAATGTTTTGTAATTTGTAAAATAAAACATTTTATGTCCAAAATAAATCCTATTAAGTATCATTTCTCCTGACCATGTAGTCCAGGGGTGTCAACCCTGGTCCTGGAGAGCCTCTATCCTGCATGTTTTAGACGTATCCTTCTTCCAACTCACCTGATTCAAATGATAAGCCTATGATCAAGCTCTGCAGAAGCTTGATAACTGTCAGGTGGACTGGAAGAGGGAAACGTCTAAAACATGCAGGAGAGTGGCTCTCCAGGACCAGGGTTGGCCACCCCCGATGGAGACGCTCTGATACAGACGTCTCAAATGACGTCAGTTTTTCTTTGAGACACCATGTATAATGGTTCTGTCTGAAGACAGAACTGTAGACTGAGAACTCTGGGTCCATCTTCTGGCCCTTAATGTGCGCTAGTTTCATGTGACTGTCAAGAAATAAATACAGGAATCAAATCATTCTAGAAGCTGTAGATGTCTAGTTACTGATTTTTCACTGACTTCTTGTGCTTTATCACAGCCTTTTGAACTTAATGTTTGATTTAATGTCTCAGAATAGCAGCCATGGTTTAAAGTCACTCAGCTCTTGTACTGGTAAAACAGAAACATTGTGTGTAAACAAATATGCATTGATGCTGGTTCTTTGTCACATCAGACCATATGGACAAATGGGTGTTTGTCCATGGAGAGCCGCACTGTGGGTACAGATTGGAGACTCCTGATGAGAAAACGGTCACCTTTCATTCTCCTCTGCCGACCTGCCACAGCAGAACCCCGGTGAGATCCCCTTGGAAATATTTGAATATGCACCTTTATGTTAGTGCTGCTTTCAGCTTTTCTGTGTCAACTTCCCAGTTGTAGCAAAGACATTTATTTGCTTTTGTAAAAACTTGCAAAAACGTTCTATGTAGTGAATTCTGGGGCCTGATTTAAATAATCTTATTTGGGTATGCAAAAATGTTTGTTTGGCACCCCATAGAATTCATTCATACCACAAAATCATAACATTTTATTTTCTCTTTATTCATTTTAGAATTATTTATTGCAAAGCTGATGTAACATATGCTGTATGGTACGATAATTATCTATTTTGCTGATGCTGCTTTTCATGCCAGTTGACACTAGTGATTTATAGTGCCAGTCATGGTTGTATATAGAACACAGATGAACAGTTTTTCCTCAGTCAGCAGGTTTCATTTACGATTAGTCCCATATGGACTGTATGCAGCACTTGCTCTGCATGCATTTGTGATGGATGGAGGTTTTTATGTTGTGTGTAACCCCACTGGTCATTCCCTTTTCTGGGTGGATTTAACTGTTACAAAATCTATGTTTATGTACATTAGCTGTAAATGTGTGTACTGACCCAACTGATCTCTCATTTTAGACTCCCACTACAATTTCGTTGTCTCTAAGGTTGTGGGACAAGGATGCAAGCCAGTACAGAATTATAGATGTGGAGTGCCCTTTTAAAGCTCCTTACACCCCTGCACCAGGTGTACCTCACACACCCACCAAACACCGCACCACTGGCTCCGTTTCCTCAAAGGCTGAAGTCTTTTGCTCTCCCCATCGAATGATTGTTAATTTGCCTTCTGGTCCCATTTCTGCAGTCATCATTAAAGGTATGTGTGCACTAGGGGTGTGGCTCTTCCCTGGCCTCGTGTTTCGATTATGAGTCGCCTGTAAGCGATTCGTGATCCGTCTTAATGGTTGTGTTCTCAATTTTTTTATAATACTGTTTATTTACTTTTACATCAGTTAACTGTAATACTTTTCTCCCCCCTAATAAGAATAGGTTTAAAAAAAAAAAAAAACAACCCAAAAAAAACAGACTACTTCAATCTGTAATAGAAACAGTTGCATGTGTGAGTCACCTCAGTCTGTAACTATGACAAAACAAAACCCAAATCCATCTGCAGACAGTGCATTATATGTAGAGCTGGAATCCATAAAAATAGTTTCTCACAGCAGCTCTAAAAAAGACCACGTCACTTCCTGAAATAACATTACAAATTACATCTGCGACCCAGTGTTTCCCATTAACAATACAGACTGAATCACATCACTATAGTCTATGTTGCTCCACCATGGTCTTAGAGTGAACTGAAAATATTATGAACAGAGCCTCGCTTAACCATGATAGTGACCTTGTAAATTAATTTTGGGATGACGTTAAAGTGCACTGTTATTGTTACAATGCATAGTGATGACAATGAAACTGAAAACACTCCCTCACAATTCAAATGTGTGCACGCCTGTCTACAAAACACAAAGCCAAACCTAAACCAGGACCAGCAGCCTCTGAAACCAGGAGAGATACAGCTGTAACAGAGGAATGAACCCAACTTAATGAGATAACAAGTAGAAATGTGAACAGCAACAGATCAGCAATAAGTTCTGCAGCTGACGGGTGCTTTGCAAGTGTCTGTTTTTATTACATGAATGTCTGTTCTTAGATTCCCCTCAAATTCTCACTCCAGTGATGCAACTCTGCATTGAACGTCTGTCTCTCAAGATGAAAAATAACTTCAGTACTGAGAACTTGGTGGAACAAAAACAGTGACAACACATTACATCCATGAGATGAAGCAGTGGGATTTATCAGAACACTGCATTTTTTTTTTCACCTACTCTCAGACCTCTACATAGTTGTCTTCATCCTCTCTGTCCAGCCTGTACAATATATGACATGTACTGATGTGTATTGCACAGGTTAAGGGAGAACCTGCTCTTCAGTTCCAGTTCTGAACCAATTTTCTGGATCCAGAAGGAGTTTAGTTTTAGTCGGAATGCCCTCACTAGTTCAAACTTTGCACAAACCAAGCTGAGCCGTTCCATATAGATGAAGGGGTTTAAAGTAACTTCCTGTATATTTCCATACCTTTGCATTTAGACATTACAGGGAACAAGGTGAAACTCCAGGATGCACCAAAGAGCTGTAGGTATTCTGCAACCAAGAGCAACGATGGCAAAATCCGTCTGAGTCTCCCCTTAGACTCAAGGTGTCACACGATTGTGCAGGCAAGTATTGACACTGACCACACATTGTGCACATAACCTTTTGAGTAAACGACCATTTGTTGTATCTTTTTTTTGTTTTTTTAACGCTTTCACTCCCCAACTCTGTTTTCTGAAAGGACACTGTGCACATCACCATAGAATACATGACATTCGATGGGATAAATGAGGCTCAGGTTTCCTGTCCGGTTACTGTCCCAGGGACTGGTCAAGGTAGATGGATTTTATGTTTTACACCTCTGATAGACTATTCGGTTTCACAAAGGGTGTTTTCTCTAGGCCATTCAGAGTTATTTTAACCATGCGGCTGACATTTGTCATGCTGTCCCTCAGAGTGCAACTTTCCCAGCGAACAGCGTCTCCCCTGCGGACACGGCTCTGTATCCCAGCCACAGTGTCTCTCAATGGGCTGCTGCTTCAGCAAGCACCCCCCCGCTTGTTACTACCCCATGGATGGTGAGCTGCAGTTTGAGTCCCCACTGGCATTTTCACGCCACTTAGCAGAGTACAGTTGAGCTGTTTTGGGTACGGAAATGTAAGCTGTACAGCTGCTGGATGTGTGAAGAGGCATATTCAGGGCCAGCGCTGTGTGATTCAAGCTGGCAGTGACACAGAATGTGAAAAGGGTATAAGGTACCTTGGGTCTCATTATCAATTGCCTCCTGAGATTTCTGACCTTTTGTTTATCTGACCTTTACGTAACTGTACGTGTGTATCTGAATGTGTGTGTACTTTTGCTCCTGCAGAGTGCACTATTGACCGCCACTTTGTCTTCTCGGTGCCCGCCTCCCTCACGGAACCCCCTCTGTCTCCTGCCCTGCTTGTTGTTGCCAGCAACGCCAGCTGCAAACCTGAGAAAGTGACGTCTGAACACGCCTTGTTTAAGATCCCAATGGATGGCTGTGGGGCACGCAGAATGGTGAGCGTTCATGAATGAGTATGGGAATGTTAAGTAAGCAAGAGCTGTTTGTTTTCACGGTGTAGTTCATTCAAGGAAACAGCAGTTGATTAATCATAAGTATCTTTTTCATGTCATGAACTTTTTGGGAACTAGGAACTGTTGGAACAGTGTGTTTCTATTGCACAGACCAGGGTCTACATTTAGTTGTAGACCTTTTATTTTACCACCCAAAACTTTGATTAGTTTTTGACCAGCTCTATGGGCAGTCTGATAGTTGAGGAACTTTTGATTGAGAGCATATAAGTCTGGAGATGAGTTGATACTTTCAGCAGTTGTTTTCAGCTTCTATTTTTAAAATATGCTGCTCTATATACTTTTTTCCCCATTGTGTTTTGGAGTTGGAGAAGGAAGTATGAAAGACGTGACAGGTGGACTGACTACAAAGACCAAGCCTCATTTAACATTTCCTCTGAGGGTAGAATCCATAGGGATCTATAGTCATGCACTTTTTTAAAAAAAAAAAAAAAAAAAAAAAAAGATGCAGTTAGTTTGTAACACCCCAGCGGCCTAGTTTACCTAATCTTCATGGGTCTTCTGGTCATGGTCAAAACAGACAGCAAACAGTCTGAAGGAACCTTTTAGGTGATGAGGTCTGGGAACAGTTTATGGTACTTTAGATGGAAATACAGCTTCTGTTTAATTTAGTGGAACAGTAATTGCATATTATTGTATCATAATTTATCAAACTGCCTGGTCACTTCAGTCGAGTATTATCATTTTGTGAATTGCATGTCTGATGCTCTCCTGACAGCAAGTGGGGAACACTGTGATCTACATGGTGGAGCTCATCAACACAATTCAAAGCATCAGCATCGGATATGGCACCATCACAAGAGATTCGCCTGTCAGGTCAGAGCATCTGTACCTATTAGGTGATGAGATGGTGAACAGGCATGATGATGATGATGATGATGATGATGATGATGATTATTATTATTTTTTTTTTTTTTTTAAGAAACGCTTTTAGTTGATGTGAAGGTTATGTTAAATTTATTAAGACTGTATCATTGAGATCAAGATATGATTTGGAAGAAAGATGTAACAAACTACAAACATAATATTGCTACAAGGCCTCTCATTTGAACAAGTAAAATGATGGATAAATAAATAAATTATGCATGTCCTTCAATGCATGATGTCAAGCTTTCATCTATATCCATTTGCAGATTCTGAATAGAAAACTTTTTATTAATAGGGTGTAGGGCTAGCCTGGCCAGCCATCTGTCTTTCTCCATGAGAAATCCATCTGGAATTGCGGGGCTTGAATCCAAATATGAAGGCGGTACCAACAGGCGCAGAGTAAACCAATCACAGATAAGACGGATGTGACGCTTTTGTTAGAGAAACTTGAGAATACAGGGTGTAATCTGGAATTCAATCCTTATTTTTGAATCAAGTAGACAACCGTCAACAGTTGTGAAGAGATTTGCAGACTTGGAACTGACTTTGACTCGTGACCAAAAGAAGTGCATTTGACGCATTATGAACACATGCCCCCCCCCCCCCAAACTTGTGCCTGGGTTGGTATAAAATAGATTGTGCATATTTCACAGTGAGTGGCCCAATTCCAGACTGTTTTCTCAGTATTGAATACACTGAGAAAAGCGGATGGCTGGCCAGGTTAGTGTAGGCCTGCACAATTATTGATTTTATATCAAAATTTGATTATTTAATTAGGATGATGTTCAAAAAAGTGTAATTGTCAAATCAAATTCCATCTCTCTCGTGCCTTCGGACCACGCGCCTCCAGGTTACCGTAGGCTCCTCCTCCCAACTGTGAGAGCAGTCTCCACTGTCTTTGGTCTCCACACACTAGTACAAAAACGCTGTTCGCTAAGAAGAATGAGACATTCGTGGCTAGATATAGCAAGAGCAAGTCGGTTGTGTGGAATTGGTATGGCTTCAAAGTTTCCAATGAAGACCAAACCATTCCTCACTGCAAACTCTGCCTGAAGGCGGTATCCGTCAAAGACAGCAGCACAACCAACTTATTTCAGCACCTCAAACTTCATCAGAGTGGGAGCAGTGCGTTGCATTGCAGACTGCACACGAAAACGACATGCCAACTAAAACCACACCACCAGCCCAAATCGAGTGTTTAGAGGAAAAAAATCTGGCTTTTATTTTTGGTCAAAATGGTGCAGCTCTAATCGGGTGTTTATTTTACAGACGTGTAAATCCACAGCCTCATGCTTCTCTGTTTTCTCAGGTTGTTTGTGGAGTGCAGGTTTTTGCCTGGCACTGCCCTCACTGTGAGCTACATGGTTAAAACTCCAACCCTGGGACCTGCAATTACAACTCAGGGGGCGTTTGGAGTCCAACTCAGGATCGCAGAAGGTAGATGGTGTACATCTGAACTCCAGAAATTAGACCTTGGTGGTAGAAAGCATATGTACTCGAATGTCTGCCAGTCAGACTGAAGGGAAACTAATACTTGAAGTCAAATGGCTCAGAGGCAGCATGTTGAAAGTTTCTATGTAGTGGTGAAAGACTTATTCTGCTTGAAGTCACCACCTGTATACTCGACCTCTCTCTCCAGATGCCCAGTACAGCAGGTACTACCCACAGTATCACAAGCCTCTGGATAAGCTGCTGGGTAAACCCCTCTATCTGGAAGTACGGCTGCTAAATACCCCTGATCCCAGTTTGGTGCTGCTGGTGCACTACTGCGTGGCCTACCCCCGCTCTGGAAAAGCTTTGTGGGTCTTGCTTTACAATGGGTACGCCTAAACATCTTTTTTCAGGAGATTTGTAAGATGGAGGTGGAAAGTCAAGAAAAAACATTTGGACTCAAAAGAGATGGCAGTGGCTGGGAATGGGAGGTTTCTTTTTATACCCGTTTATTATTTAATTGGCTAACTAATGCACTGTCACTGTCTAGATGTCCAAACCCTCTCGACCCTACGTCACAGCAGGCCGTCCCGTATGAACCTCCGCCGCCGCCTCAGGCTCAGACCCGCCGCTTCACCATCAACACATTCCGATTCCTTCCTGACGGTGAATTCAAGGGTGAAAATGAAGAGGTAAGGATAAAGCCCGTAGAAAATGGACTGGAGATACTGTATATAACTGTTGAAAGATGAAGTCAATTTAGTGTCTGAAAGCCTATGGGCTCCATCAAAGCACACTGTAATATTAATCTTGGAATAAACCATATACAGCTGTATCTATGATTCTTAGTCAGCATTGATTACAAATGGTTGTGGAGAGGCCAATTTGTATAAAAAAAAAAAAAAAAAAACATTCTAGCCAAATCTCAATTGCCAGCAGCTGTTTTTCACAGTACACTGCACAAACTCGAGAAGAAGCAGTACATCTAATCCTGCTCTAATCTTACTCTGTCCAGATCTACTTCATGTGTTCGACTGAGGTCTGTTCACCCCGTGACGGCCCGTGTGTTGAGGGATGCTTCGGTCAATGAGAGTAAGCAAAAGAAGCACACGCTGTCCTCAAACCCCCACCACCACCAGGAGGAACTGGAAAAAAAAAAAAACACCCGTGAATGAGTCCTGTAATGGCTGCAGCTCCGTATGACAGCAGGACAATGATTTAGTAATGAGGAGACTTTTGAATTATTTATTGAGACTGATCCATTTCCTGTTTTTCAGTTACAACATAGAAGATACTTTACATTGCTTGAGGTGGTGATGATCTGGTAAGCTCCTGATGCTGCCACGATGCTGGCATTGTAATTATTAGCTCTGATAAAAACACACCCGTGATACATTCCTCTCTTAATCGTATGCATTTTCTTTTCCTGTTTCAGGCCTCATACACCATTATTAGTTTAACCACCAATAAAAGACCTGAAAAGAACAGAGGGTGTGTTTGTGTTCCTGAGCCTGCAGCCATTTGGTTTTACAGCAGGAAGTGGCACTTTATCAGAAAGTGGGAGAAGCATTGTTTTTATGAGCACTTGGTCCTTATGAACAGCACACAAACACAGTGACTGGATTTGATGTCTTTTGTTTGGAGCGTAGATTTGTAGCAATTAAAAAGAAATTATACACGTTTGACCCTGAACAATTTCGACACAAGCATGATTGCGCGTGGAGATCCCAGGGGTTGTAACGCTTTTCTTTTCCCGTCTCTACAGTGTGTTCAGCATCCCGTCAGCGTACATCTCGATGTTAGCGTTTAGAAATACTCGCCATATAAGCACCGTATCCAGCGAATTGTATTAAGGCTAATATTTAAAATGGGTCCCACAGTATCATGTTATAAAGCACAACCCACTAAAATGCATTTTTCCTAAAACATTTAAGATATCAAATTACATCAGCCACAAACGTAGTACGTTTAGGGTGATGTACAGTGCTTAACATTTTAAGGTTTGTGCTGCAGCTGCCCTAAATTAACAGCATTGTTAATTACCAAAATTATTTTTAGTTTTTGCAATGGTTAATGTATGTAGAAGCTCTGCAACTGAAATGACTTATTTTATTCTAAAATACAATTAATTGTCTTTATCCATTGGTTTTCAAACTTACCGTTTTGCAAAAACAGAAAAAAATAGTGAAGCGCATTATTTCTTGATTAAGAAGTAAAATTATAGTAATTGCTTTCATGAACAGAAAAATGATTTTGTGGTTGACTGTTATGCTTGATTAATTTGACTTCTCAGAGAACCCCAGTGAGTCAGCTCAAATTTAGGAATAAAAGGGTGAATTCAGGTTGAAATTCCTGATCAAAATTGTAAAAGGTTGAGGTTACCGAAAGAGGAAAATCTGCATTAAGCTACTTCCAAGATGCTGGTCTAAGACGAACAGGAAAAGGCGGTCTAACAAATGTGCGTGCAGGTAGTTGTTAATTTTCCTTGCCTTGCACACAAATGTCAACTAATGGGTAAAAATCTGATAAAATGTAAGTACATGAAAGTAAACAAGGACCAATAATCCAAACCCGAACTGTAAAAACGCATCAGCGCTAACAAAATACCAGAATTAGTAGCTGAAGTGGAAGTAATTGCTACATGAAAGTAGCAGATAGCACATGGAGAAACAAGCATTTCTAACTGAGCCTGCCTCCTAATTTGCATTGAGAGCAAATGCCAAAGGAAGGAAGCTCTGTTGGGCTCTGTCCCTCAAAGAATCATTTTTAATTAAATCTAAAAATGGTTAACCAGTCTCAAGATGGGAGAGGGCAAAAGGATGTGATTGAATGTACTGTGTGAACAGGCTTGGGGGGGGGGTGACGTATTAAGCCTTTAAGTCAGATGGAGGATTCTGAAATCAGCTGCTGGTTGTATTACAATTTGCTACAGCAAATTGCCTTTTGAAGTCTGTGCCTCCCATGGTAGCCTTTGACCACTGGGTGTCATCCAAGCAATAAAAATGCCAGAGGAACATAAGGTGCTGCGTGCTGCATGACTCACAGCTGGACTGTGTGAAGACCTGCTTGTGTAATGAGTTAGCAATGAAACGTTACAGAACTGGACTTGAAGATAAGCCCCGACGTGTGAAAGGCGGCTCTGCTCCGAAAGGAACCAGAAAGAGCGGCGACGTTTTACGCTCTGCGCAAAAAAAAAAAGTGCGCAAGTAGAAATGTGCAAAAAAAAAGATTAGATTTTTTTTTTTTCAAAGCTTATGGAATATACTGTAGGAGCACGGCAGTCTTTGTGCACCATAAGACCCCCTCCCCACCCCCCTCACCGCACATACACACACCTCCCCTCGGTGAAATGTATGGAAGCACTGCGGCAGACTGCGTGTATCCGCTGGCTGCATGGCTGCCTGGCTCAGCGTTCAAAGGCAGAGCGGAAGATAGGAGGAGGGGAATGACTACACCAAGAGAGGAGGAGGAGGAGGGAGGAGAGAGGACAATTTCCTTTCTGTAACGCACGCTACGAGAACACACCGGGAAAACGGAGAGGAAAGAAAAAATAATAGGCAGAAGGAAAGAACCGCAGCTGCTCCGCGTCTTGTTTTCAGGAGGGAGGATAGACGCGTCTTTTCTTTAGTGTCGGACTAACATGGGGGAAGGCCACAGCTCCTGACGAGGATTGACTTTGAGCGAACCTCTGCTCTGTGGTCCGAGTCTGGCTAATATACAGGGAGGAAAAAAAAGGCGACAGGGAAGACATGTTGAGGGGCTTTTCGTCTTGAGGTTGCGGTAGGATGTTGATTCTGTTGTGCTCTTAAAAGACACGGCTCTAGCAGGAAAACAAAAAAAAAAAAAAAAAAAAAGGGCAAATGGAAATAGGGCGGTAGACTGTGCTCAGGAGCCATTGTTTTGATCGGTGTTCATTTAATTAGTTTGTTATGATCTGAAATAACCTAGGCCTCTTAGGCAGCCCTGCAGTAAATAAACACGGTCAGCAAAGCGGGGCTGAACAGCTGCAAATTAACCTGACTGCATTTGGAGGCTGTTTATCCGACATAGGTGATTGGATAGTGAGGCGATTTATTTATTTTTACTGTACGGTGTTCACAGTTTATGGGCTGCTTGTGTTTTTACCAAGTCGCTGTTTGTTGTTTTTTTTTTTTTTTGTAATTGCACAACCAGGGATCCCAAACATTTCCAAATACACCAACTCTGAAGGGATCCTGCAAAGGCCCAGCTGAACACACAAAAGGCTGTTCGGCATCAGAATAAGCCCGTTTTAGCTGCACAGGGGAACATCTTCCAGGGGCTGTCTGCAAGCTCTGAGGGGTTGAACACTAACGCCTCTGTAGTCTTCTCCGTTTAGTAGCAGGCAGGGGCCAAACGAAGATTTTTTAAATGTTAATGTCGACCGACGTTGCATCCATCATGCTGCCTGTGCCCCGGGGTCTGATGGACCGGGATAGAGAGCTGGACACCATGGCCGGGGTGCACCCCAACCCGGGCGGTGCTCCTGCAGCTGTGCGGGGCATGAAGCGCGGAGACCCGGAGCCGGACGGCCAGGCGGCGGCCGCTCTGGTGGACTCGGCCGGGGCTGAGTGCAAACGCCCCCGGATCGACGGCACCGGGGGGATCGGAGACGTTGGTCAGGTGAGGAGGGTCTCTTTTGTCCAAATACAGTAATGCAGGCATGAATGTGTGTGAGGCAAAAACAGAGCACTGGAGGGAGGGAGGGGGGGGTCTGATGGGGTATTCTGCAGCCTGGTGGCATTTATCATCAACACACTAATTTTATTATTTTATATTGTGTTGTGTTCACATTATTGTCTTTATGTGGTGATGAGGGTTGAGAAAGTTGCAGCTGCAGAATAAGGGGCCTGTCATGATGGGGAATATCACCACATGTCTCTGAGCAATGCTGTACATTGATTTAAAAAAAAAAAAAAAAAAAAAAGCTATTGCAGTGCAGTAGTCGTCTCTGTAGGAATGTAATCAGTGGGTCACTGGGCTGTAGCATCTACACTGCAGCTCACACAGTTGGTTCAAGTTTATAGCCGAGCAGGAACGTGGTATAAACTTGGAATGCATTCATTCACCATACTGTATGAAAACTCTCCAAAGAGCATCATCTGTTATATGAATCTTAGTACAAGTAAGCCCAGAGCAAGACCCCCCCCCCAGCAGAAGGTGCAGAATGTAAACAGACATGACCTTTATTATGCAGAAACCCCCTTTGCCATGTGGCCTAATGTTGAGCACCACCTTTGTTTTAAAATGGAAACTGATGCAAGTGTTTGCTTATTTGATCTTTGAGGAGGAATATGAGAGTAAACAAAGGCTTTTTTCATTTTTATGGAAGTGGGGGATGGGTTTTTTTTTGTTTTTTTTTCTTTGGAGGGGAGGCAGTCATTCCCAAAATTAATCTTATTCGACTTATTGTCAATTTGTTGCTTTTAAGGGCATGGTTTCACTAGAATTCAGCCTCTGATTTGCTCGGGTCAGCAAATGTGATTCACTTTCTTAACCTACTTTTCTTCCACATCAGCAGAAATTAGTTGGCCGTTTTCATCCTTCAGTGCTCCTAAATTAGTCAAATATTTCTTATCGGAGCATTACAGGAGCTAGGAGGATGCTCTGGACATCATTATGGTATATTATGTAGGGAGAAAAGCTGCACTGAAGGGCTGAAAGCTATTTCTTTGCTGTTGAAAGCGCAAGTAATGGAGGTGAAGTGGCCTCTTTGCTCCTGTTTGGAAAACTAAATGACTGGCGTTTACATCGTCATGCTGTCCGCGCGTGCTGACAGACAGGCTTAGGAACGTAATGCACTTAAAAACGGATGTGAGTAGAGGAGTGTGTGTGTCAGAGTGGAGCACAGATCAATAGCTTCAGCCTCTAAAATGTATTGAACGTGAGCTGGCTGGACAGTCCGGAAATGAGTGGGAGAGATGCCCCCCCCCCCCTCGCTCTCTATGTTGGTGCAGGAACAGATTTGCCCTATCACTGGCAGTAAAGAGGCTTTGTTTCCAGCTAATGGGATCACATCTCATACTGGAGGGGGCATTATAACCACACTGATCCCTGAGATCCTTATCTAAGGCAGAGGATTTATAAAACACACAACGCACGCAGACGCACTACCACTGAGAAAGATCAAAATCAAGTCATTTGTCTGTTTTGACTTGAGAAAATAATCTCACTGGGAGTCTGTTTGTAATAGCACTATATGCATGATCATACCAGTCAATACCACGATTATTGTCAGATCTTTCAGCTTTAAAGATTGACTTTGGGTTCTGAGTGAAAGTCAAGAAATCCCACTGGTATTTGTGGCTTAAACTGTTCTTTATGATCAGAACATAACCAACACAGACTGACCACTTCTAATGATTAAAAGAAAATTGACGTGGTAAAGCGAAGCGTCAAACCACTGAAACGTTTTGGGTTTTAATGCTGAAATATAAACAAATTTAACATTTTAGACTAGTAAAATTCACATTGTGACAGTAATAATTAATCCTGTGGCGTATACCTCACAAAAACATTAACTTTCCAGTCCCTGTGTGTGTGTCTATAAAACACTGACGCATTTTCATTCTCCTAACTTGGTCACAACATTAATATTATAACAGTAAATTGGACTGAGTGACGTCCATAATTCCCACTTTTAAAATCGGACCACTTAGCTTTCCAAGAAACAGCAATAAAAATGCTCACTTCACTCCCGTAAAGCAAATCTATAGAGGAGTGTAAAGGATGGAAAATATTACTGCAATTCTAATCCTGCTTCTGCAGAAATACTCTTGGTTATAATTATTTTTTTTTCCCTTCTTTTTATCTTTTTTTTTTTATGGACATTACAGCACATGTTGAACTGTGACCTGTAGATGAAGCTGTTAAAAAGGGGCGCGGTTGCGATGTGGAGCAACCCCATTTGCACTGCCCCTGTCCAATAATGAAAACTTTCCCACTTGGCCATTGACTCTGCTGTTTTTCTCATTAGTGGGTTGGATGTGATGTCATCGCAGTGCGGGGGAGGAAAGGCTCTGTCAAGGCAGATCAGTAAAGTTTTAGTAAGCAGCAATGCATGTACAAATCAGCGCAGCATGCAGTACACGAGTGAATGCTCAGATAACGCAGGCGAATAAAAGGAAAAAGCTGAGTGCATCCAACAGTACGAGTTCAAATGTTCACCGCTGTTCATAGAAATGAGCTTTTTAGCGCTCGCTCTGACCCCCTGGCGCTCACACTGTGCTCGTACAATGGTATGGATTTTAAATGAATACCAGCTCTTTCCCATCCTCATGAACAGGAGTGCTCTCAGAAAAAACACACACATTATCAGTGCAGCACCGGGGAAGTCCTGCATTTTTCAAGATGACAGGGGGGATTCATAACGACGTCCTGCGTCTCTAGTCCGGGTTAGATTTTGGGAAACGTTAAGAGGTGGCTGTCTGCTTCAATATCCATTCGGTGTGCTGCTGAGCGGCCCATGTTTTGTTGTCACTCTGCGTAGGAACCGGGGCTCTCTCTAACCTAATAAGGTCTTGCTTTGGGTGACAGCGCTGAGGACAAATGACTTGGCTAGGACATTAATGTAGGTGGATCACCCCTCTGTATTTTCATCGCAGCCACAGCACTGAAATAGAATGAAAATGTCAGCAAGAAAAATGTACTCTTACTGTGACTTGCGAATATTTATTTAGTTTTTGGGACCCTATCTTTTTTTTTTTCTTAGTGATAAATCGCAGGCAGAGCTCTGTTGACTGAATTATGTTTGAGAGGCTCGCAGGTCTGGTGGCTATGCCTTGAGGCCGGCTTAATGTGCTGTTATCACCACATATCAATTTCACTTAAGTTGCTCATTACACGGACAGTAATTCTGGTGTCAGTGGCACATATTAAAATACTAATTAAGTATTTTCTAAATAATTCGACTTTATAAATTGTGATATTTTCTGTTAGACCGAAACATGTACGTGCAAGAATACGCTGTGTACAGATTATATAGTATGGATCAGTGCAGTGTTAAACATGTCCTGAAAACATTTACTTTGGGCTTGGTCGTTATTTTTCACTATTTTCTCCCGTTTTTTTTCTTTCACAAAATCATTCATAAACGTTATGCTCGATTCACACAACATTGCTCACTGTAATGTGAAACAATTGTCATCATTACATAATTTGACCGGCAGCCTTCATTGTTTTTCTGCCCTCTGCTGTATGTTTTCATGGCTCAGCTATAATTATTTCTTCTGTATAAAATGATAATTATCTAAGGTTTTACAAGTTGTTGTTCCAGAAAACAGGGCATCAACATTTTTCCCAGAAGTGTCAGGCTCTTTTCCATCAGAATCATGTAGCAATGAAATAATGATGTAGAATGACTAATCATGGTGGGTAATTATGCTGTGCAGTCACTTATTTAACCTCTCCAATCAGACCTAAAACAAACGGAATGAATTTGATTTGGAAACTGGAGCTTTTATCAGATGACTATCAGTGCAGTGGACATTTTGATTATGTTGCATGTGAGTTGTTTGCTGATGCAGAGAGAAATGAGCTTTTTTTTTTTTTTTCTTTTTTTTGCCAGAAATACTACAGCAGCTTCCAAAACGCACTTTGACTCAAGCCAGCAGCCCCTTGAAAAAGCATGTATAGGTTTACTGTGGAAAGTCAGAGGGATGTGAAGGATACAGAGAGAAAATAAACTTCAAATCGTCTGGCTGACTGTTCGCAGGCTTAGCACATAAGTGCTCAGTGGATGAAATGGATTCGCATCCTCCTGAGTGTATGGAGTGCCCTGCTTTGCAGTTAGGTAGGATGACTGTCAGAGCAACGAAATGTAGTTCCTAATCTCCTCAAAAGAGCAGCAGTCCCAAGGCACGATAGGAATAGACACGATGAGTCTTGTGACTAAATTAGACATCGCACACACAAAACAATCACACACACACTTAACACCACCTGTAGTTTTTGCAGAGTATGGGCAGGGATCACGGAGGGATCACATAAGCACTGTGAAAAGACTGACGGAGGACAAACTTGGAGCATCTGAGCTAACGGAGCTGCTTCCACCCTGAGTAATCGAAGAGAGAGCTGTCATTTTAGTGAAAATTCAGTTCATAATTAATTTTCATGCAAATCTAGGATCATGTTTCAGTAGATGTATGTATATCAATGTGGTGGATGGTTGTAGCTAATGGAGATCCTAATAAACAAAAAACTAAAATGAATGCAAATAATTGGCATTAATGGTTTAATTAGATTTTGTTAATTTTATGCCTCTAGTTACAGTTCTAACAACCTTATAGATTATTCCTACAGATATAGTATATCTAATCAAATAGAATCATTTATTGGCCTTGAACACAAAAATTCCATTTGCCTTTGATAAATGCAAAGCCTGTAATTGAAATAAAGTAATTAATCACTGGTATTGTCAAAGACAGTGCAACAAAATGAGATTGTAATGGCGCGCCAGACAAATCTCAAACAGTGGAAAATGTGGAAATGGTAACATTTCATTTGTTTGTATGCAGGTGAATGTTGAGTTATCACAGTAATGAAAAATAGTGAGAATTATGAGAATAATGTGACGAATGTAATTGTTTGTTCATTTGTCTTAAAAAAATGTTCAGCCTCCAAAATATGACACTTGCCTCATTATGTGATATTTAATATTTAGTTGAGTAAAGGCTTGCGGTCATAAGAATTGAATGCGTCAAATAACCTTTGTATAATAGGCTGATTAATCAACATTGTAAATGCGACATATATCATTGGATTAATTTGTTTTCTCTATCAGAGTTGCTCCTGCTCCTCCCCACCTCCTCGAGCTCGTCTGTCCTCCCCCCTCCTCCCTTCTTGGCCATCTGTTGACTTCAAGTCATTTTGTTAATTTCTCCTGATTGCTCACCCCGTCTTCCCCTGCACTCTCTTCCCTTGTTTTAAAACCACCCTCAGCCTCCAAAAATCATCTCCACCCCCAGAAAAACAATCAGACGCGGTTTGTTTGCCATTGCCAAAAAAGCCCAAATTGGGTTGAGTCATGACTAACTATCGCTGTGATAAGTAGAAAATGTTTTTGCTTCTTATGTAAGTGGTCTGTGAGAGTGGGGCTGATACACACTCGTCCCCCTCTCATTCCTCCCTGTTCCTTAAGGAAATTAAGCACATGACTCCGCTCATGTATGAGTCATTGTCTTTGCTCCCTTAGTCTCTTTTCGTTTTACCCCGTCCATTTGCTGTTATATTTCCAGATCTGCTTTCTCCTCTCGCGCATATGAATTCCAGATGTTTCCAGATGTGTGCGTTTCAACCACACCTCCTCTCTCCACTCACATTTATAGAGTCCCACCCCCCATAAATCTCCTTTTGTCTTCTCTTTGTTTTTTTATTGTGTGTTCTAATCCTTTTCCCGTTCCTCAAACAGGCTCTGTATCTTCGGTTTGCTGCATTTAGAGTTCAGCCTGGCTGTAAACTCAGGTTTATACTTTATTCATGTTATTCAAGCCTCTAAGAGGTGATTCATTATTTAGAGCTTTTGCCTCCCAAAGCCAGTTCACTAAGTACATTTTTGGCTCTGAGATAGACTCACATAAGTTGTATTTTTCAATCAAGAAGACGCTTCCTTTTCCCCTGATCAAGCCTCTCACATTTGGAACCTTGTGCTTAGTTTTTAGTGAAATGGCCCCGTGGGGTTCAGAGTTAGATGGCTACAGTATTAATCAGGCGAGCTCAAGCTGTGAAGCGCACAGAGCAAAGTGTTCCCCCTGGGGACAGAGCAGACGAGGGACATTGGTTCCAGATGAAAGGAAGATCGGGAGGGGGGAGCGTAGAGAAGAGGGAGGAGCAGAGTTGTTTTCTAATCTAGTGATATGAAGCCAGCGACAGGCAAATCTGTTTTCTCCCTATCAAAGTGTGTTGTAATTGCTGTAAAAAGCCTCTTTTTTTAATGGAATATATTAGCATAAGACCCAGAACACTGTAATATTTACAAGTAAAGTGAGTTACAACCTGTTTTGAAAGGGAGGGAAATAATTATTGTTTAATATCTGGCTCCATACAAAATGATTTTTCTTTTTCTTTTGTGCTGCTGTAATTACTCATCAGACGTTTAATGCATCCGTCTTCACCAGAACACGAAGAGGAGTGTGCTGGAGATTGCATCAGGGCTCATGATGCCATTTCATACCAATAGGCTTCATGTTGACTGACACTCCTGACCTATTTGTGATTTAAGAGCTGCGGTGACACTCGTACTTTCTCCCAGTCTTTTCATCTCCTGCTCGCATGATCTCACTCACTCGCCCCCGTTATCACGTCTTTACAAGTAGACAAAGGATGTGCTGGGTGGAAAAACTCCGGAGGTGATTGACTTGTGAGATAACAGGAGTGTGTCACTGGGGGAGTTAATTTGATAAGGAGTCACTAACGCCACAGAACTGTGAAGTCAAATTCAGTCATGGGTGGTGGTTTAAAACTATAAAGAAAGACTGAAACTGCATTCTTGAAGGTTTATTGAAGATTTTCATACGTTTGTTCTCTTTTTCAGAACAACGACCCTTTGAGCCTTGGTTACCATGGCTACGCATCTCATAGTCAGGTAAGCATAATGTCTCATCTCATACAAATGTAAAAATCTATGTTTTTTTTTTTTTTTGTAACAACCCTTCACCGTATCCTCCAACACTTTGTACCTTTCTGGATACAGCTTTCATAGAGCATTAATATGGCTCAGTGAAGCTCTTTAAACCACAAGGTGGGGGTGTAGATTATAATTTATCAGCCATGTAGAAAAAGACTCTACACTCCTCACTCTTCCAATCTCCACTTGCTGCTCTCAACAGTCATCCATATTAAATCAAACTTACTGCTTCTTTTAGTGCTGTTAAGACTAGAAATGTGCAGCTACACACTCATTCAAATGGGGGGGAAAGTATGCTGCATACTGTGTGTGTAACCATGTGCGTCTGCTAGCCTACAATGTGTTTACATGTGTTCGTGTTAGCCTGCTGATTGTGCTAATAGACAGTTCAGTTTGTGTGGTTAATCCTTAGATCATCCTCCATTCATCCACTCATCCCCTCATGCTCTACCCGTAATCCCCTCATCCCTGGCACTCGATGCAATGCCCAACAACCTCTGACTGCTTATCTGCACTTTATCTGTCTTAAGCCGTTACTTTTGCACTCTTATTCACAGCAGTATGAGAATTGTTTTTGTTTAGTGGTTATTGCAGAAGCCTGGAAGCCAATTAGCCACTCTTCATTTCACTGCTGAGTCTAAAGATGATCAAGCTTTGAACTGTTTCCTTCCTAATGATAGATCTTGGGGAATAATCTTAAAGGCTGTGGGAATAATCTCTTGTTGGGATGTAAAGAAGTAAGTCAAGGTCTCTGCTCCAGGGAGTCTGAGGTGTAAACTGGCTTCTGACCAGGACAAGGGGAAAAAAAAAAAGATGGCAGAGAGGAAGAAAACAATGCCGGGTAGCGGAGGCTCCCTCAACACTGAGGCGCTAAACTGTCAACAGCAGTGTGAGAATGATGTGATCAAAGGCTCCTGAAAGGAAGAGCCCACAGAGCTGCAGAAACCTGATGTGTGAAGAGAGGCAGGAGACAGGCACTTTTCAAACCAGGAAAACGGTAATAAGTTTACTGGCTTCATGTGGCTACTAAATGCCCCCTAATAGCTTTATTCAAATGCAGCAGCAGAGAGATACACTGGGCAATATTTTACATTTCGAGCTTTAATTAGTGACCATCATTTGCACAAGGGATCCCCGCCTGCATTTCACACTGACTAATTAAGCAAATAGTAAATCAATAATTAAATAAGTTATGATATTTTGAGCATCCTGCTTTGGCCTACGCTCTGAGGAGAGATATTAGATTTGTCTGAATGTTGATACTGATCTAGGATCACCTCTGAAGCCTTGTATTTTTTATTTCTCTACGTGTGAACAATTGAAATAAAGGGAAAAATGCATTGCAGTGCAGCTTTTAAAAGGGCAACAAGAGCTGCAATTCCCCCCGCCTTGTGCAATCTGCGAGTCTAATCCAATTATGTTTCTAATGATATTGCATCCCATTTTGATTCTTGTGGCTGAAATATTTTCAGAATGGCCTTGCGATGTGTTCGCATTCTTTAATTAGCTCTCTGATAATCGGACATGCAATTGTATATATTACGAGTCATTTTCCACCTTAGCTGTTCGGAATTTAAGTAGCGTAATTAAGTTAAATGGATTTTTGCATATGAAGCAAAATGTGAATGACACTGGATTGAGTGTTAATTATAAGGGGCTGGATCTCACTGCTTTGATGGGGGGAAAAAAATGGCTCTGCTGGAAGAGATGCATAAGTTATTTTGTTCGAGTTTGCTGCCCCCAGTGGGCAATGTGAGTGTCAGTTTGGATCAGAGCCGATAATACAACTTCTCATTGTAAGTGATGCTGTTGAGACTTGAGCGGTGATTTAAAAAGATCAGAAATAGTTGCTGTGTCTTTTACAAAAATCAGCTTACTTTTGGCAAAACAAGATCCTCACATGTAAAGCATCGGCACTTTTTTGTAACAAGGTGAGCGTCTGGAAGGGGCTTGTGAGACAGAGAGTGAAAGTTTTCGCTTTCTCTCCCAGTGGTGCCAGCAGCCCCAGTTAACTCACCTACATGAAGAAAGAGAACAGAAGGAGAGAGAGAGAGAGAGAGAGAGAGAGAGAGGAGGAGGAGGAGGAGGAGGAGGAGGGACTGCGACATGAGAGAGGGAAGCAGATGGGAGGGGAAAGTTTGCAGGTGTGACAGAGGCAGAGAAGGAGGAGGGGGGGAGGCATCGGTCTATCTGGGTGAGAGAGGAGGAGGACCGGAGAAGAGACAGAAGAGATGAGCAGGCAAGGGCACAGCAGCAAAACAGAAGGCTGGGGGTAGAGGAAAACGAAGGAGCGAGTGGGAGAGGGAAAGAAAAGAGTGAGTGGGAGACAGAGACGTGGAGACAGAGAGAGAAGGGGGAAGAAAAGAAAGCAAGTGAGCAAGAGAGAGAGAGAGAGAGTGACAGGGACAGAGGCCAGCAGAGGAGGGAGGGAGGAGGAGGAGGCGGGGAGGGGGGGCGATTGGCAGGGCAGACAGAGCGAGCGGGGGCAGAGAGAGGGAGATTTTGAATCTGAGAGACAGACAAGAGAGACTGAGCTGGTGAGGTGACACAGGCTCGGAGAGAGAGAGAGTGAGAGAGTGAGCGAGCGAGCGAGGCAGCGTGAGAAGAGGAGAGAGGAGAGACGACAGTTTGAGTTGTTGCACAGAATACGATGATGGGACTCTACTATCCTTCCGTGTTGTCGGTGAGTGTTTATCTTCGTATCTTTTCATATCCTCCGCTGTGTACACGTCTGTTGTATCTCTGTGCCAAGGCTCGGGCTGCACTGTACATGTAACAGCATCAGAGCGGACAGGACTGTCATTGAGCATGAAATGTTAATTAACTACGAACAGATGAGGACTCTACTTGACCCCTTTAGTAGAGTGGTCCAGTCAGGGCATTTCAGACTCTTGGTAAGACTCAGCCCAGTTGTTGTAAGCGACGTAAACACTGAGACTACTGTAGTAGGAATAGATGACAGCAAGATACAGGCTTGAGATTTTATCGCTCCTCTAATGATTCGCTTTGGTGATATGCACGAGCGGGAATGTATTGTACGCTGTTGTTGTTGTGGCATCTGTTCTCCTGCCCTGAGCTACTAGTGCACGCAATATGAACATCAGAGCTGCCACTGCCAGAAACTGCTCTACCATGTATTATGTATGCTTAGAAGAATCTATGTGAACATACAGTACAGCGTGTTTGTGTGGATGTAGCAGCTTAGTGTGCTGTGTCTGCGTTAAACTAATTTCTGAGGCAAACGAGTGGAAACGGTGAAGGGAGAGGGGGAGGAGAGGTAAGTTTAAAAAAAAAAAAAAAAGTCTTTCTTCTTTATTGCCCCTGCAGCTGTCTCTGTACATCGCTCAAGCCTGTGAGCGAAGGGGACAGGTGTCCACAGAACAGTTGTCTCCGTCTTTTTTTCTTTCTCTCTTTCTCTTCCTGCCTTCTGCATCTCCTCTATTCAGCTAACACCTCCTCACTGTAATTTCTGTGTCACACATTTCACAACACACAGAGGCTCAAGCACACAGTGGGCTGCAAAGTTGGTGCATGAAGTGTCACGTTCATATCATTACATTTCATTTGCTGTGAGTCAGGCTGTATGTGTGTGTGTTTCTTCCTGTCTCTGCTCACGTGTGTCCGCCTTCCTTTCAGCTGCACCTTGGATTCTTGCTCTCTTTACTATTTGACCTCTTTTCTCCCTCCTCTCGCTCTCCCTGGGGCCCTGGCAGCTGTTATCTCAATGTTTTCCTTTAAGAGCCCCTGGAAGAGGGGGATGGGTTTGAGGAGGGATAAAGGGGGAGAATGGTTACAGGAGATTGGGAATTGATTTTTGTTTTTAAAAGTGACGGGACGTCCTCACTCAGCTACCAGGGAAGCCCAGGAAGCTGAAATTATGCAGAGTTGAGGCAAGATGAAAGAGATGGATAACCAGAGATCGACACGGAGAAGTACTCTGATGAGGCGATATTGTAGGTCAACTGGAGAGAGCTAGTTGGCTCTGTGACGCAATTTCAGGCTGTAAAGCTGACTTTGCAGTTACGTGTGTCTGTGTAAGTGTTCAGAGTTGCTTTATGATTAGACCGGAGAGGAAATCTGACAGGGGTAATTTATTAGCTCTTTTATGGCGTTACTTTATGCAGTTTTTCTTGGCCTTCACTGAGAGCGTTAGAAGTGGGAGAGAATGTGCGAAAGACTAAAATGTTTTCTCAAGCCCCACCTAAGCATGTGCCCCCAGGCAAGGGAGAGACACCTACCTGCCGCAAAAGTACACACACACACGCCACCACACTTTCATAAACTGTAAATAGGTTGTGAGGATTCAACCCCCTTCACCCTCCTTCTCTTCCTCCTCCTCCTGCACCTTCCACCCCCTCTGATCATGTTATTGATTCTGTGCAGGGTTAACAATAATGGTCGTTAGATGATCCCAATGAGCTGTGTTACCGTGGCAACTTGCATGAGTCATTCATTTGTACAGATTGTTAGACGGTTCGAGGGGTGCAGCCGAAGTGTGATGGGAGAGCCCTAAACACCTTTTGCACCGCGCATCTATAAAGAAGAAATGATAGTTGTGAAATTGCTCAAACCTCAAGTTGCCGTAGCGATTATGCCTCCTTAGCAGCCATTTGCATCTATAATGGCTCTAAAAGCACTAGCTGTGAGGCATCTGCTTGGCTCTTTTAAGAGAACCTGCCTCTGAAATGGATAGGGGTTGCCCTCGCTGACGGTGTGTTTGACCGTGACAACATCCTATGGCTGGTTTGTGTACATTTCTAAACCACGGCACGCTGCTAAATACGTGTTGAATTATCATAGAAAGCCTCCACCACTCCAAAACAAGAATAACTCGTTCCATGGTCATGCCTAAAGGTGTGTCAACACTGGGTGAATACATGTCTGTTTCCGAGTTTGTGTGTTCAGCTGCACATATGTTTGTCATTTTTAATGAGAAATAAACGTAGACAAAAAATGTCATCAACCCTTTTGTTTTGGCGTGTTTACATTTCATAACATATTGCAGTGGAGCTCAAGGGAACTCTAATAGATCTAATGCAGAGATGACAGGGATGATTTGTATACCGTTGTCCCATGCATGTGTGTATCTTGTACACATGCATGAGGAAAAGGAGTCACCCAGAATGGCGTGCGAGGAAGGGGAATCGTACGTGAAGGCCCTACAAGGAAAAGGATGGGGGTGGACTGGGAGGGTTTTGTTTGACAAGCAGACATGTTACCCTATAAGGAGATGGAGAAGTGTGTGGGAGGAGGAGCCTGGGCACCACTGATATCCTGTTGCTATGAAGCAAATGGGCTTGATTGGCACTTATGGGGGCGGGACATATGCGAGGGTCCCGTCTGGATTTTATGAAGCGTAAAAAAAGAGAAGCACACAGCAGAGAGAGAGTGGGAGGAAAGGGAGAACAGCAGCAAGAGGAGCGGAGAAGAGCATGAGGGGGAGGAGGAAGAGTGATGGAGAAGGAGGGGTTGACGTAGGATGGAATAATTTAACAAGAGGGTGTCTCCTGGCTCATCGGTATGCCACAAATGGCATCGTAAACGTTTCTACAGCTGTTTGCAGCTTGGACAAAGCAGCACAGAGTCAAAAGCCAAGATCTGAACTCACCATAACTTACCCAGTTAATATGATTATTGAGCCAAAATGTGAGCTGCTGCTAACGGCATGAATCACATTTTCCTTCATCAAGTTTGTTGAATTAGGCTATAGACTAATGGCTCTAGGCCAGAGAAAGTACTAAGATCCTGAAATGTCATTATTCATGTGAAATGACCCAGTGTTGCCCTAGTTAGCTCTTAGCCATGTTTCTCTCCTCCGCCCTGTCTCTTGTAGCGTAGTGAGACTGCTGCAGATGAGCACATTTTATAACATGCCTCCTCAGACACACTTGCTGCTGCTAACTGACCCGAAAGTAAGCGAGCTACAGCTACCACTCTGAGTCACTGGCTTTGCCTGGCCAACGCATACACTTACACAACCCTTTAACGCCTAACGCCCTAACACCAGGGGAGCGCATGCACAAACAAACATACTCAGACGTGTACACAAACCAAACGTACACAGACCTGAGTGCTGGTACAAATGCACAACTTAGTTTGTTTACAGGGCTGCATTTCCCTTCAAATTGACCAAGAAGGCCCTCCCTGTACGTCATTGTGTTGTTTTTTTTTTTTCCCCTCTTTCATCCTGCTATGTGCATTTATTCATTGGATGCTTTTATCTTGAGCAAATCACAAAGGCCACTAGCAGTCTGCAAAAAGGCCCATAACTTGACAGTAAAAAGCAGCACGCAAAGTAAGCGCACTATTTTTGTAGATACCACGATGTCGACTGGGTTTCAGGTGGAGAGACGACTGTTGAGTCGCTGTTAAAATGGATCTGCTCTGAAAAGGCCAATCGTCTAACACAAATAAAAGGTTGTTTTTGGCTTGTATTCCCGCTTCTATTTTGGTCTGGCAGAAGGAGCAGCAACAGCCGGGGTTGTCCATTCTCCTGCGAGTCTGTAGTCTGGTTTTTGTATAAACAGCTACAATCATAAGTGACAAAAATATGATCTTGCAGTATAGAGGGAAATAATGGACATTGTTGCGGCAAAGGGAGCAAAATCAAATTAGACAGTATTTAAGTCTGTCCTTCTGGCCTAGTTGCATCAGAAGTTGTCGAGTCCACGACTGAGTCATTGTAGTCAAGTGAGTCATTAATGCTGGGAACACTGCAACTGTGATGAATAGTCATATTTTAATGCATAGTGGGAGGGTAGATTCCCAAACTGTTCCTACTCTAACAAATGTGTATATTCCAAACCTACTTTTATTGTGCTCCTTTTCCAGCAAATAACTTGCACGACATAATGGCTTTATAATGTATAATGTTGATTGCATGAAGCTGTTTTGGACGTTACCTCTGACAAAAATCTATATAAAAAATGTCTTTTATTGCCTTTAAATGTGTCTCACCTCCTCTCTTAATGCTGTATTTCTCATTTTTGCACTTGACCCAGGCAGAGAGATCAACTTTCCCTTTCTAGAAAAACCCCAGTGTGCGTCTGGTTTCTGTGTTTCTGTTTGTCATCTGGGTTAGCTATTACCTGTTGACCTAAAATGACTTGCTCCACCCGCTATCGGTTTCACCTCCGCAAATACAGGTAATGTAGGGTGTGCTAATGCAAGCCGAGGTCATGGAGTGTGCCATTTAGCATATTATGTATTTTGTCTCCCATAGTTAAGAGCCTGTCCTCTCCTTGTTTTCCTCTCGTCTGAATTAGGCAGATATAATGAATTCAAGAGGATTGCAGCTCATGTTCACATTATTACCATTAGTGATGTAACAGAGGGTTTTCTTAGATAAGAGATGAGAAATATTCAGTGCATATTCACAGTTTTCAGGTCTATTTTTAAGCTTTTGGTTTTGGCAACGTTTATCTCAACATAAAACTGGAGATACTATTAACAGAAGAAATAAAAAGCATATCTGAGATGATTGTTTGCTGCAGACTGAGAGTTGTTTATGCTGAAAAGTAGCCATTACCTGAAAATTTGCAGACCTACATACATTTCCACACATATCGGTCTTGCATAATAGAAACCGTCACAGACCATAACGGTGCATGTTACAATCGGTGCTCATTTTTAAGTGAATAATTTTTAGGAACAATGACAGTGTAAGATGAAGGAATTGCTGCCTAAAACGAGTCGAGGACATGAGAGATGTTATCATTTAGCGAATTCTTGATTTGGACGCTTGTGGGTAAGATTGGAAGCGGTTCATACAGCTGCAGGGTTTTGATGAGCGGACACAGCTGCTTGCTGATAATGTGAAGTTAAACTTGGACACTGTGGTCAGTAATCTGGCAACTGTTTTGCTGCAGCGCCAGCGGAGAAGAGGACACTGTAGATGGAGAACGCGGTTACTATTCTGGCTGAGGTGGAGAGTCTTTACCTGGCAGGAGAGCAGCACAAGCAGCGTGAGCCGGGGTGTAGGTACAAGAAAGAAAAGGATGTGTGCAGTGCAGAGGGTGGCTGCGCAGTTTGGTACCGGGCTACACTGTCAAGATTAATGAGAAACTATAGTATGTTATCACAAGGTAATGAGGGAGATGGTGTAAGTGTGGTGTTATTTCCCTGGTGGAAAACTGCAGCTATACGCAGCCATGCAACAATAAGCCGGCGTTTCAGTGAAGGTTTCTTTTGTATTATTATTTTCTGTTTTTATACGTTCAATTAAAAGCTTTTCTCCTGTTTATATAAGTATAGAAGACTGTCTACTGATAGCTGGTAAAATAAGGTTTGAGTGTGATTAAGTTGCAGATATCCCTGGACCATTTTTTTTTTTTTTTTTAAATTCGATCTATTGGTTCATTTGACTGAGGTTTGACTGATGACATTGCAATTAACCCATACACAGTACATATATTGCATATGTAAATACTGTATAGCATGTTATAATTTAAAGTAGAGCTGCACAATTAATAGCAGTCACATTGTCAGCCCGTGCAATCATGTAATCACAAAGACTGCAATTTAAAGGTCCAGTGTATGTTTAGTGAGTCAGTGACACTGAGCGGAGAGGGATACTGGGTAAAACATGCAAAATGAAAGTTGATTACATTTTTTGTTGTATTTTTACATTTAAGTTAGAAAAAAATATCCCAAAACGTGTACTTTCCTTTCTAACCAATTAAGTCTACTCAAAATGCAATAATAAATCGCAGTACTGTCGACAGTAATCGTACTAATGATCTTAACACCAAGTTTTGCAGCCATCATTTGAATGTGGTTCTGTGTAACGAATATATAAAAGAAGAGAACAACACAATTCAGGCCTATACTTGTCACATAGATAATTCTTGGTTCCTTCAGTCTTGTTTTTTGTTTCGAAGCCGACCGGCACATGGCCGACTTGAAATGTCACATTTGATAACAAGATACTTCAGCAGCTGTGAAAATTAAACTGACCAATTAAACAGTTGAATAAAAGAAGTCCCGACACTTTAAGTATGATGTGTGTCGTCTTGTCTGTCTTTCTAGTACCTGGTCTTTTTTTAGTCTCGCAAATAAAGTGCACTTTTTTTTTTTTTTTTTTTTTTTTTTACTTTGGTGTACACATTAACACACGACGAAGTCCCCCCCTCATTTTGTCTGAACAGCTGGAGCCGCTCTCATGTCACAATATCGATATGATCCATGTCGGCCGCATGCATCCCCCTGTTCAGTCACAGAGTGAAGGGGCACGGTTACTGTGTCACAGGTGTGACGCCGAGAAAGGTCAAAAGCTGGGAGACAGATGGCATAAACACACGCACGCGCACACACACACACACACACTCACTCACTCCCACACACTTTTAACACTCCCAAAGGGACAGAGATCTATTGTGCAACTCAGATGGGCATCGCTGCCGCCTGTCACTCACACACAAACACAAAACGTCAATGTAGCCAAGCAGATGTCTAGTAAGCATGGAGCCTTATTAGAGGTTATATCACTTTAACGGAGAAAAAGGAGTGAAATATTACTTTGGCTAATGAATCATTATTGCCGCCTGCTTCTTCTAGTGCCGCCACATTATTAAACTTCTCACTACCACTAATGACAATTAGGTAGAAAATGATAATGATGATAATAATGATAATTAGAGGAAGGAGAAGAACCAGAAAGAGGCGATGGAGCTGAACAAAAACAAAGAAAGAAACAGGAAGTTTGTGTAGGCATATGCAGTAATTGTTTTGTTCTGCAGCGCATTTATTAGTGAGTTTATTAAAAGACCTGAAAGACAGTGATGGTCAGTTTATCTTTCCGGTAATGGCCGTGGCTCTTCCATCAGCCATCACCTTTTATCGTCCATCCCCCCCTTTCGCTCTCATCCCTGCCGTCTCCCTCTGCTCGCTATTACCATTTAGGGTATCCATGCCCTACTGCCAACAGCAAGGAATGTGTGTGTGTGTGTATGTGTGCGTTGTGTTATGGCTTGTGTCATGTTTGCGCTCCACCATGTGTTTCTGGGAGCCTGTATTGTTCTCCTACGCAATTATAACTTAAGTATTTTCTGGGGTAATGTGCACGAAACACTTGGGCAGGCTTCCTTACTAACAGTTGGTCTTTGTGAGCGTGTAGGTGTGTGGGTGTTTGCGTGTCAAAGGTGGTTTGTGCGCAGAGGCGTTTGTGAGTGTATATGCAGGCGTTCAACACTCACTATTGTACAACACTGTGAGCATGGAGGCATCTGACCCTCAATAATAGATGTGGCTGCAGTGAATATTTAATGGGTGGGGGGTGTAGATAGATCCACACTTTGACACACACGCACACACACATACATGGCGAAATGGAAATATAATATCCACGCTTGTATGACTTTTAGACCGAGGCTCTTGGGAAAGTGGTCTATGTGTGGTTGGGTGATGCTCTCCGTAAAAGATACTGTGGAATTTAGCCAGACAGCTACTTAGCTTTCACTCCCGTCTTCCAACAGGGCTCTCAGGATAGTGCTGGCGGACAGGAGGGACTCGTACCCCCACCCTTCTCTGCGTTTCCTCCACCTCCACCACCGCCCCCCCAGAACGGCCTGACCCTGGATTACGGGGGCAGCCTGTATGCAGCGGGGGCAGTCCAAGGCCCCGTGGAAGCCGGTGGAGCGGCGAACAGCGCCGCCAACGCCGCCAACAGCCTCAGTGCCCAAGTGAGTGCCAGGATCTTCCTCTGTGCAGCCCACATCAGGTCTTTTTGCTCTGAGAGAGGGCACAAGTGTGAAAATGTGGAGGAAAATGTGTGATAGAGTAAATAAAGTCACAGGGATGACTGATCTGAGTTTTTCCCTTGGTACCAATTATAATACTTAGACACGGAGTACTGTCCAGTGATTAAAATCATTCCTCTGTGAGTGTTGGCTAATGTGAAGGTGGTGTTTGTGTACCAATAATCTTTTTCAGATTTTTAGAGTTGCTTCCATTAAAGTTTGACAGTATCATTCAAGCCATTCATTCAATGTGATCTAAAGCATTTCTACCATTTGTTATATTTCATATCTGATAAAATGAATGAATTAAAAATGCTTTCACGCTGATGCAGCTGCCACTTTGTTTACACTACGCTCTGGTGACGACCAATTTCAGTATGAATTTATTATTTTTTTTACAAAACTTCAGGGACCTACTTTGTGTATCTGTGTAGTTACATTTTAAGTTAATAATGAAATCAGTGTTGCTCTGCGCTTCGTTGGATAGGAAGTTCATACTTTATACTTAAAGTTGCTTAAAGGAATTTGGACTTTTAATAATTTTGACAGTTTTACACCAGATTTGCAGTGTATCGGAATCCGTCTTTGCTGTTCTTATTGTTCGAGTGTTGATCTTGTCAATTTTCGATCCTTATGGAGCGCCACAATATGACTCAGTATGTCTGTTCTATAGTCAGATCAATTTTTTTCTTTCATATTTCACAAAAAGATAAACATGAGAAAAACAGTGTGCACACCTTTAACTTCAAGTTTACATAAAGGCGGTGGTTGGCTGGTTACCACACCTTACTACACAGGTGATAACCATTCCCCTAATTTAACGTTACACTGAAAACAAAAAGAATGGATAAGAAATAAGACTGTACCCCAAATGAATGAATAATTTTTCTGTATTGTCAGTAAAAAGTTCTCAAGAACTCAACTAAATTGTAAGAGTAAAAACATATTCATAAATGTAGATATGGCTCAGTATGTGTTTCGTTGATGACTAATAATGGATTTCTGTATGATCCATTGGAAAAAGACAAATCTGACTTAAACTCCACTAAGAGAATTAATTAGTTATGCTTCTGTAAAAACCTTTTGGTTGCTTTGTTTAATTTACAAAAATCTTAAGCTAAAACGAAAAAAGCCCATTAAACCTTTGCAAAAGCTCCACAAATAAAAAAAACACAGAAATATTATGACTTAAAAGCCATATGCAGCTACAGAGGTTTAAACTGTAAAAGCTTCAGAAATGACCTCTTATATATGACCCGCCCATCGGGTATTTGTTTCCCCTCTTCTCATCTCCCTTGTGACTCTTCCTCTCTCTCTCCATTTTGTCCCAACAGTCGGATGGCTCCTCCCAGATTGATGTCCAGTCAGGGGTCGGCTCAGGAGGAGGAGGTGGAGGAGGGACCGCTGGGGATGATTCAGACGCCAAGGGGACCCCCAAACGCCTCCACGTTTCTAACATCCCCTTCCGCTTCCGAGACCCCGACCTACGGCAGATGTTTGGGGTGTGTAGGCTGGAATATTTCTTGTTTTCACCGCCATGTGGTTCTCACATATAAATAACTCCCCAAAGTACTTCAGGATCGAAAACATGCAGTTAGTAAAAACATAATGACTCATTGCTGCAGCCAGCGACACCAGCATGTTGACCTAATTTATTTTTACTTTTATTTTTAGCATAACAGTTCCTACTATCCTCAACATATTTGAAATAAAATGAGGCGATAACACTTGCAGCTGAGTAAGTATGGCTTGGTATGCCAACTTTCAGACAGGTTATTTAAAGTCAGGTGTAAAAATCTGGCCTTATGCAGGACTGTTACATAAGGGGAATGTTTTCTTAAATGTGGTGCAGAGAAAAGAACAGAAGCAGGGAAGATATGGTGGAAGAAAAGACTAGCAGTGCTGGCTCGGTGCCAGTTCATCATGGTTGAACAGTGCTGACACCCCGTGGCAAAATGCAGCACATGACTACTTGTTCAGTTTCTCTTTTTTCTTTTTTTCTTTTTCAGCAATTTGGCAAAATCCTTGACGTTGAGATCATTTTCAATGAGCGAGGATCCAAGGTAGGACATTGGAACAGCTTTTAATGTCTAATACCTCTAATTGTCTTTTTTTTTTTTTTTTTAATACAAATGGCTCAGTGAAGGCTTACCAGCTATTTTTTTCCCCTCTCGTTTTCCTCTGTCTCTCCGTCTCCTCTCCTGTTTGCAGGGCTTTGGTTTTGTAACGTTTGAGACGAGCGCGGATGCAGAAAGAGCCAGAGAGAAGCTTCACGGAACATTGGTGGAAGGCCGTAAAATTGAGGTAACTCACCACCCTCGCCCCTCCCCCCCTTTGTTTTTAAACAGTGACCATTTTCTCCTCTGTTTTCCCTTCATGTCCGACAATGAGAATGAGTTGGTTCTGGTTGTTTCTGCCCCAGAGAAGGTTTCCGGATGGCTGTATGTGTTCGACTCTAACCCCTCTGGCTTCACTATGGCATGGTGCAGTGGTGCTGCACATATAGACGTCTATTCAGATGGCACTTCCTCTCGATGTTTATGCTGTTGTTGTTCTTGTTGTTGATGTCGTGGGCTTTTCATTGCACCTTGATCTTTTTAGCTGTGTGGTTTGCAAAGCATGCTGGGTGGAGTGGCTACACAACAGGCATGGCCGGTGCGGCGTCACTATGACACAGTTGTGGACAAAATATATATCCGCTTCCGTCACAGCATGTAGGATCTTTTTATTTTTGTTTTTCCTGCACCTTTTCCATCACCATCATCACTTCTTCCATGATCATGATGAGTGGCCTTTTTTGGTTTATGGTTGTGTTTTTTGCGACTGGACGGCCAGCCTTTTCGTTACGTAATGAAAAAAAAGTGCTTGCTGGCATCTGTAACAGGCTACTGTATGTTGCATGGATGGAGCTCTAGATGAGATGTTGTCTTGGAGTTTTTACTCTTTCACTTATTATTCCACGGGTGCTTCTGGGTAGCAGTCTTTATGTTTGATGTGTTATGAGACTGATGCATGATGGGGCATTTTCAGGGGCAGTTTTTTTGGAATGAGACTGCAGCAAGAAGTGTGGTGTCATTTCTGATGCTTCAAAAAAAAAAAAAAAGAAAAAAAAAAAAGCTGACTGTTTAATTTCACATATGCGAGATGGATGGAAAACAATGTATTGTTTACACACACACTTGCATCCACCACTCCTGAAAAGAACACCAGATCTCATGGAAGTGCATTTTGTTGTGACATCTTTTTTAATTTGTCGGCATGAGCTCGGATTTCAGTTGCAAATGGCCTTCGAGATCAAATATGCCATGCTTTCGCCATTTGCTCTGGCTCTGCTTTTATGTTTTCTCTCCTCTGCATGGTATCGAATGTCCTGCACTCTTCTCTGTCTGTGTGTGTGGGTGTGCTGAAAAATAAATATGGAGGGCGGAGAGAGAATGAGGTGAAGAGAATGCAATAGATAGCTGTCGTTCCCTCTCCTTTCCTTGTTGTTTTTTTTTATTTTTATTTTTATTTTTTTTGGTTTTCCTTCATCTCTCTCCACTCTTCTTCACCAGGCCAGTCTGTCTGTCTTTCCCAGTTCGTACCCCATACGCACCTGCATTTATTCTCTTCTGTCCATCCCTCCCCCATATCTCCGTACACCTTCCTGTTCTGTGATATAGTCAGGTAGCAAAACATTGTTTGTTTTGAGAGGTTATTTTGCCAGTTAATTGAGAGTAAATTGGGAAATAATGGGTAGTTTCCCTTCACAGTAAGATTCCAACTTTTTGACATTTTCTGTTTCCATTTTTTGCTCCTGTATCAACATTTATGATGATATGTAGTGGGTTTTAATCAGCAGAGGATAGACTGTCGGCTGATGCTTGTAGGTGATTGTTGACACGTGACTTGTTACATCACTTCCTCACTACCACAGGGTGGGGGTTGCTTTTCATTACCTCGTTTTTTTTTCTGTTTTTTGTTTTGTTATTTTTGTTGGGTGTTTTTTTTTTTTTTTTTTTTTTTTTTTTTTTTGGTTCATCATTTCTTTCTTACATATATTTTTCTCTATTTCCCTGATGATTTTTGTATGTTGTTGTTGTTGTCAGTCTCCACGGTAACTGCTCGCGTGTCCTCACGCCGTTTCCCTGGCAACGGTAAGTTGTGTACACATGGCATCATCTTTGAATGACCCCTCCCCCCCACCCCATCCGTCCAAATGA
>JAPQRP010000001.1:10041265-10055176 GCA_037367295.1 Apogon hyalosoma | reverse complement strand
AAAATCAGTTCTTTATATCTCACTGAAAAGTTACTCTTTAGGTGATTCTGTCTTATTTTAAGTGTGATGAGATATTTGGACTAAAAGTGAGAAAAATACACTTGGTAAGATTTAGATTTTTGCAGTGTAAGAACAGAGAAACCAAAAACAAAAGAATTGGCTAAACAAAAACTATATGTGTGTGTGTGTTTTTTTTCCCTTTAGATATATGCATTATACATAACAAGGAGACCTATATCCTGCTTTTTTGTCCTCTGTAGTGAACTTAAGAAAAAACAAAACATGATCCACTGCAAAGGACAAAAAAATAAAAAAAAATGTGTCTGAAAAAACTACATCGTGCTGTTTCCAAACAAGGCAATTATTTACTGTAAAAAAGCCAAAACTTTGACTTACGGGGTCTCAGGAGGATATATATGTATTATATATTGTATCTATATATTGTGTGAGAGTAATCTTAATGTTTTTAATTGTTTTCTGAGTGGTTTTGTGTACAGTCGTGTTTTTTTTTTTTTTTTTCGTATAATGTGCCTCATGCTGCTGCCTCTCAGCCAGATTGTCGATAGAGATGAGAATTGGTTCTCAATCAATTTACCTGGTTAAATAAGTAAACTAAAATAATATATCTAGAACATGTGAACAAACACACCTCTAATAAACTTTCTACACCATATTTTATGAATATTTTGGAATGGTATAAGTCTGATCAACCTGCTCAAGGAAACAAGATGAGGTAAATATATACCTGAAACCTAAAATAATTTATCATGTATTTTATTTTCGTCACTGAGAGTCAAGTTCTTATGCATAAAAGTCTATATTTTTGATGTTTTAGCTTGAAGCCTACTACTGAGTCTTAGACTTTATACTTGCAGTTACATGTTAGCAAAATATGTATTAACCAAAATCACTCTAATAATCATATCTCTACAGAAAGTCAGCTATTTCTCACATATACTACTTATATTTGTATTTACCTGCAATTCTTGGGGAAAAAAAATGTTCACATCTCAGGATTCAGTGCAATGCATTTAAAGTTCTGACACTTTTAACCGGATTGAAGTGCCTGATACCTATCAACAGTGTGTCAGCAGAACTCAACCTTTATCCTTCTATTAAAACCTATAAGAGTTACCTTTTCTACTCTTATTATGTATCACGTACTGTCGGCTGATGCATTTTCCATTTGTTTTTTTTATAGCTATGGACGTGTTTATACAGCAGATCCCTACCATGCTGCACTCGCCCCAGCTGCCTACGGTGTCGGAGCCATGGTAAGTCCATTTGCTTTTCAATATTTTAGACTAAGCCTGGTGTTAACGCAGTCCATTTATGCTTTAATGGCCACAAATCCCATGAAAAGTCACTCGTCTCCTTAGACTTTTGCACCTGCAGTGTTTCTTGTGTGTAGTGCTCGGTCTGAAGTCTATTTATTCCTGTCATATTGTCACATATACAGAAAGAATGGAATTATTTTCAGGGTTTGTTTTAAGGCATGGATTAATGATTAGATTCTTTATGGAGCATTTAAGCAACTGAGGATGGGTGTGGACAAGAGTTGGACTTTATTTTACTGAAATTTAATGTTTGGTTCATTTCATTAGTTTACATAACAGGGACCATGCACAACACAAGCATCCGACCAGAGAGGTCATTAATTTACAATACCTGGACGGAAACGTTTGCAATTAAAACAATACATTTAGCAGATTGGACCATAATATATGGTCATTCAGTATTGGGTTTAGATCATATGATTGGTTTGTCTTCAGCTGTGTTTTAAGTGTTGCTTTAAAACTACAGAGGCTTGTGCTTTCTCTGACGTGAGCAGGAATTGAGTTCTGTTTATTTGCTGCTCTGAAAATGCTGATTGTCTGAAAATATTTTTCTAAATTTAGCCGAGCAGTCATCTCAGACTGATGCCCTGGTCCAGAGCATTGTCTCTGTGGGGAAACACTGATCCTTAAAATGCAAGAATGACACATGCCCTGTCTTAATTGGGTCACCTGATGGTTTATGTGGGAAATGGAATAGAATAGAATTCCTTTTGTCATTGTACAGTGTAGGACAATGACATTTGGTTGCAGTTTTCCATGGTAACAATATAGAAACAGATGTAAAAATAGAAAATATTTGACGTTAATAACAAAAAAAGAAAAAAGAGGTGATATACAAAATATTCTATTATTTATATACTATTATTATATAGCCTACTGTTATTATTTAAACACATTTAATAGTATTTTACCTGTATTTGTTTTTTATTAAATGTTTTTCTTGTGTTTTTTCAGGCCACACTGTACAGGGGAGGCTACAGTAGATTCGCCCCTTATTAAAGGACACTACATTTACCAGGAGCTCCTCTCTTCCAATGAATTACTCTGATAGAGCTCCCTCTGTTGTCGTGGAGGTGAACTGCACCCAGTTTTAAAGCGTGGAATCGACCACAACAAAGATATTTCAGATCCCACCCCCACTTTTTCTTATATACGCTACTACAGAAATAGAGGAATGCTGTATTAAAGACTGATGGATGACCTCTGCATTTAAAAAAAAAAAAGAAGAAAAAAAGACTTAAAATGGCCATCTTTCTTATTGCACGGCTGTATTATAGTCCCCCCCCACCCCTTTGTTCCCTCAGCACTCAGCAGCACAAAACTTGGGATGGAGCCCAGATGTTCTTCCAAAGGCTGTGTAAGGATAAGTGACATTTTAACAGCTGTTGCCCATGGATGAGAATGAGCTGAGTGCTGTGTGGCCTGCACACACTCAACATTTAAGGAAAAAAAACAGAGTCCACACAACATTGGAGTGATAGAAAGTAGGAAGGTGCTTCTGGGGGAAAAAAAAAAAAAAAACAAAAAAAAAAACAAGAGCACCTAAAACATTTCGAACCAGATGATAAAACACCCACTGGTGGATTTTGTATGTCCTTGTGTGGGCTGATAGAAATGAGAGGATTTCCTTTCTTGCTGTGTTCTGGTTTGAGGGATACTGAGCATGGCGACTTGGAGAGAGAGAGAGAGAGAGCGCAATGGTTTGTTACGCTACAGAAATCACGTCCGAAAGCTGACGGTGGGGGGGTTATTAGAGCTGTTCCTTACCTCAAGTTTTCTTAGTATGTGGAAATGGTGAACCTTTAAACTTAAATTATGATATGCAAAGAAATTAGTTTAGAGAAAAAAATTACCAAATTATTATTATTATTGTAATTATTATCATTATTATTATTATCATCATTATTATTATTAAAACCATTATTTTGTTTGACTCCACTACACAGCAGACACTGATGTAAAGAGACTCCGCAGTGAACCTTGGGGTTAAAATCAGAAAACTAGCATTTCAATTAGAAAAATATTCTACTCGTGTTATTTTGCTCGTGCACAGATCTCACTACAATGTGTGCAGCCACAGTGAAACACTACAAAAGTGCAACACTACACTGAAACATGGCTTCGAATGGTTGATCTAAAGCCTTCCAGTCACCACTCGCATCCCTGAGGTTTAAGTATTTGTTGATCCTTTAATATAGAGATTTATTATTTGGATTTCCCCCTCATGCTCCACCTTTTTATAGAGCAAGTCCAACATTAAATGAGTCTTCCTGGAAAAAGAAACCACTTTAGATGTATTTGAGATGCTGTCAGCACCGATTACTGAGCAAGTGAGATTCTGTCAGTGAGTTAATAGAAAATATTTAAATGCAAAACACCTTACTATTGTGCATATTTCTATACCGTTGTATTCTGTATTTCCAAATGTGGCTTTTTTTGCTTTTGTTTTTGTTCCAAAGATTTGTAGAAAGCACATTTTTCTGCCGTATGTATAAATATATTACCTTTGTTATTGTTATATGATCATAACCTTTGATAATTCTATTGCTGTCTTTTATTTACTTTGATTCACCTTGGGTTTTTTGTTTGTTTTTTTATATCTAGGTGTTTCCTTTTTTCTTTTTTTTTCCATTTGGGAGTAAACTTCTTGAGCCAGGGCATACTGATCGACAGACAAAAGGTATGCATGAAACACTATCAAACTTTCAGGCAGCCCAGGCTTTTGTTTTGTTTGGTTTTGGTCAGTGATAGGATCCACTAGCATGACACTTACTATATTTCAGAATATACAGGAATGGCTGGATTATTATTATTATTTTTTTTTAAGTGTGTGTATATCTTCACAGGTGACTGAGACATTTGGATGAATGAATAGGCCTGTAGCACTTTGGTTAAACCCAATTGCATTCTTGTTCTTTTTCCCTTGTTTTTTTGCTTGAATTTTTTGTTTCGTTTTGATTTTTTTAAGGCTCCTTAACATTTCAGTGTCGAAATCTATCTATCTGACTGACCGATGTGGTCACACTGAGTTTGTGTGAAATATCCAGTTAAAAAAAAAAAAACAAAAAAAAAACAAAAAAAAGAAAAGTTCTCATCACCCATACACAGGTTAATATTCCAAAACAGTGAATTATGTCATTGTGGGATATGATCTAAGTTTTGTGTAAAATTGGGTTATGTTTTTTATCCATTAATTTCACAGATTCCGCTGTTTCTTCTTCTCATATGTGGAAGAACACGCAGGACAATAAGATGTTTTTTTTTTTTTTCTATTAAATGTTGCTGCTGTTTGATTTTTTTTAAGTCATGACATATAACATTTCTTTTTGAAATATCTTCATATTAATATAGAATGTGCTCTGGACATAATGGGAAAAAAGAAAACCTAGCCAAAGATGCTAAAAGTTCCCAGCACGTTCTGGTTCCCAATTGTGACAAGTGCTACACAAAATACACAAAGATGGACTTAACGGAGCCATTGAAGGCATGGATAAACCAGCATGAGCGATATTGTCAAGTTAAAAAAAAAAAAAAAAAAATAGTTTTGCATGATCTTGTGTCTTTCATATTTGACTTCCGAGCAGCAGAGCCCAGTTGCATTCCTCTTTACCACTAAACTCTCTGGAGAATGACAGGCAGCTAGCATTAGAAGCTAGTTAACAACGAAGAGCACAGTGCCGTTTGGCAGAAAGGCCTGCTGACAAACTAAATGGCTGCTGCACAATCCAACATGTGACAGCTTCATTTTCCTGTCATGGTTTTCTTGCCGCTGTATTATAGTAAACTGTGTGGCCATTCATCATAGTTGCTATGGTTTCTCAAGGACCGGTCCTCTCCCTCTGTCATGTCAGTATCCCCTTTGACTGCCATTATGTTTTTTGTTATTGAATGTCCATATAAAATGTTTTATATAAAAAATGTTTTGTTGTGATCGAAGTTTCGGGTTGTTTTCTTTGGATATTATTGATTGAACCTGGTGTGACCTAGATCAGTGCAATGTGCCGTTTGAATTCCTCACGTAAAATCAGTAAAATATCTGATACCAAAGGTCTAATGACAGCAGAAAACACATTTTGGCCACATGGGGGCAGCTGAAATGATCTTAAACACGATCAATTTTCACTGTAGAAAATTAATCCTTTTAGCAATTGGACATGGAGCATTTAACGGGAGTGCTGTTTCTGTATTTTCAGTCATTAAGCTCTAATGAGAAATATCTGGCTCATTAACTGCAGAATTATCCCTCTTATCAAGTAGATGTAGCGCTAAACCCATAATGTTTTGTATATGTTTTATTTTGCAAATGAAAAGACAGTTTCTTGGGGAAAATATTTATTGACAGTTCTATTTCTGTGACTCCCATTCCTATTGAAAAGGTGCACACATTTACAATCATATTTCATAAAAATAAAAATATCTTTGAATCAATAATTGCTGTACATTAAGAAGGAATATCTCCAAAGAGGGATGGTCATGGCAGGAAACTGATAAAGGCAGGAGAGAGGAGCAAAATGTACATTTTGATTAACTGTAACAAGAGGAAATGAACCCAGTTACAACAGATGTATTCCATTGTCTCACAAACATAAGCCAAACAAAAAAGATGCACATAATTGGGAGGTTTGGAGTTATTACTTGTGCCTCAGTGAAGAATATATATAAATTAATTTCAGTATATTCATTATAGAATCATACTTCCCATTTTGGTCATTTCATATTTCACCTTTTGTGTAATTTAATTTTTTTTTCCCAAATTCCACACAGGCCTAACACAACAACAGACATCGGGTCAGGTACTTTTGGAGGTTTAGGAAAGCAAAGGTGGCAGTTGGGATAGGACTGAGGAAAATGGTGCAAGGAGGTATAATATTTGTGCTGAAGACAAAGGAGGGTTCTAGACAATTCCGTATTTCGCCAGGTCGCTGAGCTCCATGTCACCGAAGGCTTCCCATGGGCAGATCACTGTGATGTCTGTGCCGAGACCCTCCATGCCCGGGATGTCGTCCCCGAACCTGATGAGGAACAATGACTCTTAATCTCCAGGGAATCATTTAGTTTGACTGATATGATCTGTGACTTTAAGTTCTCCTCACCCCTTCTGGCCTGGCTTGGGGGCCTTGCTCTTGAAGGTACGCATGGCCCTCTGCTTGAACTTGGGAGGTGCCTTCTTGTCGGCGGGAGCTGCGACGGCTGTGTCTGCCATTGTTTATGTTTCTGAAACAACAAGTGAGTTTAATTAGTCTTAATTTCTTTGAGCCTCTGCCCCTCCCCCTTTCTTTAAGCCCCCACTGCCCCCATGCCTGGGTGATATAACACTGAGATTAGGCCAAATTATAGACGCTGTCATTTAGCTTCTTAAAGCCCTGTTATACAAACAGCTTAATCTATTTTCAACCCTTGACTTTTTCAGATTACAGGTTACAGCCTGTACTCTAAAGCATCTCTAAGTTCACCTCATTCCATAATTAGCCTGAAGTCAACACACATATGCTGGAAATAATGGACCCGAGTGTAAGAAGATTCTGCACTGAACGCCTAATTTCAGCTCTACTTTAATCTGACCTCAGTGAGTAGGTCTTACAAGAAATCTTAACGGTGTTCTGGACTCTGAAGAATCTGCCTTAAACTGTGTTGTGGGTTTGAATTTTAAACATCTCAGATAAATGATTTTTAAAATTTCACATTCTGGTGTTTTTATAGGCTAATTACTAATTTGGCTACAGTCTTTGCTTGTAGTGAATATTTATATTATTAGCATGCAAAGATAATACTAAATATGGAGAGCACCCATCTGCAGTGTTTTCCAAGTCACTGTCAGCATAACTAATAGAACCTGAACCACCTCAAACACAAAGTGATTAAAGTAGATTTGTATTTCTGTATTTTAAAAAATGATGTTCTCTTGTTTACAATATGTTTGGTCTCTTTAGATACAAAGTTTACTATTGAATTCCAGCAGATCAGCGAAATCTTTTCACATACATCAACACAAATTCAACACTGGAGATGAAAAACACACATTTTAACACATCACATTTATTTCAACATAAAGATAGATGTATTATGAAACTGCTAAACAACTACAACTAGTACATCGTTTCTATTGTCTTATGTTTTTTAAACATTTTATTTTGTTTTTTATCGCACATTCTGTTTTATTTCATCTGTGTTTAATATGTCTGCTTTCTGTCCAAGTCAAAATTCCATTTAGATTTAACATCCATTTCTACTTTTTGCATACACTAAATCAGTGCTTTCATATTCATGTCCATTTTCAAAAAGAATAAGATGAGATACTTGTAAATATTCAGAACATAATATAAATATTCACAATATTGGTCATGTTAGGAAATTGACTTCACTACATCTCGAAAATTACAACCATTAAAGGTCACTCCTCTTCATAATGCACATAAATGTTTTAATAAAGCAATGTTGCGTAAATATAAGTTCTTAAAGCGTTCCTTATATTAAGGTTTGTTCACTTTCCCATGTTGCAGTGGGCATGCAGCAGACGTCTGATGATTTAATGAGCAGACAGTCCAAGGCTTTCAAAACTTAATGTGTTGATAAAACAAAAGAGAAAGCCTTTTCTCGCTGTAACTGTTACCCACAAGTTAATGTTAAAGAAGGTAAAATAAAAAACAAATTGCTCTTACCAGTTTTTGCAGTAGCACAAATGGCTTCTTGCAGGTGTCTCTCCTGTTCAGGTATGTCGGTCTGAACTGTCCTGCCGTCTTCTTAAATACCCCTCTGCTAATCCCCCTGACATGTTTCCTGCAATAGATTACAAGCTCAGAAGATGTACGGTTCAGAGATGAGGATCACTGAGTCACGCTTTGTCAAGACGCTGGCAGACTTACATAATGAACAACCTCCAGAAAATGTCATTGGATTTAGGGAAAGACATGAGTTGTTTGGAGTCAATGAATAACATTTAAATAATTACTGATCTCAAGGTATGATACTACTACTACTACTAATAATAATAATAACAATAATCCAATATATAATGTCACAATATACATACATAAAGAACTTCTCTGTGTTGTCTTCTGTTATTCACAATTATCCTACACAATATTCAAGCAAATTTTATATCCCGTACGGCCGAACTTCTGTCAGTCAGTATTCTCTAAAATATCGTTGACCACATCTTTGGAATAATCTACGACCTGAACTTCAATCAACACCTTCTTTATCATTATTTAAAAAGCCTCTGAAAAGCCTTCAAATTTGCGAAAAAACATAAGGCTGTATGTAATTTGATTTGTGTTCAGTGATTTGTAATTAGTTATATTTCTACTGTTTTTACTTCAGATTATTTCGTATTTTTAATTGTTTCTTTTCTTCTTCCTGTGTATTGTTTATATTCGGGGAGGTACTCGCGCGAGCCTTGTTTTTTTTTTTTTTTTGGCTTCCATCCTCTCCTGCACAATGATGTTACTTGTTTAAAAATTGTTTTTGAAAATTTTCTCTTGCTGTTTATGACGAGCAAATAAATAAAAGTAAATAGATTCAAACAACATAGTCAGTTCAGAAAGAGCTTTCACACACATTTCTGACTATTAGTATGTAATTATGGATGTGGTGAATCAGTGTATATTCACTGTTTCATGAGCCTCAGTGTCTTCGTTTCACCCACACTGATAATTGTTCCTATTAGCCAGTACTACCCCTGTTGTCCTGCTTTAACTTCTGCCCCTGGTTCAGAGAAAAGGATAAGTGTTCTTTATTTGTCTGCGGAGTGACTGAAAAGCTGAGGCTCAGCACTTCCCTGCTTTTACGTCATATGTCCCGGATCAACACGCAGGCTATGTCAGAGCAGACTATGTTTACAATTTGCATGAAGGGATTTCCTAAAAATGAGGTCCTCAGCACGATATGTTTTCTTAAAGTTATTTACAGTCTGTCAGCTCAGGGAATGGACAGATTGCCAGTTATTTTGTTGAGCATATGGCATGAAATTTGTCAACATTGATACCAGATTGGTTTTGCAATACTTTGTGCTGTGTCATCTGTAATACTGGGAAAAAAAAAAAAAAAAAAAGATTAAAACTACACACTGCAAAAATCAAAATCTTACCTAGTGTATTTTTCTCATTTCTAGTCCAAATATCTCATCATACCTGAAATAAGATAGAACTTATTTTTAGACAGCAGATCTGGAAAATCTTATTTCAAGAAATCTTACCAAGATCATTTTCACTTGTTCCATTGGCAGATTTTTTTTTGCTTGAATTAAGTACAAAAAATAAGAAATAAAAAAAATCTGCCAGTGGAACAAGTGAAGATTATCTTGGTAAGATTTCTTGAAATATGATTTTTAAGATCTACTGTTTCAAAATAAGTTCTTATATCTCATTGAAAAGTTACTCTTTAGGTGATTATATCTTATTTTGAGAGTGATGAGATATTTGGACCAGAAATAAGAAAAATACACTTGGTAAGATTTTGATTTTTGCACTGCATATTTAATTATTGTCAGTATATCTTTAAAAATAAAGTCATGCTGCATTGTTTTGTGATAATTTAATCTCACACCTTAAGATACTGTGTAAAATGTGAAAAAAAATGTAATGTGATGAATTGCACATCCCATAAACCCATACTTTATTCACAACAGAAAACATATAGATAATAGGAGATAATTGAAAACATATCAGAAAATTTTCCATTTAAAAAAACAACAAGGTAATTTTTAATTTGATGACGGCAAGACATCTCCAAAAAGTCAGAACATATTTACCACTGTGTAGCATCTCCTGGTCTTTTAACTACAGTGGATTCTTCTTTGCATCTTCCACAAACTGTGTTCACTGATTGTGATTTCTGGAAGTGTTCCTGTTCCTGAGCCCATGCAGTGATTTTCATCACACTCATGGGCATCCACTATTGATTTTTGGTCTTCTCTTGTGCACAGATTTCTTCAGATTTTCCATTTGCTTTAATTATATTACACACTGTAAATGATGACATGTTGAAAGTCTTTACAGTTTTTATAATGAGGAATGTTATTCCAGAAATTGTTCCATAATATATAGATAAAATTTTCATAGACTGGTGAATCTCTGCCAGTCTCTGGTTTTCTAAAATGCTCTTTTTATACACGCTCATGTTACTGACCTGTCATTAATTGACCTATTTATTTGGAAACTGTTCCCCCAGCCGTTTATTTTTTTAATAACACACACTTTTTCAGTCTTCTGGTGCCTCCACCCCATCTTTTGGACGTGTTTCTACCATCAAAATTACCTTATTTATTCCTTAAAATTGTGCATTTTCTTAGTTTTATTAGATATATAATATAATGCAATAATATATGGATGTATGACATTTGCAAAGCATTACATTCTGTTGTCATTCATCATGCCATTCATATTTTATTTTGACTTGGCTTGTACTCCAGAAAGCGTAAAAAAAAAAAAAAAAAAAAAAAAAGAAGATAAAAAAATTATATATATATATATATATGGTATGTATATGGTGAGTGATAGTTGTTTTTTTTTGTTGATACAGATAAATTACCATGACTCACTATGTTCTGTAAATGACACATCTCCTATTCACTACAGTTCACATGCTGACACGTATATCTTGAAATACTCCCTTTATTTATGTCTGGTTATTCTGTTCCTCATCTATTTGTGGTTAAGCTGTGGTTACTTGGCACATGAAAGAATGACAGAATGAGCATCTGAGGGGATTAGAGAGCTCAGAGGACTTTAAAAAGGGACAGGCAGATAGAGAAAGGACTACCACAAGCGAGAAACCCGCCAGCTCATCAGACGCCATCACAAAAGCACTTAAAGACTTTAACAAAAGGTAAGATGAAACTGCAATTTTCTCTCTCTATTTTTTCTTCTGCTGCAATTTTTTCAACTCTGGTACATGGAGTTAAGAACCTGAGGCTTTTACAGTTTTTGTAAGAATGGACACTTCAGAAGTAGCTATTGTTCTTATAACAAATCCCTCATAGAAGAAGAAGATGATGATGAAGAAGAAGAAGAAAGGCAGAGTAATGGTTGCAGTTTTCCCCTCAGTATTTTGCAGAAATGGGGATGAGATGAGACCTGAGAGTTTTTCCTGAGAATGTTTTGTAATGTTTCTGAGCAGCTGTTTGTGTTTGACGTCTTGATGATACTGCTCTAAGCCCAGACACCCCTAAGGATTAATGCATTTGTGTTTGCTGAAGTGTCCTGTGTAAAGGTTTTTTGTTCAGCCTAAAGAGTAATTCTGTCATGTTGATCACAGTTTTTCTGCAATTTTGTTCTTTTCAGTAAATAAACACAATGGCCGACGTCGCTGTTCCCGCTGACAAGAGGGCACCTCCCAAATTCAAGCAGAGGGCCATGCGCACCTTCAAGAGCAAAGCCCCAAAGCCAGGCCAGAAGGGGTGAGATGGATTTTAGATCAGACACTCATCCATCTGACGTTTGAGTCTACCTTCACTCCTGCAGGTTATACTCATCTGTGTTTTTTCTCCTTAACTCAGGTTCGGAGACGACATCCCCGGCATGGAGGGTCTCGGCACAGACATCACAGTGGTCTGCCCATGGGAGGCGTTTGGAGACATGGAGCTCAGCGACCTGGCGAAATATGGAATTGTTTAAACCTCAGGACTTGTCTTTAACCCCAGTGTTCCTTATATGCCGATTAGGCCACTGCTTCTCGGTATGAGCCAGCATTTTAGAGGGATTTAGAGATCCGAAGAAAAATGGAAAGCAGTCTCTTGTAAAATGCACTTTGCCCCCCCACCACCACCATTCCCTCTTGTCCTTTCCTACTTTCCTCCCCCCTCGCCCCTCTCCCCTTAACCTCAGATTAACAGGCAGCTCTGGAGCATAGCGTTCCAAAAAACAAAGAAGTGAAGCACCGCTCGAGTTGAATACAGATTTGTTGATCTGATTTCCCTACCTCTTCCTGAAGCTGCTAGTTGTGAATAAACAGAGAAGACTATTTTGTGTATTATCCAAATCAGATTTATTTTTATGTGAACTTTGTTGTTCTGTAAATTCAATCAAACCTGTCTGCTTTGTCAGTAAAAGTCAAGAATGATTCCATTTGCACAATAAATGTTCATATTTTAATAAGCATGTTCTCGTGTTCTCATTTTATTACCAGAACGACTGGAGGTTTAAAATAACTAAGAAAACCTGTTCAGTCAAGTGTGAACTGTCAGCGGTATTGTGTTGTTTGAAGTTGTTTGCTGATGGTACAGCGTGTGTGTGTGTGTGTGTGTGTGTGCGTGTTTGTCGAGCCTCCAGATATCAATGTGCATTTGTGTCAGTGCACCAATTAGCTGCTCGAGCCTTTAAAGAGAGCGCAGACTGATGCCTCATGCAGCTATCATGAAAATAACAAACATCAGAGCCTTTTGCTACTTCATTAAAGGTGGGGTAGGAGATCTTGGAAAAACAGTTTGTGCAGTTGCATTTTGAAAATACACAATTCAAAAGTCCAAACCCCTCTCTTCAGACGTCTCCCCGAAGCCACGCCTCCACAGCATCAATTTGCCCGGCTCCATTTCTGGCTCTGACCCCGGCTCCGGCCCTGCTTCCGGCTCCGGCTGCAGATCCATGCCTACCTCATTCAGTCTCCTCCAACACCCTCGCTCTTACAATTCACCCCCACACCCACCCACCCTGTGCATTTCACTATTATGTTTGTCGGCAGAACTGTCTATCTGACTAACATTACATTCCCTAGTGATTTATGTTAGTGACAAAACAGTTTGCTGGTGAACTTTACATCTTAATGTAGCTGGCCAAGCTCTGGCTCTGGCTTCATTTCCTATACACAAGCCTCTGAGAACGCACAATGCCCAAAGAGGGGTATGTGCAGAGGGGGAAGGGGGGAGGGACAAATGTCAGTTGAGTTTGATAGACATATCACCGTTCAATCATTTCGATGGGCCGGTTAAAATGATTGGATGGTGTTTTTTCAGTCCTGTCCATTCCACAGGTGACTACAGTTTTTAAACTTTTGTGTTAGAGCATTCAATTTATTGGTGGCAATCGGGGTGTGAAGGAGATTTTAAGCAATATAGTAAAAAAAAAAAAGAAAAAGCTCCAGTAAAACATCTCCTACCCCACCTTGTATTTGATTGGACTGCTGAGACTGATGTTCCTGGGTTTCATGGTGGTGCAGTGTTCAGCACTATCACCTCTCAAGAAGGAGATCCTGGGTTCAATTCCACTGCCTATGTATGTGGGTCCAACCATCTGCAGCAGTGTTTTTCAACCCTGGGGTCGCCTGGAATTCAAATAGGGTCGCCTGAGATTTCTAGTAATTGATAAAAATAAAAACAAACAAACAAAAAACCACACAAATTACTAATAAAAATATATGGTGAGTAGAGAAAGACAATCCCAATACAGAAAAGACATGACAAACTGTGAAGCTGAAACTGAAGCGCTGTGGTACTGTTTATCTGTCAAACGTTCAAACTGAAGCGCTGTGGTACTGTTTATCTGTCAAACATTCAAACTGTAGCGCTGTGGTACTGTTTATCTGTCAAACGTTCAAACTGAAGCACTGTGGTACTGTTTATCTGTCAAACGTTCAAACTGAA
>JAPQRP010000001.1:10028404-10041165 GCA_037367295.1 Apogon hyalosoma | reverse complement strand
ACATATCCTGACCAAGGAAAATCCAATTCTCCCTTTGTGCAGTAATCTACACCTGGCTTTACTGCCTCCGTCCATAACAACATATATTATATAGCCTAAATGTCATCTAAAATGAATGCTTATTTGCAACATAGAATAGCAAACTATTATTTGACCAAAAACAAATTAATTTTAGCAAAAAAAAAGTCTCAGTTTTGAATGTTTGAGGTCGCCAGAAATTGGTGACGTTAAAATGGGGTCAGGAGGTAAAAAAGGCCGGGAACCACTGATCTATAGATAAGCACTTGGTCAATTTAAAACTGTTTTCTGTATGTAAAAGTCAGCTATGCCATGGATCGGTGACACATCCTGGGTGTACCCCACCTTCACCTTAGTGGGGATGGGTTCAGACACCCCCACGACCCTCACGAGGACTAAGCAGGTCAGATAATGGATGGATATCTGCCCCTGGAGTAAATCTAGAATGAGTAATGAGTGTGTAAAGGCCCATCTCCATCTCTCACTTGTTTTGAGAAAACTAAATCTGATCTTGTTTTTACTGAAACATTGTTATTAAAATCAGACAGTTCATATTGATGAATATTTACATGTAAATATGAGAGATTATAATCATACTGCTAACTTCCATCTCGGGTTCCATTGGCAGGTACAAAAACAACAACAACAACTTACAGATAATGTAACACCATAACTGAACTGAGACAAACGAAAAGAAAAACAAGCAACAACACATAGTGCACACTAACAGATAAAATCAGGGCAGCCACCAAGCAAAAATTGATTAAGGTTTGCACATGATTATATTATAAATACCCCATTGTCACCATTACACATGATTATATTGCACATTTCACTTCAACTATTGCACATGTTAATACTGCACATTACTCTTGATGGCTATTGCTTATATCCCTGTCTTCATCACACATAATTACACTATACATGTCCCTTCAACACTATTGCACATAACCCTTCAACACAATTACACATGATTGTATTATAAGATATGAAAAGAATAAATAAGGCTTGCTGACTAAATTACTGACTGAACAGGAAGGAATTAGAGAAAACCTCAACAAATACTTACTTGTGACCTGAAAGATAAATAATGCATTTAAATAACAATAACTACATAAAGCTAAAGCTAAATAACAGGAAAGTGGAAGGAGAGAAAATATGTTTCGGTGATTTTGATAGACTGATTTTGGACTCTTACAAAGCCTGACACATGAGATTTGTACTGGAAATTAGACACATGCATCACAAGTAATGAGCATCACTAATGACAAGCGTGAGTTGTAAAGATCCCTTGTACACTAGGATACATGCACAGATTTTAATGATGATGACGTTTGTAAGTTCCTTTAAGCCTACCTTGCAAGATAATTAAGCTGTTCTTGCGTTGATTACATTTTGGTTTGCCTGTCCAAGTTAGCGTTGAATTAACTGTTGATCTGATCAGTGCAGCCGTACTTGCCGAGGTGTGTAAATGTCATCTGGCTGGAACCGACAGAGGCGATAATGATAATGGTGGAACTAAAACAGCTGTAGTTCAGTGAGAATGGCTCAGGTTTTCTGTTCTTTTCATATCTTTTTGATTCTGATTGTGGATATGTTATACACGGGCCTAAGTGTGGGAATTTTTTCCCCAATGCTACCTCAGTCATACAAGAATACATGTGGCTTGGTCAGAAAATGCCTCTCTTTCTCCTCACCCTTGTTCTCTTATCATGCTAACCAATTCACCAACCTCCGGTGCCCTTCACATCAATAATGTGAGCAGCAAATAAAAACAAAAACATGAGAAATAAATACATACTCAGGAGAAATGTTTTCAGGGTGAATGTCAGTGAAAGGGGAGTCAGGTAGAGGTTGATGAGGTATAGTTGTCTCCTGTTACACTGAAATAATCACAATTTACTCTGTTTACTTTTTTGGTTCCCTATTTTGATCATTTCTGTATATTTAGATTTTTATTCCCTCACAGCCGATACGATTTGTTCCCTGACATATTAGTCCAAAATCCTCTTGTTCATTTTAGATGTCTTGGACTACATGTCAGCGTCCTGAGGCGCAACTGGCTGATAGTGAATGCATCATGCATTAGTGTGAGTGGATGTGCATGACTGACTATCTGCAGCCTTATTTTCTCTGCCATGTGGACATGAATAGAAGAGCTGCTGCAGTGGATCTAATGAAATCACATATTTGTGAGTCAAATAACCCAAGTCAGCTCCCCACCATGACTCTCTGCTTACTGCCATATGTACTGGCACATATTTTCATCCAAATGTTCAATTTAATTTAAAGACATAGCTTCAGGAAACCATAGATGATAATATCTCATGGGTGAAGATGTATCTGTAGTCTTCACAGTTCTCAGGAACTCCTCGCAGCTTCTTTTCTACAATCAATTATTCATGCTCCCCCTGGACCAAAATAGACATATATCCTCTCAGACTCATACAGGTAAACAAAAACAACTCTGTAGGCTGAGGTGAGGCAGAGGACTCATGGCAGAATCTCGAAAAACCTGTCAGGTGTTAATGCCGAGCGACTGCAGAGGCCAGACGAGCTCCCAGGCTGTAATAGGATTGGGACTCGTCCATATGGGTCAGTATAGATCGACAGAGCGTGTGCTCAGTCATGTGTGACTCTCTGTTAACAAAGGCTGACCCTGCCATATATAGATGCCATGGTTTATAATGATTTTAGACTTGGCATGTCAAAATTTTCAGGCCAAATGTGGCAGCGTGCTTGCATGAATTGTGGATTCATGTTAATTTGGAGAAAGCTGTCAAGGGCCTTGACAAAACACACAAACACAGGAGGATACCGGCAAACAAATCTTATTTGTCAGCCCAATGGTGCACAAATCAGATTAACTAAAATAATAATAAGGTAAATCCTATTTAAGTCATTGACACATTTCATGTGGTTTAACAATATTTTTGAGGGTAGAATAATTTAAAATGATTTGTGCTTGATGTTACCTATATTGTAAGGTCATGTGAAGGTAGATTTGTCTTTTGACTTGGATCTGTATTCTCTGTAATGATGAAGGCGGCTCATATTGATAAGTAAAGCCTCAGTGGGCTTCCCCGTCCTCTGTGCACCCCTGACATAAACATCAGACAGACATAAGCTGGAAGCAGCCAGCGCATGAAATCCATACGCCAAACTCTCCCCGACGTCTGAAACGGTAACCATGACGACATCATACTAATCCTCACCCGTTGATAGTTCGAGTCTACAAACTAAACACAGACAAGAAAAACGGACACGTTCGCTCATGTTGAACTACATTCTCTTCGTTGCATGTACGTTTTGTTTGTGTTGTCTCGGTTTTCTACTAATATCTTAGTATCTGAAGTATTCAAACATATACTGCAGTCACATGCATGTATGTCCCCTCAGCATCAATGTCAAATTATTTTTTCAGTAATCTTGCTGCGTTTAAAGGTGTTTTTTGTTGGTCTCAGAGGACGTCCTCAGGTCATCCCTCACCTCATCCAAAGTGTGAATTTTGCATGCACACGTTGCATAAGTGAACTACTGCTCAGTGTGACACCTTCAAATACTAATGCTGCGTCAAAGCCTAACAGAGTTAAAGGTTGTGTAACTGATAATTGAGAAATAGTGTCAGCTTTACAGTGGCCACAGGCTAAATACCAATAATCCATTGCCACGTGGTTTACCTGCATTACATCACTGCCTCACTATGAAAAGAAGTCAGCTTAGAAGAAGCATAAAGTCAGGTTGATCTGGTTTGACCACTCACACAAACAGAGTTAGACTTCAGGGTTTGAAATCAGAATATTTGATCTTGTTCAGCAGGTGGGATTTTTTTTTTTAAATCCTGTAAAAATAACTTTCATGGAGACAGCATCCCAAAGATCAAGTAACTAAAAGGATAAATGAACAAATATAACCATTAAGATTGTAGGAAAAGAACTGACCAAGCTGTATTTAATGTGTTTGTACATTACTATTAAATCCAGAGGCATAATTGAAACAAACAAAACTCATAAAGCGAAAAGGACACTCAGCATTTGGCCACAAGGAGTCAGACACTTCCTACATTTTTCTCTCCGTCCAGCTCATGTTTTGTTTTTGGCAGGCTGTTGTGTGAGGAATGCTATAACCTATTTACTGCCAAGCACATGTGTCTTCACTCCTATAACCTAAAGATGCTCAAATTCTGAGAGAAACAAAATGAGCAATATGGATATATACTGTACGAATAAGAGGCACTTGATTTGAAAAATGCATTTTGCTCTCTGTTGACTGTTGTGACATTAAAGAGCAAGAGTTTCTAAGAGGTTTTACTTTGACGCATGACAGGAGTTGCATGCTCATAATTGGGTTAGACTTTATGGGGTAATACTGTGAGGGCTGTATGTGCGCTTCACAGAATTCATCCAGTAAGTCTAGGACACTAAATGACGTCCCAATTTGCAGAATTAGTGTTGGCCTTAATCCTTATGTCAACATGGTACATGCAGGTCACTTTAATACACACACATCTTTTTAGTGAAGTGAGACTTTTAGGCTCAAAACAAGTTTGTTGTTTTTAATTTCAATTACAGCTCAAATGATTATTATGATTCTTTTGGTTGTATAAAAGTGCCTGTATCTAATGAGTTTTAGAAAGCTTAGTCATACCAACACTACTTTCTCACCGTTATTCCTAAATTATACGACTTGTGCTTAATTACACTTCATGTTTCTCCCTTCTGTGTGTTTTTGTTGCCTTCAACCCGCCGCAATAATCCTATGTATTTCTTATTATTACTTGTATTATTGTATTATGGCTGAAACAATGTCCAAACACCAAACAGTTTAAAAACAACACAAACAAATTATTATTATTATTATTTTAAAATATAGAGGGGAAAGGGCTTGAGGGGGGAATCCAGTTGTTTTTCAGAGTGAGGCTTTGCCACATATGTGTTGATAATATCGAGTTTAAATATGGATATATGAATACATTATTACTATATTACTATATAAGACACTATATGTATATGTGTTTTTGGTGTTTTTTGGTGTTTTTGGTTTTGTTTGTTTTTTAGTTTTTATTAATATGAGAATGCTGATACTGGTATGAGAATTTGTAAAATGGGTATTATTATATTAGTGTAGTTTGGAATAAGGATGTGTTATATTGTGATATGATTATTATTGTTGTTGTTATTATTATTGTTGTTACTATTATTATACTGATATTCATATAAAATAATAATTTCTATAGCGAGATAAGGAATAGAGATTGGGGGTGGGAGTATATCAGAAATTACTTCTTCCTACTCCTTTTCAAGCATGTTTAATTTCATTTATTTTATTTTATTTTATTTATATTCTTTTTTTTCCTTTTGTTTACTTATCAACCTTTTCTACATCATTACTGATATTTTGTTTGTTGATTTAGTTTTGATTTCACTCTCTACATGTTTGAAAATAAAGATTTCAATCAATCAACCAGTCAATCAATCAATCAATCAATCAATCAATCAATCAATCAATCAATCAATCAATTGTATTACTCTCAGCATCACTTCATTTAACATTTAATAATAGCTAATATATATTGTTTAACACCATGGAATGTATTATATAGGCTCTTCTGGTTTTAGCTCCAGACCAATGCTGTTGCTACCATCTTGTCCTTAAGAGTCCTTTAGGTTTCTGTGAGCATTTCAGTTTCTGGTCTGTGGTCGACCAAACTGTAACTTATCTGCCTTTTTTTTTTTTTTTTTTCTTAGTAGATTCCCATTTTTAGTGAGAAGAAAATGTTTAAAGCTCACGGAGTGAAATGTCAAACTACTGAACCGAAGCATTCTTTTGGGTTTAATGTGAGTGTTGGCATATTTGTTGGACCTGCTCTCTCAGCACAAAGTTTATCTTACTGAATGAATTTTGCTTTTTCAGCTTATAAGATGTTAATATATATATTTTGTTTTATAATTTTCTTAATGTCTTGATGAAAGTTTTCATTTCTAAAGGTATTTATTCTGCCTTTGCGTGCAGAAAAATACATTTCTGCCCCCAGAATAGAATAAGGGGCATCATTTGTAATATTTCAGCAGGATTTCCACAGTATTTAACATATTTACACTCTGATGCTTTTGAGGAAATTTGACTTATAGTCACTTAAGTTTTCAGTTTACCACCACTTTTTCTTAAAGTATAGTTTGACTTCCCTTCAGTCATGGTGTGTGGGTGATTTTTACATGTCTCCTCACTGAACCAATCTTAAAATTTAGGGTAAAAATACCAAATACAGAGCAGCATATACCCCCTGAAGGCCACATTTACTTCACTTGGAGTGTGCACTAGACTGCATAGAGGTTGTGTCCCTCATGTGGTGAAACTGTCAAAATGCACCGCAGTTAATCTGTGGATCTTTCCTGGTCTGACAGGTCTCGCTGGTTATTTCCATCCTGCTCGAGGATAAGGCATGAGCATTAACCAACCTGCTATTTCAGCAGAACCTCTCACCCACAACAGCAGATTTACGTAACACTCCGCAGCACAAGACATTTTGGGAGCAAAGTTGTCAAGAAGAAGCTAGTGTGCTATAACAAGGCACAAGGGAGTGAGAAAAGCAAAGTCTACAGGGCTCACTGAATTCTTTTTGACCTTCATAACCTCCCATTACCACCATAATTAATTACAACAGTCCAGACGTGTACAGACACCTGTCCCCTGTCCTAGTGACACGTAGTCCAACGCCTCGACACCCCAACTTATCAGCACCACCTGGTTGGTTCCCATGAAGCCTCCAGTCACTCATAACCGCCATGCTGCTGTGTGGTGACCGTCAGAGACACAGCAGATTGGACAGGACACATTATACAGACACCTCCAAAGTCTCTCTGGGGTTTCCTTGGCTTGCCTTTTGTTTACCTGTCAAAACATGCTGAGGACACTGTTCCTCTCCCTCCTGGTTTCTTGTGTCGCTGCCACAAAAGAAGGTAAATTGATTTTTTTTACGCACTTTGTTCTCCTCTCCCCGCTGTTACATCTGTGTTATATTTGAGTTGTTCCTGTTATACACTAACATTTCTGTCCCTATAGTTTACTTATTTATATTTTCTCTAAAACGACATAACACATTCACAACAAATGGCTCTGATGATATGTTTAGGCAGTGGCGGCTGCTGCTAAATAAAACCAGTGGGCACACAATAGAATGTGAATTTCTGCGCAGAGCCAAATTTTTTGATGTGTCAGTCAGATCATAATGTTTGTGTTGACTCTAATGTTTGAGTAAATTCCATCTGCATTCAGTGTTCTTCATGTGAAAGCTTAATGTACCACACAGGATTCACAGGAGTCTCCCTGGTGTCAAGCCCACAAAATTTTTTCCACTTGACCGCAGAACAGCTGCTGGAAAAAAGGTTGAATACCAAGTGGCATTTGGCCATTAAACTACAGTCCCCGTGTAAAATTCAGATGTAGGGGAGATTAAACGAAGGTGTAATGGGGAGAACAGGGCTGAACTGTGTCACCAGTGACATTTGGAGCAGGTTAAGCATCAGCTTTATGTTCATTCTGGAGTCCTGAAAGCGTCTGTACCTCACTAAAGTGAACATGGCAACCCAGTGAAAATCATTCAATCTCATAAGAACAAGAAAATAACATTTCTGATTGGCTGTGGGGTGCAATTTTTGGTGATTATTAATAATATTAATAATAAATAATGGATTCGATTTACACAGCGCTTTTCTATGAACGCATACTCAAAGCGCGTACAGTGGATCCATCATTCATTCACTCTCACATTCACACTCTGGTGGTGGTAAACTACATATGTACCTGAAATATTATTTTAATCCAGATATTGAAGTATTAGGATGAATGGTTTTATTAGTTAGTAGTTAGGGTTTTAACATAGGATTCATTTGTTTAATTTGTTTTAGTTCAGTAACGTTAGTGATAAGTTCTTTGTGACCAGATTTATGTTTTATCCTGTTTTAGTTTAAATAGTTGGTCAGTACGTTAAGATTAAGATAGAAAACATCTGTCTGCATAGGAGTTAATTATCCTCTGTTCTTCCTTTAGATACACATCTAAACACACACATTCACACACATAGTATTGTCAGACATAGGTGATAAGAAGTAAACGTATTGTTGGTGTAAGTTTACTTAGAGTTGAGGCCCCACCTCTGTTTGATCTAGTTCGATAAAGCTAAGTTAAAGTCTAGCCCATTTGTACGGGTGAGCCCGCCCATAGGGAAATAAATGTACAGTTCATCTTATGTTCGGGCTCATTGTTCTTTGAGTCCTCAGCGCTGAGTATCCATCTAATTTGTGTTCAGAATAAACTGTCAACTTTGAGACTCAGAAGAATCCAGACTCATTCCTGGAGCTTCCAATAAAAGAACACGTTAACATACCCGCAGCTGCCCTGGGGCAGGCTGATGGAAGCATGGCTGCCAGTTTGCACCTACGGCCCCTCCAAGCACCACCGAATATTCATGCACATTCATACACCAGTGTGAGTAGCAGCACTGGAGGCAAGGAGGGTGAAGTGTCTTGCCCAAGGACACAACAGCACATGACTAGGAAAGAGCGGGATTTCAAACCACCAACCCTTCAGTTATTGGACGACCCGCTCTACCTCCTGAGCCACGGCCGCCCTTACTCATATAATGTGAGCACAGTCACATAGAGGGTGCGCCTGCCCCGAATAGTGTTTTTTCTTTTTCTTTTTGTTGCTTGGGAGAGTTCCTAAATGAGTGAAAACACCCAAGAGTGGCTCAGTGTCGACTGTGAGAAGAACTGTGCATGATTCTCTCAATGCAAAGGACAGGAGTTTCAATATTTCTCTCAGCAGTGGATACTTTGGACCATTGTTTACCGAAGGAGACGAAGAGAATGCCTTCCCACAAGTCCCTGCAGCTGAAACAAACAAAAATAAATGATCAACATGACAGACAGGATGCACATTTTAATCTTATGACACAACTGTCTAATATCTTGATAGATTTTGCACCTCATACACTTGTTGTAAAATGTGTTAATGCAGCAGAACCTGTGCTCAGTTCGTATGAGTTAGATTGTCACTGCCTGTAGCTGCATCATTCACTAATCTTAATCAGTCACAGACGCCTTAATAAAAGTAAACTGGACTGGTGGACAGGAGGATGAGTGTGACTGATGGTTGTGTAGCTTTACTCTTTATTTAGGCTGATTTCTGTTCCGACACTGGTAATGAAGTCACATTTTACAGTGTCGCCTATATTTATATCCTACATTAAACAACATGGTTAGAACACACCAGAGGAAGTATCCAAGATGTGTTTTATATTCCATCATTGTAGTTTCATTACAGTAGTCGTAGTTTAACATCTGTCCGGTGTAAGTGCAGCTGGATTCTCTCTGCACCAAACAAGTCCTTACCTTATTAATTTTTCTTTCCATCTTTCCTCAACTCCACGGGATCAAGGAAAAGTGGTTCGGCAAAGTATACAGGTTTTTTTTTTTTTTTTATCCACTTCCCTCAACTAGGAAGTGAACACTGGAATTAACAGAAATTAAAAAAAAGAGTTAAAAATAATTTCAATCAATAAGGACACAAACTACAGGACATAGGGCAGTTATAATATTAAAATAATTTGACTAGCCACCACATGTGTTGAGGTCTTATGTCATATAAAAGGCTGTGACTCAGGAGGTAGAGTGGGTCATCCACAAACTCCCTGGTCCCTTGAAGACACTGAACCCCAAGCTGTTTCCAGTGGCTGTTTTGCTGGTGTGTGAATGAATGGGGGACACATTTTAAAGGCCTTTGAGGACCAAAAATCCCTTTAAATAAATAAATAGACACTTCACTTACACATTAATTGCAAAAGGTCGCTCACTGTCACTCACTTTGTCGTTCTCTTATAGCTTCATCCAATAAAGGTATTTTATCCAGGATGTTTAAATAAAGATAATAAGTCTAATAAATCACTTTTTAAAGTGAATGGTACACAAACACTTTTTCTCTCTTAATAACAATTATTTCTTTCAGTTCTTGAGCTCAACCAGTGTGTGTTCCTAAACATTATACATACCACAGGGTGATCAAAAATACACACACACACACACACGCACATATATATATTTTCTCCAACAACTATGAAGCCATTATTAATGGATAACAGGAAAAAAAAACCTCAAAATTTTGCAATTCTGTTAATATAATTTTTTCGCAGCCTTTTGGGTCTAAACCATCTTAAATTGTTTGTGTGATGTGTTTCTTTTTCTCAGATGCTGTCCTTCCCAGGTTAAATGATGCTAAGGCAGTTGAGACCTTTATTGACTCTGCTGAGGTGGTGGTCATTGGATTCCTGGAGGTCAGAAAAGAAAACACAATAAAGACATCGTAAAATCTCTTAAACCAAATCCACTGCATTATTTCCACTTTATTATGTCACCTTGCATGTTGCGAACCAGACATGATCAGACAAATTAGCTGGGAGCAAGGCTGAGGACTCCAAAAATACAGCATTGTTTGCACCATCGTCTCTGCGATGCTGTCACGAATATATTTCAAGGAAGGATATATTTCCTGTGGCCACACCTTTGGCAGTGCTGGTGCTGTGAGTACAGAGGGTGGCTGGCTGTCTCACAGAGGCGAGCCCTTTGGCCAGACTCTCTGTGCGGGGGAAGATGGCAACATGCCGTTTGACAGGAAATACATACGTATCTGAAGACTTGTGGGATTGGCTCCGTTGACCCTCTCGTCAACATGTGCAAACACAAGGGCAAGGTTCATGAGAGGGAAGTGAAAAGAGAGACGAGAGCACACGAGGATAACAAATAGTTGAACCATGATGCCGAAGGGAAAACAGACCAAAATATTGGTGCTGTGACTCATAGGGAACCAACACATATTATAGACTACGAAATGATAAAATGGATTGCCAGAGTGCATGCAGCCATGTCTCAAAAATAGACATGATTCACCTTCCTTTGAGTCAGCCTCATCTCTGTTCCCAGTACATTTCTTTGTTTTTCTGCGTCTGCCTCTCTGCCACCTGCACTTTCCAAATCCTTTGTTTTTTTCCAATTGTACTTTGGTGTAAAGGAAAAAAACGTTCAAAACAATCTCCACATCCAATAGTGGTCTGTGGGGTGTTATGTAAAGAGGAAAATATGCCAAGATGGGGCCCTTTTTTTCTCCTGAGACAACCTTTGGCTGTAAAATAAACTGTATTTAAATAAAGTGGATTTTTTTTTTTAAATCCAGTATAAATAATTCTTGCTTAAGTTAACAAATTAAGTTATGATCTAGAAATTTCCCTTGAAATATTACAAGTGAAAATGTTGATTATGTAGTAAATGTGTATGTATGATAAAATTTGGATATTGTTACTTTGGCCTTCTTAACTATATGAATAATAATACACATTTATGACAGTTTCTCCTAAGTAGCAGGTAAAAGAACGTAAATCAGTACTTAGCTATTTCCACTGAAAATGAAAAATTTCACTGTTGTCCGGTACTGTCACAAAGGATTTTTATATAACATCCTGTAGTCAGAGACATATATTTGCCTTTTATTGTTTTTCCTTTTATTGCAAAAGCAGGTGGCACAAGATTAACCCTACGTAAGTGTGAGACCAGAGCAGAAAATGAAAATAAAGACAAGTAATTACATGGTATTCCCTCTGTGTCCCAGGGAGAGGACAGTCATGGCTATAAGGAACTGGTGGCGGCTTCAAAGAGGGTCGACTCAGTCCCCGCAGCCATTTGTACCGTGAAAGAAGTGTGGGCCAGCTACAGTATCCCCTCAGACACCATTGCTCTTTTCAGAAAGGTATTCTGCACCATCATCACACAAACTACCTGTTGTGTTATAGTTGTGTTAGACTGTGCTGATGGTTGTGACGCCTCTGTGTGGTGTGAGTCTAGGCAGATAACCACCAAGAGAACCTTGTACTTTCTGAGGCCAAGAAGTTAGAAAGTGATGGTCTTGTGAACTTCATCACCATCAATGAGGTCCGATACTTTACAGAGTACAACCAAGTGGTAAGTCCACCTTGTACACACTGCAAACATCCAAATCTTACCACGTGTATTTGTCTCATTTCTAGTCAAAATATCTCATCACACTTAAAATGAGACATAATCACCGAAAGAGTAAGTTTTCAGTGAGATATAAGAACTGATTTTTAGACAATAGATCTGGAAAATCTTATTTCAAGAAATTTTACCAAGATTTATTTATTTTTTTTTTTTTTTAATTTTACTTCTATTTACCCAGCAAGTCCTACTCTGATCAGAAATCTTTTTTGCAAGGGAGACCGGGCCAAGGTAGCAGCCATACAATACAAAGACCAAAGACAGTCCAAGATCATTTTCACTTGTTCCATTGGCAGATTTTTTTTTATTTTATTTTTTTTTATGCTTAATTCAAGAAAAAAAAAATCTGCCAATGGAACAAGTGAAAATTATCTTGGTAAGATTTCTTGAAATAAGCTTTTTAAGATCTATTGTCTAAAAAATCAGTTCTTACATCTCACTGAAAACTTACTCTTTAGGTGATTATATCTCATTTTAAGTGTGATGAGATATTTGGACTAGAAATGAAAAAAATACACTTGGTAAGATTTAGAATTTTTCAGTGTGTATGGATTTCTGGATACTCCTGCTTATATCTCTCACACTGGAAAAAAAAAAAAAAAAAAAATCTTACCAAGTGTATTTTTCTCATTTCTTGTCAAAATATCTCATCACACTTGAAATAAGACATAATCACCTAAA
>JAPQRP010000001.1:10016302-10028304 GCA_037367295.1 Apogon hyalosoma | reverse complement strand
ATTATGTCTTATTTTAAGTGTGATGAGATATTTTGACTAGAAATGAGAAAAATACACTTGGTAAGATTTGGATTTTTCCAGTGCATGCATATAAAATATAAATCCACCTTCAACCTGCTTTTTTTCTATAGACTGCAGTGGGTCTGTTCAACTCTGAGGTAAAGACACATCTGCTGCTCTTCGCAAACAGGGGCAGTAAAGAATATACGGAGCTGAAGAAGCAACTTGAAGTTCTGGCCCCAGAGTTTACAGGCAAAGTGAGATTCACGTATCTAGAAACCAGTTCACACATAACTTTTGTAATGCATAAGTTATAGTGTCATGAAATTCGTGTTTCTTTCCTAGTTTTTGTTTGTTCTGATTAATGGGGCGGCAAAGTCCAACTTCCGCTCACTTGGCTACTTCGGCCTCAAGTCTAAAGACCTCCCACGGGTCGGCATCTATGACGGCAACTCTGACATGAAGTGGCTCCTACCTGAGGGAGAGATTACTACTGAGAAAGTACGAGACTTCTGTCAGTCCTTCCTGCAAGGTGACCTGAAGGTAAGTAAATAGGCATTAAATGGACTCCAAATTAGTTTGTGTATCATAATCCTGGAAGCGTCTTTCTACTGATCCCAACGGCTCTGTCAGATTTTAAAATAACTCTTTTGTGTTCTCACAAAGAGTAGACTGTCTTTAAGCCATGAAATGTACCAATATAAAACTTAGAAATTTTATGATCGTAAAACATAACATTAACAGTAAAACCAGGAGCTTGAGAAACTGTCTGAGAGGAAGATGGCATTGAGTCTGGGCAATAAGAACAAAAGGTCTTCTTGTCGTGTCAGTGAAGTATAAGTACCACACACTGGAGAGGAAACCTCACTCTGTGTTCTAATTTGCTCTGTCACACCACACAGAGCTCCAGCTGGGTGTGACCCGGAGTCTGAGGCCTCAGAGTCAGACAGACAGACCAGGGTTAGAACCAGGACATGAGACTGTGTCACTAAAAACACTCCAATCAGATGACATTATAAATTAAATGATATGTGGCCCAATAGTTGGCGCTGTGCAAAAGGCAAATGTTCATTGATGTTCCCGGAATCAGCTGGTCTTTGAGTCCAACCATCATACGTGCTCTTCTTGGTGAACCAGCTCATGCCGATCAGATTTCCAGACGGCTCTCTGGATACATTTCCCATGACTCTCCTCTCCTGTACCACACACACCTGGAGGCTGTCTCTGTCATGTCCGTGAACAGTTCTCCACCTTTCTTAATTCCCAGTGTCCTAAAGGATCTGGCTGGAGGTCAGGCCACAAAACCTCTGCACGCTTCTATCAGAAAGCATTTTGCTCTCCTGCTACTTTGCCGACCTTCTCTGACATGATCACATCAGTAGTTGAAAATGCACGCCCTCCTTCTGCAGCTTCCTCCTCTGTCCCAATCAAAAGACTAAATATTATTGGATAGATGGCCTGATGTTTCCTGCCATTAGAAAAGAATATTCTTTATTCTCCTGGTGGAGAAATTTGCACATCAAGCTGTCCGACGTAACCAGACATGACATATATTGCACACTGTCCTTATTACGCTTATCCGTAGAAACAAACAGGAATAATTTACAGCATAAAGCAAATTCAGAAATAAAAAAAATACACATGTACTTATGTCCATTTTTTTGACTCTATACCTTTTATCAGAAAGTTAAATCCCAAACTCAGAGTGGAGGATATGCGACGGGTCCAGCAGAACTCTGTATCTGTGCGCGAACACAGGCCTGGAGGCAGAACTCATAAACGCCCTGAAGGGGAAACTTTTCTCCACATCCCCTTCAAGGCAGCCTGTACCAGCTTCGACTTTGCCTGCACAGAGAGACTGCCAAACCACGCTGACATCCCATACCTGATTATGCTCTCCGGCACTGCTTAATAGAATAAAACATTATTTTTTCACTGACCCCAAACACCCTCAGCCGATGTAAAATATACAACCAATAATATGGAAATAATGTGAAGGTTTCTTCTAAGCTTCTGTATCACCAGTAGAACTTAAATTGATAAAACTATATCCACAGTCAGTTTCCAGACCGCTGCAAATGCAGGCCTTGCTGTTGTTCTTAACCCATAAAGACCCAGTGCTACTTTTGTGGCAGTTCCCAAATGAATTTTACTCTATTTAACCTTTCTTAAGGGATTTATTACCATTCATTATATTATCCTCTATATTTTTCATTTTTCACTGTAAATCATGTATTTTCCTATATTTAATTTCCTATATTCAATTTCGATATTTATGAAAACACAACGGAACTTTAAAGGTTATTATATCAAAACCGAGAAAACTGAAGAAAAAGTGCCTTTTTCAGCAAAGATATCAATAACTGAACGTAAAACAAGTGTCTCCATTCGCTTCGTTTTACTGGTGAGTCATTAGGACCTTTTACACAGAGATCCCGGAAAAAAGGTGAGATGGTGATCCCACTTTTTTCCCACCATTGACTGATTTCCACAGCCAAGGCAAAGGAGTAACAGATGAGAGACAGGCTGGACTTTAACTCAGCGGACCTGCGTTCCGGAATCAAAGGGGCGGGGACGCAGTGCAGCGAATAGTGTGACGTATCACTTCCGCGTCAGAAATACCCCGACCACAATGGTGTTGCTAACCTCTCCAGAGTCAGCCTGTCTTTCACCGTTCCGCAAACGTTTGCATGGGTGGAGTCCTCCGCCCAAAGTGACGACGGCTGGCGGATCTCGGCGCCTGCCCGGTTTGACATCTTTCTGGTCGCGTTGATATGCTTTTTTTTTTTTTTTTACTGTAAACAGCCTGCACTCATTTAAAATCCCCTCGGCGTGGGGGTCACACATGCAATATTTCATCAAAATGTCACACCTTGGTTGAATGAGAGGTGTTCCTTTCCCGTAGCGTTCCAGAATCATGATTCCACCTTTATCACGGCTTGTGGATCTGTACTTTTTTATGTCTTTCATTATGTTCCTATAGTACTTTAAACCAAGTCCAAACATGTCACAGAAAATGTCATAGTGCGTTATCACACTGTATCAAGGCCTTTGGAGGACCGAGGTGCCAGGCGGTCTGTGCTGTTCTGGTCTTATCCAAATACTTACGTAAACATATTTGTGTAAACAATCCTAAAGACACCATAAAGAGCAGATGCTGAAATAAGACGTCTGGTATTCAGATGACAACACGCTGACCGAGTGCCTGTTTACCACGTATGCCGAATAATGAATGAATGAAACTTTATTGTCATTTGACATGTCACAGCAGAGCGAAACGTTCAACATGTCACGGCAAATGAGATCATGCACAGTTTCTCCCAAAAACCAAAAGCCCTCCTCTTTGAGATGATCTACTCGTTTTTGTCTTTGTCCATCGAAAGACGACAGGCTCTGTTCCTGCCTCCAGAGGCGTTACAGAGCCATGACAGAGGTGGGACCAAATGATCCACCGTTTCATTTACAGCGATGTCGTTCCGGTAAAAAGGCAAAATATTCCCGTAACACAAGCGCGGTGTAAAAAGGGCTAGTGTTTCCACGGTAACTATGGAGCCTCTGAACATCCAAATGGGTCAAATCTGATGACTGTGAAAAGATAAAGAACTGCTTTCAATCTGACTTATTTACATGTATAGATAGGATTAGTGGATCAACAGGTATTAAACAGTTTAGATCAGTAGATGGTTTTGGTCGCTGATCGATATATGGGTCTTATACGATATACGGGTTAAAGGGGGTCCCGGCTGCTCCATAACTTTAATGATCATGGCATGTATTTCATCTTTCAGTTCCAATGAATTACCTAAAACCATTTAGAACAAATAAAAGACCTATGAAAACCTGGTCCAAACTGCTCATCAAGCGCTCCTCCATAACCCTGCAGATGGCGCCTGAGAATTTAGCTAAAAAAAAAACTTTTGAAACATGACCATAAAACCTTATAATTTAACCGTTTTCAAAGCGTATAGTTTAGCTTTAGTAATACATCACTGGGTGGTGTCGGTGTCTGTGTTTTAAAGCTGTAGAAACAAGTTTCACCTCAGGGGAAACGTTTCAGTGTCTTCACTATTCTTAAAAAAATAACTAAACACATGTATCAAAAATTACCACTCTTAGAGTAGACCGTATGGCTTTATTTCAGTTTAGAAGCATGGAAAAGATACCACAACAGCTCTTTATCGAGCCGCCACCATCTTCCTTCCAGTTTCTACCTCAGTTCCATCTTTGGTCACATTCTTATCTGTTAAGGCTCAAAAGGTCTTGTTTCCTTGAATCACTTCCAACGAGTAACATCAACTTGTTCACAGTCCAAGATACACCAGTCATGTTCTGACGACTAGATATTACCTCTTCATAAACCAAGGAATGGTTGCAAATTTGTGAGATCCATACCAAGGTGCTTAATATGTCTTCAGTAGTCTGGTGCATAAATCTAAATCCATGCAGGTCACTTGGAAAAATGCTGCATCCCATCAAACACATAAATAAAGCTTTTTTGCCACCTCTTCTTCTTTGTATTACTGAACCAGAACCTGGAAACGACCTTTCCTCTTCTCAGCACCACAGATTCAGGTTATACTGAGTCTCAATTGTTCACTCATGTCAGCAAAAATGAAAAAAAAAAAAAACCAACAACACATATATATATAAATGTTAACTTTCACATTTTAATCCTTTATAGGGCACTCATTGAAATACTCTGAAATTCAAAATTTCATTACCATATTTGGTTCCTTACCCATAAGTGGCAAAAAAAAAATTACTCAATGAATCCAAGAAGTAAATGTAAAAAAAAATACAAGAAAAATATATGTAAGGTGAAAGGAACATGTATTTGAGACCATTAGAGCATCACTTTTAAAACATTAGACCAACATAAGTGCTGCTCCAGACCCCTGTCCACATCCACATGACCCCTTTGAACATCATTCCTTACATTAGTACCATTATTTCCTGGTACCGAACAAAGCTGGTACACTCACTGTTCATGCACAGGTGGACTTTACAGACCCACAATGGACCTGAAATTGTTGACTCACTGTCCTCTCTGTTACTGTTGCTGTCACTGTCTTGTAATGTGTGTGGAAATTACCACTTGCTGGATAAAGGGTTAACTGTGGCCATTGTGTATAATAGCTGATGCAGTGTTTTTGTTATCTCACATGCATCTGCTCTCTTTGTCCATTTTCCAGAACGTGAAGCAGGCAGGAGCAGAACCCAAGACTGAGCTCTAGTTTTGGTAGAACAAATGAATTACTGCGTATGTAATAAAAAAAAAAAAAAAAAAAAAAACAAAGCTTCTGATATGACTTTTTCAAGGATCTTGCCCTGCAATTTCTTCTTTCAAGGACCAACGAAACTATGCAAAGTACGCCTCTGTATGTGTACATGTCTATACCGTGTGTCGTTGTTTATTTAGACGTGTATGTTACATTTCGTCTGTTTGCATGAATGTGAGCCCGTCTGTGGTTTGGGGAACTGACCACTAGTCACTGGCCACAAGCTGCAGTGATATGGCGGCGTTTGTTAGCCTGCCCGCTAATGTTATTGTCCGAACCACAACACACCGACCTCAGAGAAACTGACAGAGCTCAGACTGCGCATATATGGCCTGGGCAGTTAGCCGGACCGTCTCACATGATTCATTATGGATATGAAAGTATGTAAACAAAGTGGAAAACATCACATCAGGGCTAACTTTAATTAAAACAAACAAAGAAGGAAGTTATGCGAGGAAGGTGCAGAAATCATTTATTCTGAGCTGCCTTTGTTCTAATGACATTTGACTTAAAGACCTGTCTAAATATGGGATAAAAAGAAGGCAATAAAGACTATAAAAACTCTATAAATGGCTACATATGGGCTGTAGACATCAAGAGTGAAAAGGTTTGGGCTTGTCCCAAAAATATTCTCTCAAGCAAGAAGGGAATTTCAAGGCCCAGACTAGGATCAGTATAATTAGTGGTGTCATATTGCCAAACGGATACATCCGGCGGAATTTGGAGAGCCTGGCAGGTGGATGTTTCTCAGAGACCAGATGGAAATATACAGCGTGTGTTTTGCCTGCCGTCTGAGTTTGTTTATGGCAGCAGTTGAGACAATCCACAGATGAGACAGTGTTGTATAAAACACTGATGGAGGTCTGTGAGTGACAACAACAGCCTGTTTCAGTTGTGTAACTTCAGACTGAGAGCTACAGGATCATGATTCTTCATAAACCAAAGCCACAACCCTACTGCTAATATTACTGATTACATACGACATTCAGTCATTAATAAATGCTCAGATTAAGTAATTGTAGATCTACTCTGAATTAATAATCAAATTCAAAGAGGTTTGAAGCACACATTTATTGCCTTATAAAGCCTATTAAACGCCCATAATCCCACAACAGAATACAACCACAAAAATACCTTCAATATAATCCACAACTTAACCTTCCTCTTGTGTTAGCTCTAATCTCTTATGTTAATGGTTTGGTTTTGATCCATGTCTTAAATCAGCTGTAAAATGCACTAAACACAATTATCTATCATCCAATTTGTTTCTCGTGTCTACGTTACCATGTTCGGCTTCCTTATCCATGAAAATATTGGTTTTAATTTTTCTGGTCTGAGCCTCTGGGCCTTTTTTTTTGTCAGAACACCCCTTGATGTGCACTCTGCCAGTCACCACCTCTAAACTGAACTGACCTCACATGTCTGGAAAAATCCATCTTTGCTTGTTTTGTTTTTGTGCAGGTATACTGGATAACAAGGCAAAATGAGAATCCTCAAAAGCTCACATGATAGTTAGAGGAGCTGACAGTCAGTGTGTTGGCTGACAGTACGCTTAGGAGTTCAGGTTTGGCTCTAATTATTACTTTATAATCTTATTTTTTATAACTGGGTTGAAACCAACCCTAACAACACAAAGGTCATAATTTCAACCAGAGCATTTCATAATTCAGTGAAAAATTCTCTTTTGTATTATTTTGTTGAAATAGAGGTTCCTGACAAAGTCAAAAAGCCTTGATGCAATACACAGATTTTATATGGTTCATTTATGAATTTAAAACCTAAAATGGGTAACTCAAAAGGAAGGTTACGGTGGACAAATATTCACGTATTCCTTACCTTCATCTTTACCTAAATAAATCAAAATTTATAAACATTTACAATAAACTGTAGAATACACCCTTCACTTCCTCATTCATCATCTCAACGGTGCACCCATTTTCAGCCAAAACACCTATGAAACACAAGAGGAGACGGTACGTTTCTTCATCCATTTGTTCTGCACATTAAATGTTCCACTCATTCATTTTTCCATGACTTAGTAAATTATTTATGTAGCATATCTGCTTGTGCTTATTATAAACAAACTTGATTCCTTCTCTTGGCTCAACAGAAGTTGAGCAGTGATAGTAAGGGGGGAAAAAAATTTAAAAATGAAGTGTAATTTTCTTATTTTATGAGCAGGTTATGCTTAAACAGTGTCTTCAGCAGACTCCCACACCCAAAATCAAACACTGAAGAGAGTTAAAGAAGGTGGCACATGGCATTTAACCCCATTACACTCGTTTATCCGACTCACAGCTCAGAAACAATACCATGACATGTTTTTGCTTTTGATATTTCAGTTCAGTATATAGACAAAGCCAGCTTTACAGACCCAATCATTTCTCATATCTCTCATAGGGATCATTCACAAATATGTGCAACAGTATTTCTGACCTGTTTTTGTCTAATAAAATTAAACACTAGCCGTCTTTAGGTAAAGCTGAGTTTCTCTTTCATTATAGACCAGTCCTGATACTGGAGTTACATTCAAGTACTTTCAACACTTTTGCAATTTTGCAATATATCACTGTGGTTAGATTCCAAAGTAGATATACCCCAGATTCACAAAAGTCTTTCAAAAACTTGTAGTTGGAATTCAAACAGAGCACGTGCTTCCTCGTCCTTCCTGACGTACATAGAGGGTGAGAGGTAAAAGGTAAGTTTTATCTCTCAGACAGAACTGCAGAGCAATTTCATATTGTTCCACCACCAAAAGAAAAGAGACAAAAACTCACCAAAGGTCGATGATCACTTTATTTACAGTGTGGCCAATTCAGCAGCAGCTGAGAGGCTGCGACCCTCCAAGCGCATCATACCGAGCATAAAAAACATGAACTGTTTTTCATGTGGTCATATCTTTGTTCATGTTCAAATGTATTAATATTTATGACTAGAAGAAAGAAGGGCCTTCATACTGTTTTGTAATCATTTTGATAAACACACAGAGCCCCCCAGACACGACATTATAGCTGCTCTGAAATGATCAGAATCAGTCCCACTTTATTTTCCAGCAAAGTATAAAAAGACATTCATTCAGCAATTACACTGGTCCACAAGTGAAATGCCTCCAGAATAAAAGTAGTGAAACTTTACCAAGTTTGAGTCAGAAAAACAAACAAACAAACAAATAAAGAAAAATAAAGTTAAAAAAAAAACCTGCTTAGCTGTAGTTTCCAAGATACAGTTTTTGCTACCGGATCTACTTCAAAACTCTTTCTGCACATTACAATACATTCACTTTAAAGGTTCTTGGTAGATTTATAAATCTAAGTATAAATGTACATAAACTGACAAAAAATGTGTAATAACATTTAATCACGTACACTGAAAACATCAGCTAACCAGCACTTTTGTCCTTTAATTTCACATTTAATCTCCGAGGTAGATCATTTCTAAAACACTGTAGATTATTATTTCTAGGAATTTGTTTGATGAAGGCACATCAGACCACATAAATGAAACTCACAGTTCAAATGTGCCATTGAAGTCAACCTCTGCTTAAAACAACCTACAGTAGTTTGTTTATATTACATGGGGTTTAACGTCAGCCTTGGCCACTTCTTTCATTTTGAAGCAGAAACACTTAAGTATTAGATAAGTGTAGAATTTATCTGGGTGCATGAACCATCTATGAATAAAATACAGTTTTCTGTCTGCCTGCCCGCCTGTCTGTCTGTCTGTCTGTTATTATTTCTGTGGCTGGTACACAGAGCTGCAGTGCAGCAGACAGATAGTACTCATGTTTTTACACAGCGTCCTGTGGTTGCCCTGGGGTTAAGCGTGACCACACACTGACTACAAGGATTACTTTATGGGTTTGCATGTATTTGTATAAGATTTGTTAAACTACCTACAGTGGGTAGTCAACTTTAGAGCCATCCCAAAACATTTACAGTGACCGGCGCTGCCACTGGTATTTTACTGCTGTGGATACTATCGACTTAATTGCTAGTGAGTTAAGAAATTGACAGAAAATGAGCCTTAATTCTTTCTTTCATGACCTGTAAAGTCTGACCTGTAAATTCCACCATATCCAGCTCAAACTAAAGACAAAAAAAAAAAAAAAAAAAACTGTTTTCCCCAAAACACAGTAAATCCACCAGGGACATGATGGTCTTGTCGGTCTAGACTGAGCAGTGGCTTCAGGCTACTGCTCATAAATCTTCATTTAAAATGGTTCTCAGTACGACTAGAATAGACAACACGCCCGGGCAACTGTCCAGTCTATTCTCTCATGTTAAAGGTCTCGTCATTTCAGTAAATTCTAATAGTTCTTCGTGTGAATACAGAAGTGACACCAAATGCTTTTCACAATGTTACATAAATGGAACATGTCTTGTGATACAGATACAGATGAACTTTATTTATCCAAGGAAAAATTTAGTTTCCATCAGTTCAAGAAAAGCAAAAAAAAAAAAAAAAAAAGGCAAACGTAATCATCAGTCTAGTTTGTTTATTTTCGACTGATTTAAGGTGTTCAGTCCGATGGCAGTGAGGATGTAAGATGCATTAATTTCTGCCACTAAATTAAGCGATTTATTAATATTACTTATATTATTTATCTATTTACCAGTAAAGAGGTCAGAAAACCACACAAATACACAAACACAAAGACCACAGTTTGTCATGTTCCGTCTTAAATAGTTCCCTGTGTCTTTTGTACATTTTTATGTTGTGTTTTATGTAATTATCCTTGGGTATACAGTTTTACATACATTACATACTTGTCCCAATACACATAAGCACTAAATAGAATAATTTAAGCTGCACTTGTGTTACTTAAATTGCCTTTTTGGAACTAGGGTCTATTGTATATGCATAATAATTTATTTTCATATATGTTTAATGTTGGTAAAATGTGTTTGAGGTACAATACAACTTTGGAAAATGATTATCGGACTGTTTTTTGCAGAGATTCAGTGCTTTTCTTGAAATGTCACTGGTTTGTACATTGTTGTTCATCAAAATTGTCTTTTTATTGCAATTAATTTTAGTATATCTACATTGATTTGTAAGGCAAAGAAAAACACATACACATCCATCTGACTGGGATCTGGATAATTAAAGTCGAAAGAGAAATAAGAAAAAATCTGCATGACATTATAGCTTCTATGTAAGTGCAGTCATGATTTTTTTTGTTTTCTTTTTTAATTTGTAAAGCACGTATTTCATCCATCCTTTTCTCGCGTTTCTGCTTCACAGTTGCGTGGTAGAAATCACAGATGGTTTTCCAGTTCACATTCATTTTGCTACATTGTCGGTGTGGTCTAATAATTTCCAAAGCTGTAGGTATGATGAAGTAAGGTAGACATAAAATGAAGAAAACAGCCCAGGTCTTGAGCTTCTCCACGCACACTGATGTAATGGTTTAAAATAAATTCCTGAATACACGTCGTCTCCAACTGGTCATTTAACGTTGTTTGTTGTAGTGATATGATGCATGTAACTCATGCAAGTAGACAAAGCCAGGAAGGGAGAAAGGACAGGGGAAATCAACAGTTAAAAAGCACAGAGGTGAAATTAAGTACATTTAATAAACAAATGCAGTCAAATATACTGGTAAGTGGTGGCTGTGTTTTATCAACGCCACTGTTTCTATTAATGTATACTCCACTCCAGTTATTTTTCTTAGGTGGGTCTCTCTACAATCTGATTTTTATAATAACTGAAATTCACTTTCTTAATTTTTTTTAACCAACTTATATTACATGCATACTTTTGATATGAAAAATACTGATAATTATGTATTTAGGCGTAATTTAAGAGTAGAGGGAAGCCATGCAACGATTATGTATGTATATTTATGCAGCAGCACATGACCACTTTAGCTTTTAGGTCGTAGTACTTTTCTTTTTACGTTTCTGTTTGTTTTATGACTTTAGTTCAGATAAAAATTTATTCTACCCATGGCGTACCTTCACCACATTTACACCTGTACTGTATCTTTAAATGTTTGATTGAATATGATAAAAGGAAACAAAAAGAAGTTTTAAAAAAAAAATAAAAAATTCTATTCTATAATGTGTACCGTCTCCAGATGTATAATCTCCAGGTGATTTCATGCTGGTTCATCTATTATTATAAAGGGGGGAAAAAATTAACGGTATATTTGCAAAAAGCTACAAAATGTAGATAAACAAATGATATCCTGAAGAGAACAATCAAATGTTTATTTCAGAGAACAGCACAGAAAATGTAGAGACATTTTTAATTGCAGGCATGTATTCATTTACAGACGCAGAAATATATATTTTTTGTGATGTGCTCCTTTGTGTAGGTTTCGACTGTTGACTGATGTGCAAATGAGGAGTAACAGCAAAAACAAGGTCTTTCCTCATTGTCTAGTTTAGTGTGTGGCTGACACTGCTTTCCAGTCCAAGATGCCACAACAAAAAAGGAACTAATCCAGAGCAGAAATGCCCTAGACACTGTGTTTCCTGTCTGTTTAGGGATGTTGTGGCCATTGTCCGCTCCCCCACCAGCCCCCAGTGAAATGCATCCACAAAATTGGACACTGGACCAGACATTGAAATTACATGGAACACGGTCCAAAACAAATCTCTGACACCAGGAATAACACTAGACTACGAAACACGAAGGATACCAAGGTCACGGTGCAACAGCCTGGGCCCGCTGGACTTCTCAGTGCGTGATGTATGAAGCACTTGGGGGCCCTCCAAG
>JAPQRP010000001.1:10004925-10016202 GCA_037367295.1 Apogon hyalosoma | reverse complement strand
TATATATGCATGAAGCGATAGGTGTTCATAAATGTTTGGTTATCTACACAGTATTTAAGTTGCAATATGGTTTAAGTCCAAGTCATCAGCTCCGCATACCATTTTTCATCCTGAACCACAGCTGGATGCACATAGCACAAAACAAAAAACTGCATCCAAACCCGCATGCATATCGCCATGTATCCAACACATGGGGGTTGCCTATATTTAGCTGTATATATGCTGAAATAAATGAAACGAGGCTGTATATTGGGCCGCTGTTTGCAGTTGGTAAGCCGTGGCCGTGCCTGGATCTGGCTGGGTCCTGGACTGAAATGGATCTGTAAATAGTGACTGACTGCGGTTCTGGTGGGACACTGCAACACTCTAATTAAGCTCTGTCGCATAATGAGGCTCACTGCTGTTCTGTGTCACTCGATTAGTAGCTTGTGGTTACCTCAGGCTATAGTTTGGGGTTTGTGGGGGTGGGAGATCACATCTGGGGCAAGGAGTATAGTAACATAACAGCAATGGCAAAACTGCCAACCTTGATGTTAAAAAAGTAACCCTATGGGTCTCCCTGGTAAAAATCCAGTCACATTTTAAAGGTATTTTAAAGAGGTCAGTAACACTGATTTGGATTTTCAGGGTTTTGTCGTATCATTTGTGCTGCAGCGAGGAAGGGTGAGGACTGAGTGGAATTTGACCGGATATTGTACAGAACTGGTAAAAAAGACGAGTATAAAAATGACTGGTCTGACCTTAGAAAATGATTGACAAGGAAATCATGGCATTTTTATGTCACAGAAACTACGAGAAAAATACTTTCCAGTTTACTCAAAAGCCAAACTGAAAGTAGAATTATGTGGTTGTACGCCTCCGTTCGCCAGACAAGTGTCAGTCAACATCCACGTCTGTCCAGATTCATTTAAAATATGCAGTAAAGTATTATCTCAGTTGAATCGAAGGCCTCGCTATAATGACACATATGAATTATTTCCAGTGAGAAATGTGTCGTCTTCAATTGTCGACTGCTTCCCCAAAGTAGTACAGGATGTGTTGAATATTAAATGATATCAGTATAGTTGACCTTTGACATTGGATATATATTAAAAAAAATGTCACTGCATCATTATGTGAGAAATTTTATTCATAATTAGCGTGTAAATTCTCGAGTTTCATCTCTGAATCTGAGTGAACATTTTGATTACACTGAACTGCACTCTTCCTGAGTTGTAGCATTCGTAACAGTTAGTTAGGAGGATGTGTAAAAAACTTTTTAAAGGTGTGTAAAAATCAGTGATATTTAGTGGTGAAGTTGCAGACTGCAGCTGTGCACCCTTCTACCCTCCCCTTCAGTTGCCTCAAAAATGTGGGAAACCCTCATTATAGTCAGCTTTTAATCACTAGATATTAAGTCTGGTCCACACTCTGACATAGCAACTGACAGTAACGCTTCACACTATACAACAAACAAAACATGAAGAGAAAATCACAGCATACAACACATCACTCTGAACTTCAGCCTGCTCCCTCTTTAGATGAAAGTCACTTATTTTTAAATTCATTCATTCATTCATTCATTCATTCATTCATTATCTGAACCAAAGTTTTCCAGAACTTCTTTTTGTTGTCTTCTGTTATTCACATTTATCCCACATGACACTCAAGCAAATTTTATATTCCGTACTGCTGAACTTCTGTCCGTCCGTATTCTCTAAAATATGGTGGACCACATCTTTGGAATAATCTACAACCTGAACTTCAATCAACATCTTCTTTATCATTATTTAAAAAGCATCTGAAAAGGACTCTAATTTATGAAAAAATGTAAGGCTGTTTATAATTTGATTTGTATTTCCATTGTTTTTACTTTAGATTATTATTTCAGTTATATCCTTTTTCTTTTCTTTTCTTCTTCCTGACGTATTGTTTATTTCCGGGGAGGAATTCACATAAGCCTTTTTTGGCTTCCATCCTTTCCTGCACAATGGTGTTACTTGTTTGAAATTTGTTTTTATAAATTATCCTCTTGCTGTTTATGATGTGCAAATAAATAAATAAAATAAATAAAGTAACCCACTTGATCCTCACTAGGGTCGTGGGGGTCACTGGAGCCTATCCCAGCTTTTTATGGGCGAAGGCGGGGTTCAAGGCGTATGCTTCAATTATTTAATGATAGTCAGTGGTTAATGGAAACACATTTATAAATATTATACTTTTTTCTGCAAAGGCATTCTCTGTAATCCCCTTGAACAGTACAAACTGGAACTTTGAGATTAATATATTTAAAGCATCTTCTCAAAAAATAAATAAATAAATAAACTCATGAAAAATGGAGGCAATACTGAACTAGCATTTATAGTAAAATTAGCTACATTTTCAACAATGTTTAAAATTCATGGTGTTCAAGAAAAAAATATAATTTTGATAATAATAATAATAATAATAATACATTTTATTTGTATAGCACTTTCATGGAACTCCAAGACACTTTACATACAGCAGATAGAAACAAAAACCAAACACATTAAAAACAGATAAAAGCAGGTGCAAAAGGCTATATGAAAATAAAACAGTTAAACATCAAAAATTATCTTAAATAAATACGTTTTTTAAGAGGGATTTGAAGGTGTTGAGGTCGGAGCAGTGTCGGATGGTGGGTGGGAGGGAGTTCCAGAGGGTTGGAGCGGCAATAGAAAGAGCTCTGCAGATGTTTTTGCAGAATATGAAGCTCAAAAACACTATTATTATAATAATATTATTATAATAGTAATCATAGTTTGGTAATACCGTCAATGTGATGCCATGTATACTTTAATCATACTTCTACGGCTTGTATAAAACAAAGCTTTCCTTATGATACATTAAAGAAAACAAAGCTGAAATCATTAGAAACTAACTTTAGTCAATTTATCACTACCAAACCATGTGGGCATTTGTAAAATTAACTAAACCTGAACTGAAATCTTAAAAAGAAAACTAAAACTAATAGTCTAAAACATGGTAAAATCTTGTGAAAATGACTATAAGCTCTGTTTCCAGCATTTGACGTTGTGTAAAAGGATATAAGTGTGTTTTATAAGAACATCCCAGTGTATTTTATTGTGTCTACCTGTGCCCTATGCAGTGGAAGGGTTCCTGCCTCTGAGTGTCCTCTGAATGCTACACATGGGTTTACGCGCTGTCGTCTACATGCACCATAAACTTGAATGCTAAGAATGTTCTCAGCCACATAGTTTGTGGGTGAATGAGTTTCTGGAGTCCATGCCAGGACTTGCGTGGGTGTTTATGGGAGATTTCATGACAAGTGGAAGCGGAAATGTTGATATTTGATTCCCTGACCAATCAGAGAGAAATCATATGGTGTGGGTCTGGTCTAAGGGGACCTGGACTTCAGTATATATTGACCTCGATTCAAGGCAAAGACACAGAGCGAGCCATCGAGCGAAAGCAAAGAAGAACAAACCATCAAGTCACCAACTCGTCCGCAGAGACACTTTTACTCCGAGGCATCATGAAGACCCTGACTCTCCTCTTCGCCTGTGCTTTCCTGTCAGTGTGCTGGTCCATGGGAGGTAAGATCAGCCTCGCTATGAGTAGATGTTGTCATGCAGTTTATGTTGAACATGTGAAATACACGTTTCTGTCTGTGATCGCCAGCTGTGGAACCAGAGGTCGTCGTGGATCCTGCCGCGGACACGGCTGCTGACGCTGCGCCCGCTGACCCCGCGGCGGCCCCCGACTCATCTGCCTCAGACTCATCCTCATCCTCATCCTCGTCCTCTGAGTCCGATTCGGCCTCATCCTCCGCATCCGACTCCTCCTCAGACTCTTCAGCATCCGACTCCTCAGCCTCGGACTCATCCTCTTCATCCTCGTCTTCATCCTCCTCCTCATCCTCTGAGTCTGCCGAATCATCCGAGTCCTCTTCCCAGTCCTCCGAGTCCTCCGAGTCTTCAGAGTCCTCCGAGTCTTCCGAGTCTTCTGCTTCTGATTCTGACTCCAACTCTTCCTCTTCTTCCTCCTCATCCTCATCAGAGTCTGCTGAGGGTACTGCAGGTGTGTATTCATTTTCTAACTGAGGCTGTTTGCAGGTCTTTGTGTGGTGTTTATAGTGAACTCTGGGCCATGCAATGAAGACTAACCTTTTGATCTTCATCTCCTCAGCTCCTGCTGAAGTGGTCATGAAGAGAGATCTGGCTGCTGTCCTCCTGAGGAGAAGAAGAGCTGCAGGACCACTCTCTCCTCTTCAGCTGGAGAGGTACGGCATTTATTTAATCTGATAAAATGGACACAAGAACCTGTTTTACTTCAACTTTGCTGATTATTTCCACACACTGCCTCAAAGTTTAACCTGGGAGAAAATTAAGATGCAACATCCTCCTAACTTCTATTCCCTCCTCTTCCTTGCAGTCTGAGGGAGGTGTGTGAGCTGAACATAGGCTGCGACGAGATGGCCGAGACCGCAGGCATCGTCGCTGCCTACACCGCCTACTACGGACCTCCTCCCTTCTAAAGAAAAAAAAAAAAAGACTCTTGAACTGTTTTGTTTTTTTGTTTTATCGTAGAAAACTGCAACATCTTCCCTGAATCCAGAAAAGAAATGGGTGTGGCCCTGTGCTGTTGAGATGTTAGATGGAGATTTCTTTAGGATTTTTTAATCTTTGCACAATCGACCAGAGACGGTCGCCCTGTACGAAAAGGCCTCTTCCAGGTTTTCATTGAGAGGCACATGGATACACAAGCCTGTGAAGTCTGTAGTAGCCCATGGAAGTTGAAATTATTAACTTCTATAGTCTTATGCAATAAATGGTGCTACAGGTGCAAATGTATTGTATGATAATGTATTGATATTTGTTTTGTTTTTTACATTGTGCTGTAGTTGCAGTAGAAGTAGTTGTAATGAGTTCCTAGACGTACTGTAGTTTTAGTAGAGTTAATTAATAGTGGTAGTAAAGGTAGAAGTAGTGTTTATTGTGTGTAAAAATGCACATCAGATACCTGTAATGACTGTAGCCACAAATTGCCTCTGGGTTTGAAATAAATTATTTGTTTTGTGGAAACATTTGTTGTAACGTGGTCTTAATTTTCAGTTTCGCTCATCGCTCCTCAGCCTCTCCTTCATTACCATCCCCTTCTGTTTTCCATGAGTGTCAGTTTAGGGGAATATAAAAGTTTTTACACTTTGCCTTGAGCTGCAAACATCTAGACCAGGGGTGTTTGTCCTCACATGACTTGCACTGCTTGGTGTGAGCCACATTTGCCACTAGATGGCAGTGTTGGCCAAAAAATGTCAGAACATTTCTCATGTTTTCAGACCACAAAACTAAAAAAAAAAAAAAAAAAGGTAAGAAATGTCAGAAGTGAAAATGACTTGTTTAAAGCTTGAAACTTAATTAGTAAATACAATGTGAAGTAGAGACTGATGGACTGAGTGTCTTACAAAAATTACAGCATGAGACATTCCATCACTTTATCCTCTAATTCAGTGGTTTCCAACCTTTTATGGCTCCTGACCCCATTTTAACATCACAAATTTCTGGCAACCCAAAGCATTCAAAACTGAGACTTTTTTTTGGTGAAATTAATTTGTTTTTGATCGTGCAATAGTTTGCTAAATTATATTGTGAATAAACGTTCATTTTAGATGACATTTAGACTATTTAATGTATATTTTTGTGGACGGAGGCAGTAAAGCCAGGTGTAGATTACTGCACAAAGGGAGAAGTGGATTTTCCTTGGTCAGGATATGAACAGTCAGTCCAGCTTGGATTTACAAGGCTGACAATGAATACTGAACAAACAAGAACTAAACTAGGAATTATGAAAGAGCTGCAGCGTCTGAAACCCACCACAAGGAACATTTGACAGATAAACAGTACCACAGTGCTTCAGTTTCAGCTTCAGTTTGTCAGGTCTTTTATGTATTGTGATTGTCTCTCTCAACTAACCATATATTTTTTATTAGTACTTTTTTTTGTTTGTTTTTTAAAATTTTTATCAATTGCCAGGAATTCCAGGGGACCCCACATGGGGTCCCGACCCCAAGGTTGAAAAACACTGCTTCTAATATGTACATAAACTGATGTTATTGAAACAGGAATGTCTCAAAAACACTAAATGTTGGAGAAATCTGTAAAAAAAAAAAAAGTCGGAATTCAGCCAGCATAAACATAGATTTGAGAATTTTTAAGAGTTAGATGAGAAAATTTGATCCTTACTGAGGGTAAAATAAGATGATGTAAATAACTTCCTGTCCACAAAAATGTAAAAAAAAAAGAGAAGATTCTGTTTTGATGCTGTGTGAATACATTTACTGCTGTAAAAGTCTGCTTTAATTTATTCTACTTTAATGACTGTTGTAGAAAATAGGCATCTTCATCTGTTCAGCTCACGTTTGTGCTGTTCTCTTGTTCATGAACTCCTTCTGTGTTCATGTCAGCTACGATGCTGACTAGATATTACTTAGAAAATTGCTCGTGTGTAAAAGTGCTTCTATAAAACACTTCTTTGTCACCTATTGTCAGGATTTTTAAATAATACATAATTATTTATTGTATGTGAATTAGGTTTCAGGTTCAATATTGTTCTTCAGAGATACTAAAATATCTTCTGCTTGATTAAAAAAGTAGTTGCCAAATCATGGAGAACATATCCACATTTCCTCTTGAATTGAAATTTATTTACAAGCCTATAGGCTTTTTACAATCTGTAAAATATACCACATAATGGGTCTGAATGAGGAAAAACTTCCTGATAAAAAAATGACAAATGTTAGTATTATTTTATAGCAAAGAATGATTATTGTAATTTATGTTAAACTGTTATGTATGTTAAACTCTACGTAGTAATAGAAATATTTGCTTTTAGTTGAGACTGTACTTGACTGCTGCTGTAGTTCTGTAATATGCTACTTTAATTTCCTTTACTGGCAAAAAAAAAAGATTTAATGTTTTTATCAAACAGATAAGTTTAACATGATAAATGACTGTGGAAGAGATTTACCCAAAACATTTTTATTATAGGGTTGATTGACGTGGTCACGCATATACACGTTTTTTTTAATTGTTATTATCACTGTTTCAACTTTTGTACATTCTACTCAGATTGTTTCACTGCATGAACCTTCCCGGCAGATATTCAGTCAGTTTCACTGATATCACAGCGATGACACACCCTGTCACGTGCTGATGAGCCCTGTAGCCTCCCGTATGAGTGCACTCCATGCAGCTTTATCATTAACAGAATTAGAAGAAAACACCATCCCCTCTGCTTTATCTCAACAAACAGAGACCCTCACTTACATTTTCTATGTGTGTGCAGAGTGTGCGGCTTGTGTAAAACAGCTTCTGTAAAGTGAACGAGTGTCAGCTGATCCTGTGAAAAGTGTCTGGTGGTCGTGTCACGCACTGACAAAGTTATGCCCCTCATATTGACGTATAGATAATCCATCCTGTTCTGTGCATGGTTTACCGACATGTGACACCACTGTGGTTGGGGCAACAGTGGATGTTTCCTGGACACTGACACTACAATTCTAAACACTTTAACAAAGACACATAATACATACAGTGTGGTGTAACAGTGTATGACCCCCAGTGTAAGAAAAACAAAAAAAAAACATTACAAGTGACGAATGCTGATGTTAATACTTGATGACCATATTTTATTTTATGCAAATGAACATTCATCGCTACACGGTCACTCTCAAATGTTCATTGTTCCAGATGTGTGGGGTTTTTTTTTATTTTTTGTTTGTTTTGTTTTGTTTTTTTTTTCCTTAATCCTCTTTCTACTGTTTTATTTCAACCCTTCATTGACGTTTGAGAAGAGGATATGTTACAGATACAGACTTGTGAAAAGGAGCCTACAGTACACATGTAAATACAAATGAATGTACAATGTATATAAGAAAAACTGTAACTACCTCAGAAATGTATGTCAATGGAAAACTATGAAAAGGAATAAATAGATAATTAGAAAAAAATAATAATAACTGATGACCGTGTACTTCTGAGATCTTGAACATTTTTACTTTTCACATTCTGAACTGTGCTGAACTGAAGCGTTTACCCCTTTATACTTTGCATTCTGTACAGATAACACTGATAGGAAAGTAATAAATACAGAGTCATTTAGATACTTTTTTTTACTTATTATATGACCATAAAAATATGACGTGTCTTGTAAATTCTGCCACTGGGTGAAAGACGAAGCAAACCTTTTGCATTTGAGTTAAATAATGTTTTTATTTTTAAATGTATTCTACAGATATTTATATCCACAACTTGACACCAAATATTAAAAATTGCAGTCTTTCAGCCAGATGTACATTCATCTCATTTGAAGCAACATATTCCTTGAATACAATTATCCTTCTAAATTATAAAATAATTTACACCTTAAAACGATGTGTTAAAGATGTCAGTGTGTCTGGTACACAGAAAGATCTTCTTGTAAACGTACAAAAATGAAAAATGATAGAAATATAGATCATCATGACCACGTGTAACTTTTAAATTAAGCTGTAGATCTGTTTACAGGTCTGTTATGTCTGGTGTGTAGGCATCTGTGCAAAAAAGGACATACAGTTGTCACATTTTGCCAGGATTAAGTGCAAGACAAACTTGTGCAGCCTCTTCTTTGCGCTGCTCAATAAAACCAGTTAAGATTTTTCTGTGCTCGAAAAACAGATATTAATCACCATTTGACTTCTTATACATCTGATTATAAATACTTCAGTCACTATTCAATAAGATCCAAAAACCATCTTCCGCCTCTTCATTTTATGTGCAAAGCTTGACACTTAAATAAAAACAAAAAATTTAGATGATAGGTGAGGTGATGCAAAGACTGGACTAACAATGAACTGATTTTATCATTTAAAAGCCTGATATATCAAATCAAACTGAAATTTATTTACAAGCCTGTGGGGCTTTTACAGTCTGTAAAATATACTACACCATGGGTCTGAACGAGGAAAAACTTCCTGCTAAAAAATGACACATCTTAGTATTATTTTATAGCAAAGAATGTTCATTGTAATTTTTGTATTTTAAACACCAGATGTGGTTTAATTCCACTGATTTTAATAATCCATGACAAATGCACAGTTCCATTTAGAAGCACAGAGAAATTTATGATTTGTAAAAATGTAAGTCATAAAGGTTAATATCTTCAGTGGAAGCCATTTGGGTTTGAGATTCACAGATAATGACTGGGGAGTCAGACGGTATCTGAGAAATCATCTAATCCATTGACGTACTTTTGGTCTTTTCATGATGTTTGGCGACAGGAACAAAGCAATAGAAATGAGGGTCAACCTTATTGTTATCTTCGTCTGAAACCGAGGGGAACCGACACCTGCAAGGAATTACTGAAAGAACGCACACCTACATTGTAGGAATTTGAGTTTTTACCTCATTGTGTTTGATTACTGCACCATAAACAATGCATATTCTCATCCATCACTAACATACACTCATTAAATAACACTTTAAAGTCTGGTCATTTTTAAAATGTTAAGCTCTATCTTTATCTCATTTTCCATCTCTTTCTCTGTATTCATCGCAGGATTATCATATGCCTCCATGTGTGTTGTTTGGTTGTCTTCCTCGGATTCTTTCTCATCATCAGCAGCAATTTGACAGCATTTGCAGCAGCAGCAACATTTGGCAGTAATCACACTAACAACTTTATCCCAGGGAGCCAGGGAGTGAGCCCAGAGAGGGAGGAAGTCCCAGGATCGCAGCACGGCGGGCAGGCATCCAGGTTTACGCTTCTGTAGCACGTTGATCACAATAATGAAGATCAGCAAGACGATTAGAGGAACGCCCACACCTACCAGTGCCTTCCAGCCGGCCAGCGACAGGCTGAAGACGAAGAGAGGCAGAAGGAAGAAGCAGAAGATGATGTAGACGGCTGCAAACCAGCGGTAGGAGGCGGTGATGCTTCCTAAGCTCTTTGCCAGCCGGATGGGGATACGAGTGAAGGGGATTGGGTACCACAGGACGATGCCTGTGATGTTGAACAGGAAGTGCACGAGTGCAATCTGCAGAAATAAGGAACAAAGGGAATAAGAGGTGTTTTGTTTTTTTCCCAGATAAGCTTCTTTGCACTTTTTTGTATCAGGTGAAGCATACAACACCCAAAAGAAAAGTGAAAAACTAGTGGACAGCATGGCAAGATGCATGAAAGCATGAAAACCCGAACTCTGTTTTATTTTAACGATTATTGTTGTTTCCAAGGCCTGTAAACACTGCATTTTTATTTTGACCCATTGTCATTTTCTGCAGATAAATGACACATTTTTTTATTTGTTATCTGGAAAAATACAGGAGCAGCTTCTATAAAAAACAAAGATTATTCTCAACCGTACGCAGTAAAAACCTGTGGTCTCTTATTTTGTCCAGAGTTGTATATATTCATTTAGGTGACTGACCTGTAGTGCGTTCCCCAGTGTGTCTCCTGGACTGGCCATAGCTGCCAGGATGGCAGTGGTGGTTGTGCCAATATTGGATCCCAGTGACAGTGGATACGCTCTCTCTATGCTGATGACACCAATACCTACACACACACACAGGAGGATCGTCTTAAAACACACGTCATACACAAACCAGATACTTGTTCTATTTTTATTTTGTCAAGTGTATAGTTTACAATTATTTTGCACTCTGACTGTATTTAATTAATTTTCATCCTTTAAAATGTTTTGCGATGAGATGTTCATGGAAAGTTTGGTATTTATGAAGCAAACTAGATGGTATTGTGATAATGATGATAATAATGATTAATCAATAAATTAATGACCTCACCGACAAGTGGAGTAATAGCAGAAGTAAACACCGAACTGCTCTGCACAACAAAGGTCATTCCAGCTCCGACTATAATGGCAATGTAACCTGTGACCCAGCCGAATGGAAATGGAAAATCTGCACACACACGTCAAGACACAGAGTTAGATACATGCAATATCAGTGTCACAGTGACCAGTTCGATCTGGAACGGCGGATATGTAATACAACGCCTCTCACCCGTGTTCAAGATCTTCTTTATGACTGCAGCGACTTGTCCCTTCAGCATGGAGTTGAGCAGTTTGACGATGAGGACCAGACAGGAGCAGAGCACGAGCAGAGACAGAGCCAGCAGGATCAGACCCACAGCCAGGTCCGGCAGAGCCACGTCCACGAAGAGGTGTTTACCTGAGAACGCACGCACGCACACACACACACACACACACACACACACACGCACACGCACACACACACACACACACGCACACACACACACACACAC
>JAPQRP010000001.1:9975867-9991046 GCA_037367295.1 Apogon hyalosoma | reverse complement strand
TTTCAGTAGATAATGAAACACATCCAGGACATGACATGTTGAAACTGTCAAGAATTTAGTTTTGTTGTTTTTTCTTAGTAACAATGAACAAAAAAAAAAAAAAAATTAAAAATGTGTTTGTGTCTGTTTGATGCAGCCACGCCTTCTGAAACACAAAAAAAGATTTTTATGCAAATATTTCATGATAATATTTCAGACTGTGTAAAATTTTAAGGATGTCCGAAAACTTTTTTCCACCACTGTGCATTATATGGACTAAATATCATCTGAAATGAACGTTTGTTTCCAACAGTACAACAAACTATGACATGATCAAAAACAAATTAATTTTAGCAAAAAAAAAAAAAAAAAGGTTGGGGACCACTGGATGAAGGTGTAATGTAGAGGCAATGTACAGCATTAATTAATTAAACCACTAGAGGGCGTAGGTTTGCTTTGAGACTTCAACTTTCAAAATAAAACATCCTGTACAAAGCTAGATAACCTCATGAAGCCAAATACATTTTCAGTGTTGTATCAGTTAGTGAAGCGTAACTAATATGCATTAAAAAAATTACAAGCTGATATTTTACTTTCTGTAACGTTTGAGGACTTGATTACGTTTATAAGACAATGTAACATTTTCACTTCCGGGTTACGTCAACATTAGCTGGAGCAATGACATTGTATGAAGTAGTACACAAGTCAGTGATCCAACTCATCCGTGCATCATTTCACATGCTCTGAAAGCTGAAGTGAGTACTGGCATTGCCGACACCATGTCGACCCCCACCTCGGGTTTCACGGAGGAGCGACAGCGCGGAGGAGCACAGGTGAACAGCCTCCGATAAGTGGCGTTAACCGACAGGATGCTATGCTAATGTGCTAGCAGGTTGGCTAACTTTGGATAAACTGCTGACCCCTAAGCCTGTCTTTGGAAACGGAGAACCACCTGCTGGTTGAATCTGTTTAGTTTGTCTTAGAAGTGGAGCTGTGTGTGTTTTTGTTTGTTTAGACCTTAGTGTTTGTTGCCTGTGCTGACTTGCAGGCTGCAGTGGGCATTGACTACATCCCCACAGAGGAGGAGAGGCGTGTTTTCTCAGAGTGTAACACAGAGAGCTTCTGGTACAGGTGTAAGTTTATGTCCAACACATTAAGGTCAGAGCACATTTTAAGCTCAGACCTTGACAACATGCTGTCTTTGTGCTTTCTTTACAGCTGTGCCCTTCACTGTGATCAGCATGGGTATCACTCAAGTCCTAGTGTCTAGAGGTAATAATAAAACAAACAACAGCAACAACAAAATACCATGTACATCATTCCCTGACATGAGTGTGAACAGGTTTAACTTAAGAACGACCCTGACCTGTTCATCGTAGGAACCCTGTCTGCATCTCCAAGATTTGGATCTCTACCTAAAATTGCCTGTAAGTACATGGTCCTGGTTGGACACGTTGATGGTTTTAATGCTCCCTTATACTTCACTGATAGTTTTCTCATTTTTTTGACTGACTGATCAATCAATCAATCAGTAACAATAATTGTGTTTAAATGCTGTATAAATAATTTAGAAATACTCATAAATATTCTTTGAATGGTGCAGTAGGTGTCACTATATAGCTGTGTTCACGTAATATATTTGTGTGTTTGTGGTTAACATACAGTATATAGTAGTTTCCAACAGAAAAACAACACTCATACATTTCATTGTGCAATATATAAACTGAGTGATATGTTTCTATGTAATACAACAAAAAGGATTTGTAACTTACTTGATTAGAAAATAAAATTCATCTGATCTAGGGCCATGTGGATATATCAGGGTTTTCTTTACAATTATAAGAAATAGTCACTGCGCCATAGCTGTTTCAGACATTTAAGACAAATATGGATAGAATGCATTTTTATAGTCTTTTAGGTGTTGATTATATAGTAACGATGATGCACTTTATATCATTTTTACAATATATTGTGTATAATTTATTGAAAAATGTAGCATTATCCTGTGGCAGGACACTCACAACTCCCACCCATGAGCCATAAACCTCCCATAACTTTTATCTTCATAAATTGAGAGCAATTGGACAGTTTTTATTTATATAATATAGTGTAAAGTTTTTGTAGTTGAGGTTGCCAAAATCTCACAAGCAAAGCACCTAACATCCCCAGAAAGAAAGAAAAAACTCAGTAATTAATTGTATGAGCAATAAATTAAAAATCTGCTAAAAGTGTTTGTCAGATTTGAGGTTTAGATGTTTCTCTTTGTCATATGACAGAAAACACCTGCATTGCTGGTTGAATTAAAAAAAATCAGTGTCATTGCATAACCTTTGGATGTGGGAGGTTACATTGGTTTTTGTACTAATTGTGATATATTAATGTATTATGTGGCAAATTATTGAACAGATTCATCTTTAATGGAAAATAGAAAATTCCTTATTTATATTTTGCTCTAAATAAATTGTAAATGTAAATATTCATCTATAACATGTCACTAACAATGCACTTTACAAATCTATCATCCACCTTTCAATCACCCTTTGACACCAGTTAGTGGTTTGAAGTTTGGATTAATGTTTTATTTCAAAATACCGTATGAACTCTTTATATTAGTTTCCATTTTAGTTTCAGGAGAGGTTGCTCACCTCTCCTATTTAAACAAAGCTGAATATTTGTGGTGGCACATTTCTGAGTGCGTTTGTCTCTTCAGTTGCTGGTTTCTGTGGCTACTTGGCTGGAAAGTTGTCATACATGAAGACATGCCAGGAAAAGTTCAAGAGATTAGAGAACTCTCCTTTGGGAGAAGCCCTCAGACAGAGGACTGGACTGCCACCACAGTAGTGAGTTTGACAAACACCAGATTTCACCTGTGTTAAGGCTGTTTTATTGGACCTTTTCACTCCTTTCTGTGTCTTCTATCCCGTTGTCACTCTTTACCAACAGTCTCTTTTATTATTATTTTGTTCCTCAGTTCCAAGGGTCCTCAGTCAGAGCTGAGTGATCCAGACACCCAGTCATTTGACAGCATGTTCCAGCCAGCCGAGTCCCAAAGTCAGACTCTTGCCCACGACAAAGATTATGGATATGGGTACAATTCAGAACCACAGATGCAAATGGGGAGAGATGATGACTTCAGTGCTCCAGGTACAACCTAAATCCACTGTATGAGCTTTTCAAACATGAAATAATCTACCGTTTTGTAACTGCATGTGAAAAAGGTATAGTAGTTCATTCAGTGTGATTCGTGTATGTGTGTGTAGAACAGTAAATTTGTGGATAAAATGTATTTTGGTTTAAAATTTCCAACCTATACCCCATACAAAAGAAGTATGTGGGTTTGTATCCAGTAAGTCTGATTTGGATATGCAGTAGCTTCACACTTAAAATACAAAGACATTGTACCCTGGGCTTCATAAATGCAATAGAAGCATGAGTTTGTGTCCTTAAATGACATTTTACCACATCTGTCTCATACTGTAATGTTCATCCCATTGCTCCTAAGTTTTACTGTACAAATCCAGCCATAGTGTACATTTAGAACCCATTTAATTGTCCTAGTTCATGTACATTTTCCTTCATGCACTAATGTGTTTCAGTCCAAGCACAAGTGGAAGAAGAGCAGCCCAGGAGGAAGCCCATACTCTATGAAGACCTGAGGCTCAAGAACAGAGAGAACTATGAGGTGACGCTCACTCAGAAGGCTGAGACCCTGCTCAAACCCCAACCTCAGAAAGAGTCAGAAAAACCTCAGAAAGAAGGTGGGTCACCAATCACAAACTGTTGATGGGCTGTGGAACGAGTATATTGTCTCTGATGTCCTTTTATAAAGTATTGCTTTAACTTTCTCATGTTGTCTCTTATTTCACAGTGAAGAAGAACATCTATGGAGACACCTGGGAAGAATGAGTTGAAATGTCTTAAAGGAGTGATATTTAGCTTTTTTAAATGGAATTGTGCATTTTAAAACATTTCCCTGTGGTCTACATAAAGTGTAAATGCTCTGCTTGGGTCTGAAGTCTTCATTATTCAACTGCACAGGTCCATCTTCAACAATATTTTTGAGTAATGACACGAAAAAGGTTGTTTTGAGCGCTGGACCTTTGAATGCACGACCCCACCCCCTTCTGGGTTGTTGACTGTGCGCTCTGTCCCATTGAGCCACTTGAGTTTATTAATGCAAACAACTGAACATTTTAGGTAATCGCCTTGAAGTTTGGACATTTTCAGTATGGACTACAACTGCTGTTGCTGGCAAACAATTATGTCGTACTCAAAGAAATGTTTGTCGGAAGTCTTGACCTTGTATGTGTAAATGTCATGACGTAACTAGTTGTAAATGTAACAAATTAAGAGAATTGAAAGTGGTAGAAATCCGCTCAATTTTTGCTGGAATGAATTTTTTGCAGCACCTGGAGGGTTCAAATTCAAACTTTATGAACTTTCAGAGTCCAAATATACAAATAAATGAACCAAAGACTAATAAAAGTGGGTTTAGAAAAATATGACCCCTTTAAGCATTTGGCATTGTTGATGTTGTGGTACATAAGCAGCGCAGTAGCCATTTTGCTTCTGTTTCAGGTGCCATGGTGACATGAGGTTCAGTATGTTTGCAAGTGATTAAAGTAAACCAAATCAGTTTATTAAAACTTTACTGTTCACTGGCAGTAATTTTTCTCCCATCCTCTTATTGATGTCTTGACTGTTATCAGTGAAATTAGTGTGCACATAAAGGCATGGCTGATAAATCTTTTTGTTTATAATCAACAGTTTATTATGTTTATAGTTAGAGTAGAGCTTTAACAACAGATGTGTTGATAGCTGACCATATTTACACCCCTTAATTGAACATGCAGTGCAAATGATTACTTTGTCCTGATATTGAATTTATTACAGACACAACATTTATATGTATGAAAGGAAGCAAATAGTGCAAAACACTCTGTATAAAAAAAGGCACGTATAAATACAAAAAATGCAAAATATTTGAACATTCAAAGAAATGTCACTTAGTTGAACTGGCAGACAAACTTCAAATAAAGGAGGCTAAAGCAGTGCCAGTGTGTTCATACCTGTGCCATTGCTGTACCACTGAGAAATAGGAATATTTCTTTTAAAAGTATGATCTTTATGGCTGGAATGTTTTTAAAACATAAATGACTATCAAGAGTCAACAGTTGACTGAGTAAAGTGGTTGGAGCTGGTGCCAACAGCATGTCCCGTTGTGCAGTGTCCATGAGTTGGCCCTTGGCCATATGCTAAGGCATATCCATAAGGGTTGAGAGGTGGTGTTGGACTGGACAGAGCACCGGTATAGTCCGGCCAGCCTTCGTACATCACAGCTGTTGTATCGCCAGTGCTTAGGTTGGACAGTGGAGCATAAGCCTGCACAGGATAGGACCCAGGTGTTGCATTTATTTGTGGAAGAAGTGTCTTCCTCCTCTCTTCTGTGGAAGCAGGGACAAACATCACATCACTGACGCTCCTTAACAACCTGAAAGGCATCATCTTCTCCAGGACAGATGCCCGGGCTTCAGACATGTCCACGAGAGAAAACCATCCTTTACCATACATCCAGCCAACCAGGATGGCTATGATATTACAGGGGAGCACAGTGTGGGGAATAAGGATGGCTGTGATTATCAGAAACACCCACGGGAGAGCCATGGTGGGAAAACTGACTCCACACAGAAATCCTTTAGTCATCCGTGTATGCATAGTAGTTAGAGCCACACAGGACAGAGCTGTAGGAACCAGGCCCTCAGTCTGGTCGGTCTCATCCAGTAGAATATCCAGAAAGGCATAAATTAAGCCTGTGGTGGTGGACAGCAGGATGAACAAGAAGAGGAAACGGACAGTGCCGAAACCTTTCTCCAAACTGCCACTGAGGCACACCAGAGCTGCGATATTCAGGAGAAGCTGGACGAAGGTTCTGTGATAAAACGGGTAAAGGAAGAGCTTGTGCAGGTGTCCATTCACAAAAACACTGGCACCAACACTGAGGACTCCTTGGGTTAGGTCCAAATATGTTTGGACACCGAACAGCACAAACGATAATAGGACCACTGTCAGAATCCCACTCGTGGGCACAGGAGCCAAGTCTTTAAACACTTGAGAGATAATTTTAAGGCTCTCAGTTCGTATCATCTTTACCAACAGTGTCTGATTTTAACAGTAGCTAACTCATCCAACTCAACAAGCTAACATAAAAGAACTTGATGTGGTTAGTGTTTCCCAAACCACATTTGTCTCGACCAACTAGCGTAACCACTTTAAAAAATATATTTCTAATGGGAAAAAAACAAAACAAAAAACCTGAGGCTCTTATACCTGCATAGTGCTAACTTTCCCTCACTTTATTGACGGCGACATGTATGGAAGCTGAAAGTTAGCCAACAGGCTAGGTAGAGTAACAATTTCCGGGTCAGCTTTTCATAATAAAAGACTGATTTTGCTTATTATCAGTAGTAGTAGTAGTATCGTCATAATAATAACAAAATTATTATTATTATTATTAGGGTTCGATGTTAGGGTTAGCCCTAACCCGAAGAAGAAGAAGAAATTCTACTGCACAAAATACAAAACCCTAAAGAAAATGTTCTCGGTCATGAGTGGGCTGAATCTTTTTTTTTTGTGTGTGTGTGTGTGTGTGTGTTCTACTAAAACAATTACAGTTGATATGCTATAGTTATGCATTGTTTTACATATACATTTTACTCAATTGAGCAGAAATTATTGTAAGTATATTACATTATTTAAAAAAAAAAAATCATTGCAGGTTCAAGACATAGTTAAACGTTTGTGTTTAGCCCAGAGTTTAAATCACATTGAAGGAAATTATACTTTAATGTTTATTTATTTATTTATTTATATTTTTTAATCACATGTCAACAATTCTCAAACGCCCACAGCAAAAGTGTATGGTTAAATATCACGCCTATTATTCTTACTGACGTTTTATATGTAAATACTTAACCAGCTTTATTTATTATGTGTGTGTAATATTGTGAATTAAAAGACGGACAGTTGACGTAACACGCACGCCCCTTCTTCCGGTGTCGTACGGTAACTGCGGCGGATGTTGATGTTTTGTTTCTGCTTGCTGAACGATGTGAAACTATATCGTCTCTGGGTCGGGCTGGTATTCTGTGGTTGTCTTCGCTGTTCTCTTTGTACTCTTTTCCCAGTAAGGTTTCGCTGTTCGTCGGCATCGTGTCTATCCCGGTGTCTGTCCCGGGAAGCGCGAGGCCGAGTCTTGAGATGATGGAGGACTTTGACGAGATCTACGAAGAGGAGGAGGAGGAAGAAGAGGACGAGGACAGGGCCGCGGAGGAGCAGCTCCTCAAATACGCTCCGGACCCGGTGGTGGTGCGAGGGTCCGGCCACGTCACTGTGTAAGCCCCTGACAACTCTCACGACTGTCGAACGAGGAGTGTACCGTGACCGTGAAGCGGAGAGCGCCTGCGGTATCGGTTGAATTCAGGCTGCTAGCTAGGTTAGCCGCCGCTGGTGACCTAGCGAAGCCTGTTAGCCTCTAAGTTAGCAACCAGTAAGCTAACTCTGCTAGCAGGGAGGAGTGGCTAACAAGATTTGCTTTCGTTTTTTACCACAGTACTTGCTTAAATAGTTTGGTGTCTTTGCTGTTTCTACGGCTCAAAGTCAAATACCAGGCAGCGAAAATAAATCCATAAAAGTAGTCGGGCTTAGTTATAAGGTTAGTATTAATGAGACTTCACATTCCAGTCCTCTGGCATTTACAGCTCAACACAAGCTGCGAAAAAGCACATTTTGCGATTTTCTCCATCAACAGTTAATGACCAGCTGTCAAACCATCAGTTATTTTTATCTACCTTGATGACAGACTGTTGCTAAATCACGAAGTACTGCTTTTTGAAGCACAATAGAGTCTTCTGAGTCTACACAGGTACACCTTCACATTTATATATGGTCTTTTCCCCAGTATGTGGCATAGAAACATAGCTGAGTATTTAACACGCACAGACATTTTAATTTGTGAATGTACTGTACATAAGTGTACTTTTGTAATATAATGTGTGTTACTGTTGTAATGACACATAAAAATCCATATATTTTGTGACCAAGTAAAAATGGTTTGTCTCCTGGAAAATGGCTTTGTAAATGTAAAATCATATATGTGTATTCAAGCCAGTTGGTTAAACAGGAAACTGAAAGTTTTTTTTTTATGTTCCTCACATACAGGTTTGGGCTTAGTAACAAATTTGAGTCAGAATTTCCTTCTGCGCTCACTGGAAAGGTAAGTCCCTGGTTTGATATATGAATACACTGACAATAAACTTTACCATAATTCTGGAGGGTCTCAAGAGCATCTGTCTTGTCTTTGTATCTGCATGTTTTTAACTGGCCAGTTTGGTACCTACAGTTAAGGAATAGTGCCATCTCGACATTAAATATCTTTTTTCTTTGAAATTTTTTAAAGTCAGGAGGGACTGATTTAATTCACGTTGCTAAGCAGTTACATGTCACACCAGTTCTAATTGCATTTGATGTGCTATATGTACACATTTTCATCCTTTTGCATGTTATTCAACACCATTTGATGGCATGTCAGTGTGCACCAAGATCTCCAGTTTACATATCCATAACCCCTAACCCTAACCCCTAATGCTAGCCACTAATCGTGTGTTATTTTACGCAGTGTGAACATATGTATGGAACGCTTATAATGCGTACAGATGACATGCCAATCAAAAGTGGCGTGTCATCTGTACGCAATTCATGATATCACGTTGCGAATATGGTTCATCTTATCATGTACACTAAATACTGAATAGCTATCCATGGCATACACCGCTTTTCCATAAATACTTAACCTCTGCATTAATCCAACATCACATCTGATAAAATTTTTTATTTGTTCCTGTTTGTGTGTAACCTCAGGTTGCACCAGAGGAATTCAAAGCCAGTATCAACCGTGTAAATAGCTGCCTGAGGAAGACGCTGCCAGTGAATGTGCGGTGGCTCCTGTGTGGCTGCCTCTGCTGTTGTTGCACATTAGGCTTCAGTTTGTGGCCTGTCATCTGTCTCAGTAAGAGGGTGAGAAATCCACAAATCTTCTCACATTGTCTTTTACCATTAGCATCCCAGTGCTAATGTAAAATAGAAACACCTCAATATACTGTGTACCCAGATCAGCTTACAGCTCAAGGAGAAAGTTTATCTGTGGACTTTGATGATTTGATGAATATGCTTTTTCCCTAAATGTTATGCTTCAGACAAGAAGATCTATAGAGAAGCTTCTGGAGTGGGAGAACAGCAGACTCTACCATAAGGTGTGTAAGGACGTCATAATTACACTAAGTCCGAAAAGAATAATGCACTGATGTTTATGAAAGTTGGTAGGTGGTTGGACAGAGTGAATATCCAGATGTGATTCAAGTTTGGTGCACAACAGATCACAAAAAGTTGTAGCAGTCATTATTACATATGGAAATGTCTCTCCCAGGGCTGGGTTTCCCCCCCGCTCTCCAGTGCATTAAATTGGTATGGTGTTAAGAGAAGATGTACCTTATTAAGTAATTTTATTTTTTTTAAAAATCTCCTATTGCTGTTTGTCTTCTTACAGTTGTGTTTGCATTGGAGACTAAGCAAAAGGAAGTGTGAAACCAACAACATGATGGAATATGTAAGTATCTTTAGCTGCTACTGTTTGAGCTGTCTCTTTGTTTTTGGGTGAAATTGCCCCAAAACAACCTTTAAACTAGGTAAAGTTCACTGTATGACTAAGGTAAAAGGACTTCTGTTGTGGCATGCTGCTTCAGATGACACAAGATGATAAAATATGGACAGTTTGAGCAGTTCATATCTAAGTGGAAAGGCTTATCAAAATATATAAATACACAGCGGTTTATGGTGCTTAGCAGGACAGCTGGAAATCTAAGGTTAGCTGATATTATTTATTGGTTATGTGCTAGAACAACCTTTTGTCTCAAAGTCATCTGCCAGTAATGCATGTTTGTATATTTGTGATTGGTTAAGACATTAGCTAACTTTTACCAGCATAAGCATTGCTGGTTAAAAAAAAAAAAAAAAAGTAGTTTTTACCTTGAGTTTTGTATCAGGACCTGCATTTTATTAAAGGACAATTCCAGATACAGTGAGGAGTGACTGTCACTCTAATCACTGCCTTAGTATAGTTATTTAACACTTGGTTCACTTTATGGTATTTCTTTACCTTTAACAATGTATCCTATAGTACATTCTCACATTATGTGTTATGTAGATCTCTTTCTGGATGATACAGTGAGCTAAATACCTGACACATCAAAGTACTTGATTCCACTGACGCCAAAGTTCTGTAAACCTGATGCTGGCAGAAAGCAGTGCAGCACATTGATCTGAAACATTTTCCTGCAGTGGACCAGTCCTACACAACCTGAGTCAGTAAAGTGATATCCACTACAGGAGAAGTGATATAGTTATATCTCTGACTGACAGATTCTTAAAATTAAAAAAAAAATCGTCTTATATTCAAGTCTGACATAACACTAACGGCCTTTTTTCTTCTCATTTGCAGGTAATTCTAATAGAGTTCCTACCTAAAATCCCCATCTTCAGACCGGACTAGCTTGACTGCAGCTGATGTTAAACCTCCACTGCTGCCCAGTTCTGTCTAAAACCACAAAGGCTGTTGAGCTCCTGGATAAACTAATCCCTTCTTAAAATACTCCAGTATTTTTGTTTACAGGGTATAATCCATTCTCCCTCTTTTCTCTTTGACTCGTCTCACGTACACCCTCACCACATCTTTGTTTACAAATCCAGCATCCCCACACTATTTTTTGAAGTGATTTTTACCTTTGAACTTGAACTGGCTGGGCGAACTTGCACATTGTCAAGCCTCGCTAACCGCAGCAACTGATAGGATGTCAGTAGAGAACCAGCCATGGGCGGCATTGTCGATTATGGAACTCGATCTGGAGTTGGGACTCGAACTGAGTTCTGTAAGCTACAACTGGAATTTTTTTTTTTTTTTTTTTTTTTTTGACTTTTTTTGTTCTCGAAACTGAAGCACATGGCACAGTACCATGAGGAAAACACTTTTCAAATGTTAACCTACTGTCACGCCGCCAACTTCACCTGCAAAAATACACCCCAGTGCTTTTGTAACAGTTGGTTTGGTGCTCTAGATCAGTACTAGAGGCTGTGGAGGTGGAACTCCTAAGGAACTTTCATCCAAATCCAACTCTGTAGCAGACAGACTAATCTTACGGGAATGTGTTTGGCAAGTGTCCACCGCAGCTGAACTTAAAAATGTCACTTTTCTATATCAACTACCAGACATCCTTATTCTCCTCCCTCCTTTCATATCTCTGCACACTTCACTGTGCATTACCCTAACCCAGTGACAATCACTCAGTCTGACTGTACTCTCTATAGTGTGAATGGGTCTTAATGCTACACAGTGTACCTGGAACCATGTATTTTCAGTTTGTGTGTCCAGGTGATGAAGTGGCTGCCTAGCAACTGCTTCTGAGTGGCAGTGGAAAAAGTGAGTTGGACTGAAGGCCACTGATGTTGAAGAAATGAAGCCTATTTTTTTTTTTTTTCTTCTGTACTATCCCGAGTTTTGTTTACGGTCGTGTTGGAAAAGGCTGCAGTTAATGTTTGCAGAACTGTTCACTGTGTTTGTTGAGTCTGAGAGAAACGAGCAAAAAAGAAACATCAGACATTAACACACACTTTTTTACTCTGTAGTGCAGGGTTCTGTCTGAAGTATTTCTTTGCCTTTTGTTTTAGTAATTTATGCATGTATGAATGGGCTTATAATGTATCCCCAAATAGGCCTGTAATGGGTTTTTGTTCCCTATTTTTTTTTTTTTTGGGTAAACAATTGGTTATCCCTCTATTGTGGCTATGGTCATGGTTAAACACTAAAGCACACTATTGTTTTATCCTTAATATCTTTTTTGACCTCTCTCCTTATCTCCTGACCTTGTGCTCAAGCCAAGGATGTTCATTTGTTTTGCCTACAGTCTGATTGTTTCCATTCAGAGATCTGGAGTAGACACATGGAGAGTTAAAAGTTAGCTCAATGGTTTAGAACTGCACTGAATACAGCCTCAGATCATGGACACAGAGCTGTACAGGGTTGATAATAAAAACGGCTAACAGGCTAATGTCACAAATGTCTAAAATTGACCACAGGCTAAAAAGTAGGTAACATGGTGTATTTGTGTTGAATCAAACCTAGAAATTTGTCAGTGACAATGCAAAGATGAATGAAATGGTATAGATACTGCATTTTTTACACTGTTTTATTTTGGGAGGTGGTCATGACTACATGAAATCCATGTTGTGAAGAAGTCCCTCAGTGTTCGCTCACTCAGCTCTGGTGATTTTTATGGGTCACACTCAGGGGATCAAACTAGATAAACACAAAAATGTAGCATTGGAAAATCTCACTGTCAGGTATGTTCAAAGCCCACACATGCTGTGGTTCAATACACAAATAACATGTTACTTGAATAATTATGAAATTATGTATCTGGAGTTTTGGAATTTAATGATGCCCCTAAGAAAAATCACTCTGTGGTCTTCTCATTTTGGTAGTGAAGGAAGCACATTTCTCCACGAAGCTCAGAGTTGTGTTGGTTTATGTCAAAAAACAAAGACTTGATCACCAGTGCATTGCCTATTGGTTCATTAGACACTTTTCTACATTATTGTCTGTTCTATGTAAATCAAGGCATAAGGCCATATGCAGATATTTCTGGTGTGAGTATGTATGTGTGTGCACGGTGTATGCAGATGCAAATGTTCTCCATAGATCTCAGACTGTGATTGAACCCTGCACAGAAAATGAGTCCTTTTTTTATATGTATTCTTGAGTGTTTGTGTGTCTGAGAGAGAACGATATATGTACATATGACTCATGAGCAGGTGTATGTACAGTAATAAACTACCAATAAACAAGGCTATGGGCATCCTCCTATTGAACTGAGGGTCAGTTTATGAACTCAACCGCTGAGGCCTGTAAATTGTTTGTCTTTTGTTTAAATAATATGCATTCCTTCAGTACTTAAAGACAATTTGCCCCTTCTTGCTTCTGGCCTTGTGTTTCCTGAAAAACTTACGATGTGTTCATGCTAGAGCCTGACCGATTAATCGGGCCGATTATAGTGTATCACCGATGAATCAACATCGGTCAATATGTAACCAATATATTAACTTTTTTTGCTGTGTCAAGATTCTGTCGCTCTGCTCTTGTGTCTGTGCTTCCTGAAGAGTTAGAGGAATCATAAAGCGTGTTCACTTTCAGTGTCACTCCAACAATCACTGACTGCTACACTGCCGACAATCACAGGCCACTACCCCGCTTCGACAATCACTGGTTGCTACACCGATGTCGATCACAGGCCACAGTCCCTTGCTCTCACAATCACGTACTGTTAACGCTGTCCTGCGACAAATTCATATTTCACCGCCGACAATCACTGACCACCATCCCCCATTCTAGCAGTCTTGGACCACTATCCCCCTGCTCTGACAACTGCGAACTGTGATCTCCCCACACACAGTCACAGACTGCGACACCCACCATCACCACACACACACACAATTACAGACCGCTATCCCCCTGTCTTATGAACTGTCCACCCCTCATCCATGCACTTCCTGTGTACCTCACAATTTCATTCTGCAGGTACGCCTGGGTATTAATACTGCATATTAATTGGCGCTTACATTTAAAGAATGATTTACCAACTAATTTTTATGTCACTATATAAAATATAGACTCCCATATTTTCCCAAAAGTCTGCTCTCCTCAGCATAAAAACTACCACATCTACAACCTGTGGTTCCACGGGTCACTTACTGGTCTAATATAAGACTATTATACAGCGTTTGAAAGTTGTGTAAATTATCTTTGTGAGATAAAGATGCAACTGTTCATCCACATGTCCACCATTATCTAATATAAGACTATTATATCCTGTGTATATCAAGGTTCTTATTTCATATATCAGCTGATATATCAGTTATCGGCCAGTGCATCGGATATCGGCTTTTTTAGCCCCCAGTATTGGCCCCAAAAATCCCATATCTGTCGTATTCTAGTTCATGCAGAAAAACCTGTAGAGAAAAAAAAAAAAAAACTCTCAAAACTCAAGGTCCTGTTGCAGTGGTGACAGTCTGTCCAAATGTCAGTCAAACATTTGCACTGTGTTTTTTTTTTTTTCTAAAGAAAAGATGTCCTCATATGCAAATATTTCATCAGCTTTGGTCCAGTTATCCAGGCTGAGAATATGTTGAGTAAAAACAGTTAATCCCAGGTCTGGTCTTCCTCCTTTGAAATGAGTACTTACTTCTCTAGATGACAATGTGTTTTACTATCAGTATCATAGTGTGCATTTAGTCTTTTAATCCACACTGGACAATATGATACGACAGTTCATTGCATGTTGTCATGATTATTCTATAAAAACATTCTAAATACTAGTTTTGATGTTAGATATAGTGTGCTATTAGACCTGAAGGAAAAAGAAAGATACTTAGTGACATAATTTATTCCCTCTGCCTCTTATGTAATCCCTCTAATCATCTACCCTGGAGCACTTTACCACAGATCCCACAGTACTGCGTTTCATCAACATTATCACCCTGTTATTTGTTTTTCAAGTATGTGTCCAAAGCAGCCTGTGCACCTTTCAGATTGCAACACGTGTAAACAAAGCAGGAGTCATCGTCCGTCTGGACAACCATAAACATACTTAACCTCAAAAGGCAGCAATAAGACCCCGCTGGTTTCGGATCCTGGTCGTAGATGTGAGCCAGGATGGGGTTTGTTCACGTTGCTGTGTTTGCGCTCGGTCTCCTGTCTGTTGGACGCTCGGCTCCTGTGACGAGCTGTGAGACTCTGACCCAACAGCTCGATATCCCAGACGTAGACCAGGTAAGATGTTCCACTCGTTACCCGTCCGTCACCGTTTCTGCTAGTTAACACCAGAACCGTCAGTGGGTCAAATGTACCCGCAGCTGTGCGTTTCTCTGTTTTAATAAAATATTGAAGCATCCCAGGTTTGGACTTTTCCTAAAATTGTTGTGATGCACTCCCCGATGTCAAATAAAGACAGATTTATTGGGAATACTGGAAAATACCTGATTTTCACATAAAAACATAAAATGCAGAGGATAATATTATCAGAATTGGTGATAAATCA
>JAPQRP010000001.1:9952444-9975767 GCA_037367295.1 Apogon hyalosoma | reverse complement strand
TGGTGGGCCCACAAGGCGACGAGCCCATGTAGCCGGTTCGGGCTGGGCCCGGCCGGACCCCATGGGCGAAGGCCCGGTCACCAGGCGCTCGCTCACGGGCCCCAACCCCAGGCCTGGCTCCAGGGCGGAGCCCCGGTGACCCTCCGGGCTGGGTACACAGGTTCTTGTTTTTCTTCTTCATGAAGGGTCTTCTGAACCGTTCTTTGTCTGACCCTTCACCTAAGACCAGTCTGCCATGGGAGACCCTACCAGGGGCAAATGCCCCCAACAGCAGAGCTCCTAGGGTCATTAGGGCTCTCAAACTCCTCCACCAGGATGAGGGGACGGTTCTGGGAGGAGAGCTAAAAAGTCAAAATTCTAAGATAAAAATTCATAATTATGAGGGGGAAAAAAAGGTCAAAATTAAGAGATAAAAAGTAATAATTATGAGCTAAAAAGTCAAAATTATAAGATAAAAAGTAATAATTATGAGCTAAAAAGTAAAAAAAAAAAAAAAAAAGATAAAAAGTCAAAATTTAGGTAAAAAAAAAAAATCATAATTATTAGATAAAAAGTCAAAATTGTGAGATAAAGAGGTTGTTTGGGCATGTGCAGAGGATAGCCCATGGGCCCAGAGGAGGCTGATGTGAAATTGGGGAACATCCGTTTTGTTCCTATCTCAGCTCCCTGAGTAGATATAGACATGAATTAGGTGTCAATTTCCACGTTTTTAAGGTTAAAGCATTCACTGAAGACCAGACTGAGCAGTGAAATCCAATATTTCATCCTTTCTACAGTACATAGTATTTATGTAATAAAACACATGTAAATATGATCACTTCATTTGAAGCCTAACCATGTGCAAAATAAATAGTTGTATTTAAAAATAAAATTAAGACAAATACATTTGAAGGAAACTAAACAATTTTTGCTTAAATAATAAATGAAGAAATAAAAACTGGTTTATCTTCTAAGTCTGTTTCCATTGTGAACAGACCCCATTCTAGTGTTTGTTATTTCTTATTCTCTTCATGTAATACAATTTTTAAGCTATTTTATTGCAGAGGACTTCATGATACACAGCTGGATTCCTGCACTTATTTACATGTACAGAGAGGTTTAGTGGTTCAGAAGTTAGATCAGTCAGTGGCTGTTTAAGATATGCCTTTGTTAGTCCCACAAGGGGAAAATGAGTTTTTATGTTTTAACTGAAGTGTTAAAGTGAGGTTTTCTCCCTCAAAGACCTAAACAACCAAATCAAACTTTATTTATATAGCGCCAAATCATAACAAAAGTTATCCCATGACACTGTACATACAGAGTATACAGAAATACAATTTACAGAAACCCAACAGAATCCTCCACTGGTGAACAAAAGCATCCACTGGACTAAAATGTTTAATAAGTTTTGAACCTCAAATCCTATCAATACATATAAATAATGTATGTAAAATGCAGTTTCTGAACTTTTCAGCTGTCAGATGTGACCCATTTGGATGTTCAGAGGCTCCATAATGAACATGGAAACACCATCATCTTCTGCAACACTGACTGACCAATAAAACCCATGGAGTTTGACAAATAACAGTGGTTGTGGACACTTGTTTTTATGTTCAGTTAATAATTACTGAAAAAGCTACTTTTTCTTCTGTTTTTTCTGTTCCGATATAATAACCTTATCAAGTATATGAAAAATACAGGAAAACAGCTGATTAATACTAAAAAATGCCAAATAATACAATATAATATAATAACTAAAAAGGATAACATTATTTTTAAAAAATTAAAAAAAAAAAAAAAAAAGGCGATAAATTACTTAAGTTACATGGAGAAAGAGTCATTTACAAGACACTGCAAAAATAATTCTGTGCGAGTTGAAAATTAACCATAATTTATTTTTTGTAGTGATTATTTAATGGTTAATTTTTACATTTTTTTTTTTTTTTTTTTTTTTTGCTTGTCACTGCTGTGACTATTTGAAATAGTCTGAAAAACACAGGTCATCATTAATGATTTTATTTATTTATTTATTTATTTATTTATTTTTCATATTGTTTTGTTCATCGCTGGAAACATCTCATCAAAATCAATTATAAATCAGTTCACAAACATGTCAAAGAGAGTATCAAGAAGTCTTGCAACTCGATGTCCCATCTTGGCCTCCAATAAAGAGTTAAGGGCACTGAGTCCCTCTGAAGGAGTGATGTTGTCTGGACATATTTCTGTAAACACACACAGAAAACACACGGCTATGAAAAACTGAGCTCCTCACGCAGGCAGGACAGGCGTCAAAAAAAGATTGTACGTCATATCGACCGAATCTTATCGTGATGAGGGAGAGGAGACTTTGCTGGGTGTAAACATATATGTTTTACGTAGTTTTAATTGAAATTGTAGGAAAGACAGTGATGTAAATGAGTGAGTTTAATGCATTTGAACAGAAGTGTGTCCTGTCAGTTGTTCTTGGTAAATATGACAGCCGGATCTGCTTGAGGCTCGTCGGCCAATTGCTTTAAATCGCAGAATGTTTGTTGTTACATCAAATGAAAGAGGATAAAAGTGGCAAATGCAACTGGCAAATACATTAACGGAGACATTTTCGGTACTTCCTGAAGTCTCTCTCCACTCTAGTGACAACATCATCATCTTGTCTGAGTCTGAACAATTAGTGTAAAATCTGGAAAAATATGAAGCGTGTAAAGGAATTTCAAAAACTCACATTAGACGTCAACAAACCGAATGTGCCTGAAACCCCTTCAATCAAGCTTTTATATTTAAAATATAATGAAGTAACGTAAAAGAAGTCACAATGTCAGTGTCCAATTGGAAAGGAAGGGGCAATGTTTTTAATGAGTTTTGTTAGCCAGCACTATTACTGAATTTTTCACGTCTTGTTGCATGATTTGTGTGTTTTCTTAAACTCATCCATCAAAATTCATGCAGAAGATGATGTTTATGAAGAATATTCATATTTTTTGTATTTTGTATTTATTTACTGACAGGACAGTGCGTATTGGCATTAGCTGCAAAGAAGAAGAAGATGAATGCACCAGATTTACCAGAGAAGCTAATTTCCATCTGTTGTCCTGGACGAACGACCGACATAATAAAACACAGCATAGATTATGAAGTACTACTATACAGGAAGGAAACCATTAAACATGACAATATGGGAAAGTTCGCACAGACTGAACGATTACAGCCCAACACATGAAAAGGGGCTTACATTCTAAAAGTACAATAACATTTCCTAGAATCAGAATAAGATATAAAAGAAAGAAAAAAAAGAGAGAAGGATACGTGTCTGTTCATGTCTGGTTAAATGACTGTTTCTCACCGTAGTTTGCGTCAACCATTATAGGTGACGGCATCTCCAGACATTTGGCTTGTCTGTTGAACATCTCCAGAACAGGATCTGAGACGCTCTTTCTCTTACCTGGAAGTAAACATGTCAAAAGTCATTATAAATACAAATGTACGAAGCTCCAACAGTCTAAACACTACTTTGTCTGATCGTGGGTCACATTAATAAACTACATACAGGTTGTGCTTCACATTATGGCCTGGTAATAGTTTGGCAATAAATAAAATATAACATAATGATCTCATGTAATTACTAGGGCTGTCAAATGATTAAAAGTTTTAATCAGATTAATCACAGGGTTGCTGTGGATTAATTTCGATTAATCACAATTAAATATCATTAATTTTTAATCTATATTAATCAAGTTTCTTTTAGCATGAGCAGACAGACTCAAGGAAGAAGGGAATATATGTGCACTGACTGTGTTTATTAAACACCTTCAACGGTTTCAGCAAAACAACTTGAAACAACTGTTCCATCTTTTTTTTTTTGTTCTCATATTTCCATCCAGAGGCCAACGTGCTGTTTAGTGTCTTCCATCTTTATGGGTTGGTTCTGCTGCCTGTCACTACCGGATCAACTGCCCATTCATTCATGAGCGACGCTAACTCTACTGGACAAACTGACCCGAATGTGTTGCCAGAGACGTTCAGAGTCATTCTGTGCTGCAGATGGGTTCATTGCATTAAAATTTTTAATCAGATTAATCATGATGATGAATTAATCTGCGTTAATGCGTTAATTTTGACAGCCCTAGTAATTACCAAAGTAATAACATGTAATAACTCTAGTAATAACCAATTAACTCTAACATTATCATGAAATTCAATATGAATGAGGAGGTTTGCTTTTTTTTGCATTTTCTTACGGTTTGTAGGTAAAAAAAGCATAGTTTTTAGCGTCACTGGACAAAAAGTCCACGGTGGCCTTTCGGCATATCATCATTTAAGGGGTCTGAGAGGAGATTTTTGCATTTGCTTCATGCCTGTGTTTTCAGACTGGAGAAAACCTACTGTGAGAGACAGAGTTTTGCCAATCACAGGTGTTTTCAGACTGGTATGGGGGGGTGGTTACATATCTGATTGACACCTGCAATCACCAATCACTGATCAGTTTATGTCAGATATGAACTCCTTTACTCCGTGTCTCAAGGCGGTTTTAGATTTCCATCAACAACATGAAACAACATCAGGTCGTGTGTTTATATTTAGTGTTGAGAACGTTGCAGACAGAAGGTGGGTTTGTTCAATTTCTTGTGTTTTCCCCCTTGATTTCAGTTCTTCTAGCTTGCAGCATTCCTCAAGTCATTCTCAAATCATGGAGTTAAGTTCAGGACCCTCTGACAATATTAACCCATAAAGAGCCAAACAGGTACCGGCGATCAGAACAATCTACTGATGTAAATTTTTTAACCCTGTAAAGCCTGAACCATTGAATCATCGACAGAAAATCCCAGTTCTTTGAAACTGGAGCCTTAATTGGTCCTTCTGAACAACTAAAAACTTCTTCTTTTTTTTTTTTTTCAAATATCAATTTCCATGTATGAGTTTCAAATTTGTATCATATTTGATACATCAGGTCTCAGTGCTCAAATATTATTATTTTTCAACAAACAAAAACATAATATAACACAAACATATCTAAGAAATTAGTAATTTCTTTTCAAAATTGTCAAAGTTCTTCCTCCTTCCTCATTAATGACAGTCATGTAGTGTCACTAAAGGCCTCTAGTGAACAAATTCCTCCCCCCTGGTGGATTATACATGTATTGCATGTATCTAATTGTATACATCAGGTTTATCAAGAAAAAAAATATCACACTGATCACGTAGAGGGCTTCAAAACTCATGTATCAAATATGATATGTTTGGCATTATAGGGTTAATAACTGTTGATCCACTAATCCTATCAATACATGTAAATAATTGTTGTAAAATACAGTTCTTCATCTTTTCATGGTCATCAGATATGACCCATTTGGACGTTCAGAGGCTCCGTAGTTACCGTGGAAACTCTGTCATCTTCTACAACATTGATTCACCAGTAAAACCCATGGAGTTTGATAAATGATAGCAGATGAAAACACTTGTTTTTAGTTCAGTTATTGACCTCTTTGCTGAAAAAGTCACATTTTCTTCAGTTTTCTCTGTTTTTTGACAAAGTTGATCCCTCAACTTTAATGAACATCGACATGATCAGTAAATTAAATACAGGAGGAAAAAAAAACATGATTTTCACTGCAAAATACAGAGGATATTATTATAATGAATGATGACAAATAACTTGAGAAAGGTTAAATCTAGGAAAATAATAATTTGGGAACTGACACAAAAGTAGCACTGGGTCTTTACAGGTTAAATAAAAAGTCTTGTGACCCATAGTTTCATGTGCACCACTGGGGTGACATACTGTATTATAATGGACTGTGGCCTCCATGAACCACAGCTCCAAAACGAACCAGCAATTACCACTTGTCACCAACAGGGGGCTGACAAACATGTCATTTCTACATAATTACTTTGAAAGAAGAGGGTATATTTGGAAAACAAAGGTGAATTTCAGAATTATAATAATGTATAGTTTTCACTTCCAACAATTCCCATAATTACTGGAGTTGTTGCGTGGTTATTAATTTGATATTTACATGGTGTTATTACAGTATTACCACTAATTCCACTATCACTATATTATTTTAATAATGGAGTTTGCTTATAAGTACATAAAAAACTATTCAGTTATTTGTGCTGAAACCCATTTTAATAAGCTGAAACTGCTTTATACTGACTTAATGTAGTTTTATCCAGTCAACTAGAAAACATATTTACCTGATTTATTATAAATGAACTGTTTCGGTAGTGATAAATAACTGTATTTCTTACTAAAAAGTAGAAAACTGGTGAAATTGTCTTTGCCAGAGATGATTTCTTCATAGACAACCAAACAGTCGGAGCAGTCTGTCGTCAGGTAAACTTCCTTGAGGTAAAACGGTTGTTCTGTAAAAAAAAACAAAAAACAACACACGTAGAGAATCACAGTGTTGTATTTTTCAGAATATAAAGTTTTGAATATGTTACACTGTGGGTTATCGTTACTCACCAATTATCATTGTGCCGTTTTCAAAAGTCACATTATATATTAAGCTTGAACACTGACCGTATCTGTAAAACGAAAACAAAAAAAAAAACCATCATGATAAACTAGTGGCACTTGTTTTCAATCATTCTTTTTAATTTAATAGTGGGTGTTATCAGTATGTGTAATATCAGACATAACCATCGCACACTCTTCTCTCCAGAGTTAAGTGATTATTTATGACTTACTGTTTTTGATCAGCTGTTTCGGACTGAGTTATGGACTTTAAATTTATGTACATTTTACTCTGACTATAACTCTGCCGACGTAATTAACTACAGAGTTTGTAATTCAAAAGTAAATCTGTTTACAACTTGTTTCCAATTGTCTTTCAGTGTAAAAGTGTTGCATTCACGTCCATGGTGCATTTGTTTGCACAGTATAAAACATTTTAAACCATTTTAGTAAAACAGGTAATTAAAAAGCACTCTAATAATTTACTGTGTTAATGTTGGAGTCATTTCAATGATTCTAAATGTGATGTTCGTGCTACATTTGACTGTGTGATGACACTTCGAAAACTAAAATGTTCGAGAAACTACTGAAGCGGATCTGACCGTGTTTTACCTGGAGATTTAGTAAAGATAGAAACATCCAGCGCCTTCATAAATCTAAATTAACGTCAGTGGAATGTCCATTAAATTGAACAAATTATACAGGTGTCACTATGTTGTTAGAATTTTGTTAAGTAACCAGTGATCACATGTTATCCTTGTGCTGTGGATTTACAGTCTCTGCGTTTGGACCAGGTTGAGGATGTTGCTGTGACTTGTTGCGGTGATATCGATCCAGGCGCTGGTCAGCATGTGGCCCAGCGATCGGCTTCCTGGGAGGTCAGAGCTCCCACCGATGTACAGCCACTTCCCCAACATCTGGACACAGTGCGCACACATTTATCCCCAGACTCTTCGCGGGGTTCTCATAAGTACATTGGAAAGTCACACGCTACAGTTTTTACTTGAAGAAAAACATGCAAAAACATTCTCAAACTCTGAAGTCTGAACCACTAAGCCTATGAACACAGTGAAATGATTCCGGTAAAATGCAGTTTCTCGGCTTTTTTTGGCTGCGTCTGTAGTGAACACTTCCTTATCTTCTGCAACAATAAAACCCATGTTGTGTGACAAATGACAGCGGTTGTAGAAACAATGACACAGTCGCGTTTTCTTCAATTTTCTCCATTTTGATAGAACAACCTTTGAATTTACTGAGCTTTTATGAACATCTGCGTGGTCAGTAAATTAAATACAGGAAAATTCACAGCAAAAATGCAAAGGATACTATTATGATATAAAGCAGAGGTGGCCAACCCTGGCCCTGGAGAGTCGTCATCCTGCATATTTCAGATGTCTCCCTGATTCAAATGATAAGCCTATCATCGGGCTCTGCAGAAGCCTGATAATGACCGTCAGGTGTGTTAGAAGAGGGAAACATCTGAAATATGCAGGATAACGGCTCTCCAGGACCAGGATTGGACACCCTTGATATAAAAATGACATGGTGATAAATCACTTGGTAATGGTTCTGGGTCTTTATGGGTTAAAACAGGCTGAACAGCAGTGAATGAGTTGAATCCGCCGAATGTGGAAAATAAAGGAGTTGTGTACTTACATATTCATTGCTGATTGGTATTGGTTTTAGCAAACTCTCACAGTCACTCAGAGGAGCAGAAAGTCCCAGTGAAAGGAGATTGAGAAAAAGAGCAACGGTAGCACACTTCATCCTCTGGACAGATTATCCCTCCTTTAGTCTCCCCTGTGACTCCACTTTGTCTCCACACTGTGTTATATATCTGGTTTGTCGCCCGCTGCATCAGCCACTTTACTGTGATGTAACAGAGTAAACAGCCTGAGCAGGAAGGGAAAGGGGGGGTGGGGGGGTGCAGGGGTCAGAGGGAGACTTTGACCCACGTCGTCAACATCATCTGCTGTTTACTCTAGTGTTATAATCAAAAGGTGAAGTTTGTTTTGTTGTACTGAATCGCATTTAACCCTTAAAGACCCACACATCCACCATTTACCTAAACCACCTACTGATCGAAACTGCACATAATTGGTGTAAAATCCAATTTGTCATCTTTTCACGGTCGTCAGATTTGACCCGTTCGGACGTTCAGAGGCTCCGTAGTTACCATGGAAACACCGTCATCTTCCACAACATCGATTCACCACTGAAACCCACGGAGTTGGATCAACGACAGTGGATGGACACACCGGGTTTGTTGAAAAAGCCACGTTTTCTTTGTTTCTGATATTATGACATTCAAGTTTAAGCTTTATGAACATCTACGTGATTAGGGAATGAAATATGGGCAAATACCTGATTTTCATTGAAAAAATGCTAAATCCAGAGGTTAATATTATAATAAATGGCAATAAATCACTTAAGAAATGTTAAATATAGAGAAAAAAAAATAATTTGGGAACTGACGTAAAAGTAATGCTGGGTCTTTGTTGGTTTTTTGGTGCCTGTTCCTGTATTAATGATACTGAGATGAGTTCTAGACCCCCCTCCTCCGCAGCTTTTCCTGACTTTTCTTACATTTTTCTCTGTATAAGTTATGACCATGTAAGGGTTACGGTTAAAGGTTGTTCTTGGCAACTTACATGACTTTCTAAAATATATTCTCTATATCTAAATTAAACGGTTATCTTATTTAGTCATTTATAATGTTATTTTAGTCTGTCTTACCCCTTTTACCTCCTGTTGCTTCTATTAGTTCTTAGGCCTGCTGTATTCACTATTTTTATTTGATTTGATGTCTCTTTTTCTTTTATTGGACTTTTAATGGAATCGGGTGTTACTTATATTTGTTTTGTTTTCTTTTAGTAAGTAATTCTATATTTTCCTGTATAATTTGTCAGTCACAGTCCTTTCCCAGAGCTTGCAGCTTATGCTCTGCATTTATTGAAATGCCATATTAACCTGCACTATTTGACAAATTTTGGGCTTTTAATTGATGTGAAAAATGTCTACATTGAAAGGAGTAATTGCAGTTTATTTATTTTTTAACAAATAATACCCATTCACCCTTGAAGAACTACAAATATTTTTGTGGTGAGTTACCACAGAAATTTTCTCCATGGTTCAGTTATTTTTTTTTTCCACAGAAATGTTGTCACAAGCACTTCGATCACAAAACCTTTTGAAGACTTTTCATTTAACCCGTAAAGACCCAGTGCTACTTTTGTGTCAGTTCCCAAATAATTATTTTTCTAGATTTAACCTTTCTTAAATTGTCACCATTTCTTATATTATCATTTATATTTTTCAGTGAAAATCAGTTATTTTCCTCTATTTATCAACCATGAAGATGTTCATCAAAGATCAGAGTAAACTCACAAGTTATGTCAAAACAGAGAAAATGTGACTTTTTCATCAAAATATATCACTGACTAAAAAAAAAACAACTACAACTATTGTCATTTGCCAACTACATAAGTTTTATAGATGAATCAATGTTGCAGAAGGTAATGGTGTTTCTACATTTACTATGGAGCCTATAAACCTCCGAAAGCGTTATATCTGATGTTGCATAAAAGCTGAGAAACTGCATTTTCCCTGAATTATTTCAAAGTGTTGATAGAATTAGTGGATCAACAGTTATTAAACATCTTTGCGTGTTAATACCGAAGTGCAAAGGCTGCTTTATTGTTGCTGATATTTCATATGGCATTTAGATTTAAGACATAAAACTGCATTTCACATTATTTTTTTTAATCAGTTGCTATCATGAGTCATCTCTTAACACTGCAAAATGAATTTAGTTTGATGAAAACATTGTGCAAATGTCAGGTAATTCCAATAATTAAAACTGTTCCCAGGTGAATATACATGTCTTTTAACTTGTGCGTAATGTAAACAAAGTAAAGAGCACGAGGAATGCAAGTAGGGGACTTCGACCTGGTTTAGGAATGATTGAAATGTTGATCCCTCCATACAGTAGAGACGCTTTGTAGGATCTGGAATATATATTACGGAAGCAACTGTGTTATCTTTGTCTGCGTTTACTGTCGATTATGTCCTCCATGTTGTTCATGACATTTTCTTGTGTTTCAGTAAACAAAATAATCTTGTTTGCTGTCACTTGGGTTTCGCTGAACATTGTTTTGTTATATAATACCAGGCAATAATCTGCAAGTTGTTGCTTGTCAAATACAAAGCCGGCTTTTGACCACTACAGGGGTTTAAGGAAAAGGCCGGGAATAATATACTTACTGTGAATAAAACAAAGGGAGATAAAATAAAGATACATTTGAGGAACCAGAGCAAAAGAAAAGGCAATGTAGCATTTCAGGATTTTACTGCTTACCAGTTTTTATCACCAGCTTTACAGTTTCATTAACTTATTCAAGTGTAAAACTGTGTTTTAGTTTGCTCTGTGTCCCTGTGTCTACACGGCTGATTTCAACACTCATCCCTGTCATTTCTTTCTACCCCTGAACAATCAAAAACAGTTAAGGAAACCATGATTACCTTGAGTTTGCTCCAGCAGATCCTTCTCCTCTCCATAACCTCAGCTATAAATATTAATGCCCACAACAGCAGCACATGTTTAAAAACAAAACTTTAGAGATTAATAATTTAGACAAAAGCTAATTTTTTTGCATGTAAAAGAGTTGAGGTCACTACTAGTATGCGCTTGTGCCAAAAACTGACAATGGTGTATCTTATCAAAAGGGTTTTTAATGGAATTTAACAAACTGGCAGCATACTAGAGATGCACTTTTACAGAACAAAAGGACAACAAAGAAAGGAACAACAGAAACAGAGCATTATTCTAATTATCCAGTGGAAAAGGAGGCAAATTTCTGAGCATGATGTGATTCTTAAAACAATGCTCAAGGATTTTTTTTTTTTTTTTTTGGGGGGGGGGTCCGAAGACAGATTTATGCGTTGGCTGACGTCGGCCAGTGATGGAAGGATGGATGACAAATGACCATTCCTGCTTTGACGCCTCCTCTCCCTCTGGTTCATCCATTCTCTTCTTTTGAAATGGTGAAGGTGGATGACAGCAGGATGGAGGCGAACGGAGACCGATGAAGAGTGAAGGGACACAACGGGACAACGCTTTGTTAATTCCTGCTTTTGCTGACTGGTTTCTCATGTTTCTCTTCGGTCGGATGCACAGAAGGAGAGGACGACACATATGGAAGGACAGAGGGGATTCTGGGGGCTGGTGATCACTCCATGGCCTCCTGGTTCTCTTGGTCTGCACTGATCTCCTCGCTGGCCTCCTTGCCCTCCTTACTCCTCTTGCTCTTCTTGTGTTTGTGCCTCCGGTGGCTGTCGCCCTCCTCGCTGTCATGTCTCCTCCTACTGCTGCTGCTAATGAGAGAAGAGGTGGCGAGGACAACAAATGAGAGAAAAGGGCAAAGAGGGAAGCCAAGAAGGGAAAGAGGGTAAATGTAAGAAGGGGGAGAGAGCGACACAAAGACAGGACAATCGATAGATGGAACAAAAGAATGAGGATGAGAAATGGAGAAGGGGCAAGAGGGCATGGAATATGAGAGGCAGGCCGTCCAACGCCAGGAGGAAAAGGTGAAGAACACAGAAGGAAAGACAGAAAAGACGCGTTGTCATACATTGTTACTCCTATAAGACATTCTTTCAGTTACATTAAAAAAAGGAAATAACCGTCTTGTCTGTGTTCTAGTACCTGCGTGAGGATTTGTGACGACCCTCTTCTTTCTCCCGATGGCGTCTCTCCCTGTGTCTCTCCTCCTTCTCTCGGCTTGACCTGTCTCGATGGCGTTCTACGTAACCACGCTCCTGGTACTCACGGTAACGATATCGCTCCTCATCGCTGTGGCAGTCAAAGGCGATGAGAAATTTACTGCACTTTAAGAGCTACACGTGGCAAACAAATATGAGCTAAAATATCAGAGAGTTCAGAGTAAAGACTCCTGGAGCTATGCCAAAGACGTCACTGCATTGGATTGTAGAGATATGAACTGAATAAGTCTGTATCGATAGTCCAACAGATTTATGTGACCACTAGAGGGAGTAGTGAGTCACTCTGGTGTGGTGATGAAAACCAACACCACACGGTCTTTCACCAAAGTGTCAGCAAGCGACAAAATGGGATGTGAACCATGAAAAAACTACTTTTAGAGTCAAAGAAAGTGACAAAGCGATAAAAGCTAAAAAAACTTTGTTGCTTTCACCACTGGGCACAGCTGTAAATGGCAAGAATGGAGTCTGACGCTGAAATCACAGCGTTTCTACCACACGGTGAGTTTGATTATGAGGCTTATGAAGGTATAATGTTATTACCTCCGCCAAGGAACAGCAGAGGTTATGTTTTCATCTGGGTTTTTCTGTTTGTTTGTCCGTTTGCTTGTCTATTAGCAAGATAACTCAAAAAGTTAAGGACGGATTTTCATGAAATTTTCAGGAAATGTTAATCCTGGCACAAGGAACAAAAAATTATACATTTTCGTGGTGATCGGGGGAGGGGGGGGGAACGACTGATCAGCCTTGGAGGAGGTCTGTGATCTCTGAGTGCTTTTCTAGTTAAGTGATGTTACTATGTTTTTGTTGAACCATGGTTCAGACTAAACTGTGAAGGTTCTGTTGTTTGGACAATTCCAAACAGATCTTTAGTGCAACTATTGACAACACAAACTGTACAGAAAACAGAGGTGATATGTGGTTTTACTGTGGCTGTTTTCCGTCTAAAAAACAGAGCTAAGTTAACTGAGCTACAATGTAAAACACAGACTTATGAAGTAACCTACATGAGGATTATACGTGTTATTTTGACAGACAAATAATGAGCTTAGAGTTTTTGTTATACGAAGAAGACTTGATGATATCATAATACAGATGTGTGTAAATAATGTGCTCTATTTTATTCAATGAGTGATACAGTCTGTGGATATATAGCATTGATTCTTTGGTGGTTTTGGTAGCTGTAAAAGTGTTCTGGTACACAACTCCCAGCTGCTGTTAAGAGTTTGGAAAATCAACACTACATACAATCCCTTTAAATATGAAATAACTACTTAGTGGGAAACAATGTAACCTCTTTCTATGTTTTCATCCAATTATGAAGGGTGCCCTTGAAATGTGTCAGACAAAAAGAAAATCTAAATTAGGCATGTTTCCAATCAGTGGGCTGCACAGCGTCAGAAGACTTCAAGACACATAGCCATGTTAAAACCCAACAGTTGGTGATTTCCATCTTAAACTATGATTTTCTTGTCATTGATGAAACCTATGAATAATTTACTCTCATCAGTCCACACCACCTGTTGCTACAACCAACTGAGCTGTCATGATTGAATTGGAATATTCAGAAAGAAGCCAGCTTGGGTTGCCTTTCATAGAGTCTGCCATGTTGCGCTGCCATGTTGCTACAGTAGCTCAGAACAGACTTTTCTGTTTTGTAGCAGGTGGCTGGGTAGCCTTGAGGGGCATTTAACGGTATTTACTATGTCTGCGGACCAGAGTTCAGATCTGCTTCAGCCAGAAAGCCCAACTGGGAGAAAACAAACACTGGGACGTCTTTGTTATTTGCAGCCTCGACAGGCGTCGTTGCAAACTGTAACTTCCCCACTTAAAGGACTTATGTCTTAGCAGGACCTGAAAAAACTGGTTCATGCATTTATCTTTAGTCGATTAGATTACTGTAACAGTGTCTTTACAAATTCCCAAAATGCTGCTGCTCCAGTCCTCACTACAACCAAAAAAGATGACCACATCACACCAGTTCTGAGGTCTATACAGTGGCTTCCTGTCTCTCTGTGGATAGACTTTAAAATACTCTTGTTAGTTTATAAAGCTCTGAACAGTTCAGGGACCAAATCCATTAGTGACCTCCTTTTACCATATGAACCATCCAGACCTCTCAGATCCTCTAGCACAGGTTTACTCTCTGTCCCCAGAGTCAGAACCAAACTGGGAGAAGCAACTTTTAGTTTTAATGCTCCACACATCTGGAACAAACAACCAGAAAACTGCAGGTCTGCTGCAGCTCTCAGTTCTTTTAAATCAAAATTAAAGACTTATTTGTTTAGAGCTGCCTTTGATTAAGAGTTTTGGGTTTTTGTTTTTGTTTTCAGTTCTTTGTTTTCTGCACTGACACTCACAATTTTAACTGTTTTGACTGATTTAACATTAAATTCTCAACTTTAATCTAGACTGATTCTAGCTTTTGTTTTAACTGTCTCTTATTCTTGTTTTAATTTCTTTCTTTCAGCCACTCAGGTTTAAAGAGTGTGTGGTATAACAGGTTTAAAGGTCGTTGCCAGGGTTTCACAATTTGTGCAGGGGGAACAACCGAATTGGGCTTCAAGGTTTTTTAGACCTATGCCTTTGTAAAGCACTTTGAATTGCCTTGTACATGAATGGTGCAATACAAATAAATTTGCCTTGGCACTAGCTGTCACTAGATAGCACATACAGTGTAGAAACTTTTGTGTATAAAACTATATTGTTGCTGAAGTAATAGATGTTTATGTCTACTTAAACTACTGTACATACTGTATATATATATATATATATATATATATATATATAAGACCACAACTTCAAAACTCATTTGAAGTTTCATGAAAACAATGTCTGCATTCATCATCTTGACATCTTACGTTGCCTGAGCATCGGTGTTTCTCTCACCTGGTGTAGCTCATTCCTGAAGGGCTGTGCTCCCGCTCCCTTTCCCGCTCATGTGTCCTCTCTCTGGGTCTCTCTCTGTCTTTGTCTCTCTTATCGTCTCGACGAGGGTAATACTCCCAGGGTTTAGAGTTGTCCATCATGGGAGGCCAGGGAGGGGGCACACCTCCAGCTATCGGTGGAGGGTATGCACCTGAAAACGGTAAAAAGGCAGGACAGCAGCATATTTAGATGACTGAAACTTTTTATATTCAATGAAAAAAAAAACAGATAGATAATAACGCATTTTTATACATTTGGTAAACATTAAATCCGATGTTATACACACATGGATAATAATCTGTGTGAGATCATTGTGATTGTTTCCATACATACAACATCTCAAGGTTATGTTTTTAATAGGAATATAAACAACTTGGAGGCTTTGTTGAGCTGCAGGAAAACAGATAATAATGTGATGTTTTGTACCTTGAGGGAATGGGTAGGGAGGGACAGAGCGTCCATCGTAACCTCCAGGATGGCCACTGTGGTAAACGAGGAAAGGCAGTAGATTACACAGAGTGTGTGCGGGCTCTTTACATTAACCGTGCTGAGGACCACTTATTTTTCCATTCTGTCACATTCAGTCAAAAAATTCTACAGTAAAGCCGGTAAAGAAATGTTAAAACTGAAGTCATAATGATGAACATAACATGAATAAATCAAGTGAATTACAGGTTTAGGCTTTAAAAACTTGAGTGCACTTTTTAGTCTTTTCAATGCCATGTCAAAATTGGTGTTTTGATGAACAAACCAAAGTTGGTTTGATAAGGTTCATGTTTCATATTTTTGTAACAAAGATAAACATGACTTATCTTGCCACAAGTTAATGTGCAGGGTTCCTACAGGTTGCTCCAAGCTAAACTTAAAACTTTTTCAGACTGCTTAGAACAAAGTTTAATGCTCATTTTACAGCCAATTTCACAGCCATACTGGCAAAAAATTTGTGACTCCTAGAATTTAGGAAAATATATTTATTTACTCCAACACCTTGATTCCCATCATTCCAAGTTGAACTGATTTCTTGTACAAGGAGCAGCGAACTTCAAACACGTTCCCCTCCACTCGTGTCAACCAGGTTGAGAATGATCTTTTCTCCAACCAGGCTTTATTATCATCATTATTATTATTATTATTATTAAATTTGCACTTCCTCGTGCTTACTTTTCAATTAAAAGCCATCCCTTAAAGTTCCCAAAGCCAGCTTTCTCAGGCGACTATCGGTTGCACGTGTGTTGGGCTGAATGTTCTATCATCATTTCTCACCGGGGCTGCAAGGTTAGTGATAATTGGTTCCTAATTTCAATATAAATTGTTGATTGTTGGACATTTCCCAGACACATTTAAACATAACACAGCGGACAAGTTTACTGCAACATAACTTACGACCATATCAAATTTAATACCTATTAAAGACTTTTTTAAAGGTAGAAAATGCAGATTTGTAAATTAAAGACTTTTCAAGACCCTGAGGGAACCCTGATGTAACTATTAGTCAACAAAACATGGGCTCCTAAACTCAGATTTTTCGACTCTGTTTTATAATATAACTACGTAGACCTAGAGTAAGTGTGACGCGTCATGGTTACCTGTCCATAGTAGGGATGATGGAGGGAGGGGGTCCACTGGGTGGGGGAGGAAAACCAGGAGGAGGAACGGTGATGGGTATTCCTAAAGAAGAGAAAGAGGAACCAGAGTAAACACACTGAGGAATACACGCAGCTCATCAACAACAACAGAAGTCTGGATAAATTCCACAGAAGAGCAGTGATGAACTTACTGGGTGGTGGAATGAGAGGAGGGGCGGAGCTGACGTTGGGTGGAGGAGGAAGGAAAGGGGGTGGAGGTATGTTTGGAGGAAGTGGTCCCGGGGGGAAGAAGGCAGGTATCTTAGCTGGAGTCGGCTCAGCCTCTGATGTGGCGTGTTCAGAGATCACCTACAAATCAACAGGCAGGAAGATGCTGATGTTATACGAGAAAAAACATTTATAAGGAAGATCAATAACTTTATTTTAAAAATACATCAAAAACACGTAAAACCCTTGTACCTGGATATTGTTGCCATCTAGGTTGTGTCTGCGTCGACCTTCCACTCTGCTGATGGTGGCTGTCTGTCCACCAATCACATCAATGGTTCCACTCGTCTTCCTGGAAAAACAATTTAAAGAATACAAATCAAAAGATTGAAAGGTGTCCAAAACAGAACATATACATACCACTGCATGTCCACACACACAGTAAGCAAACAACGTCATCAGTGTACCTAAGTAACCTAATTAAATGTGCTGTAAAAGTTACTATCGTGGTACTGAAACATGTTTAAAAGCTCCACAGTTGGAGACAAACTTAACAAAAAACACATTTTCAGGTCAGCCATCATGTCAAAGATAATTATGTCCCCAAAAGACTTCATACTAAACTACAAAATAAAACATTACAAACTGAGATTATATTTGTTACCAACTAATGCGCAGTACCTTCAAGGCGCCTGTACGTTTTATAAAAATAACTGACTTGAAAACAAAGCCTTGTGCTATTTTCTCTGATATTTTCATTCTCCTCTGCTTCAGATCAAATAAAATAACAGCCCTTTGTATTTTAATCAATATTGAAGAGGTTTTTAACTTTAAAACGACACATTTCTGTCTTGAAAAATACAGATCAGGGCTTTCAAAATTGCAAACCTCATTATAAATAACTGAAGATGTTCAAGAACTAATTATCAATTCATCTTATCATTTACTGGATAAAGCAAATCTCTATTAGCTTAAAAAAAAACAAAAAACTGTGTATTTGAAATAATATTGTCGGACCTCTTTAACTATTCATCATTTAAAAGCACTACCTGTGGTAAATGCCTGATACATGCACAGCATCAAATCCAAAGAAAAAAATACATATAGATAAAAAATTGTATTCTTACGGCCTTGGAAACAGCCCCAGGAGTATTTCTGTGGTCACATTTCATCATTTCATGGTCAAGAAAAAACACCAAACCCCATTTAGCATCTAAACGTTCCCCATCAGGCCCATTTAACCTTGCAGGGGCAAGGCCATGTCCACTTACGTATAATAGGACATGTCCTGAGCAGGCGGGCCAGTCCACTGGGTGGGGGAGATCCTACCATTTTGAAACAAAGGACAAGGGAGATGAGAGTAATATCGACCCTTACACACTAACACACATATCAACCCATGGGTTAGCGACTGACTGTGCGTTGACTGTGTATGAGCTTGAATCAAATGGATAAAAATCATTTGGTTGTGCAGTTTCCGTCAAAACAATCAACTTTTGCTGCTCTACAGTGTATTCCTTTTTTGCACTACTGTTGCGGCCAATTAACAGTAAAGCAGTGATTCCATTTCCTTTAAAACACATAATTTCTACTGAAAACTGCATGTGTGTCTATTACCAGGCATGTTGACAGTTGGGGAGAAAAAAAAAAAAAAGTTACCTGGGGACCTGGTTGCTTGCAGATTTATACAGGCTGACTGGAGATGTAAAGTCTGGCTTGGATGTGTGAACTGGCAAACTGGACATGTCTTTCTCATTGCCTGTCCTGCCTTGTTGAACCTAAGAATAAGTCAAAAAAAAAAAAAAAATTACATCTACAATATAAAGAACTGAATCCAGCCCTAAATATTCAATACTAGTAAGAATACATTCATGAAATTAACAAATTGTGGTTGAAATGAAACGCATTACAATCTCATAAAGATAGCAAAAAGTGGCCAAGAACCAACACATAAGCAAAAGCCAAGATGATTAACTCTTACAGTGATCTTGCTTGTCACTGAACCAACTGCAGAGACCTCCAGACCCATGCGTAGCCTCTTCTGTTTCTCACAGTAAGCTTTCCACGTATCTTCATTGAAGCCATAGTTAAAGTAATCTGACAGATCCGCTCCTACACACAAACAGTTTACATGATGACATTAGGTGGTAAACAAATGTACAAGCGATGCATTAAAAAAAAAAGTCTGATTACTTGCAAAACATATCGAAATGTTTGGATTCACTTCTTTTGATTCGCTCCACAGTGTTTCAACCTGCCTGCTTTAATATGTGCAGAGTGTATGCATAATAAGCCTGTATCTGGGTTTTTTCTTTTCTTTCTCTGTTCATGTTGTGAATGCCCAATGATGTACACATTTCATTTATTTTAAGCAGTATCAGGTGAAAAGGATAGGCAAAAAATAAGATTTTGCTTCCAGCCTATTCCTTTTTTGGTTTTTGTGTTTATTATGATTGTTGTACTGAGTGCAATGATTGATGTACAAACCAAAATAAATTAATTCATTCATTCTTTTCGGTCAATACTGTTGGTTTGTTTCCCTGTAATTTAGAGCCTTGTTGTTAACCCACTGGAGACTGATGACAACAAATAAAACATTAATTGAGACCTTGATACTTAAATGAACCATAAACCCATCACTTAAAACTTAAATAGTAAAATATATTTATATAATTTGGTGCCCTGTATTTGTCCCTAAAATGAAGCTGAATAGTTGAGTGTAAACAGATCTATGTCCCCATAACAAATGTAATAGTTATCCACACACACATACCAGGCTTCCGCCAGGGTTTCTCTTCAAAGGACTCCACATCCACCTCCAGGACTGGAACCCCATTGATGTTTCCAGGAGCATCCAAATCAACTCCTTTCAGCTTTGTGGCGACTACAAACAATCAGTAACAAAAGATGTTGAACATTAACGTCCCACAAACTAAATTAAACTACAGTTATTTACCAATTTGCGAACAGGGATGTTGTTGTAAACAGAGAATAGCAGAATAATACAGGTGACAAAAGTAGGAGAAAATAAAACGCTGGAGGTTGGTACCTTGTCCATAAGGTCTGGAGCCTGTTGACTTTATGTTGAGGTTGACAGGTGGAGCTCCATAAGGTCTGGGTGAAAATGAAAAAAAATATAAGCTGACTACTTACTTTGTGTTAATTAAATAAATTCAGAACATTAATTGGGCAGTAGATCAGTAGCTGTGCACCAAAAAATGAAAAAGCTGACTAAAACTGAAACCTACGTGTATTGTGGTGCTCCTGTTTTAATGTCTCCAATCGTGACACGAACATCATCGTCGTCGTCATCACTGTCACTGTCGCTGTCCTCATCTTCACCCGCGGCTTCACCTGGGGTCTGAAAGACCACAAAACAAATAGAATACATATGACAGAGGATTTATCAAATGGACAAGTTTTGGCAACAAACAGAACAGCACAGACAAAAAGCTTTTACCTCAGAAGCAACGCCATTCCCTGTAGCGTGTTCAACGGCATCATCTGTAGGAGCTTCGGCCGGTGCACTGCGCAATAAATGAGAAATGAATCATATTATTCTCCCAAAATACAGATAAATATTCAGCTGACTCTGAAGTAAAAGAGGGGAAAAGGTGGTTACATTGAGTCATAGTAGTATAAAGTACATGAGATTTGTACATTACAGAGTAAATCAGTGAACAATCACTTTATCTGTACTTCTAACATCTGATAATTTTTCAGTGGCCCTATAACATGCACATAGGCCTGTCCAATTATTACTTAATCTCCCAAATGTAATTATTTTCATAAACTTCCATTATCAGTGCGTAATCATGATAAGCATGTTGATTCAAGTATATAAAAACAATTTCATAAAACTGACAGAAAAGTTATATTTCATTAGTATTAACACATCATGTATCATCTTGTGATTTTCCTTTTCCTCACCTCTTTTATTGTCATCTCTGCGCACCCTTCATCTCAAGGCACTTAACTTCTATTGGTACCTACATCATCATTAATCTATATTTTTACGTTTCAGCAATAGGCTTTGTGTATTTAAATTATTGCTGCTACAACACATGTTCTTTGTGTAATTTTTGACTAGAAGGGCCCACAGAAGTTTTATTTGTGTGGTCAACACCAATAAATGTCTCTCCTTCTAGAGCTGTATTATACTAAAGGGATAAAATGTCAGGAAAAACAGTAAGTTATTAACTGCAATTATTTGTGTAACAATTAATTGTCAACTAGAACACATTTTAAAGGTGGCCCTACATATGAATTCAGAGTCACAGCAGTAATATATAAAGTAAAATCCATTCAGACTTGAGCTGGATGATATGACCAAAAATCTAAATCTAGATTATTTTTCAATATTATGTACAAGTTCAGATTTTTCCTAGCTATACCGACAAAAGACAGAACTATAAACATATGTGACATACATTTACAATGAATATACTACTACAAACAAAGAGAGTTGCATTTAGACATTTTGTTGAGTAAGAAAGCTTCTTAAAATTTAGGAATTTTTACAAAATGTTGATTGACTTACATAATCTGATACATTACTCATCCCTAATTAAACCCACAATGTACAAAATAGCATTAAGACTAAACACAGTACATCACTGGTAAGATATTGCACAGGTTGGTTACACAAATTCATTTATAGCAATGCAAAAATAGAGGACGTGTCCTGCTGTAAATGGCACTTCAGTGTGTGGATGTAAACAGGTGTCTAGGCCATGTGGACTTTAATACCTGACAGCAGCATTCAGTTTGGCTTCCTCATCCTCGTCTTTGCTCTCAGATTCATCTGAATGAAGAGAAAAAGGCCAATCATTTAGCTAGCATCACAGACCAGAAGCTATTCGTGTTTCAGAAATTGCTCCAAAGAAGCAAAGGGAGTATTTGGTAAATGTAAAGAATGGGTAGTGGCTTATATTTGGACAGCAATGTGTAAATAATTCGCCTGCTGTTTTAAAAGTGTAAGCCTGTTCTTTTGTCGGCAGCTCCTGGGATGAGTCTGGATTCAGCTCGATGTCAAAGTTGACAAAGTTTATTCTGATCACTCAACACAATGAGTCCCGAACATCCCATCAATTCCACATTTATCCCCCTATGGACGGGCTCACCCTTACAAATGGGTTGGTCTTAGCTTTATCTAACTGGATCAAACAGATGTGGGGCCTCAACTCTACATAAACTCACGCCAACAACGAGTTTACTTCTTATCATCTATGTCTGACAATACTATGTGTGTGTTTAAATGTGTATCTAAAGGAAGAACAGAGGATAATTAACTCTTATGCAAACAGATGGTTTCTATCTTAATCTTAACCTACTGACTATTTAAACTAAAACGGGGTAAAAACAGAAATCCGGTCACAAAGAACTTATCACTAACCTTGTCGAACTAAAACAAACAACACTTTATCCTAAAGCTTTAATATTTGAATTTAAATAACAGTTCAAAAGGCCGAGGACAGTCAATCAAACAGGCGCTATTAGCTCGGTTAGCTTCCATGCTAACAAACGCTCCGATCTGCGCACACAGGCTGCAAACAGCCACGGGACGGATGCTGCTTCAGTACAAGAGGCAGCCGACACACCGACTCTTCCCTACGCCTTTCGGCAGAGGTTGTGTTCGTTGGCTGAAGCCGGTGTTTATCTTATTGTTGTATGTGAGGCTACCTCCGTACAGCCATTCCTCCTCTTCGTCCCCAGCGCTAGCATCCGTGGTGGCTGTTTTATCCGCTTCCTCCGCAGACATGACGAGCAAACGGCAGCTTCACCGGAAAGACGTTCAACGACGCGTCTACAGCGCAAAAATACTCCTGCAATTACTCCCTAAAACGAGGTAACACAGCTATGAACAAAATGTTTGACTTCATAGACTCAGCTCCAACCTCTGCGAGTCAGTGTGAACCCGGAAGAGCTTGGCAGTGCCCCCGCTACGTTCAAGGTGCGGCTGCAGACCACAGCGCCCCCCTGCGGCGGAGAGACCGAACTGCTCCGACGTTGTGGTAAATAAAGTACTCGGATCCTTCACTCAAATAGAAACGACACTGGGAAAAGATTCACGTCGGAGGTGTCAGTGTTTTGCATTATATTTTCTGATACACATTATCGCTGTATGACGTGTATATTGCATTTTACTGCAGGTAATAAAGGCTGAGCTGGGTTAAAACTTTTTACAGCCTACTGCACTGGAAAAAAAAAAAAAAAAAAAAATCTTACCAAGTGTATTTTTCTTATTTCTAGTTCAAATATCTCATCACATTTAAAATGAGACACAATCACCTAAAGACTAACTTTTCAGTGAGATATAAGAACTTATTTTTAGACAACGGATCTGGAAAATCTTATTTCAAGAAATCTTATCAAGATAATTTTCACTTGTTCC
>JAPQRP010000001.1:9933032-9952344 GCA_037367295.1 Apogon hyalosoma | reverse complement strand
GTAACTTGTAATTGAGATATAATAACTGATTTTTAAACAATATATCTGGAAAATCTTATTTCAATAAATCTTATCAAGATAATTTTCACTTGTTCCTTTGGCAGACTTTTTTTTTTTTTGCTTGAATTAAGCAAAAAAAATCTTGAGTTAAGCAAAAAATCTGCCGGTGGAACAAATGAAAATTATCTTGGTAAGATCAGAAATAAGTTCTTACATCTCACTTAAAAGTTACTCTTTTGGTCATTATGTCTTATTTTAAGTGTGATGAGATATTTTGACTAGAAACAAACAAAAAATAAAAAAAACACTTGGTAAGATTTTTATTTTCTCCAGTGTTGACTACTTTAATCCATAGACAGAGGTGGAAAAAGTGCATTGAGTAAAACTAGAGATATTTATTTAGAGAATACTCAGTACTCAGAACAACAAAATAGAAAAACAGTATAAACAGGTGGTACCAGGCACGCCCTTTGCACATATTGCAGCTTATTTTGGCATTGATCCAGCTGATGTCAGCATAGACATAGACAGCATTGACAAATTTTGCCCATTATAAGTAAAAAGGGGGAAAAAAGATTTTAAAAATTCATGAAGAAAAAAAAATTGAACTCTGACTTACTTTTCCCAAAATGTAATCACATCTATTCTGTGTCATTGGCAGTCTACAAACTCAATTTGGTATTCAAGCAATAGTTTTGCTGCTACAAACATTTGAAATTTCACCCATTATAAGTAAATGGAGAAAAAAAAAATCAAATAAAAAAATGCACAAAAAATTTAAACTTTGACCTACTTTTCCCAAATTGTAATAAGATCTATTCTGGGTAACTGGCAATGTATTAACCAAATTTGGTATGAATTCAACCAATAGTTTTGCTGCTAGAGCGTTAACAATCAAAGAAACAAACAAGCCTAACCAAAAACAATGCCCCTTTCTTCCCCTTCTGGGGGCGGGGTAATAAAATAAACAATATTTTCCTCTGAAGTGTAGTGTAGAAGGAGCTTAAAGTTCCATTAAAGGTAAAGTACAATATCTAATTTGTATTTAAAACAACACTAATTGTAAAAGTACTTTCCTTTAGTTGCATTTCAACCCTATTCAGGTGCAGCTTCAAATCAAAACTGTGAATGAATCGCATAAGAAAATAAAAAGTGTCTTGAGTGTTTTGTACTGTGTGACAAACACATGGGCACGATGATGACCGAAGGCACAAAAACAGATCACTATCTTTTTGACTTCTTTGATGTTTGACAGCCTTGTCTTGCCGCTGTTCTGCTGTATCTGTCTGCAGGGGCCGACATCAAGGAAGGAGGGAGCTGAGTCCCTGAGGTGGCCTTAAGTGACCTGAAGGATGAAGAGGGTTAAGTCGCTGCAGGGTGAAGCACTGGAGGTGTGGGAAGTCAGCGGGGGCAAGCAACCAGTAGCTCTAATCGCATTCAGGATAAGGCTCGGAGTTTCATTGAGCTCTTCCACACAAAACTCAGAAAAAACACATGACTGAATTATAAAATATAAATGTCCTTGATTAAAAGTAACAACCAAAACCATGAGAAACAACAAGAAGACCTACACTTTAAGTGTGTCCACGCATTTTTACTCACACAGGACACAAACATGCATTTCCTGTTAAGCGTTTAATGCACCAAAGAGTTAGAGGAGTATGTCTGTAAGTTGCATAGTTAAATCACTGAAGGAAATGAACAGGACACTCCACCCACAACTGCTGCACTGGCCAGCATTAAGACTGTGGTTGTTGGAGTAACTGGGTATAATAATCTATATACACAAACCCTATAACTGTGTGCATTTAATGTGGGACGTTACCGGAAAAGATGAAGCACTCTCAGTATATAATGCGACATAAAACTTTAAAAACAGTATTGGTAATGCACTACTCTTATGGGCAGTTCTAAAACATATCTACTGTGTAATAAAACGAGATTTAATGAAAAATATTAACCCATTAGGACCCAGTGCTACTTTTGTGGCAGTTAGCAAATTAATTTTTCTCTATATTTACCTTTTCTTAAGGGATTTACCACCGTTTATTGTAATATTATCTTCTTTAGTTAGCATTTCTTCGGTAAAATCATGTATTTTCCTCTATTTAATTCACTGATCATGTAGATGCTCATAAAAGCGTAGAGAAAAACTGAAGAAAAAGTGACTTTTTCGGCAAAATATATCATTAACGGAATACAATCCAAGCATCTCCTTCCACTGTCACTGATCCAACTCCATGGGTTTTACTGGCGAATCAATGTTGTAGAAGATGACGGTGTTTCCACGGTAACTACAGAGCCTCTGATCGTTCAAATGGATCATATCTGATGACCGTGAAAAGATGACAAACTGCATTTTACACCAATTATTGACATGTATTAATAGGATTAGTGGATCAACAGGTATTAAATATTTTACACCAGTGGATGGTTTGGGTCTTTATGGGTTAATAAGTAACTATGAATAAAACAGAATAACGTAAACCCGGTAATATAACAAAACCAACACAAAAGTAGAAATAATCACGCTGTTTGCACTTCAATCAGGAGCGATGGCTGCAAACGCTTATCACTCTTGATCCGGACTTAGGGAGTGTAAGAAGAGCTTTTCCTCCTCATCTATGTATGACCTTGCGTGTATTAACTTAGAGTTTGAAGCCAATCAATTTAATTGTCCTCTCGTTTATCAGACAAGTTACCATACTTATGTATTTGTCAAACACCACACATTCACTACGTCACACTTAGCTGCAGTATTTTCTTAGAATCTTATGTACTGACTTTTCCAAGAGTCACATCTGTTAAGGTTTATTCATTCATCAGTGATTTACCACATAACCAGAAGCCAGATAGGTTGACTTACGCTGACGTCACGAATGAACTCCTCGTCTTTGATCGCATTACTGTTTCTATTATGATGATACCGAGGCCTTGACATTTCAGATGACTTCTGGCTGAAATATCTTAGTAGTTTTATTCTGCTTTCCTAAGTCTCTGAAGTCAAAGAGCAGCTGCAGGCTCAGAATCACTAAACTGACTCCCATGATTGCTGTTGTGGTCCTGTTTGCACCAGAAGTTACCCATTAATGCAAAGAGGACTGTTAATGCATTTATGGCTTTTGACCAGTTAAGTGGAGGCACTTTAGCCTCATCAGTAAACGACAAGAAAATCTGTGGAATCTCTCACTCTGTTTTTTTTTTTTCCCCTCCACCACTTCAGCTAGTTTTGCTTCTGTGTATTCAATCCAATCCAATCCACCTTTATTTGTAAAGCACTTTAAAACAACCACAGTGGACCAGAGTGCTGCACAGACAAAACAGATAAAAACCAAAGTAACGGCGTAAAATACAAGAATGAATTAAGAGACATAGAACAACTGTTAAAAAAAAAAACAAAACAAAAAAAAAAACAAAACAGTGGTGTACAGAAGAATAAATTAAACCAAAATAAAAAGAATAAAATGCAAGAATAGATTAAAACATAAAAGGCTGCACAATTAAAAACAAAACAAAACAATAAACCAATACCAAATAAAACAGTTGGATAAAACTAAAGCGTTCAAACATCTCACATGTTTTCAAAAGCCGAGGAGAAAAGATGGGTTTTAAGAAGGGATTTAAAAACAGACTCAGAGGAGGCTCGTCTGATATGGAGAGGCAGATCGTTCCATAGTTCAGGAGCTGCTGCAGCAAAGGTATCAGTGATTATACAGCATTTCCACATGCAGCTCCTCTGTCCACATGTCCGCAGCATCCACCGGAATACGATGCTGAAATGAAAATGCAATTAGGGAACGTGGAGAAGGAAACGTGTACATGCTCAAACGAAAAGAAACTGACATGGCCACAGGCGCACATACTCACACATGGTCATATTATACTGAGTGAGTAAGCACATTGATTTTTTTTTTTTTTTTTTTTTCCTTTGTGTGAGAGCCACAGGGGCTTATTTCACAAGTATCTCCTGTATCACATCATACATGAACCTGTACGTTCATAATACACACCAACAAAGACGAGACAGAAGACGTCAGTGGTCTCGCACTTTAACTGATTCTGGAATTGCCTTTCTTTCTGTCTCTCCAAACCCATCGCTCTTCCAGTCTTTCCATCTTTATCGTCATCTGCTCTTGTGATTTGCATTCACTCCTCATCCGCCTCATCTGATGCTTTTTTTCCTCCCATATCTTTATTTATTTCTTCTATTTTTTTTCATATCATGTTGAGATGCTTCAGATTTGTTTTACTGGTTTCATCATAATGTTTGCCAAATCTTACTACAAACTCTAACAAATGGCTTCCCCAGACTATGAATAGGTTGATAAATTCTTTTTTAATAGGGTCGACACGATACAATCATAGATCTCTGGCGTTTATGTTCAAACATATGCAGGGACATATGAATATTTGACATGTTTAATAAGCTGCTTCCTTATTCTTCATCTTCCATATGAATTTCAGTACAACTCATCCAACAGCTTTAAGAACACGCAAGTCACACATTGAACTGTGTGAAAAATTCAGGAATAGAACGATGCGACTTTTCTTAGCGATTCAAGTAACCATGGCAACAAAAATTGCAATGGGAAGACATGGAATTGATCAAACCCACACCATATTTACAGCCACATTACTATATCATGGTTCATCATAGAAACATCGTTGAAACTTTAAATTGGTCAGAAGACATTAGACTTTACTGGGCTCCAACAGTATCTTGATACTCGGTACAATATGTATAAAATCACAGTTTCATGTTTTCAGCAGGTTTTGCGTGAGGTGGTCAGACTTCAATGAATGACAATCACAAAAGTCAAGAAAAGGCTCTTAAAAATATTCATAACTTTTCCTTTTCGACTGCTGTTACTCCATGCTTGTTCACAACCAGTTCTCCAAATCAGCCACATTTGTTGTTATTCAGACAATAACTTACACAATCTAAACTATGAGCCTAGAAATGACACGAGCTCCATCCGACTGTTCCACTGAACCCAAAAATAAATCAGAGCAGACGTGTCTTTTCGAACTCAGAAAAGAACGACCTCTCCCATTTTTTTCCACCAAACCTACAAAAATTTGCATCAATAAATTGAGCCGAATCTCCCGAAACTGCTAAAAGTCTGAATCTATAGGATATTTGTGACATCATGAAAAATCCTGCAACCAACAGACAAATTAAAAATTTACGCTCAGCTTTTTTAGTTTGTTCTCATTGACTTTGAAGTCTTGTTTTTGTGACAATAATTGCTTTCCATTATTCTTTCACATGTGCTATAGAAACAACAGACATCACTGGGCTTGCATTTTGGCAGTGCTTAGTAGCCCATGCAGTTATAAACCCCATTATAAACAACTGGTGCCAGGCACAACAAGCCCCGCCCCTCACACATGTTTCGCCCGTTAAGTGAATGGGAAGATTTTAAAAATTTATAAAAAAAATTTAACTTTCACCTACTGTTCCCAAAATGTAACGAGAGCCATTCTGGGTCACTGACAATCTAGAAAGTCAATTTGGTATGAATTCAACCGACAGTTTTGCTGCTACAGACATTTGAAATATCACCCATTAAAAGTAAATGGGGAAAAAAAAATCTTTAAAATTCATTTAAAAAATTGTAACTTTGATCTACTTTTCCCAAAATGTAATGAGATCTATTCTGTGTCACTGGCAATTAATAAACAAAATTTGGTATGAATTCAACCAATAGTTTTGCTGCTACAGACATGTGACATTTCGCCCAATACAAGTAAATGGGAAAAAAAAAAGATTAAAAAAATTCATAAAAAATTATAACTTTGACCTACTTTTCCTAAAATGTAATGAGATCTATTCTGGGTCACTGGGAATCTATAAACCAAACTGACAAACTGAACCAAAAACAATGCCCCTTGCCTCGGGGGTAATAAAAACTCACAAAACATTCTTTGGATTCAGAATTTATTCGTTATTTGTATTTATGTTTTTGAAAATAAATCACCATCTTGGACAAATCAGGTTTTAGGCAACATCGTCCAACTTTCATGATAAATGTAGCTGAACAGTTGAATGTGATGGAGCCGCACAAGAAACCAGCTGAAGAAGAACAGAAAAGGAGGCAGATTTTGAGGCCGGTCAGCAGTTCTCATGTGTTGCCGTTCCTCTGGTTTCCCCTCAGGCCTCCACGCTCTGATGTGTCTGCCGCCTCTCCTCACTTCCTCTTCCTCTCCTTCTCCGTCCTTTAACCCCTCTGCTCTCCATCCTCTAGCACCATATTCAACTTAATTTCCTTTTTCCTCCTCTTCTCCATCCTTTCCCGTTCACTGTGTCCATCATCTTGTCTGTTTTTCCTCTGTCTTTCAGGCTCCTCCTCCCTCCCTGCTTCCATCCCTCTCTCCTTACGTTGGATTAGGACAGCTTACAGCCTAGTCGATGCTAATCAGGTTTATCCAGACAGAGGGCGATCATTGGGCTATCAGTAATTACACACTATGATATTGGCTTACTCAGATATGTGTCCTGGCACATTTTCAATCCACATCATCTCTTTGGATCAAACACATGGTTATCACAATAGTGTGATCCCGTACATAACAGCTTAACGTGACAGTTTCCATTCCTTTGTTTTACCAAACAAAGATCCATCTGTTGTGCAAATAAATTTCATCTAAACGCTCAGAAATTTTGTTGATTGTTGCAAATGTGATTACAGATTTATTCCCAGTGACGTACTGTGTGATTTATTTACTTTTTTTTTTTTTTTTTTCAGTTCAGCACTTCAGCTCAGTCCAATCTGTTCGGTGGGTCATAATTGATATATGAAACACCACAATTGAACCATGAACACTTAGTGACCACACAGAGTGGATTAAAAAAGCCACTGTGCTGCCTGTATTAAAGCAGAGGAAAGACAAATGGAGGCAGATATCAGGTTTATAATGTCCAGTCAGCAGGCACAGCAGAGTGTTGGATTGCATTGGGGAAAAAAACATTATCCTGAGCATTTATTTGGCCAATCATTGAAAGGAGAAGCGATGAGGTATGCTTTGAGCCTGAAACGCGTTTGTGCTTTTTCCTCTCTGCGTCCCTGTGGTTTTGTGCCAACAGGCCGAGAAGGTGTGCTTACCCGCCGGCCTGAGGGTGTGAAGATAGCCCCATTTGTAGATGATTAAGTTAGAGGGTGTGTGTGCTTGTGCGTCACTAAGAAGGAGAAAGAGGAGAGAGGGGAAGGTGAAACAGTACAGAAAAGACGATAGAGAGAGAGAGAGAGGGGGGTGAGAGCAGTAGAGAGAGAAACGTTTTTCATTACGTAATCTAATCTAAGTGGCTATTTTTCTTGTATAAAACCTCTGTTGCCCTCTGTAAGGCCGCTGTCCTCATCCATCTAAAAGCACTGAGTGAGTCATGCTGTGGGTCCGCATATACACACTCAAACACACACACCGAGTCATACTGAGTCAGCCCAGATCTGCTATAGACGCTCACCTCAGTGATGAATAATGTAATAGGGAAAGGCATATAAGCTGCTCAAATGACATGTGAACGCGGTGGACAGTAGACATATGGATGATCCTGATGGACACACACAAACAGTGACATCTTCAGAGGACATATGGGCAGCTGGATCAACTCTGCTAAACAAGTGCATTGTACTTCGACACCTTGAGGTGCAGGTTTCCTTTGTTTAAATGCACAACATTCAGGACAAGTTCTCCGGCTGGCATGGGAAAAGTTAAGTCTGTCTAAAGTTCGGTGGGGTTTCTTTGTTGATAAATTTAATCTCTACACTGTTGTGTCTCTTAATAACACTTGGACTGGACAGCTGCTTCAACGGCTTTACTACTACCATGACTTGATTTATTGGAATATACTGTACATAACAAAGTAAAAAAACAAAACAAAAAAAAACACAATGTCTAACAGCAATGAAAAGTTGCATTTAAGACTCATAGCTGCAGAATATAAAACCCCATGGTATTAATATAACACAAAATAGACGCACAAGCATTCACACTTCTATGTACAAGTATGAGTATTTATTAAATAATTCCTTGTTTTATAATTTTTATTTATATTTGTAGCTGTGGGACAACTGAACAGTATCAAATAAAGCATCATCTCATTAACCCTTTGGCACACAAGCTCCTACATGGGTCAAAACTGACCTGTATATATTTCATATTTTCATCTCATGCTGTTTCTTTAACACATTTTAAGTATACTTTAATAACTTAGTTTGATGATCACAAATTATTTGTTTGTTATCATAATCATTTTAGAAGTTATTTGGACCGGTTTGGTAAAATTGATGTTGAAATACAAAACCTTTGTTGGATCATTTGCAAAGTAATTATTTTTGATAGTAAAACAAGATATTTATCGAATACCTGGAGTCTTAAATTATATATTAAAAATAAAACATGCGGATTTAATGAAAAAACACCCAAAAAATCCATGAAATAACATCAGCAATGAATACAGGTGATTTTTGACCCATGTTGCACATTAGAAGGGTTGTGATGCAAAGCAGATTTTCATTCAAACATAAGAAAGGAAAATGAAACTGAAAATGATGTGTGTTGATGGTTTGACTGGTGAATTCTTCTGATGTTATTTAAAGGTACAGTGTGTAAGATTTTTATGTCATTCTTTCCAATAATCAATCTAATTATGGATTATAATTGAATAAAATAGTGCTCAATCAGTCAAAAAAAACCCTATTTGTTGGATTATATTTAACCTGGAAAAACCTGTTTAAATATACGTAGCGCGGGTAATGCTTGCTGGGCGCCGCCATCATCGACGCCATTTTTTTCCCCTACATGAGCCGACAGAGGACAAAAAAATCAAAGTGGCCGCCTGCAGGACGGAGCGGGCTTGTCCATATCTTAAATGTTTTCATGGTCAGTTCTCGAATGCTTTTATTTTTCTACACTTACCTTGTCGCTCGACGGAAGTGATGCCACAGAAGTTGAGGTGCTCGCCATTTTGGCAGGTTGTGGAAAACAAAGTATTCAAAAATGGCAAAAGATACAGCCAAGGCTTTTTGTCCCAAAGCGCCAGCTGTTAGGTAAGCACAAGACCGGAACAGAGAAATCACACTATCTTTGCACTGATTCCGGTATTTGCTGACACTTAGGGTAGAGGAGTTACACACTGGACCTTTAAGATAGAAAACCATTTAAATTGCATTTTTTCAACAGAATTATATTAGAAAAACAAACTAACAGCAAGAAAATCAATTAATGTTACAAGGAAGTTGTGATATTCTAGTTTGTGCAGCTTCATCCCACTGTCCTGAAAAAGACACACACCGCTGCAGGGCAAAGCAGTGAGGTTAAAGTTAATCATGTGTGCGTGAAAAAAACACAATGGTCCCAGTGTCCTCTCACATATTCCTCTGGAGCAACAGGAAACACATACACAAAACAAGAGATAAGAGACATATGAGATAAAAAGCACAAGCACAAGCCACCACATTTGAGCATGTGGGTGGTAAATAAAGAGCAGGCATGGTTCACTGCCAGACGAAAAAAAAAAAACAAAAAAACTAAACATGAATATTTGTCTGACTTGTCTTTTAATGAGCCTCTATTGTCCATTAAAGTGAGAACAATTTTTGATAAATCAACCCAGAAAGACCCACAACTATTTTTGCGGTGACTTCCAAATTAATTTTTTTCTACATTTAACCCACAAAGACCCACACATCCATTGGCCAAAAAGATCTGTTGATCCACAAATTCTATCAATACATGAAACTAATTGGTGTAAAATACAGTTTGTCATCTTTTCATGGTCATCAGATATGACCCATTTGGACGTTCAGAGGCTCCGTAGTGAACGTGGAAAAAGCGTCATCTTCTATAACGTTGATTCACCAGTAAAATCCATGGAGTTTGACGAATGACAGTGGATGGACACACTGGGTTTATGTTCAGTTAATGATATATTTGCTGAAAATGTCAGTTTTTCTTCAGATTTCTCTGTTTGGGATATAATAACCCTCAACTTTAATCTGAGCTTTTATAAACATCTACATGATCAGTAAATTAAATATAAGAAAATTCATGATTTTCGCAGAAAAAAATGCAAAATACAGAGGGTAATATTAAAATAAAGGGTGATAAATCACTTAAGAAAGGTTAAATAGTGAGAAAAATGAATTTGAGAACCACCTCAGAAGTCATACTGGGTCTTAATGAGTTAAGACAGTAGAGTGAATTATCACCTTTCATTATAATAATTATCGCTTGCATTCATCCTGCCAATATACTATGGATGTACAACTAGGTAAATGAGAACTGAGAAAACCCACAGATAAACATTTTGTAATGAGTGATACTGAGTTATGTTTTGTCAATATGTGATAACTCAAATGTTTTTGTTGAGCTGGATGTACTGTATATGATGCAGGGAGTTGTTATCTTTCGGGGAAAAAAAACAAAAACTCAGCACCACCACATTAGGAGCATTTATTGACTCCAACCAGCACATAAAGTTGATTAAATCTGGGAAAAGTGAGACCTCTAAGATAATGCTGATTACAACTAGGAAACGTGAGCCAATGAAGTGCATCACAAACTGGATGAGCTACTGCAGGGAAACTCCCGCAGAGATAGAGCTGTCATCATCACAGCAGGATGGACGACTGTTTCTGTGCAAAGAAGTGTAAGAAGAGGCTGCCAGATCAGATAAGTCAGACAAATAATGATGCTGCGTTATAACCGTGTGTGATAAACAGGCCTATTTACAGCACAGTCTCATTGAACACTGCATCTGTACATCAGCCAGCACTTCCATTAGTATTCCTTTGCATTCCATCTCTCGCAATAAGAAAACAGTGAAGGCAGCTTGAAAAGTGTCGTGTTTTTTTTTTCCAGTAATAACCGACTCATCACCTTGGAACGAGTCCAACCAATGCGGGACAGAAAGGAGTGGCAGGGAGCCAAGCGGAGCGATGCGCACTGTGTCTTTAAGCAACGGTGAACCGCACCAAACGGAGTCCAGCCAACAGGATCATTTTGTTTGTGCGCTCACAACCGTGGAGGGACCTGTTCTACGCCTACTGTGGATGCAGGATATAGTATTTTTTTCTCTCTCTCTCTTTTTTTTTTTTTTTTTTTTTTTTTACAACAAGATGCTTATCCGTGCGCCTGAAACGAATGGACTAGAATAAAAAGGGTCTGAAAACCGCCGAGTCATGAGGTGCTTTTTACTTCTTTTTGCCTCACAGCTGATTTTGCTGCCACTGACCGGTAAGAAACACAGCCTTATAGAAACCACTAAGAACTGTCACTGCTAACTTGAATGTAACGTTGCTTTTTTCACGTTTGTTTAATCATTTACGCAAAGGATTCTGACACATAGTGGATGTGGGTGCGTCTTTGTTGAGTTTATAATTGTGCTCTTGTTACCTACTTTATGAGTCTCTCACTGCATATATAGATATATATTAGACGGTTTGATTTACTTATGTATTCGGGCTTTTGACTTTTCAAGCTTTGCCTAAATTATCCACTCATTCCGCAGCCAGTTATGTTTGGTCTTGTTGTCCAGCATGCGTCTTTGCGCACGTTTCGAGCTGCTTCTCAAACATCCCTCTGACGCGCAAAAGCTTTTAAATCATCCCTCCACGCTGCTCCTGAGACGTGTGGGTTTTTTTTTTTTTTTGTTTCCTGCTTGTATGAAGCAATATTTAACGGCACAGTCAAGTCATCCCATAACCTGTCGACTCAGATTATATCAGGACGTAGTTGCGTAACCATAGTATCCAGGTACGCGGAAGATGCCTTTGGGTTGCGTCTGTCTTTCCCGGCAGGCAACAGGTGTGTGTGCGTGTGCGTGCGTGTGTATGTTGACCAGGCGATTAAATATTTATTTGACTGAAATTAAAGGGATTAGGTTGTGCGTCTTAAGCACGGCAACAGAAAGAACAAAGAGCCAGAAGAGTGGCACATACACACTTATTTACACAAACACACCCAACAGCTCTGACATCTCTGACTGTTGTGATCACAGCTTTTGTATTTATTCATCTAACAGCCTCGGGTTTTATATGAAACCTTTTACAAATCATGCAGTGCCAAATGTAAGGTCACATTCTTAGAGAAAACAAGTGTGTGGGGGTGGGGGTGGGGGGGGAAAGCATGCTCTTATAGCCTGCAAAAACAAAGATATTGATATTTTTGAAGCGGGAATGTCTGCACTCTCTGCTGCCCTGTTTGGCCTGAAGGCACAACAGTCACATGAAGATCCTGTTCTTTAAAGCCTTCTTATCATGTGGAAAGAAAAAAGAAAAAGCTAAAGAAGAAGAGGCTGGGCTGCTGGGGGTTAAATTAAGAAGATCAAGATGCTGGTTTAGTTTACTCATCTTAAGGGAATGGATTTAGGGACTTAATGCATGATTACTCAGCGGGTAGACAGCTCATAATTATTGATTGTTCAATTGAGCCATGGTGGTTAGATAGCACTTTGTCTTAAGGGCCTCTGTGCCAATCATACCATCCTATTTAACCGTTACATTAGACGCTGGATTCTACTGTGCTCTATCTTTTATTCTAACCTACTCTGCTCTGTCTTGCTTTCCCCTGTTACTGGTTACTGTTTGTTTGCCTATTTCTTTTTATTTTTGCTTCGGATGACAAGCGATAGCTGTTTCCCCAAAGGTAACCAGCCCATGGCTTCAGAAACAGTGTCCTGCTCCACGTTGCATCACTCCTCGCTGTGTGTCCCCTTCTTTCAGTGTGGTGCGAGCCGGTCATCACCCCCAGTGGACCTCACGTGGTTGTTCCCAAGAGGGGGAAGCTGGAGTTACGTTGCCATGATAATTCTACGAAGTCCGGTGCCCCCTCGAGGCTGAGGTGGCAGAGGGAGAGGGCTCGCAGGCTGGAGGGGGAGGTGGAGGAGGATGGGGTGGCTTACATCAGGGTGCCAGCAGCCCAGGGCTACCACATGGGCCGTTATGTGTGTGTCAACAATAGCACGCTAGAACACAGCTCCATCTATGTATACGTGAAAGGTGGGTGTTTGAGGTCAATAAAAAGGCTGGTGATTTGCAAATATGTAGCAGCATTTCCCTAACTAACTAACCAACACCCCCCCATCCGCCTTCATCTTCTTAGACCCCCAAAATATCTTCCAGCGCACCATGGTGAACCTCATCCTAGTCCGTGCAGGTGAGAACTGCACCATTCCCTGCCTTGTGACCGACCCCGAGGTCACCCTCATGGCTTTGGAAAGCTGCGATGGACGACCTTTGCCCTCTGGTATGAGCTATGGGAGCAATCTCCAGCGAGGAATCATCATCAGCAACGTAAAAAAGGAGTTTGAGGGCTGTTACGTATGCGTGGGACAGCTTGGCGGAGAAAAAGTGTCATCTTTCCAATACACTGTGGACGTACGACTAGGTGAGCGAACGTTTTGACGTCTGCCTCTACAGTTTTGCAGAAGTATGCGTTATGAACCTGAGTGGGTTTTCGCACAAGTGTGTAGTGGTTCTCAATGTGGCAGAGCTTTACTAGATTTGACATTTGGGTGTTAATGAAGCAAACGCTGAAGCAGAAAAGTTGAACACTGGAGACGAACAGCGAAAGGGGAAGAAATGAGATAAAGTTATGAGCAAGAGCAAGCAAAAGGTTTAGATGTTCCTTTAAAATTGACTCCAAAATCCATCCTCACATGGCAATATGAGTGTAAGATTAAACTATTACTCACTTCTTAGTGTTATTTGAACTTAATTTAGCTGTATTAGGGGTCTTTTCCCTTTGGTATGTCACTTCTTCCCATCCGTCTATTTATTTATTTATCTATGTATTTAGTGTTTCTATTACAGCTACTATTATTGCATCATCATCATTATTCATTTCTTTTTACTCTTTATGTTATTGAAAGAAAGGATGTTTACAGACACATAACCATCATTTCTTTTACTTTTATGTCATTTTTATCTATCCCTCTACTTCATGGAAGGTATTCAAATGACATTCTTTTCTTTCATTTTGTTTAAAATACAACTAGGTCGAGGTGAGGTCATTCTATAATTATTCTTTCGGGTTTCCGAACTCACCTGCAAATTTTCGTACTCTTCTCTCTATCGAGAGAGATATGTACATGTGTTTGTCTTATTTTATATTTGTATGTGCAAATAAATTTAAAAAAAAAAAGTGATTTAGTGTTAAGTACCGTACTTATCTCTATACATATATATTGTATACATTGTCTTGGTTAATTCTACAGATGTTTTTAGCTTAATAGTTCTTACTCTTGCACTTCTTACAATATCTGGTTTGCTATTGTACAATTAGCCTATTTATTTATTTATTTATTTATTCTTATTTTTTTTCCTTCTCTCCCTTCTTCTCTCCTTCTTTCTTTCATATTTTATTCTTATTCTAGGAATATGTTACTGTACTTCTAGAATGTGAGCCCCTTCTTATGTATTTGGCTGTAACTGTTCAGCCTGAGCATATTTTCTTATATCTATCATTGTATAATGGTTTCCTTCCAGTATATTAGTATTTCGTAATCCATGTAATGTTTTATTATGTTGGTCGTTCGTCCAGGACAACAGATGGAAATTAGCTCCTCTGCTAAATCTGGTGCACGCATCTTGTTTTTTGTAACTAATGCCAATACACACTGTCCTGCAACTAAATAAATAAACACTAAATACTTGGGCAACATCTCACAAATCCCACAGTAAACAGTCCAGTAATTACAGAGGAAATAGTTGTTTTCAACATAAAGATAAGTGGTCCCTGTCAATAATCTTCCAGCTTAAGACAATAAGGGTAATTTTTCTATGTTATGATTAATTTTGACATGATATATTTTGATATACTGGGCAATCTGTTGCCGGCAACACTGGATTAAAGTTGTATAGGAGACTCTGGAATAGCCGAGTGCTGATACATATTGAAAAGCACTCTAAATAACATCTAAGTAAGAAGCTGATGATGTCTGCTTAGCGCTTGCATTACATCAGCATTTTCAGTCCGGTCCGCAGTGAAACAGAGACACGCTGGGAGGAGTAATGACGAGTGTACTTTGGACCGAGAGGCTGGTGTGGTGGAGAGGAGTGAGAAAAACAGACGTGAGGGAGGGAAAGGCAGGAAGATTAGAGGAGTCCCGTACAGAACAAAGCTTTGAAACGGCGCATGAAGGCTGTGTTTGGGGCAAATAGAATTACAGCCTTAGCTAAACAGAGCTACTGAAGTGACGTCAGCGGGTTTACATTGGGAACCATCACACCGTTTAAGTGGGACAAGTGTATGCATGTGAAAATACTACGAGTAAAAGCATTTATTAGTGTGTATTTGTGCACTAACACGGTCCCTGCTTTCAGAGAAGCATGAGTGCATCACGGTTAAGGTTCCTATAACATAATTCAGTTATCCATTCATTATGTTTTATTGCAATGTCAGACTGTTTCAGACGCATTTTATGAAATCAGGAAGGAACAGAGGTTTGCGTGCTTAGAGATTAACATCCTTTTATGAGTGTGGCATTAAGCACACATTCACACACAGAGTGATTTACTATCTGCACACAGTAAAACCCCTTTGAACAACAGCATAAGCTCAGACACATTTATATCCTGCAACTGATCTGAGGAAGTGCAAAGATGGAGACCACAGTGACCCAAGTGTCCCTTATGTAAAAGTAAATATCCTGGAAACGCATTCAACGAGGCCTTAAGTGAGATTAAGGAGTTAAATGAGATTGCGCTTGCACTGAAAAAGCAAAATGACAGTTACACAGTAAACCAGGCGAGATTTCCTTGTCGTTTCTTGCTCCAGTGCCAGAGGTGCCTCCGGTGATCGCGCTGTCTCAGAAAGACACTGTCATCCTGAGGAAGGGAGAGCAGTTTGAAGTCACATGTAGCTCCTCCAACGTCAACCCAGACTTCAGCATCAAGTGGAGCTTCCCTCTGACAGCGGTGAGATCAGTGTAGGGAGGTTTATCGGATGTGTTTCCTGACTAGTGGAAGTTTAATTTGTTTATCCCAGTCTGTGGTTAAGTCAGCTGTGTAATTCAAATAGTGTAATGTCAGTTTCCTGATTAGTTTGCATTTAAAAAAAAAAAAAAAAAAGAGGCACTACCTGGATTGCCATCACATCCGTATGAGCATATACTTTGACTCATCTTTGCCCTCGATGCCCCGCAGCATCCAGATGAATCCCACACCTCACGCATCTTGACTGGTTCCCACGGTTACCAACGCACCACCTCGCTTTTGATCCGATCTGTCAACCAATCACACTCCGGCACCTACCACTGCCATGCCCATAACGAGAGAGGTGCCAGCTCCAGGGCGCTGCACCTGGACGTCCGTGGTGAGTATTTATAACGGTTTAGGGCGTCTGGTTTCAAATGAGCTGTTCAGTCTCCACCAAGATAGTTGCTTTTCCACAGGAATGTTGATTGATGCCTAACACGGCAAAAACAACACTGAGCGAAAAACCCACGGCTCAATTTTTCCCACTCAGCTTATTTCAAGGAGTTTGCGTTTGGCTTTTGCATATGGATATTCATAATTAACTGCCTCGTACTCAGTCATTGTTCGCATTGTTGTGACAATGTCTGGCAGCGAACCACAGCAACCACATTTGCGCGGCATCATGGGAAATATGTAGTAACTTGAGACGATTTCAGTCTAAATACACATATCGAGAATGAAAGAAGGTGTGAGTAGGCGTCATGGCAGAAACAGTAGTGGAGGAAGGATTTATCAGATTTATTTGTTGAGTAAAATTAGCAATACTACAGCGTAAAAATAGTCTGGTGTAAGTAAAAACCCTGCAATCCAAACCTTTATCTTCTGACGCTGATGAGGAGCATTTTACTGCACAGTGGCTGTGTTTACTTCTTAAACATTTAGTACGTTTTGCTGATAACACTTACATGAATGATTTAATCAAAATGCTGACCTTTTTTTTTTTTAGTAGAGTATTTGCACAGTTTAGTATTAGTACTAGTAGTAGTTTTACTTTTAGCCCATAAAGACGTAAAACTATTTTTGCTGTGACTTTAAAATAAAATATTCTTTACATTTAACCTTTTCAAAGTCATTTATCAACCTTTTTTATATTCTCCTCTGCACTGAAAATCAGGTATTTTCTTATATTTAACTAAACGACAGTTTAACAAAACTTGAAGTAAATTCAAAGGGTTTTTTTTTTTACAGCAAGAGACTCTTTTATAACCAAATATATCATGAACTGAATGCAAAAACAAGCGTCTACTACCGCTATCATTTGTCAAACTACATGGACTTTAATGCTGCAGAATATGACGGTGTTTCCAGGTTCACAGCGGAGACACCGAACGTCCAAATGATGACGAGAAAAGCTGAGAAATGAGAAATTTTACCTGAATTATTTACATGTATTGGTAGGATCAGTGGTTACAAAGTTAGTCAGTATTTAAAATCAGTACATGCTTTTGGTTGTTGTTGGGCTTTAGGTGTTTGAAGGGTAAGTAAAAGTACAAAAGTATTAGCATTAAAGTACAGAGTAGTATTTGTCACTGGTGACCCTCGGCCACACAGGGTGCAGTCATCAGTTGTCCGTCCGTCCGTCCGTCCAAAAACTTTGACGTGCACTGATAAATGAGGCCGAGGATTTTCAAGTGCACGAGCATTTTGTTTTCTAATTACTGATACATTAAAGTTTTCGGTTTTAATGTGGCATCTGGGCCTTAACTGATGCGCGTGTTGTCGGCTAGATAATAATATATTACATTTGTCGATCTTTATTTTAAATTAATTGTATCACGCTGCAAATTAACAAACAATTAACAATTAACAATCCTATTCAACCTCCAAAGTGTAGCGGAGTTGAAGTAAGTACGGCGCAATAAGAAATGCAAATACTCCATTAAATTGCAGGTACCACAAAATTATTAATACATTTGATTACTGGTCAGAAATCCCTCCTCCTCAAAATGTGTCTCCTGAGAGGTTTGGCATACCATCACTATGAGATGGTTTTAACATAACTGTAAGCTTTAGTGCTACTAACAGAACCATCCAATAGGAAATACACTTCTCATATTTCTGTTCTTCAGACCAGGGGTTCATTACCATGTTGGGAAGTCCAGACCCGGTGCAGGCTGATGTCAAAGAGGGGGAGAGCCTGAGCCTCAGGGTACAGTTCGACGCCTACCCTGCGCCCAGGTCCCTGTCCTGGTCTTACAACGGCCAGCGTCTCCTCAACACCACCGAACACGTCATTACTGTCCACCGCCACAAATACAGGTACAGGTGGCGTGCCGGTAACGCGACACCGCAGGTATGCACGAAGGAGGAAATGCACGCTCAGAAATGTCGCTCATGTTGTCAGGTACATCAGTGAGCTGAGGCTGGTCAGGGTTCTCGGGTCGGAAGGCGGGATCTACCAGTTCTCAGTTGGTCACGAAGATGCAGCTGTCAATCATTCATTTCACGTCTACGTTAGCAGTAAGTTTCACACGACACAGTTTACAGTTTAGCTGATAATGTAGCTGCATGTTTACTTCTGGATGCCTCTTTGTTTTTTCTTTAAACCTTTCCATTTTCTTCTTAAGGTAAACCAGTCATCATCGCCCAGGAAGGACCTGTTGACGGACAGGTGCGGTGCATCGCTGCAGGTTTCCCAGTTCCAAAAATAAGTTGGTACTTCTGTGAACTGCCTCACACTAGGTATGTTTAAAAAGTGCACCTGCTGTTACACCATGACCGAGGCGTTTGTTTTACTATTTGAGTCACTACACTGACACAAGGCGGCACACAGGTGTTAACAGGAGCTTCAGGTTGGTTAACTCTCAGACAGGATTCATCAGCTGGTGTTGTGTCTGGCAGCTCCTCTGAGAGCAGAAGAGGCTCATGGGAAAAGAACCAACTGGGGAACAGGTTTATGTCACGTCTAAGCTCCGTTTACGTCCAGACGAACAAGAAAACGATGCAGAAATAGCAGAACTTTGAGTTTTTCTGCTCAGTAATTACAACTGCATTTTATAACACACACAGCTAATGTTTCATATGAAGGTCTGTGTAATAAGTGTTATCGAATAATATACATATAATGTAAACAAAGGATTTAAGCGTCTTAATAAGAATGTGGGTTTTTTTAGATCTGGTAGCTGCAAAAATCATAGTTAACTCTTAATATGTGCAGAGTTAACTGCAATAAATGTACAATAAACTACCTAAATATTGTCTTTTTTTCTTCCTTCCTTTCTTTCTTTCTTTCTTTCTTTCTTCCGTTCTTCCTTCCTTTCTTTCTTTCTTTCTTTCTTTCTTTCTTTCTTTCTTTCTTTCTTTCTTTCTTTCTTTCTTTCTTTCTTCCTTCC
>JAPQRP010000001.1:9881628-9907082 GCA_037367295.1 Apogon hyalosoma | reverse complement strand
TCAGTTGCACATAGTAACTTTAGATAATAAAGAACCATTTTAAATTGGGTAAAAAAGGAATAATAGTTGGGCTTTAAGTCCTCCTATTTTTCTACTTTAATATGTTTTCTAATTCAATTTAAAAGCTGAATGAAGTTTAAAATAGCTGCTATAAAGAAAAAAAAAAAAAAAAAAAATCACACGACCCTCACAGTTGTACATAACAAACTTGTGTGCAGGTTGTGTCATAACCACTTTAAAACTCAATACTGGAAAGTACTCTTTTTCTGTGATATTTCTCAGTTTCAGATTTGTGCTTAATTTAGGGCTCACAAATATGGTCAAATATCAAAAGTTGATGTTGAGCTGTGAAATTATTTTCACTGTTATGTGTGATTCAAGATGTTAATCTTTTTTTCTGTCTACATGAAAACATGAATCAGAAGTAGTTTTCTTTATGAAATTCCATATATGTGGAAAATTGGCAAGTAGCATCAACAAAAAAAATCAAAGGATTTGCAAGGGTATCAACATGCATTATTAGTTTAAAAAATGAAGGTAACTGTTAATAAAATAAAGCATCAGTGTGTACGCATATCATACAAAGAAGCAGGCTGAAATTAGAACTTTTGTTGATCAAGATCTACAGAGGAAGCACCAATCTTAATTTTGCAATTTAGGTATTTTCCACCCTGACTATAAGGCAAATGCTTGATCAGTCAACTCAAATCAATACATTGTCCATGCCCAGCTTAATTTCTAAACACAAAAAACACGGTTACAAATATGCTTCTTGATTTAAGTGAAGGTAATTGGTAGTCAACTTCATCCAGATCTCCACAGCTTTGAGCCTCTGTAGCCACAGTCAGATCCCCATACAAACCTGGCATATTCTATATAGTTTCTCACATGATAAACTCCCACAGCAGGCCCAGTAGCTCTTGCTATTATATGGATAAGATGTTAACATTACAGCTTCTCAGAGCAGTACTGTGTTTTGAGTAGTTTCTGCAGATATAAACTCAAATGTCAAAAGTTCACAGCTAACCGCATGAAGTATATTGTATGTAATGTCCTGCCTTTTCCTTTACACAGACAAGGCTAAAGAAAAGCCTTCAGACATCATTTTTACTGGAGAGAGCAGCAGAGACATAGTAGACTAATACAATAGGAGCAAACATAAAACTAGGAGAATCTTTAAAAATGCATAAGTTACCTGTGTGAGGGCGTTGGTCTGCTGCTGTAGGCTCTGCTGAGGGGGAGGAGCCTGCTGCTGGATGGCGAGTTGCTGTGTGCCTGAATGGACGGGGTTAAGTGATGTTTGCTGGACCTGGCTGGTCAAAGCATTTGTCTGCTGGACTGAGCCCACCTGTGGGAGCTGAACATTCATTGCTCCACCCTGCTGCTGCAGCAACATCTTTGGAAAAAAAAAAGCATTGAGTCAGCAGTGTGTTTAAAGTGTAGTCATTTTTTAACACTTTCTACCAAATCTAGGTTAATCTGTGTTTATTATAAAATAACAGTTATTTGATAGACTTTCTTTGGAAAAGAAAGAGCTTTATATCCAGATTGTGAAGCTCTGCCTATTATTACCATTTCATAAAGTCTGAATAACCAGAGTAATACATTATGTATGGCTGTAGTCCTGATCTAGGTCAGGGAAAAACCAGGTAGAGCATAAAAGAGAAAGACACAGTGCTATATACAGATGGATCTATTTAAAAACACAGACCATAATTTGTTGTCTTTGTAGTGATTTTTCCAAATTTGGATAATTTCTTGTGGTGAAAGCTCAATGTTTCCGCCCTATGCTTGATTGTGTCCAAACTGCAAAACGTACACTATGAAGAAACCTTTATTTACACCACACAGAAATAACCTTTGAATGACTCGTTTATGTTCTAGACATCATTATTTTTTGTTTTCACTTGCAGGTCAAGGTTACTCAATTATCATACGATATGCAAGTGTTTTAGCTTTGTCAGGCAGATGAAGAGAAGATTAATAAAATAAGCACTTCACAGTATTAACAATGAATACAGCCTGTATATAAAATGTTGCTGCCTCTACTGCTATACATATCATACCTGTATGCCCTGTCCCTGGACTCTCTGCAGCTGCTCCTGAATGTGTCTCAGCTCCTCCTGCTGCCGCTGGATATTGGCCTGGATCATTCTAGTCCTTTGCTCCAGCTGCTCTTTTAAGTGTTGCATGGCATTCACCTGTGCAGAGAACTCCATAACAGGCTGTGGGAGGAGGGAAGAGGACTGTTAACCAACTTCTGTGGGATTAATTAACTGCACATATGCGGCAACTGATGTTTTGATGTTCATTCCCCACACACAATATTATCACAGATTTTATTGTTATCCTCCTCACCGGTACGTTCGTCTGTAGCTGCTGTGGTTGTTGCTGCTGCTGTGGTTGCTGCTGAGTGATCATGCCTGGAGTTACACTCTGACCTGTGGTCTGAGAACTCATGGACTGAAAACGGGAAGAAAAAAAAAGCAGTTACAGAAAATATAGTATGCGTCTTTGATGTATTGCATACCTTGACCAAACTGTGGCCAGTAAAGTCTTACTTGGCTGCTAATGGAGGAGCGGCGCTGTGATGTCATCTCCATGGTTGATGCCAGTGCTTGCCGAGGAGGCGTAGCTGTGTCCATATGTAATTTGGAAGCTGTTGCTGTGAAATCAAAAGGACTTTATTAGTTGCAGAACTGATGTCTCACCATTCTTCTTTAGTGAAGAACTCAGAGCGTATTTGATTGGTATGTTGTATCTGTAGATACAGCTATTTGTGTTTTGGAAACTGAGTCTATCCTTACAAGTGCAAGTGTTGTCAGAGACATGTGATGAGGACTTGCGGGAACTACGTGAGGAGGTGGAGGGGGTTCGGCTGTGGTCAAATCGCTCCAGGGCCTCCTTGAGGCTGGATGTGTTCAGCTGAGACTCTGAGCCAGAGTCTTGACTCTGAAAACAGCCAAGCAGAGGGACAACAGCATTTGTGAGCTGATGCTTTGACAAAAAAAGTCAGACATTATAGAGGCAAAAAAGTGGCATCATATAAACAGACACTGAATATGCTGCATGTGCCTTAAGATTGAAATACTTTAATATATAACATAATATATTCATTTAAAAATTTGTAGTGTTACATATTTACTACATGACCACTCCCTTAATATAATCCAATAAAAATGGTTATGTATGTACATCATATATCTTTAACGCCGTGTGTGTTGCATTATAAATTCAAGAGTAAATTCAAATGAATAACTGGATTAGGCACTAATTTAGACATTAATGTAGGCAATTATTACACACTTATTGGCAGATGATTTCCTGGAGTAATTACCTTATCTACAGTGACCTCTGGGTTAGACTCCTCAATGCCCAGCTCTCTGCGCTGCTCTGCCCTCACCTCTGCATAGCTGAAGACAAAAGAGGGGGTAAAAAAGGTAAGCAGTTAATGACAAGAAAGTATGCACATACTTTGAAATAGAAAGGTGAATAGGAAGAAAAACTGTCACAACAAAACTGCTTTTTAATTACCCTTTCAAAACAGTCTGAAAATGTGAATGATCCCAGCAAATTTCCAGTACGTATGTATCATCAGCAAAAGGTACATAAAATGAGATGAGACAGCATTCAGCTAGTATTACCTGACTACTGTGTGCGTGCAGACTATAAACTCTGGCCTGGAGTTCCACTGGTGGTAGGTGATATAGTAGTGAGTCTGTAGCCAGATCCACTGTTGCCCTTTAGTTAGGAAGCGATAGTAGCAAGACTTCCCTTTACCATATTGCATCACTGAATGGGAGAAAAACAGAGACAGTTTCAACTAACAAGCACAGAAAGATTTTTACAGAGAATTTAAGTGAAATGTATAAAAGAGCCCTCACAGTGTTCATGACACTTGGCTAGCGTCTCCAGGTCGTCCACGTGGTAATAGTCGTACCCTGATGTTCCCAGAACCTCAAAAGGCAGGTAGCCTATAATTGGTGGAGCCCTGAAAAAATGGCAACAGGTGAGGTATTCAAGCACAAAAGGTAGGAAGGCTGTACAAAGGTAATGTTCTGCTCAGCATCATCAAAATATCAAACATAATTCAGTAGAGTGTGCCTAAATAATACCTCTGAAAAACAGTCCAAAAGTATAATGTATGTCAAAAAAATGTGTAATAATATCTGAATAAATAAGGATCAACTCAAACACACCTGTGGTCTAAGAAGAGGAACTTCCATTCTAGACTGTGTCTGGAGGTGAACTCTTCATTGGGCTCCTCAACGGTACACATCTCCTATTGAGGTAAGACACACAAGTTTAAGAGGACAAACATATTCTAACATAGTTAACACACTGTGTAACATTTCTTCTACAACTGTATACATGAATTGTGTGTGTCTGCTCATTACCTTGATAAACTGAGGTTTGGCCAGGCGAACAGTGGCTACAAAGCACACCTGGTCGTCAAATGCAGGCTGTAGTGACCGCTGTAACACCCCTGCCAGACCATTCCTCGTGACATTGGGAACTATACAACAGAGAACAGTGACGATAATGTTTACCCTCTCCCGTGTTAACAGGCGAGGCGACTGAAGACACTAAAATGACAACATAACTACACATGACTTGTAATGCAGAATAACAATGTAAGATACTAAACTCTGAGTCACCTACCATTGTTAAGTGATTTGAAGTTGCCAATGAACTTTACATATTCATAGACAGGGGGTTCTTTGGGGTCAATGGCCCCTCGCAGCATATGACAGCAGAACTCCATGTGGTTCTTGGCTAAAAAACAGAAGGAAAAAAGGACACAAACATTACCAAACAATTCAGTTTTTGTAGTGTCATGATAAATCCTGTTTATTTGTATAAGATGTTTCCCAGTGCCTGAGAGGATTGATGAGAAATAGCTAATAATAGTGTGTTCAAGTATAGTTGCACTGATGGACAACTATAAAACAGATGAGAATGATACATTTGATAAATTAAATCACCTGTTGTTGCATTACACTTATTTGTTTAGACATTGTCATCTGTTGAAACATATAGAGAGCATGGTGTGGTGTGAGCAGACTAGATACTGACTCTTCAGGTAATCAGAGGTAAGACTCTCTGCCTCAGTGGGGTGCGTGGACAGAGCCTTGTACACATCGGAGTGTTCCCCAACTGGCAGGAAGTTTAGTAAATTCTGGTCCACCAAGTCCGCCTGAGGAATACGCACAAGGAGAAAGGCCAAACATTCTTTAATGCACACACAGGTCATTATGACATGACCAGATCCACACAACAGGGATTAAATCTGACTGAAGCTCCACTCCTACTACTACACTAATAAAGAATCAGTGATACTTACAGGCAGGTGTTCAAGTAGTGAGGTGACACTCTCAGAAACATAAAGGATGTTCCCGTCTGTCATTATTGCTATAAAGAACCCATCCAGAGCCTGGTAATGAAAGACAAGTCAATTTCAATTTGAGCAGTTTATCTGAATTCCTATCGGGTTTGCTCAGCTTAATTAAAATAAAAACACAATAACACAGTGATAACATATGCTTTTATCATCTGTACAGGGACTTCACAGTGAAAAATGTGAAATTTCTGACCTCCAGCATGAGCTGGGTGAACTCCTCATTGCTAAGAAATGGAGGCTTCCAGTCCTGCCTGATTTCACTGGACTCTGACTGAGCTGTGTTCTCTGGCAGGGGAGACAAAACATTTGAAACTTTAAAAATGACAAAAAAGGGATTTTTTTTTTTAAATATGAAAGGTTAAATGAAGAAAATTAATCACACAGCAAAGGAGACAACAAAGCATGGAGGAAAGTGTATTGATAGGTCAAGACAGTAAAACAGAACACCAGATAACACAATGCTACAGTGCAGCAGTTCGCTGAAAGTTAAAGAAGATTTCAACTTCATTTACATTTACATTACATTTATGTATTAAGCAGACGCTTTTTTCCAAATCAACGTGCAGGGGAAGATTAACAATCAAGCTACCTCTCTCTCTCAACTTCAACGCAATCTAGATACAACCTGGAAACTGAGTTGATAACTGAATGTGTTTCATGGCAGAAATTATATGACATATTAAATAAGAAACCACTACCACTCATTACTGACTGTTAAATATTAAGCTACAGCCTGCAAATGGTTAGTACAAAGACTGGAAACAAAGAAAAACTGCTTGCCTTTCTCAGTCCAACAATAATACAGTCGCCTACAAGCACCTTTAAACATCATGTATTAACAAGCTGCATCTTGCTTTTTACACCATCCAAATTGGTGTTGAATACACAGATGAATAAAATACTAATTTCCTGTCTTAAACATGGGTTACTGGCCAGACCGTTTCTTGGCTAGAGCTTTCTGGAATCTCCTTGAAGAATACTAAGCTGGCAGAACCTTTGCATTCATTCAAAAAAAACTTGAGATTGGAGTCTTCACATCTCTGCAGCTGAATATATCACAATATAAAACTACCCTATTAAATGCTATCTATGATGATGACAAAAAAAAAATTTGAAACAAAAATTTCTCAATTAAAAAATACAAAGTAAGTATTTTATAATTAGAGGTTGTGGTAAGATAAGAAACAGTAGAGGACAATCATGTAAACTGGGTCAAATACATACTGAATAAATTATGGATTCAGTGCAAGTCCTAACAAATGGAAACAAAACTGTTCAAATGGTTCAAATTAATTCGAGGAGAGTTAAACAACATTATCCATGCGTCATAAAAATAAAATAAAACAAAGGCTGTGTCTAGCCATAAAAGAAAAAGAGCATTTACACCAGATGACAGCAGAGTAAATGATAAACCTAAATATAGAAGAGGAGGTGTTCGACATGAAAACAGGAAGTGAGATAAGGAAGGTGATGAGGACTGACCTTTGTGTTTACACAGGAAGTCAATGCTTTTCTGCAGGATGGTGGACTTGTCCATCTTCCTGGTGTTGCCTGGCAACATCGTGCCGAGTTCTTTGATGAGGACATTGAACTGGTCTCTCCGTTTCTTCTCTGACTTGTTACGGGACACGCTGAAATACAAAACAAAAATCAAATGTTAAGTTTGGTGCAAACTGTTTAATATGTCACCCTGGAAATATCAAATATACTACAGAGTCCACTTTGAAATACTGTTACCTGTGGTTTTTTTCTGAAGAATGATGTCTCAAAAATGTATGTTATTTATGTTAGTAAAAGACTAAATTCTGGTCAAAAGACAATATTGTTACTGATTTATGAGAGGATAATCTAGCTATCAGTTATCTTATGGCACACTGGTTCATTCATACATGTAGCTTACCGTTTTGCCTTGTCCTTTTCATCTTCTTCCATCAACCCATCAAAGATGCTACAATCATCCCTATAAGAAAAAACAAAAAGTTGCAGACTAAGTTTTTCCCGTTCACTTATTTTCTTAGGTGTGCATATTTGTTGGCAGTTTGAAAGCTGATATGCTTTGGTAATAATAGCTAATGACGGATGTTGGCTAATGAGAGGATTCCTACATGCCAGGAGTAGGTTTATTTTTGGGTCACAGAGAGAAGGAATGTGTTGTGCTTGCCAACAAGGTTACGAGTGCCTTTGTATAATTGGGTGTGGTGTTAGTGTTTCTGAATACATATCAGTTAATACACATCAATAAACATTATTTCATTTGACCTGATAAAGAGATTATTTGGAGAAATAATTTAATGCCTCATTTCTTTCCCCACAATTATTTGATGTGTCATATATTACAATCCAGAGCATAATTATCTTTGCCTAGCTATAGAAATTGACAGATAAATTAGCATAAGCTGCATGTTTTGCAAATTCATATAGTACATTTTCATTTGTCATGCTTATATTATCTACACATGTGCAGCTTTATGTTACCATATGCTGTTTGTGCTGCAACATACCCTATGCTTGATGTCATGTTGGCTGCTGATCAGGGCTGTGGCTGCAGTGACTTGCTCTTTAGGCGTGAGGTAGGCATTTGGAAGACCACCTGCAGAGAAAGAACATAACTGTTGTTGAATTATGAAATATGTAATATGTAAAAATTATTGGAATTCCCAATTGTGTTCAGTGAACTTAATTCCTTTTAGGATGGACTAATAATCCTTGTTGAACAAACCCTGAATCAAAACATAGATATAAAACAAACATCATATTTGTAGAGATATTTTTCATGGCATATGTTCCAACACACACTTTTAGAACATCCAGTACATCTAATTGTAGTGCTATTAGATTTATACCATCAAAAAAATGGGCTGCCTGACTAAACCTCAACGTGTTTGCTTCAGATGTTTATTATGTGTCTCACACCACACCTCTATGAGTATCTTAAATGTGTGCAGTCGCTTCTCACCCCACTGCAGCTCATGCACGTGCTCAGTTAATGTCTTTCCTTGGGGGTCGTAGGAAGGGGTTTGGGGTCAAGGCTGACTCTATGGTCGAAACTGATACAGAGATCATTGGGGTCATGGAAGAGTGCCAGGCCACGGGAAAGACATAGTGGTCAACTGATCCTGTGGGAGAAATCAGACAACAAATGTGGGGTCACACAGGGTCATCAGGTCAATTCGGGGGCAGCTCTGAACATTTTTCCATTTTAACTGCAACACAGTGGGAAAACAGCAGATTGTTTGAAGCACACAGCAAAGAAACCATAACCCTTGAATGTTATGGTTTCCTTTAATGTTATGTGAAAACCACCAGAGATCAGGCTTCTGTTTAGCCGGACAGATTTTTATTATTTTACATGGCAAATACAATTTCTACTTACGTTCTGGAATGTCTTTTTGTATGCAAGTTTGCCGCTCTTGAACCAATCCTTTCAGGCACTGACAAATATTCACGTGTGAACCACACCTTACCTGCAACACACACAAAAAACAGACTCATTCAAACCACAGAGTCTATGTTCACTATTCATCATGCAGGCAAACAATGATGACTAATGTAATGTACAAAGGCCATTTGTTTTAAACAGGACTGCAAGCAACTATTATTGACATATTTTCAGTTCATTAATAATCAATTTAATGTGTAAAATATCTCAAAATCACATGTTTATAATGTTACTTAATGATTTCTCCATAACTATGAAATACATTTTCCACAGTTAAAAGGCTATGTGTGTTTTGTTTTGGTTTTTTTTTTTTGCTTCTACAAAAACAGTTAAGTTCCCTAATTGCGAGGCGGTCCAGAGACCCCCCACTTGGATAACTGCGAGTCCCAAATGAACCCCCATCTAAGAGGATTTTGCTGGAAGACAGAACTGTAAGTAAACAGGAAGGTCACGATGGGTGCACTAAGACCTATGGATAGCAGTGTTGTCATGCTAGGCTAATTCTGAAGTGAGATAACGGTGAGATTTTTATACATCTGTTGAGCTACCCCATCGGTGGTCCCCGCTCTGTACTTTGGGGAATCACTGCTCTGACCTGCACTCATGTATTCCTGATGGCCACTAGCTTTGGATTCCTACTGTACACCACTACCGATAAGCGAGCACCGATATTAGCAGCACGGAGCTAATGCAGGCGACTAAAACGGCCATCGGCTATTAGGATAAAGCACAATAATATCTTGGTATAGTGAACCTTTTTGTGCCACAGGTGTTCGTTATACAATCGAAAAAAGAACAGCCCGTGTAGCTAGCTAGCAGGGTTAACTGAGCTCGCGACCGAAAACTACCCCTTTAATTGGGAGATTTAACACCCTAAATATCCCCATTTCCTCCGACTAAATTCGCGACTACGGCATGGCACGGTCGAGGCAGGTAAAATGACAAACATTTGTGGAAAAAAAACAAGAGGAATAGCAGACTAAAACATAGCGAGCTGGCGCCGAGCCTCAAGCTGTCACGCAACAACTGACATTGAAGACAAAATAATCTCTCAAAAATGCAACCGTTGGTCACAAAACACCGCGAGAGAACGGTACCTAAACATCCGCGCGGGGACCGATCCTCTCAAAAACCGACCATATATGACATGTCGGCGGCTGACAAATGTCTAAAAATCAGCGACGGTGGAAACATTTTCGCGGCAGATAGATGTATGTACGTACACACACACGCGCACACGCGCGCGCGCGTACGCAGACACTCACGAGCCGACGGGCACGCGCTCGCCCACTCGTACACATACACGCAGGCTGCTCCGAATGTGGGTCACTGGGCCTTGCTCTCCCTCAAGCGTGCGGAAACAGTCCCGAAGCCTCCTCTGCAGTCCGACCGCTTCCGCACGCTCAAAACACCGTCTACCTACCGCGACGGGCATGCCATTCCCCGATAGACGGCCACCGTAGGCTCTGGATATGCATTAAAAACACTTACCTTCCCGAACGACCGCGCGCAGCCTCCGTGTTTTGCTTACTTAAACGTTGCATCGAGGCGGTGGGGGCCAGGACTCAGGAGGACTCCGGGATGTGGAGAAAAACAGGAGGCCTACTTCATATTACGACGTATAGTCATGCGCAATGGAGACAGTAGGGCGCACTATTTTGCAAGTACAGTAGCAGCGAGACGGAAAGGGGAAATGACTCTGCGTGTTTTTTTGTTTTTTTTGTGGCTTCTCACGTCTGACTCGTCCATAGATTTAAGGCTCGCTTGAGTTTTATTATAAATAAAAACGAGGGATGTTTTAAGCAGTGATACAGATGCACGTTTTTAACCATTCGAGCGTAGATTTACATAGATTTAAAACCCTACCCTGCCAAGAAGAGTGACGTGATTGTTGATTCTTAACGGCAAATATAATTTCAGACGCATATCTGCGGTCTGTGAATGTGACATTGGACGGTGGCCAGGAGGGTGAGCTGGGTAGGGATGACCCTGCCTGATGATAAGGGGTTTCCCGGTTATCGACATCCAATCACAAGCTCAACGGGTCGTGACGTTACGCCTTCTACTTTGTCGAGGTTCCCTCAACTAAATGACACATCATTCTTTAATATAACACATTTTTTTTTACACCCCACACTTTTTTTTTTTTTTTTTTAGATTGTAGGTTCATTTCATGCTTCACTTAAATGACCTTTAATTGTGACAGATTTTTTTTTTCATGTGCATAATCCCAATGGCAATGACATGCACATAAAAAGTAAGTCTATGGTTTTATTCTTAATGTGTGCAACATAAGATAAGGTAAGATAAGATAAAATAAGACTTTATTAATCCCACCATGGGGGAAATTTCACAGTTTACAGCAGCCAAAAACGTCCTGTACACTCAAACCACAACAGTGAAAAGAATATACAAGTAAAAGTAAGAAAAGTAAGAAAACATTCATGAACCGGATGAAAATATAAAGGCAGGGGCTGTAGTTGTAGAATTGTGTAGTGATATTTGCAGTACCATTACCACATACATTCTACTGTAAGTACAGAAATTCATAGAAAACAAACAAATAAATACTTGTTAAGCACATTAAGGTGGGATAGAATGTCATAAAGATAGCTTTCGATTGGTCGTACATAATTATAGTTAAATACGGCAAAGCTATAGCTGAATGTATATTGTATTTCTGTTAGTTTATATTTCGTAGTGGATTATGATGTAGAATTATAGAAATGATAATTATTACATTGATACAAACAGATACACATGTTGTATTAATCTAAATTAATATACAGTAGTTGTGTGTTGGTAATGAGCTGAATTTTGGGTAGGAATGAATAAACTTCAGCCTAATCCATTTCAAACACATTATGGAAATTATACCTTTATGTATTTATTTTTTGTAGTGGTATACATGTTCAGAATAGGCATTTCATTCATTCATTCATTCATAAATAAATAAATAAACAAATAAACTCTCATTGTCACAAGACTGCCATCAATGATTCACAGTAATACTAATACAGAAATAAAGCAATATAAAATCCAGTTTATATTTAGGACAGTTTCTAACTTTATTCCCTTCAGATGCAAACTGACTGTGACTCATTAGATGATGCAATACTTCTCAGTTTTACATTCTTAAATCAGAATTGTTATTTTGGTTTACTGTTTAAAGTAATTGTCATATTAATGGTAGCAGCCTTTGTACCTTTATGATGTATTGCTCCCTACTCCTTTTGAGATGGGACAAAAACAGATTAACTTTATTCATCCCCTCATCAAAATTAAATGGACCTCAAATTAAAATAAAAAAAATTAAATTACTTTATTATTTACAAAATACTTATGGTACTGAGTAGGAACATAAGTTAAGACATGGGAAAGTAGACAAAATCAAGTGATTAGTCAGTTTGCTTCTGTTTCATTTCCTGAAAAATAACCAGTAGGCTATGTCATGATTATTGCTTACGTGTACTAACCATGAGTCATACAGTAGTTTAATGCTGATCTCTGTTTTTTATACAGTCAGACGCAAATGACTCTGGGGCACAGGTCACCTCCCACAGAGACTCCTGATCTCCTGAAGATGCCTCTGTTTACTGCTGCCACCTGATCAAGGCTTAAGGGTAAGAACATAAGAGCTCAGTAAGTCACTATGATGAATATTCATTCATTCATTCATTCATCTAATCCATATGAATAAATATCATATGTATCGAAAATAAAATGTACATAAATGTAACTCAACAAAATCATGTACAAAAACACCAAAAAAGGGAATTTTAAAGATTAGAGTTTGAATTGATAATAGGCTCAAGTACTTTAAGCAGCACCAATGGAATAGAAATATACATATGGATGGAACATTATGTTTAATAGAAGTTAGCACGAAATTGAAAAAATCAAGCAATCAAAACACAACTGCACTGATAAGCAAGTTATGCCTTTGTAGAATCCAACATTTGTTTTGAAACAAGCATTCCTTGTAGTCAGCTCTTCTATTTTCACATGTAATTCATGCCTCCGGCTGTGTGTTAAAGTGTTTTCATCAGATGCCTTCCATATATGTTGTTGCTATCCTCATTACTTCTGCTCCTCTGCTTGAATTCATTATGGATGTGCATTTCTCTGAGCTTTGTTTTTGCTTCGTATTTCTTTTTTCAGCTGCTTTCATCTTCTCTGTGTCATCATTTTCAGTTCTCTTCTGATTTGCTTTGGATTAGTCCTTATCTGCTTCTTTAGGATTTCCCCTCTTATCTGTTATTTCCAACCCTTTTTCATCTTCCCTTCATTTCCCTGTCAGCTCTCTCTTTTTTTTTTTTAACCTAATCTGTATTATACACTCCTTATTCCTTTCCACAACTTCATTTTCACCCCATACCTTTATCTCTTCTTTATGGTTTCTTTCTGTGATTCATCTGCTCTTCTCCCATCTTTATTTCTTCCCAACTGTGCATCTGTAATTTTATATATCTTAAATATTCACTTGCTATTAAGCTGTGTGATGGTTTATTTTTCTGCAGCATCTTTTTACCAGCAGGTCCTTCTCTAGTTTTGGTGCCAGCTCACTTGATTTTATTCCAAACATTAAAACACCTCCTCTTTATCATCAGTCATGCATCTCTCTCTTTTCAGGCTCCTTCAATATTATCTTTGATTAATTATTATTTTAATACCTGTATGTTTAAAAAAAAAAAACTGCATAAGGACTAACAGTAGCAACATATTCTTTCTACTGAATAATGAGTTTCTTGTGAAAAATGGTTTGTATATTTCATCACATGTTTCAGTAAGTCCCCCTTGTGCGATTCCTACTTTTCTTCAGTACAAATAATAATCCTTTCTATGCATGTGACAGACAGATTGGGATTAAAGTTTATGATAAGTAAGTACAATAAGCCTCATGTGTTATTCATGGCATTCAACACTTGTATATTTCCTTTCCCTTATACACTTCCTGCCCATTTGCTCATCTTTCCATCTCAGAGGTAAAAAGCCTTTCAAGAGAACACACACAAAAACCATCGTCAACAACAACAATAAAGCACTTAACTGTGCAACGACCCGTCTTTGTTTTCACAAATGTGACAAATCCAATGGAGCCACACTCTTTCCTGCTAACAAATCTAATCAGCCTTTTGGTCTGGGAAAATTTTGGTGAAGCTGATGAAAAAAAAATCCTCCTATGCAATTTTGACTTGCTTTTTGCAAAGTCATACTGAAAAACATAGTTAATCTAGTCATATTATGCTCCATCTGCTTAATAGTAGAGCAAGCAAATTGTTTTGTGGAGTCATGATCTTTAAGGAAGTATAGCTTCCTTTATGTGCCTGTAAAATCCCCCATATAAGTGCTTCTATTCACTTGTACCTGTTTGCAGAGATTGGATTATTACATGGTAATGGAAACCGGGCAGAGTGCTGTGGGACATCCTTTTCCCACACAACAACCGTTTAATCACAGACAAAAAAGCGGGCACTATGCCATATTATACCGCTATATGAGTGGAGACAGAAAGACCAATGGAGGTAGAAACAAACAACATATTGCCATTGTGTGTGCGTTTGATGGAAGAACATATGTGTCCGTGGTTTGTGTCCACTGAAGTAAATAAAAAGCGTGAAATCCATATTCACAGGAAACCTCAGTCAATGTCAGGATCAGCATTGTAATGGATCTTAATTGAAGCAATAAAAGGATGAAGGGAAGATATTGGACTTTTAATTGCTCCCAAGTCTCTCTTGGGCAAATTGGAATGAAAACAGTACTTCAGTGAAAGATTCTCTTAGATCATCAAACCTTGAGAAAAGTGTGTGTGTGTGTGTGAGTGAGTGTGTGTGTTACAGAAAAGCACATACTTTCACACAGTCTAACCAGAGGAAACATCAGCACATCCCTCCCCAACACTGCCAGGTTTACTCCAGTGTCACGAATCTCCATATATTTTTCTTCCCTCTCTTGGATGTTGTCAGACTTTCACTCCTTCTCTCGAACCATATCTGGTTTTTGAACACCCTTACCCCTCATTTGGTCTTGATTTTTCTCTTCTTCACTCCAGTGATGTCGTCTCTTTTGCGGGAGGAGATGCAGAGAGTTTTATTCCGACCTGCAAAACAAAGGCTTGTGGAGTTTATTGAGATTGAAGAGCCATCCCCGGGAAGACATTTTCTCTGTGTGTCAGGTAAACAGCTTTTGTGTTGCTTAGATTTATACACAGAATAGTTTTTTCTGATATATTTTTTAAAATCAGTTTGAGGGGTTAAATAGGGGTCATTGTGCAACATAGCTACAATTTTTTATGTTATTTTCAAATAATTCTTGCTGGATTGTTTTAAAAAAGAGGAACAGCATATTATTTTCGTTGAAGAAAGGCTGTTTAAGATACTCTGTGCTCTTCACCTATTGGACATGCTGCGTAAAGTCTATGAGGCTTGAAATTATTCTTATCAAGGTTTTTTAGTTTTATTGTTGATACCTGCTGCTGCACTGCACGTCTTTACAATAGTCTTGTTTTCTCATTCATCCACAGCTGCAAAAAAATCTGTGGTACAGTTATCTATAGTGGGATGCCAGGTGACTGCAGCATCCATAAAATCTGGATCCAAGAGGTCCCAAACCAAGCGTTCCAGTATACAGGACTCCTACAGGAGGACTGAGATCTGGTCCTTGCAAGACCTGAATCTTGTTGATGGAAGAGATCCAGATGCGGTAATTAATCAAATTTAATCACAGCTTCCATTGCGTACATTGCATAGTGTTATTGATAGGAACTGAGTTCATACAGTACATTTCAAAATGTATACATTTAGGCCTGTCTGCATGTTTTTAAAGTCTTAAAGGTCTTTAACTCATCATACACTTTAGATCTTATTAAGATTAGGACATTACATTTCATTTGTGAGGTCTTAATTGCCAAAAATTTTTGATATAATTCAATAACCAAAACATTTATTGTTTTTTGTTTTTTTTTTTTCAAAGTGAATCAGGCTCTAATGCATCAAGCCTGCATTTCTGATTATTTTTAATTTACACTACTACTTATTAATTATTAAATACTTAATAATATTGATATTTTGGCACAATAAACATTAGTCTAAACGCCAATAATTATATTTTTATGTACACACCTACTTCTGCACATACTACTTAACTTTAATATTCATCTGATTGAATAATATAAATCTCAGGCTAAAATGAGGTTAAATGTAAATACCTGATACCTGTAGATAAACTGGACTTGACATTTTACTTAAATGACTGAAGTTTGCCCCAACACTTACCGTTTCATATTCTCAAAATGAAGTGAATTATTTGAATTTTGCATCAAACTTGTTAATGTGTAAAAAAAATTAACTGATGAATATTATTACTTTTGTCTCACAACAAATAAATAGTAGCAAAAATCATTGAAACATTGCTAACAGGAAAAATACCAGGAAAATTACTAATAAAATGTGATATCATTTTAATTCCATCTTACAATTTCTCATCTATTTGTACTTTATATCACTGACTTTTACAAATATCCACAAGAATTTCCACATACACGAAATTACCTGCATTGCTTCACTATAATAATTTGTCAGAAAATAAACTTTGTAAATTTTAATTTCACAAGTGCCACACATACCAACTATTGTTGTTTTTCTGAATGATTTTGTCCAGGATGACCCATGTTTTCTGCTGCATTTTGACAAGGTGCGCACAGTGACAGCCATCAGCTGCTCAGCCAAATATGCATTCGTGCGAGCTCTTGTTGCTCTGAGCGACCAACACTGTCAGAGGTCCCTGAACCTACGGAACTTTGACTGGACCTACATCAAACCCACATCCTTCTACTCCAACAGAGGAGACTGTGTGGTTCTCTCACAGATATGCTTCTACGCATTTAATTTAGTATGTTTGTCCATGTGTCCTGTGCCACTGGATGCATAATGAAATAATTAAAGTCAAGGGTGTATATCTGTAGCAATACATGTGTGTATTTGCAGGTAAAAATGCTGTAGGATATAGCCATTGGGGACTAAACTGTGTTGCACAGGTATGAACTGTGGTTTCTCTTGCATTTAGGCTTATTCCTGCACAAAAGGCGTATGTTTACATGTTTTGCATCATCTGAAGGTACATATAGCATATACAAAATGAATGTTTTAAGCACTTTTTATTTGTATCATTGTATGAGCCTATTTAAAGGTAAAATATAGTTTTGTGATCTTTATAGGTTTTGCTGTACAAGATAAGGTCCAGTGTGTTGTTGTAAAAATGTGAATTTAAAATGCAAAAATAATAAAACATTTGCAAAATTATCAGTTTCCTTTATGCTTTGTGTGGTACTCTTAGCTATACTACTACTAATTTAAAATAATATAAAGACTAACAGCAACCATAAGATAACTGAGCAGTCTATACTGTTTGTGTACACCACAGATTGCACATATAGCCTTAAATTTCTAGCGTCCTCTGTAATCTGGCTACTTTTAGGAAGTTTTCCCCTATGTAAAAACTAATATTTAAAGACATTTCAATATTACTGCAAAATTCACGATTTAATATACTGTTTTGGCAATTAAAAAGTAAGCGATTTTCTGACGCCTCGTCAGAATTTCACTCCTGGTGCAGTGTTTGTGAGTGTTTTCTGCCAACAGGGGGCGCCAAAACAATTTTATGACAATGGATGTAGTTGCCCTATGATTTGCCTGACGAAAAATGTTTAACGTCAGTTTCGTATAAATCATTCAGACATATAGTTTTGATAGTTAAATTTACCCTCAAAAATCGCTCAATTATTTTGGTGAATATATGTCTTACTCTTGCCAAGTCAAACTTTATTTTCAGATTCCGGCGCAGTGCGGGCAGACCGGCGGCTTCATGTCCTACCGCCAAAATTCAAGTTAAGGGACGGGTTTTCCTGGTGTCAGTTGTAAACACACAACTCGTACCTGTTGTCTAACCCTCTGGTTTTTTACATTAAGACGCCACAAATTGTACTTCCGGAGTCGGCGGAGAGAGGATAGTGTAAAGATGCACATCAAGTCTATTATTATTGAAGGGTTTAAATCGTACGCGCAGAGGACGGAGATCAACGGCTTCGACCCGCTGTTTAACGCCATCACCGGACTGAACGGCAGCGGCAAGTCTAACATTTTGGACTCGATCTGTTTTCTTTTGGGCATTTCTAACCTAAGCCATGTAAGTATGTTGTTATAAAGGTTGTCACAAGTACGCAGCTTTAGGCTCAAAGCTCTGCGAGAGTAAATCATTGCGTGGACTTGAGATGGCATTGCCCGTTCGTAGCGTTAACGCAAACTAGTTGAAGCACAAAAGTGGTCTCATCTGTGTTTTCTCTGTCAACTGAAAGGTACGAGCTTCCAACCTCCAGGACCTGGTTTATAAAAATGGACAGGCTGGTATCACAAAAGCTACCGTGTCCATTACCTTTGACAACTCCAACAAAAGTCAGAGTCCTCTGGGGTTTGAGACCCACGATGAGATCACAGTCACTAGACAGGTTGGAAAACATAGACCATTGTTTATAATGGCTGCCAAGGTTATTTTTTTAACGCAATGTTACCAGATCTGTGACATGTATCACATTTTTCCCTCTACAAGGTGGTAATTGGTGGCAGGAACAAGTACCTCATCAATGGGGTCAATGCTAACAACACCAGGGTCCAGGATCTATTCTGTTCTGTTGGACTCAATGTCAATAACCCACATTTCCTCATCATGCAGGTCAGTTGTGGTTTAAAATCAGTCAAAGCTTTTACACATCATGTGCTTACGCTAGTCACTGAATTTGTATCCTTTAAGCTAATTTATTTATTTATTTTTTAATCATTTAATGTTTCCAAAATTTTAGGGAAGAATCACCAAGGTTCTAAATATGAAGCCACCAGAGGTAAAACATCAACATGTGGTCCTGTTTTGTTTTGTTTTGTTTTTTTTGCTGTTTGAAAGTGTGTGTGTTCCTGGTTTTCCAACTGTGACTTACACTCTTCCATCAGATCCTTGCTATGATTGAAGAGGCAGCAGGCACCAGGATGTATGAATGTAAGAAGATCGGTGCTCAGAAAACCATTGAGAAGAAAGAGGCCAAGCTCAAGGAGATTCAGACTGTAAGGCATCCAAATATTCAAAGTTGTTTTATCTTGCTATACATGTTAATAATCAATCCTCCATGGAGACCCTGGAAAGAATGCTACTGCCACATCTGTTAATATATGTGACTGGTACTCCTGATTACTTCTTCAGATTTTAGATGAGGAAATAACTCCAACCATGCAGAAACTCCAAGAGGTAAGTTTACTTCAAAATAGAGACATACTGCCCTAAAAATGATAAGTGTGGTTTGTTTTGGCTTTATCCCCTTTTTAACATTCCCACTCTTGTAGGAAAGATCATCATACCTGGAGTACCAGAAGCTAATGCGTGAGATTCAGCACCTGTCACGGCTGTATGTGGCCTGGCTGTTTGTTTGCGCAGAGGAGACCAAGATGAAATCAGCAGAGAACTTGAAGGTGATGCAAGACAACATTGCAAAGATGCAAGCATGCATGGCAGAGAATGAGAGCAAAGTGCAGGAGTTGTCGGCCCAGATTCAGGAACTGCAGAAGAAAAAAGATCAGGTACAGTAGAAGAGAGGAAAGGTTTTGTTTGTTTTTTTTTTGTTAATTGCATTTCCTGATTGTGGGAAGTTTTATGTAGGAAAATCAAATCAGTTGTATTTTCCTCCAGTTAAGTTTGAGTCAAATTGCTTTGTCACTGATGTTTATGTGCTGCACTTTAGGAGATAAATGGAGTTTTGAAATCCCTGGAGGAGGCTCTAGCTGAGGTGCAACGTGTTGATGCCAAAGCTCAGAGTGCACTTGATGTGAAAAAACAGAATCTTAAAGATGAAACTAAAAAAAGGAAGGAGCTCATCAAGAATATGGAAGAGGTAATAAGATATGTTCCGAGGCTTGCATATACTCTCTATTTATATTTGTTAATTTAGGATCAAAACTGCTATTGTGTCAATTTTTTCATACTTAGGACAAGAAAATGCTTGTGGTAAAAGAAAAGGAGGTGTCTAAAGTGATGGAGCAGCTCCAGGCTCTGCAGGACGAGGGACAGCAGGATAGCGCTGCTCTCGAGGCAGCTGAGCAGCATTTCAAGGCGGTTTCTGCTGGTCTCTCTACTAATGAAGATGGAGAGGAGGCTACTCTGGCAGGCCAGATGATGGCTTGCAAAAATGACATGAGCAAAGCAGACACAGAAGCCAAACAGGTGAGGAAATGACTGAGTTTTCACTAACATGCATGATGGCATTCTCATAGGTATTTTGCAATCTCACATTTTTAAAAATGAATTCTTCTCTGTCTTGTCATAGTTTTATAGCACTGTTATTTAATCTTGCCTCTTCTTTATTTTTTAATCTTGCTTAGGCCCAGATGACCCTGAAACATGCCCAGGCTGAGCTGAAGACCAAGCAAGCAGAGGTAAAAAAGATGGACAGTGGCTACAAGAAGGACCAAGACACCCTGAATGCGGTCCAGAGCAACAGACAGAAACTGCAAGATGAGCTGGCTAAACTCAACTATGAAGGTATGTGTGTTTGTGAGGGCAGGTAGTGCATTTTTTGTTGTTGTTGTTATTTTAAGTTGTAATTTCTAATGTACACATTAAAATTGTTTTTATTTTCTGTATCTATTTAGATGGAAAGGAGGAGCATCTGTTGGACCAAAGAAGGCAGCTGTCCAGAGAGGTCTCTAAACTTAAAGAGACATATGAAAGGCTTGTTTCCCACTTCCCCAACCTCCGCTTTCACTACAAGTAAGAACCTGCTGAATAAAGTAGCTCTTTCATTAATTTATTGTTGTTATTCATTTATCTGTGTTTATTAGTTTGACCGTAAAGGAAAGTTAATAGACCTGTCCTATGCCACTAAAACATAGTTTAACTGATGTTTGCTGAGTGACAATTTGCATTTTTTGCTCTCCTTAGGGACCCAGAGAAAGGATGGGACCACAGCAAAGTGAAGGGCCTGCTAGCTAACCTGATCACAGTCCGTGACGTCTCTTATGCCACAGCACTGGAGGTGGTGGCAGGAGGACGGCTGTATAACATTGTCGTTGATACAGAGGTGAGCGGAATAATGGGTTGTGCTTATTTTGATAAATGCTCATTTCATATGGGACCTGTAAGGCAATTTTACATGATTGTTTGCTCTTTCATAGGTGACTGGTAAAAAGTTGCTGGAGAAGGGAGAGCTGCAGCGGAGGTACACCATCATTCCTCTGAACAAGATTTCTGCCAAGACACTCAATGACAAGGTGGTGAACACCGCAAAGAGCCTGGTGAGAGTCCTGCCTTTTCAGTTAATTTGATTTTATCGTTCATTTTAGAATAACAAACACCCTTTCCATCTTGTTTATGTAATTTTTGAAACACAACCAAGTCTGTTTTTGGACATGCCATGTCTTTTTAATTTAATCCTTTAAGGTTGGTGATGACAACGTCCATACAGCTCTGTCCCTAGTGGGCTATGAATCGGACTTGCGGAAGGCCATGGAGTATGTATTTGGCTCCACGCTGGTGTGTGACACCCTGGACAATGCCAAAAAAGTGGCTTTTGATAGGCAGGTGATGACCAAGACTGTCACTCTTGGAGGAGATATTTTTGACCCACAGGGAACCCTGAGTGGAGGTGAGAATATGGAGGAGACATATATGAGCATGTATTTGTACTTTAACAGGTTGTGGAAATTAAGTAGAAAATGTTCAAATTATATTTCAGAAATTACGAATGATGAAACTGTATTACGAATGAAGTCTTTTGTCGTGGTTTGAGCACTACACTGAAATCACAGAAACTTTTTCCTTTTTAAAATAAGTGCATTCAAAACATCTCATGCTAGTTATTCAATAGTCTGCTCTTGTATTCATTTGTGATAATATTTTATTTCCAGGTGCTCGCTCCCAGTCAGCATCAGTTTTATCCAGCCTGCAGGAGCTGAAGGAAGTCCAGGACAAGTTGAATGAAAAAGAGGCCCAGCTTCAGGATACTGAACGACAACTGGCAGGCCTGAAGGGAACTGCAGAAAAGTATAGTGACATGGATTAAGCTGAAAATTCCACATTCTAGCTGTACACTATAACATGATTTTATAGCACCCCCATCTCCCTTGTCTCCTCATCCTTTTTACTCCATCTCATTCCATCTTCGCAGGTATCGGCAACTGAAGCAGCAGTATGAGCTGAAGGTGGAAGAGGAACAGATTCTGCAGGCAAAGCTTCAGCAGAGCTCCTTTCATCAACAGCAAGAGGAGCTGGAGAGGCTGCGCAAGGCTATAGGTCAGCACATTCAAAGTCTGACATTGAATATTTATAAGCAATGACCTTAATTTCACTAAAAGAAATAAAATTAAATGTACAGTAGTGAGTAAAAATCTGGGATTTACTGGAACAGGATAATAACGAATCATAAATGGGTTACAATTAGGATATATTGTTTTTAACTCTAATTTTGGGAAAACTGCTATAGTATAAAGCTAATATCATTATACTGTTCGATAATACTTGCACATTTTACTTTTTTGATTCTGTAAAAGCCTTACTGGGGCAAGTGTCGCATATTAGCATTCACCACAAACATTGTCATACCTACGTGGGATTCCTGTTCAGTTTATCCATGTGTATGCACCGCCTCGTGGTTGAGGGGTTAAATGTAACAAATCTGGTGTAAACTAAATAAAAATTGAAGTCGTTTGAGATTCGATACAGTGTCACAAAATATCCAATCCAATTTTATTTATAAAGCACTTTAAAACAACCACAGTGGACCAAAGTGCTGTACAGAAGACTGAAAACATAGTATCATCTACTCGAGTGTATCAAACACTTTCTCACACCCCTAATGAAAGCAAAAGGTAGATCAGTAAAGTAAAACTAAAAATATAAAACAGAAAGCTTTCTTTAAAACTCAAAACCAATGAACTAAAACATTTTCTTCAGTTTTGTGCCATATATAGGCAGCGTTTATACTGTGTGCACATAAATCACATCAAGGATGTTGTACAAATCCAGACTATTAATGCACTGCAACAGGTCTGCTTCACTAGTGTTTTTAGGTAACTGAAAAGTGTGTGTTGTGTTCACTTAACCAGAGGAGAGTGAGGAGACCTTGCGCGTCACCAAGGAGGTGCAGAAGCGAGCCGAAGCCAAATACAAAGTGCTGGAGAATAAGATGAAGAATGCTGAGGCAGAGAGAGAGAAAGAACTGAAAGCTGCCCAACAGAAGCTAAATGAAGCTAAGGCCAAAGCTGATGCCTTCAGTAAGAAGCTGAAGCAGAAGCAGCAGGTACAATCACACATCTTCTCATTTTTATGCAGAAGTATACTTGTCAGTTTAGATGTGATTGCCAAACATGTTTTTGTTTTCGTGTGCAGGAGTCTGACGCTGTGGCGCTGGAGCTGGAGGAGCTGCGTAGAGAGCAGGCCGGTTACGAGCAGCAGATTCAGGCAGTTGACGAGGCCATGAAGGCCATCCAGGAGCAGATTGACAGCATGTCTTGCACTGTATCCCAGAACAAGGTATAAGGCTTTGTGGCTTAACAAGCTATTTTTACAAATGTTGTCTTGGCCACATCTTAAGTTACACTAGGTCATTCACAGTAACCTGTTTAGGAAACAATGAACCATTTCTAAGCATTTGAAACTTGCAGTTCCACTTTTTCACTGTACCTGATTGGCTCTTCTTCTGTGCAGGAGGCTGTGCGTAAAGCCCAGGAGGAACTGGCCAAACAGAAGGAGGTGATCATGGCTCAAGACAAAGAGCTCAAGGTGAATATTTTTGTCCTATATGTTTTTGTGTAGATGAATAGATGCATTCAGTGTCTCAGCTGAGCTTCGCAGAGTAAGGCCCAATCCCATTTCACCCCTTGGCCCCCCCCTTACCCCTACCCCTCCATTTTGCGCATTCACGTGAAGGGGTAGGGGTGTCCCGATTCTCAGTGACTCAGAGGGGAGGGCTGTTCGGCCTTCGAAACAGAGATTTTTCAGGACCACACTACAAATGGAGGAGTATGAGAAATCTCCCATAATTCTGTTCAAATCATTGGCAAGATGGAGGTAAACACAGCAAAAAAGTGCAGCAGTGTGATGAAAGAAACGCACAAATGTATGTATTTTCTTCGTAAACAACTGAATCATTTGTTCGACCGTTTAATGCCGTTTCAATGTGTCATAAACCGTATTTCTGCAGTTTATAGTCGATAGCCGCAAAAAGATGCCCAAAGCCCATGGAACAGAGACTGTTACAGCTGCTGACGGCATGGAGAATTCTGTCAGAAACAAAGTTGTCACATCTGTTTATAGCGGCATCGATGACTGCTGATGACGTAACAGGTCTCGAAGGGTTGTCCCATTTCATAGGGGAATGTTTCAACCCTTTCCCCTTGCAACTCCGCTTCGGGGGTGGGGGGGGTGAATTGGGATTGGACCTAAATGCACTGTAATGGTGACAAATTAAATAATGCACTTTATCCATTTGAATGGTTCAGGTGAAAACCACTGAAGCCAATAAAATAAGGGAACAGAACAATGAAGTCCAACTGAAGATCAAGGAACTGGAGCACAACATGAGCAAGCACCGCAAAGACAGCCAAGACGCTGCGGACAAGGTACACTAAATCTCTTCTCCGTTCATCTCCACCTTTGAACCTTGGTGTTCATTTATCGTACACCTTATGGCTGGTTAACATTAGAATTTTTTTTCCTTTCTCATTCCAGGTCACTCGGATGCTGGAGGAACATGACTGGATCCAATCAGAGCGCCGCTACTTCGGTCAACCAAATACTTCTTACGACTTCAAGACCAACAACCCGCGCGAGGCCGGTCAACGGCTGAAGAAGCTGGAGGAGACCACCACGAAACTGGAGAGGAACGTCAACAAGAGGGCCATGAACATGCTGAATGAAGCAGAGGAAAGGGTGAGAGCAAGGAGACAAACATGACACGAATAAACGCATAAACGTTGATTCATCCACTTATCCCACACTGCTGTCGGCTCTTCTGTAGTACAACGACCTGATGAAGAAGAAGAGGATTGTGGAGAACGACAAAGCAAAGATCTTGCAGACCATTGAGGAGCTGGACCAGAAGAAGAACGAAGCTCTCAACCTGGCGTGGCAGAAGGTCGGCTCTCTTTCAGCACCTTTCTTTACACATTATTTTTTATACCATTCACTTCCTCGTCTGCTTCTAACAGTGTTCCTAATGCTCCTTTGTTACTTTGGCTGTTAAATGCCTTCATCCAGTTGTATATCGAGAATAGCTGGATTTACAGTATGAAGTCCTTAAAGCCTAAAATCCAGTTGTCTACATTTTGGGCATTAAAATATCTTTCAATTACAGGTGATGAAAATTGAGCAGGTTACTTTTATGAAGTTGCATTACCTTATTTCTCGCTTGTGGTTTTGGGAATATTTTTGCATTGATCATGCTGTAACAAAACTACACTGCAAAAATCTAAATCTTACCAAGTGTATTTTTCTCATTTTAAGTTCAAATATCTCATCACACTTAAAATAAGACATAATCACCTAAAGAGTAACTTTTCAGTGAGATATAAGAACTTA
>JAPQRP010000001.1:9832642-9881599 GCA_037367295.1 Apogon hyalosoma | reverse complement strand
TATTTTAAGTGTGATGAGATATTTGGACTAGAAATGAGAAAAATACACTTGGTAAGATTTAGACTTTTTCCAGTGTACAAAATGGAACCAACTAATGAAAACAGCTGCCCTGCCAGAACATATTAATAATATATTGTAATGAATTAAAATTAATTCTGATAACATTTCTTTCATCTGAGTAAGTGCAAGTTCAGCAAGATGTGGCTGGACAACTTCAGTGTCTTATCAAAGCTTTCTGCTCCTTATGCAAAGTGACTCTAGAATGTTACTTTTTTAAGAATTTTGCTAGTGGGCATGAAATCTACAATGATTATGGTCTCTAACTTTAAACCTGAAGACACCGTGTTTGTTTTTCCCTAATCAGTGTTCATTTGAGCAAAAAAAAAAAAAAAAAAGACTCCCAAGTTCTTCAGTATCTCTGTGTGTTCAGGAACAGCATGACAACACAGAGCTCTTCTATGTTTTGAAGTTTTCATTCACAGTTAAATCGTCAGCTGAAGTACCTTATCGCTCACTGTGTGCAGTGTTGTTATTTACTGTCTTACAATTCCTTCCCTCTGCAGGTCAACAAGGACTTTGGCTCTATTTTCTCCACTTTGCTTCCCGGGGCCACTGCGAAGCTGGCCCCTCCCCAGGGTGGAGGTGTCTTGGAGGGCCTTGAGTTCAAAGTGGCCTTGGGTAACACCTGGAAGGAGAACCTCACAGAGCTCAGCGGTGGGCAGAGGTCAGCAAACCCCATTCCTTCATTCTGTGTTCATCTTTTATTTTATACTGAGACAATAGCAAGTATGAGGGCAAGACTCGTGTTGTTTTCACTGAGAACTCCGCTTTTGTTTTCAGATCCCTGGTGGCCCTGTCCCTCATTCTGGCCATGTTGCTGTTCAAACCCGCTCCGATCTACATCTTAGATGAGGTGGATGCTGCCCTGGATCTCTCTCACACACAAAACATTGGACAAATGCTGCGTGCACATTTTAGACACTCACAGGTATGATAAAAAAAAACAAAAAACAAATGAATTCAAATGCATGTTGATGTTACCATGTAGAAAGTAAATGTGATCTGATTCTTCATGTGCTTTAACGCTCTCCTTCTAGTTTATCGTGGTGTCTCTAAAGGACGGCATGTTCACCAATGCCAACGTGCTGTTCAAGACCAAGTTTGTGGACGGCATGTCTACAGTGACGCGGACGGCGCTCAGCCAGAGTGATGCCAACCTTCCTCAGAAAGCCCACGACAAGGCTCGTCAAAAGGACAAGAGGACCAAGCAGCTCATTGGCTAAACAAATGTTCTATACACCATATTATCTCAATATAAGATTGGTGTATGCTAAGAACGAAGTTTGTACACTTTTGTATCTGCTTCAGTTTTTATTCATCCATTTTTCATTGTGGTTCTGTTTGCTTATGACTTTGTTACCCTATTGCCTGCGTCTTGTTTATTCTGTCTCTTACTGTCTTTTATACAGTCTTGTTTACATCATTTTATGTGGATTTCAACTGTTTTAACTACATTTTCTCCATTTCAACTGTTCTTGGTTACATTTCTGGATCTGTTCTGCCACAAACTGAAAAATCAAGCACGAGTTGGTTTTAACAGTCAACACATCTGTATATTTTAGTAAATAAAGTGCGTCAAATATAACTATCCTCAAGTCTAGTTTTGATTAATCTTAAACTGGATTTTTCAAGCTGTTGAATAAAAATATTGTTACCACTTAGGCTCCCCCTGGTGCACAGCATAGTTAATACAACAAGCTTGGGCAGATAACCCCTGAAATACCACAAATGGATGCAGTATTGGTAATATTTTTAGTTGAATGTATTTGTACATGTCTTTTCTAGAGTAAACAAAAGAACTTACACAGATTGTAAAGGTAGTTTTATTTCATGAGGGACAAATTCAAACAACTAATTTACTTTCACAAATAGGTTACTATCGCACTCATTCACCTCGCATCCGTGTCCTCAGGACACCAATGCCCTTCTACCTTTACTCAGCAGTAGCAGTGAAAATGTTCCCACCTGTCTGAAAAGTGCAAATGCTGAGCAGTCACACCTTCTGTTTTTGCCAATGTGTACAACCTTCCAATGTTCTTATATGTAATGAGAAGGTAAATCCACAACAGTAGTAAAATTCCCCATTTGGGGCTACAAGTAAAGTATACAGTGTGCACAAACCCAACACATTGGTTTATATAGCATTTGTCAATATTCTTTTACTGTCCATTTAAATGAACACTTGGTAGCCCTGCCCTTCACCAGCGCAAGTTGTTTGGTTGTCGTATATTCAAGCCTGTAGGTCAACCTTTGTGAGTCACGAGTGTGGATCACTCAGTCAGCAGTCTGTTATCAGCCTGATTCAAAGCCCACTGCTTATATGGAGAAGTAACGCAATGATAGGTGGGGGTGTGTATTACAGAAGATAACTGTATCAAACAGGCCACGAAGTAGGATGTGCTGCAAATAGCATAGTAGAGGTTGTGTTTTCTTGTACTCTGTAACTGCGTGTCTGACTGGCTGTGTGGCGTTCAGGGCTGGCTCTGGATGTGCCTGCGTAACTCCTGGGCTTTATCCCTCAGGTCCGGTCTGTTATCCGACTGCAGCGTGGACAACGAGCGCTGCAGCTGCTCCCGGCTCTTCACAGACACACAGTCCCACTGCTCACTCTCTGATAACGACACACACAAAATACAACCAGCAACAATAAATGGACAAGTGTACAGGAAATAAGAGTGTGACAATACGGTTTGTCAGACAAAGAGTGCTTTGAAAATCTTTGTAAAGCACTAAAATTTGTAATTAGTTTGCAGCATTTCAGCGTAACAGACATCAGAATGAGCGGAGCCACCAGCGTCCATTCATGGGTGGAGGGTTTCAGGAATGAGCAGATATGTAGGACTGTGGTCAAAACTGGTACTGCAATCACATTCAGAATACTGTAGAGCGTGGTATCCTCTCCTCCTCCTGACTAGGGGTTGCCAGATCCAGCATGAGCGTCTACTACAAGGTGCTACCAGGGCAGATGACGAGTCCTACACCAGTACTTATACCGTCTCTTTAAGTCTCTTCCCCCAGGCCATCGGTCTCTTCACCCGGGCTGCGGTGTCTTCACCCAGGCCTGTGCCAGGGGAGGAGACCACAGCCCAGCATGGGAGAAGACACCGTGGCACGGCCTGGGAAAACACAGCACAGCGTAGCTCTGCCCGGAAGAAAACACCATGGCCCAGGTCCGCAGTCTCACCACCGGGTAAGAGCCACTGAAAGCCAGGGTCGGTCTTCAAATTCTGCACTGCTTTCAGCCGATAAGGCCCGAATTAAGTCAGACTCTCTGACGCCTTACCCAAAAAAGGCCTGGATACAAGGTGATAACACAGTATGACATTTTCTGTGACATTTTTGGACTTGGTCAACAGTGAATGCATTAAAAAGGAAAAAGTACAGATCCACACTCCATGTTTCAAAAGCATCCTTGTTTTGTTTCTCACTTTGTCACGACATATTTGGGAATAATAAGAGGCCTTTTTAGGTTTAGTAATGTCAGACATTTGTGATCAGAAATGTTCCAGATGCAGCTCAGTGGGAACTGGCAACCTGGATGAACAAACGCTACTGACTTGGTGACTGGAAGGTAAGTGATGGGTGGAGCATCAGACCAAAACACAAAAATGACAACATAAACATTATTTAGGGGCTGACATTTAGCTTTTCAAATGGGAGTATTCTGGCTGGACTACTACTGTCAGTGACATCAGTATTTGAAATAATCATGATTCCTTAATGTCTGGTGACAGTCGGGGCCATTTTATGACTACCGGGAATATAATTCCTACATACAGCACCTTTAAAATGAGTAGCAGAAACATTTGTCATGAAGAAATGGAAATGCAACATTAGCTGGATTTGAGGATATGGCAAAGATGCCTGTTGCACTATTATTTTTGAAAATCTAAGGTTGTAAATTTGATTAAAAACACCTTGAAAAATGTTTGAAAAAGTCATACATTGGCATCCTCAAACCTGCAGATACCCCGATATTGGAAAGAAGAAATACTATATAAAGCCCCTTTAAAATTCACAACACTAATGGAAACTGAAAAACATTGAGAAAATATTTTCAGAAAAAAAACACTCACCCCCAGTTCTTTTTACAATCAGGTCCACAACTGACAAGGCCTCTGTCCTCACAGAAGAGTAACTTTTATTTTCTAGACAAAACACCAGATATACAATAATATCAATATCATAATAAAACTCAGCATTTTAAAATAGAAGGTAGAACGTGTTTGAGTTGTGAGACCCATACCTAAAGGATATGTGAGAGCAGCACAGGTTTCTGTGAGTATCTGCGACAGTTCATTAATGTTTTGACTGCCTTTGTCTAGCAGCAACAACCTGCAAAAAAAGTGTTATTAAGCTCAGACTGAAAACAAGCTTTAACTGGAGACATACAACCACACCTGAATCAGACCGACTCATCTGAGGTTCACTGTTGATGTCAAAGAACACAGAAGTAGCCGTTATAGATGAATGTCCTTGTTTGGCTCTTACCCCTGGAAATATGCCTTCATGGACTGCAGAACAGCGAGCTGCACTTTCCAGGTGCTCAGCTTGAGCTTTTCGCACATCAGACTGCACATTTCCACCTGGAACTGAGCTAAAAACAGGAGACGCAAAGCATTACTTTGTGAGTGTCATTCTTCAGGTTCCCACTTGGCCATGGTGTGAGCCAGTGAACTTCAAAAAAAAAAAAAAAAAAGGTCGTACAGTTTCACCAGGTGATCCTTCACACTGACGGACTACAAGAACATTAAACTTATGTCCAACAGACTGTTGAGCTTCAGCAGGTGGGCAAAGGAAAGTAATGAATTTATCGTTCAACTCAGCAATGTACAACTTTAACATGTGGTTTTCTTTCTCATCAACTTCACTGATTCCTGTCGCTTTTGATGACTGTCACTGGATGAACACAATCTGTTACTTACCCTGAGTCTGTGGGCTATTGGGCCAAGCTTTTCCAAGTGTCTCAAAAGCACAAAGTAGAGCCTCTGTCTGCAGCTCTTTCTCCTTTGCGTCTCTGTCGTCATCATCCTCCAGTGACCTTGGGGAAGCACCTCCACTTACTGGGCAGCTCTGTTTAGAAATAAATGTGTCAAAACTTTTCAAAAGGCCTCTTTAAATGAGCACCGGTGCTTCAGTGATGATCAAAATGTGGCATAAGAAAAACTATTACATAGCTGTTCTATTACCTTCCTGATAAGAGGGAAAAGGATCTCAGCCAAGGTGCTGAAACGGTCCTCTTGGCTGCTATGAAGCACATCTCCGGCGCAGCGCAGAGCAGCCATTTTGTACACCAGACTCTCTTTGCGGCATTCTTTCAACACAATGTCCAGAACCTCATTGATGGTGGGCTGGCCCACGCAGGGTTTCTTTAGCTCTGCGCTGTAGCCAGAGATAGGGAAAAAGAGGAAATTATAAGACAACAGTATGTCACCTTGTACATACAAAACTGAAATTAATAAGTTATGCAAAATATACCTGCACTTGGACACCACGGATCCGATGGCTTTCAACAGCTCCTCCTGGATCAAAAAGAAACAAAACAGTCACATCTGAATACAACAGTTTCCTTCTAAGTTTGGGGTCTGCTTTGGTGTACCAGGCCCTTACCTTGCCAGCCCATGTGCGTCCAGACAGTCCTTGTATTAAAGCTGTCAGTACCAAGCCAAGGTGTGGTGCCACCAATGAGCCTGTCTGTTCCTTAGCAACAGTTGCCATGGCAGCTGCACCTTGAGCCTTCATCTTCCAAGACTGGGATTGCAGTGCTTTCTGTGTAATAGCGATCAGCTCTGTCATGTAGAGTCTGATGCCTCCAAAGCTTCCTGGTAAAGTTTGGAGTATTAAAAAAAGGTTATGAAAATAGTAGAAGTCTACATTGTTATTCATTTTAGGTAAGTCATATGCAACAGTGTGAGTCATGTCCACCTCTCACGGAATTATGTACATTTATACAGCCTACGTGTAAGATCTTTATTAATGTACTGCATTTAAGCCAAATCAGATTAGATTCACAACTTTCCCAAATTCTCTTTGATAAAGACAATGTACATTTTGCCTTTTTCTGTCATTCATTTCAAAATTTGTTTGTGTCAGTTTTTCACCTGGTACATTCTCCTGCCACACCTCTGTCCACAGTGAGGCATCATGGCTCTCTCCTTTCTCCTCATCAGGTCCTGGTTCCTGGTGCATGCCCAGGAAGGCCAGCGGCAGCGCCACACCTGCATGGCCCTTCAGAACATCGGGACTGTAGTGGCTGATGGCATGCATGGTCAGGGCGCAAGACGACCTGTACACCGGCTCTGGGAGAGAAAGTGCGTGCGAAGAGAGACAAAAATGAGAAAGATGACTGAATGCCTCAAAAATGTTTCCATAATTGATTAAAGAAAGAAAAATATTCATAAGATCCATTTGTCTCACCTTCTTTTTCTAAGTACCAAGAGTTGAGTTTCAGTAGCAGTTTCTCTACACTGCTGTCTTTTGCCGTCTGGTGGGAGAGCAAACAAACACCTTCATAAAACATTTCTGTGACAAAAACAAGTCTAACAAACCATAGTTTCTTTGTCGCTGTGAACATCCAACAGTGCGGAAAAATACACTTACCCTGACAAGGTGTCCCAGAGCAAAGGCAAATGATTTCTGTACAACAGTGCTTCTGTCATGGAGACCATTCAGCAGAGCGCTCATCAATTTACCTGGCAAAGCAAAATGTCACACTTATTAGTACAAATATTATTGAACTCATTACCTAAAGGAACTTCAGAAAGAGACAGAATTATTTTTCTTCTCTATTATACTTTGAGGGAACGAAGAAAATTACAACTATTTGGATTTTGCCAGAGAATAATCAACGAATTTGTGTAAACTGTCCCATATTACAGTTGAATTCTACATGTTCTTTACTTTGGAAAAAGGTGTCACTTGTGCGATGATTTTTATCTCTTTTTGTGATTAATTTGATTGATTTACTGAGTCTGATCAAGTGTTATTTAATTCACTGTAAATGTCAACCAATACAGCTCATTAATATCAGATTAGATAATATCTGATTTATCCTTATTTATTTATTAGTCAACTGGTGCAATTCACAAAATGAATACTTTTCAAATAAAGTGTGAGATTGAAAAAAACAAGTTCAGTGGCATAAAAACGATTAAAAAAAAAAGAATAATAATAATAATACATACATAATCACAATTTGTACTGTACCTGAGTAAGGGGTGAGGTCCTGAGGACACTGCACCGTTAGGGAAACTATTACACTGGCACAGCCACCCTATGAAGAGTAGAGACAAATATAAAAATGATCTATGGAATTGACACACACAAGGGCAATGAGTAACTGGATGTCCAAGACACACAAGCAAACCAACCATCAAATGCTAATTTAATGACTATAGGAGATTGTTTATTTTCTTTTACCTTGGTGCCCAAGCCAACTCCACTCTTGAGCAGCTCACAGAGTCTGGGAACCAGCTCTCCCAGCACAGACACATCCAGGTGCTGCAGACACTGAGAACAAACACCACAGAACAAGTTTTAACAAATCATGTCAGGCTTTTTAAAACACACAGTATATAATTTCTACTGCTTGGGATCTCTTAATAAAACAACAAAATGATGAGGTAGACGAGGTTCGCAGGATCGTGGGAATTGTTTTCACCACTATCGCCAATGAAAATATGTCTGAGATGAAGAAATGTTAAGAAAGCGTAAAGATGATCAATACTTATGACCATATTTTTTTCTTACCATGTTAACGGTCTCCATCATTGGGGAGGACTTGGCAGCACTGAGTCTGGCAGCATCCATGGCACTCTAGTGACAGGAAAACCTCAACTCATGACAATCCATTTCATAAAATCTTTGTTGTGATGTAATATACAGGCTTTGTTATTTGTAGACTTGGTTGAGTTACCTTTTCCTGTTCTGTGGCTCTGAGACTGAGGTAGTTGAGGACCTGAGGCTCCAGGGTGCTAAGAGCCTCCAGCAGGGCCGGGATGAGTCGGGAAGCATGAGGCTTTAGTCTGGCGCCTGCCGTTTTACTAATCTTTACCAGGGTTTGGATACTGATGGTAGAGAAGACATCAACTCAATTAGCATGTGTTAAGCTTTCATCCTCTTTAAAGAAAAAAAAAAAAACAATGTGCACACTCAGTCACTCACTACTAATATGGTAATGGTGATGACTACACAAACCCAAGACATAGTTATGCATAAAGGGAACATTACCTGAGGGAGCGGACCTCTGAGACATTGCTAACGATGCCTTTTTCCAGCAGAGTTGGTAACAACACTGCCACAGTTCTCTGAGCTGCAGACCCAGTGGACTCACACATACGAGTACAAACCTGGACAGAGAGAGTCGATGGACAATCATGAGTCCTTAAACAAACAAACAAACAAACAAACGCAGACATATGCAAATGGGCCAGTGTTTGGACATATGACCTGACCTTACTGAGTGTCTTCAGAGTTAGGTCTGCTGCCTTCCTCACAGACTCCTGAAAAACAAAAAAAGGAAGCATGTCACACGAAAATCTGGAAGACACAACATGCGGTGAATCTTATTGCCTTTATCAAGTATTTGGTCTTAATCTATATTGTCTGTCGAAATCAGTGAAGAAATCCATGTAATATTTACTGAATTATGAAAGAATAGGTGGATTTTGCCAATATTGATCTCTTTTCCTCACCTTGATGTCATCAAGGACCCTAAACAGTGTCTCCCACATTTCTGCCAGGTGATCAATGAGGTCATCTGCTTGGCGACCCCGAATCAGATCATTCAGTGCCAGGCAGCTAGAAGGAAAAACAGTTTTAAAATATTTTTCAACTTTGACAGAACAGCACAGGCCTGTTCGACAGTCTTCTTTACAAGAGATTACATCAAGTTCAGCTAGGCTGAGAGCACATAAATACAGTGGAAACATTGATAAAACTCATGAATAATTTTAACTGTAAGGTTGCAAGTGATTCTGAGCCCAAAAAATATTGGGATTTTTGTTTTTACATAAATAAATATATAAAACAGTACCATCTAAAAAAAAAAAAGAGTGGTGTGAAAGTAGATACAGTGATCTGAATTTTAATAATACACATCTGTTTAGGTACCTGGACTCGCGTACTCTCCAGGTGGGACTGGTCAAGTTGGAGATTACATCCTGCAGGATCTCCTTAAGGTATTTATCGACCTGAGACACACAAATACAAGAAAACTCTTTATAAGACATTGCATGCTAACAGACATGGCTCTACATACTTGTATGAGAATGAATGAATGCTTTGGTTTCTGTTTTACACACGTATCATTTCCTACCAAGGTCTTATCAGTAACCAAGGCATCCCAGATGCTGGTCATGGCTTGGCGAATGCTCAGGTTAGGGTCAAATTGGTAGCGGTACAGACGAGGCACAAGCTGTGGAAGAAATGGGGCCAGTTGCTCCCCTGCTTTGGCTGCAATCATGTGGAACCCAAAGGCTGCTCCCTGAAAGAAAAGAGGTGCAGTGGGAAGAAGGTGAGACAAGCCCAGAAATAAATTCTGACGAGTGAGAAAGAGGATGAATAAGGTTTTTACCTTGCGGGAGTTCCACATGGCATGGTGATTGGCTAGGTTCATGAATTTGTAGACAAGATCTGGTTGGTTCAGGTCACTGGCCAGTGAGCAGAGTTCTTTGTAAGTGGACAAGCCATGGCTGCCACAGAACCACCAACGCAAAAAGAATAAGTTCAGTTTGTGGAAAATGGAACCACAAATACAGAAGCAGTCATTCAGTTCAGTTGCATCATTTTCATAACATCTGATTTAAAATCCACATAGATTTGTCAAAAGATGATTATGACTTACCCATCGGGTGTTTTACCCAAACCCTCTCCTTGGAACACTTCTGTATCCTCCAACACAGCATGTTTCACCCTGATAGAAAGAGCATTAAGCATTAATCCTCAAAGATTGTAAAGTGCTCTTATACAATTCCTTGATATAATGTGAACACCACCACTTCTGCCCACCTGTTCATATTCTCTAGTGTTACTCAACCATCCACTCACCTTTTTCCTGTCATGAGAGTTTCCACAAGAGTGGACACCAGTTCCTGCTGGTCACCCTCTCCTCCCATCTCATAGACCAGGCCAAGGCCTTTAGATGCCACATCCTGACTCAGCTCTGGATTCAAGAGGACAATGGGAGTTGGGTGATCATCCAGTAGGGACAGAGATAAAAGGTCTTTTTTGCATAGGCATATTTGAAAAAGATGGCTGATACAATCAATTTATCAACTGATAAAATACAGTAAAATCATCTTACCATCAGGGTCTGAGAGAACAGAGATGAATGCTATCTGAATCTCCTTCAAATGGGACTACATGAAAAGGAGACAAAGACACTGATCAAAATTATAATGGTATTTCAAAACATAAATTAGCCCTACATCCAGCTGTGTCAGATATTATTTCAGTTAATTCTGTGTGAAAATTTCTAGTATTAAAATCTTTGAGGATTCGTTGAGCCATAAGAGACTGAGGGGAGCTCAGAAATATGATAAATCCAACTGCTTAAATAATATGTTAATGAACAGCATCCCTTAACAGCTCCAGGAAGGTTAAATATGCCAGATTCTGAAACACAAAATCAAGTGTTTAATGATAATTTAGAATTTTTACAACTATGCAGCAAATTTTTAACATTTAATAATTTAAACAAATAGCAAAGCACATGACTCTAAAGCCAAATGAAAGACAAGCTATAGAAATCTGTTAGAAGTCACACAAGGCTAATTCTGCAGTTATTATTTAAATGAACAGAGAACTGAAAAGGGTTTACGAGATACGCACAGTGATTTCCTTGTGTTGGCTTAGTTTCTTGACCAGGGAGAGAAGCCAGATACAGGCTGCCTGTCGAACATGGGGGTTTTGACTGGGTATGTATTTGGACAGGATGGAGCCAAGGACCCAAGGTACCACATCATTGTTTTTCACATCTGAAAGAAGAAATGAAAAAATAAAACAAACAAAAAAAAAAACAACATATTTTCATATCTTATGTATAAAACTCTTGAAATATAGCTGACACAGGATGTTCATCATCACCCTTGTGACTAAATTGTACAAATTTCAGTTACTGTCAATAGAGACTGAGGGCACAAATAATGCAGATTAACAAGAAATCATATGGTGTAGGTTCACTGCCTTGCCATATAGTCTACCTCTCAAAGCTTAAGGTAAATTCTGGAGATTTACACATAGGTATAGCCAGTGGTGTAGTGGTCCCTGGATAAGTGGGTATACTCTAATTTTTTTTTTCTTTTTTTTTTTTAAAGTAGTCCAGGAAAATGCCTTGTTTTAGAAACAGTGACTTGTAACACTACTCTACTACTAGTTTACCCAAAAATCCATCAGTAATATTTGCTCACTATTATAAAATTATCATGACTTGATCAGGAGCTGTTTGTAGGTATTACTGATCACACAAGCAGCTGCATGAACAATTGTATTCAACATGAGGTAAACAGAGAATAACGTTAGCCTACTCACACAGTTTAACTATTGTCAACAAAATCTCTTCTCCTCTAAATGTGCAGTCATATGCGCAGTAGTTTAAAACAGTGACTCATTTGGAAACCACCTTAAAACTTACCTCAGAATTATGTATTCCATGACAGTAGGTTCTCTCAATATGTGTTACTCACTTGAAAGACATTTATTCTGCCTTTCTTGTTCACATTTCCAATCATCGCTCATCTTTCAACGAGACGTGCAGTGACCTGTCAATCAACTGGGGTGGCACTGGCACCTGAGGTGTCCAATCAGGTTCCAGAGGTGGCCAGCGCTAGTTAGCAATATTTTCCTCGGCATGACCTGCCCTACTCTGCCTCTGATTAGCTCATCAGTCCTCATGCCTAAAGTTAACCAATCTAATCAGTGAAGGCAGGAAGTACTGGCCAATTAGAAACAGAGTAGGGTGGGTCATGGCTTCACCATCCTTGGGGAAAAAAATGGGCAATTTGGCTGCAGATACGACTGAATGGTGCGCATCAGGGGGATTTAGAAGTGGGAATACGCAAAGCTGACTGAAAAATAAGTCGGTGTATGCCGTAAACCCTGGACTACACCACTGGGTATAGCTTGACTGAGAAATTACTGATCCCATCAGATGTTTAAACAGAGTTCTGTTCAGACATACTTGCCCATTTACATTAAGGATGAGCTTGTTTTGGAGACCGTTTTGGATTGGGATCTGTTCATTTAACCAAGAAGAGCCTCTGTTGCCCAAATCCATGAAAAAAAAGCCACAATACACTGATTTTCATGTTATGGACTTGGGTTGGGTCTTCCAAGAAAATCTTTATGCTCACTCTAACCCTCTTCACTGTCTCTCTTCTGCTCCTCTACAGCTACAACAGTGTACAGTACTAGCTACTGTGAGTGAAGACCTGAAAAAAAATGACCTGATCCCAGCACATGTACGAATCTTAAATTATGAACAGTTAAGAACAAATGGGACTCCTTACTGAATGGCGGGCTGTACTGGTCCTCAGTGCAAGTCCATGGGTCTCTGGCTGCTCCAGAGCTGGTTCCTATTGCAGCACTTGTAATAGCCTCTCCAACTGTGAACTGCAGCTCCACCTGCTTGGCCTTGGACCAAGAAGGGAAGAAAGGATAACATTTTTTCATTAATGACCTCTTGAACATGTTCACAGGAGGACATATCAAATGTCCTGCTTTTTATTTTATGGGAAAACTGTCTGGTCATAAATCAGACAGCTACAATTCTTACAGCAATCCCTCATAAATTAGGTAATTTTCACTTGAAATAAAACCAGGGTGTTTCAAACCTCCACAGAGTCCATGAGACCGTGCAGGAGCTTCTTCTGGTGGGGAAAATCTCCATCTCCCACTGGTAGGTAGCCCAAGGTCTGGATTGACCGCTCTTTCATCTAGACCACATACACATGAAGACACAATGACAAAAGAACACAGGGTTGGTTTAAGCTTGACGTATTCTGCTTAAAGTCTGGGGCATCATTAACACAAACAGTATCTTTAATTACCTTAGTGCTCTCCTTGCCAGAGGGTATGCGAGCCAGCAGGTTATCCACAGCCGACAGTTTGGTAAAACCCTCACCTTCTGCAGGGATCAGAAGGGCCCCATTGCGTCCTATTTCTCCGAGTGCCGTACAGGCTGCAACTGTCAACAGAGCACTACTGCTGTCCAGGAAGGAACCTTGATGGAGACACAAACACATATATAGACTTCACTGGATGATTCCATGGCCACAATAATATTTGTACAATGGATATCATCTCATTCTAGAGATGAGATCAAAGAAAAGAAATGAATTCAAAGAAACAACAGATGATACAAATTACTAGATCACAGAAAAATAAAAAATTACTTGCATACCAATCGTTTTGGTAGCCATGGCAACAAGTTCATCATCCTCTTGGGAAGTGATGTTCATTTGCTGACCCTTGTTCTGGGTAGTTTCTCCAGAGGTGACTGCTTTCTTTTTGCTCATATACCTGCCCACCATGAAACCAAGAGCCAAAATTGCACCATGTTGGGTCTCAGGACTCTGTGGACCAATAAAAGCAGGATATATTGAGGTGGTGTGAATTTGCTATGAACAAACATATAAGAATTCTGCTGAGGCAAAAGAGCTTACGTGGTTGTCTTTGGTGATTTTGACAAGGTTGTGCACAGCCGTCTGCAGTTCATTACCAGTCATGGTAGAAACCACCACAGCGTACAGCTGTGCTGCAAGTTCCCTCATGTCTTCCTTGTTTGTGTTCATCAGACTCTGTCGAAGAGAAATCTGTTACTATCGCTGAATGTGCAGACACTTTTGTGATCCAAATAAGGTCAATGATTCACCAGTATTGACTTATTAATGACTGTTTGGACATATTTTATGAGATGCTAATATCTTTTACATTTACAGATTAGAAGTGCTAGAGTTTCCTACTACAGATCTCAACGAAGACACATGAAAAAATGAAATAATACTCACTTTGATCCAGTCAATTCTGTCAACAAATCTTGGAGCCAGTTTCTCTGGGCAGACGGACACCACCTCCAGTAGACAGTACATAACTGGGATTCCTGTTGGGAGATTAAGGATACCATGGTATACTTACGTACCTCAAGAATGCAGTACTCCTGACACATTCAAGTTCACTTTCATTTATAAACTTTGCTGAGTTGATCGTCATCAAATTCAAATCTATGCTAATGGTGTTCTGCTTCTCTTTTACATTATTCTTTGGCATTGCCAGTCAAACAAGCTCATGATAACTTTCCTCTTGCTGAAAGGTTAATTTCTCTTACCTCCTACAGCAGACAACAGCTGCTGCAGCAGATCCATGTAAACGTGCACAGGGTTTGCCTCGCTACCCTTTGACCCTGAAGGCTGAGGTTCAGAGGACAGCAGTGTTTGGACGTAGTGGCCAATGGCTGGCGCATCATCCTGCATGTCTGCCAAGCGTGTGGACATGGGTGTGGCACCTGCACTGTGAGCTAAACACATTCTCAAGTAGAGTACAATCTGGAAAAAAAACAACAGCAAGAAATGAAGAACAGTCAAAACCAAGAGTGTGACACTGTAAAGTGATTCCATTTGAACAACGTGAATATAACAGGCTAATCATCACTTAGTATTTACCTCTCCAAATGCAGATGGATTGAAAGGTATAGTTGAGGTTCCAACGATGTACTTGGCTGGAGTTTTAATCCTCTGTGCTGCCTGATGAGAGCAATGTCAAAGATGTATGAGATTATTTATATTCTCTATCTAAAGAGCTGCTTGTATCACAGTTGTAAAACAGCTGTATGTCCTGAGTAAAAACAAAACTGGAAAGTCAAATATGCAACCTCTCACCTTTTCCTGGACATAAGCCACCATGTCAGGAAATGAGGGCATTGGCTTTGGTCCCTCCTTCTCTGAAGTCTTGATTTGAAAATTCCTCAGCACCCTCTGGGCCTCCCCACATACCTCCTCCCTCCTGAAACAGAAACAAAACAGCATCGTTCATCTTCCAGCACTGTAAAGGAAAATTTTAAAAACAAATGTGTCTAAACCAATTAATCTTTTATTAAGCAACTTTTAATCATCTGTTGGGTGGAAAATTTCTGTGACTGGAACTCACGGGTCTCCAGCAGCTAGCAGAAGCAGGTATCTTGATGGTACATGATCAGGAGCAAACACTGTGCTTGCAAACTTCATGGCTACCTGGCGGACTTGCACCTCCGGCTGTACAAAAAGAATGACAAAAAAAAAAAAAAAAAAAATCAGATATAGAGTTTCTTTCTTTATTAAATTTTAGACCAAGGGCTGCTCATTGTAATATTTAGTTACTATGCAGTCCAAATTGAGTTTTGTAAAACAGCATTTTTCAACGGTACACTAACCTTTCCGATGTATGCAGCCACTAGAGCTTCCATCAGGTTTAGCAGTGCTCCCTGCAGGTTGGCAAAGGCACCAACCATCATCGATAAAGCCTCCTGAATGGCAAGACGTACATCAGCCTCCTCCTACAGATGCCAGATGAAAATGACAATTTCAAGACCAGACACAGCACTGAGCAAAGGCTGAGAAAATTATAATATAATTAACACAAGTATTTATGTTTTCAGTGAGATTATTGGGACATCTAGCACCTACCTTGCACATGGACTCGAAAAACTGTTGAACAAGAGCAATATCTTTTGTGAAGAGCTGAGGCATCCGACTGCAGGAGAAGGTGTAAAATATATATTACTGCAAAATTTCCAAATCAAGCTCACAATGTTATAAAAAAAAAAGGGGGGTTTCAATACCTTGATAATTTCCCAACAGCAGAATATGCAACACATAGCAATTTAGGATCCTGAAAATGCAAATTATGTCAAATTAATAGGAAAAAAAAGAAAAATAATTAAACACAACGTAAACTACATGTGCAGTGCTTTTTTAAATTTACCTCCTTGTATTCATTGATGAGCTTGGTGAGACCATTCAGCAGCATCAGGCCCAGAGGCTTATTTGTGTCAGGACATCTGAAAATAGAAAAACAGACAAACTCAATTTTAAAAAGGCATAACATTCACTTTACCACACAAATAAAGGCTTTGTAAATGCAATGGGTGCTTGTCTTACACCATGCAGATGTGATGCACAAACTGCAATGTAAGAGACAGCAGTTTGTTGTTGGTGTTGGCTCCAAAGAGACCGTCATACACAACCTGCAAAAGCAAAAGGAACAGGTGAGGATGATCGCACAGCACACTGGACACACTTTAGCTTCACTAAAGTATAAAGAGACATTTAAATACAATATGTAAAACCAAAGACTAGGTCACAGACTCACTGTCAACAACTAAAACTCTGATACTCAGAAGGAATACACTAATGTCTCTTCAGCATGGACAAAAGCCTACCTGGATATTAGCTGGGAAGCACTCCGCGGCAAGACGTGACCGAAGCAGATGAGGCAGGATCTTCAGTTTGACTCTGGTGCTTACAGGCTCATGTTTCAGCTCTTGCTTCATTGTCCCCCCCTACAGCACAAAAATTACAGATTTAGGCATATATCTAATGAAACCTGTTTCTGCAATTAAATAAAATTAGAGCTTGGATACAAACCTTTGTTTTAAGTGGAACATCACCCAGATAAACCTTGTACATTTTGTTGATAATTAGAGGATTGTTCCAGTCGATGATACTAGAACATAACAAAATATGTCTTTATACGCATTTTCAAGCAATCAACATTGTTTACGACTGTCTGATACACAAATCATAAAGAAGGAATACAAAATAAGGGTTGTTTACAATTTTTGTCATGAATAAGTCTAGAGGATACTGATGATGTACTGAATTTGGGAAGCCTGTTTAGAGACTGACCGACTCCCAATCCTACCTCTGTTTGCTCTTCAGCTCCAGATCAGCTGCAGTGGCCACGCTGTGTCTGGTGTCACTGGATGCCACCACCAGATGCACCACTGTCTCCACTTCTGGGACCTGCTTGGCTTCAATGAATTTCACTATACCTAACTTGCACTGTTGAAACAATCACATCAGAATGAGTCATCAGTTTCACAAACAAACTATGAATCCTCTTGCAGCCCTTAAAAACTCAGAAGCTTCTAAAGTACAACATTGACTGAGCTATGCCTGGGCTGATAAGAACCCATGTTCAATTTAGATGAATCCATTAATTCATTTTCAACTGAATGGTGCTTTAAACACACAAATTATATAAACTTACAGAAACACCAGAAAACAGATCATATTCTAGCTTTGTAGTTTTGTAACTGCACCTGCTCTAGCTGCTCAGCACTCCACTGTGCCTCTCCAATCACCCTCTTGGCAGCATAGACACTCATCCCTGGGGGAGGCTGGGGAAGACCCTGGCCAGCACTAGCCATTGTCCCATCTCCAGTACTTCCTTGGGAAGAGGAAGGCGCTGGGCGAGTTGGAGATTCATTTAGCACAAATCTAGAGAAACAGAGAGCGCAAGTCAAAAGTGTTGTACAAATACAAGAAAATCTAGTCTTGGCAAATTGAATTAGTTCTTGTGCGCTCTCTGTTATATACAATTTCCAAACCTCAGCACCAGAACCCACCCGTAAGGCATCAGCAAAACATCTAACATAAACTCCAGCAACAGCTGTGCAGTCTTTGGCCTCTCTGTTAAGTTAAATGGAGATGCAATCTTGGTGGTGTCTGCAGGATACTTCATATGGTAGAGGGTAGGGATGAGCAGATGCATCAGGCTGTGAGAAAAAAGAGGATTGACAGGAGTGAAATGCGACAACTCAAGACAAAACAATCCAACTTTATAGCCCTATGTATTCTCTCACCTGTCCTGCTGTGGCTGTGGCTTGCCTTCCATGGCAGTAAGTAGGGTCGGGGCCAGCTCACACTGTTTTCCCACTTCCAGACGAGGGTAACCCATTTTGATGTAAATAATTGTGAAGTTCTGTAAAACACATTATACAATCAAACCACATCTACTCACCTACAACTTTTGAAAAAATAAACTTGCTTAATTCACTATATACCAAAAGATGGGTTAATTCAGTTCCATTTCTACTAAAGTTTTAAACTTTTTACCGTGACAAAAGATGCAGCAGCAGGATCTTGGTACTGGACCAATAATGTTTCCACTGGTAGTTGAATCTTACGCCGACTTTTAATCCTTTTGTTTAGGTGAACCAATAACTCCATAACCTAGCAAAACAGATCAAAATTAAAATTATGGGTTGTGTAGGCATATGAAACACATGATCAACTTATCAAGAGAAAATGCATTGTTCATATGCATTGTTATTGTAGTGCCTCACAATATCATATAGTTTGAGATACTTGCTTTAATACCATGAAAATAACATTCATTTGCCTTTTTGTGGGGTGTGATGTTCATAACAGAAAACTATTCTTTAAGGTCCAATTTGTAACTGGTTCAGATGAGTCCTGTGATCTTCCACCACAGGACAGATTTTCTACATCCTGGAAACAGTCTGGAGGAGGCACAGTAGTTGTTTCCTCTCAGACTATTTAAATTACAATATGGTGAAAGGTAATTCTAGATTTTTTTACACAATGATGGCAGAAAAATGACACACTGAAGATTTAACCTTGTGAAATCAAATGGGTTAACAACTCAAAATGTATTGTGCAAAGAAGAAAAGGACATCTGATATACAAGTCTGATTAAATTAATTTGTATTCTTTCGGTCAGCGTGACAGCCTGCATGAGGTGGAAAGGTCACACTACTTTTCTAAATTGTGCATATGTGGTCTTGAGGAATGCCCCTACAGATTACTAGGAAGCTGGGTCAACAACCCTATGGAGTGACCTCCTGTAAAGTGGCCAGACGTGTATTTGTACTTGGTGGAATCTCCCGGTAAACTCCTGGTCCAACATTGTAAACACAGGAAGGGAGCAGGTAGGAAATTAAGCCTTGAGAAGGTGTTTTCATGTTTAGTTTCGAATACGTTTACAAATCAGCTGTCTGAAATCCAGTTCAACCAGTCTTGTTTTGATCTTCCTCCTTCTAAACCCCAGATGGATTATCATTAAATTATCATATATTTCAGATTATATCCCTGGCTGCCCACATTAAAAAAAAAAAAATCACCACGCACATGATTTAACACAACACACAGAATTCCAGTAAACTGAGATCAATAATCTGACAGACATCCACATCACCCACATATTTACAGTGTACAGTACCTCCGGTTATAGTCTTTATAGAGTATATTTATAGTTACAGTCTTATGGAGGGTAGCTGTGAAACATAATGGAAGAAGTTTAAATCATTCTCTGGAAATCTGGAAAGCATTAGCAGCTGTGATACTACCTAAATCCTGAATTCGATTCTATGGTATACATTATAATGCCAGGGGATAACTTTTTTTTTTCATAATGGACTCAATGTTTTTAAATTCGTGACTTACAAAAATCAATACTTTTATTAATTTTTCATTGAAGATATATGTGAGATGACGGTAATGATTATGACCATAACTGGCATAAACCTGCTATGAAACGTGCAGAACAAATCTCTGTGGTGACTGATGGTTCCCTGTTTTCCAGTCTCATTGCATTGATCCATAGCTGTCTCCTTGTTTTTTCTTTAGGAAAACGGTGAAACAACAACCGTTTTTCCATAATGTTATGGTGGACATTTTGCTCAAACTTAGGTCTTGCTCTTGATTAATTTACAAGACCACGTGGGTTTGTTTTCACCAAACTTCTGGTTTTCAGAAGTATCTGGGAGTTTGGGCCAAGCTGGGCTCTTCTGCTGCACGTCGTATGTGGCTCATAACGTGACAAAAGGTCTACTAACTTATTAATTAATGCAAACCTGAAAAGCAGACAGGAACAAAAACTACTGACAATGAAAAAAAACAAACAAACAGGAAAATAAAAACTTGACTGACAGAGTAACAGCCATAAAGTATAGTATATCTTGTCCGAGGCAACAGACATTTTAATCTATTGAGGCGCAGACACATGCACCACCCTTCTTACTTTCTTTCGCACACCCTCTTGGACACTGGAGAGTTTGAGGAGAACAGGAGGGAGGAACTTGGAGATGATATCCTGTAGTTGTTCATCAGTTTCTGCATGTCCCAGGCGAAGGAACACCCGTTCCAGTTGATCTGTCAAAGAACACGCATATGGTTAATTTTCTGAGAGTTCTAATCAAACTCCAATACTAAACATTAAAGAACTGACCGAATTTAAAGCTGTAGATCTACCATTAATGCTGTGCTGAGAGGTTTTTGCTCATTCTTGACAGTATAACCAAGTGGCTGCACACAACCACATGCAAAAGCAGCCTGGGCGTTCATCCTCATACAGATGGGCTGAAATTAACAAATCTAAAAGGGGTGAATTAAAAGCACTCCCTAGTGTGTGTAGCTCTATTCTGGCTGCATCTACCAGCTGCTGTTGCTGCAAACATCGCCCTGCCCTGCCTTCTTCTTCTGGCATGGCTCTCAACCAGCTAGCTACAACTGACTGACCGACCCTACCCGCATTTCATCGTTTCTCTATCACACCATTGTGTTTTACCTACCAGTGACAGCATGCGTAATTAAACCCCCACACCGTAAACATTCATATCTCAAACCCACACCGACAAAGTGTCACATATGACAACGCATTAGCAGGCTACGTGATGGTTTCATTTTGACCATGACTGTGCAAACGGCCTCCTGACGTGAATTTAGCCTTCTAGCTAGCAAAACCCCTGTAGCTATGTCTGTCGCGACTAAATATACTTTTAACGTGCCGAAAATTGTCCAGATAATTTCAAATAAACCCAGCCTGTTAATGAGTGCTTGTTTAACTGTCTCAAACAAACAAAATCAGGTGATATTAATAGCCAATAACGCAGAGAGAAACTTACTGAGTTCATCCTGGGCAGCCATGTTTGCAGAATGTCATCAGCGCCCCCCCAGGTTACTGTTTGTCACTGCATGCAATGGACTCTTCTTCTATGAATATTATGGTTTTTGGGGCGTGCAAATACATTGCATTACCGCCACCTACTGGATTATTGTAGCGTCACCTTGTAAAGTGTCATCAGGCCCCAGCCAAAGGTCCATCTAGTATGCAGATCTTCTTTATATTTCTTTTTTTTTTTACACTTTTTCTTTAAATTTCTTCCCTGCCACAGTGAAATTGATGGCAAAAACTAAATAATTTGTGCAGAAAACCCCTCACTACCTCACTCACCCCTCTTGCTTTATTATGTGCAGTATCTATAGACAAGCGCAATAATTTTCTGTCACTTCTGCGGATAGGCTACTTCGATTGTTTACGTGCATTTGGTGGTTCGGCGGTAGAATTCGCACCTGCCAGCGGGAGGCCCAGATTCATGATTCTCAGCTAATGTAGTTCCGTCTTCCAGGTAGGGGACGTATCAGATATTAAACAGATAAGACAAAATAAAATAAATAGCAGATACTGTATTATCTTTCACTCTTGAATGTTGTGTCTTCTACACCTTGTTTATCTTATCTTATCTTATCTTATCTTATCTTATCTTATCTTATCTTATCTTATCTTATCTTATCCTTCCTGATTTCCCATGTAGTGCAACCTGAGTTCAGCAGCAACACTGGCAACATATGACATTAAATCTGTTTTTATCCTTTTTCCCTTCCTTTCAGTTCTTGTTGCAATTCATGTACTTTGTTAATTTCTCTCAATAACCTAATGTCTGCTGCTTCAGCTTAATATATTACTTTAATGAGATCCTCAACAGTGCATCCATCTTGGTTATTCTTCACCTTTTTTGAACTCCTCTTTATACCATTAATTCATGACTTTCTTAATGTTAAAAAAAATTGTGCATCTGTACTTTTGTCATAAATTTAGCTGTTGGCCCATTCACTTTTAAGAAAACACAGCTTGTAGGTTGTTATTGAAATGAATTAATGGATTTCTTACAAATGAATAAATAAATAAATAAATAATGACCCAGCCTTTGCTTTACCCTAGCATATTGTATAGCTCAACAAATGAATAGACTAAATTTAAATGATATAAGTTGCAGCCTGTGTGGGCTAAACCTCAGCTCTTCAGGAGTTAGAGCCACCAGCAGCTGTTAAGTGACGACTCAAATCTCCGACAGCTGCAGTGGCTAATGGCCTACTCTCACCATGAAATCTTACGGACTTTTGGTCAACTATCTCTATAACTCACTAGTAAACACTTCGTACTTAACAAGCTGTAAAACTTGACCAAGTTTTGAATCAAAAATACTCAATAGTTTTCCATGCTTAGGAAAAATGTCTATCTTGACCACTGCATTAATTTAATTTTAGGTAGTTTTTGCACATCCTGAAATTAAAAATGTGTCTCTTTATCTCAGTCTCCACCTAAATTCAATGGGTTCCTCCATTCACCAAGTTTCATAAATCCTGGCACATTAGTTATGGAGTAATCCTGCTGAGAGACATGTGCTTTCACAAAGGGTCATGAGTGAAAACATAACCTCCTTGGCAGAGGTAACCAACAAGCTGATAAAAAAAAAAGAAATGCAATTACAATTTGTTCATCAATCTTTCTAAAGTTTTCAGAAATGCAGAAGTTTTCAGCTGATCAGTGATTGTGGAGTTCAGAAAGACCAGGATTTGTAGAACACTGACACAAAATTATGGCAAGTGTCATAGCAGACTCTTCTTCACAAGGAAGTTTATGTCCTTAAATGTTAGTGTTGTAGTCAAGATCGAGACCAAGACGCTGCCGAGACCGAAGGGTATCAAGACCAAGACAAGACCAAGACCAAGACACACTAATGCGAGACCAAAACCAAGCCTTGTCAAGACCAAATCCAAGACCAAGACCAAAAACAGACTGGAGTTAGAACTGACATGACACAATTACTCATATCAATTGTAGAACCAAAGGCATTGCTATAAAGTGTCCTGGCTAGTTCGATCAAATTCATGTTACCTTTTCTATTATATTGTCCTTATGTCTTTCATTTTAAATCACCCAGATGTGTCATAGTTACACGTTATGCCTATATTTCATGAATGTAACACTCCCTCTAGGTCTGATAGAAACTAATATTTTCAGCTGTCCTTTCCTATGACTAGTTTATTAGAACTCTTCAAGGGAAAGAGACGGGATGTACAAGGAAGATGTTCATACTACGTCTTATACGATGTTATATGTTTTTAAAATACATGCATCTGACTGGTTGCATTTGAAGCAGGCGCGTAATAAATAATGATACTATTCAGCAATGATGCAGTTTTTGTTCAAATCCCATTGAGATTGCTATGTCCGAGACTAAGACAAGACCGAGACCAAAGGAGTTGAGTCTGTGACAAGACCGAGACCACAAAAAAATTGGTCTCAAGACCGGTCTCAAGACCAAGACCAGTCTTGAGAACTACATCACTATTAAATGTGTTAATCAAAACGTTGCAGATCTTTCTCAAGTCTGCTGTGACCAGTGCAATATTCTTTACTACTTTCTGTAGTCAGAGCATCAAACTAATCAAAGAGATCAGAAAGGCTGGCTCTGCACTGGAAAGGTCTCAGGAGAAAAGGATGCTGATGAAGAGCACTACAAGATGTTGTTTCTACCAATGGCCACTGGACTGTATAATGATTCCCATTCTCATCTGTATATTAGGCCCTTCGATGTCTAACAGAAAACTGTACGATTTGTGTGAATTGCAACTCCATATTTCCTCACTGGGATCTATAATAATAAATAGGTAATAACATGAATAATTATCTATTTGTTTATCATCATTAAGAGAGATGCGTACATCAACATCATTTATGTAGAATGTGTCAGAGGAAGCTATTCTGTTATTCTTAATAATTTTTTTTATTTATATTTTGTTTGCATTTGTAAGACAACCCCTGAACAACATTTTTGCAGCTGTCATCATTTGATCCACATAGTCAAAGTGTTCATGCTTAGGAAAGGTTGTTATCATCACATTAACTATTAAAGCAACCACAGCTTGCTGTTTTTAAGAAAAGGGTTGTACCAGTTTAGATCAATAAAGGTGCATAAGGACGCAACAAAAATTGTACAAATATTAAAGGGAAACCAATCTTAATAAAGAAACTAGGAAAATATAAAATGCACTTGTTTTGAAATATATCTTACAAGGTTTTTATTACATGCATTCATGCTCTATTAGCTCGGGTCAGTGTTTAGTGTAGTTCGTCTTGTCCGTTACCGTCCTAACGTCACGTGTTCACACCGCTGGTTTTATTACGGTGCACGAGTCACTCGCTGCTGGATTCGCAGATCTCACAGTGCGTGGATCGGTCCGACACCCATCAGCCAGTGCTTCTGTGACGTACGGGACCCGGATCCATGGCTGATACAGAGTAGAGGGGATCTGGAGTCGCTAAGGCTACTTTCCACGGCACGAAGCAGCAGTAGCCGCTTCCACAGCAGCTGTCATGTGAATCAGCTGGACGAACAAGGAAGGGGATAAACAACAGCAGGACTTTTTCCGTATCGAGGTAAAAGACTACACACTTAAGCTCCAATTCCATGTATATTGCAGCCGGGGGTGACGTGTGTGATCGGTTCGGTGCCCGTCTGTATTAAAAAGCAGTGTGCATTTCGTGATTCTTGTGCAGAATTAGCCAGGCTATCAGCAGCTAGCATTAGCATTACCTGCCTGGAGTTGGTCATGCCAAGGTACATCTCAAACGGTGTGCTTTGTCGCTGTCCATGTGCCTGTGTGTAAACATGCAAAACAAGGAGAGATAATACTTGATTGTTGAACAAATATCAGATTGTATGAGTCGGAACACACAAAGTCACACAGCGAACTAGCCACAGGCCTGTCTGTAGCCACTTTGCGAGGGGCATTTAAATCCCATTGACTCGTATACTAAGAAGTTAGCTATGTTGTAGCTAGCTACACAGTTAGCAATGTTTTGCCTTTCCTAAGTGCTAACTCTAGCTCCTGTTGACTTTGGTGCCATGTACTCACATCTAATTCCCCATGTACTCACATCTAATTCACCAGTTTAATAGTAACAAATGAGCCTAAGCTTTAAATATAAGACAGCTAGGCAGGTTAGCTAACGAGCTGCGCTGTTTGTGCAGCCATTACTCGGCATCATAACAAAACGTAGGCTAGTTGGCTAGTTAGCTGTTTTGGCAGACAACAAAGATCAGCTAAGCTACAGACAGGCTCCAGCAATAATAAACTCTAATCTGTAATTCAGCAGAGATTTATCATCCGGGGGTTTCAACATGTTGTTTTAAATTAGGGAATTACAATAAAAATGCTCATTGTTGTAAACGGTGTGAAGTAATTGTTAAAATCTGGACAAAGAGTGATGCTGTAGAGACACAGCACTTGAACACTGCAGCAGATTTTTTAGAAAAAAAAAACTTATTTCAACCTGTAATTTGAATGTTACATAATCGGGCCGCACGCCATTGTAATGTGGTTTGTAGAGCAGGAGCGGTATGAAATAATGCATGTTTTAGAACCGCAACAGCCTGTGACGGGGCACTGTGATCCTTTGTTTGGCTGCACAGTAAAGTCAGAGTTGGGAGTGGGATGGGTGGAGGTGGATGGGACAAATCTGAAAAGGGTTGTTGGCATCAGGAGGGATCAGAGGATCAAATCTGTTGAATCTCTGCCTCCATCTAGTGGTTCACTCGTAACAAGCAGAACTGGTTGAATCCTGGTGGCAAACCTGTAACTCTAGAAGGTGCTCAGATTTTATACTGGTTGATGTGTAGACTGTTCATTAAAAAAAATTGAAGGCTCATAAGATGTCACTATGCAATTCCAAAATAAGAGGAAAAAAAAAAGTGAAATGTTTTTTATAATATTTTAAAATCATGAAACATACACGTATGGCTGCAGTTACCGATTACACTGGTCTACAAGTAAAATGTCTCTAGAATGAAAGGAGTTCCACTCTCCCAAGTTTGAGTCACGAATAAAGAAAAATGAAGTTTAAAACACTGGTTGGCTGTAGTTTCCAAGATACAGCCTAGAGTCAAAATGGGAAATTCTGTAAATTAATGAAATGGGTAAGAGTCAAAAGGCATGTTTGTCTCATCTACCAGATCTACTCTAAAACACCGTCTGTATGTTATAATACATTCACTTTTCAGGTTCTTTTTAGAAGAAGATTTATAGATTTATTGTATAAATGTACATAAACAAATATAAATGTGTAATTTCACATTATTATATACACTGAAAACATCAGCTAACCAGCACTTTTGTCATTTGTTTTCTAATTCATCTTATTTAAAGTTTGTAAGATTTAGCACATTTAGTCTCAGAGGTAAATTTAAAAAAAAAAGTATAACAATGTTATTTATATAATTAATTAATTTGTCAGTTCTTGTCTTGATGAATCTTTAAATTGTTTGGCCAGTAAAATGTAAAAAAAAAAATAGATGAGTAAACTCTTTTACAAATCCTAAAATGACATACTCAAAGAGAATGTTAATATTTGTATTGGAGGAGTTGGAATTGATGATTTGATGACTTTTTATTTTCTTAAAAAATTACAGAACAGATTAAAAAAAGGTATGAAAATATTTAGTTTAATTTATTTAATTAAAAAAAAAATGTAATTAATTTAATTTAATTAGCAGCTGTACACAGTACACATTATATACACTGAAAGTAGTTTTTCACATCTTTGCAAATTAGGTGATTTTAGGTATTAATCTCTTTTGTGCATTAATATTCTGTTATATTTCAGTTCAGATCAGGTGAGGCGGCAGGATGGCGGGGGCAGAGGTTTACACCCCTGCAAACCCCAACTGCAAGATTATGACCTTCAGGCCCACCATGGAGGAGTTCCAGGACTTCAACCAGTACCTGGTGTATATGGAGTCTCAGGGTGCACACCGCGCAGGCCTGGCTAAGGTCAGTGATGTTCTCTATCTCAACATGGACAAAATTTACACCTCTACTGTCTATGTCATCTTCATGTCTTAAAACAGAACATGGAGTTCACTTATACACATGATTTTCATAGATAAAAACATATGGAATGGGCCTCTAATGTTTAATGCTGGCATGTTAAGTCAATTTTGATGTTTGATGCATCCAAGTTTACTTTGATATAATTTTTGACAGTTTATTTAGACAGAAATAAAGGCATATAAAGCAAAGACATTCAAAGTACTGTACAGTTTATTGATTGCATTTAAATTGGTTTTGGCTTACAGATCTTCTGGATGTATGCAATAAGGTAACTCATATTTTTTATTTACATGTCGTTTATTTCTCTGTCTTTCAGGTGATTCCTCCTAAAGGCTGGAAGCCTCGACGTACCTATGATGACATCGATGATCTGATGATAGACGCTCCCATCCAGCAGATGGTGGCTGGCCAGTCAGGGCTCTTCACTCAGTACAACATCCAGAAAAAGCCTCTAAGTGTGCAGGAGTTCAGGCGACTAGCCAACAGTGACATGTGGGTACTGGACTTGTTTCTATACTTTAGAATGAGTGTAATAATTTAATTAAAAGATGTAGCGGATTAGATATTATTTTTCTTCCCCATAATATTTACAGCAAGTATTTTAACACAAAAGTTATTGTAACACAATTTCTAAATCCCACTTTTGACTGAATGTTGTGGTGTAAAAGCATTACCTCCATAAATATACAGTAGCCCATGAAGTTGGAATAAAATATCTTTACCTCTTTTCTTGAAATGATTGTGACAATGTGATTTATTCTTGATGGATAAAGTGTAACTAACTCAGTACGTAATCGCTGCACCAGGTCAAAGGTGATTACTGATGTGTATAAATAAAAAGAAGAATGTGTCTGAAAAGTATTAAAGTATTCCAACATTATGGGTAGCAGTGTATGCTGTGCAGTCATTCTTTGTGCAAGGTTTAAGGTGCCCATTACATTGTAATTAACCTAAACATTTTCATCACTGCAGGTACTGTACACCACGGTACCTAAACTATGAAGATCTTGAGAGGAAATACTGGAAAAACCTGACATTTGTTTCACCCATATATGGTGCTGATGTCAGTGGAAGCCTCTATGATGAGGTAGGTTTTCTAAATCCTTTAAATGTTTATTTTTGTTCTCCCTATTTTGTACACAGTTTTTTTTCTAATACACTATTGCTTTTTTTTATACTGCCAACAACATAATCCCCCCCCTTTTTTTTTTTTTTTTTTTTTTTTTTTTTTTTAACCAAGGTAAAAATTGGGCTTCACAAAAACATATTGAAACTGAAACTTTATGTTGGGTTAGGATTAGGGTTGGGCTAACCCTTTAGTTGTAAAATAAACCAAAATTATTCTGAAAACTTTTCTAGTTTTAGTCTTTGTTCTTATTCCATAAATAATCTTTGTATACTGAACAACAAAAATAACACAAACTTTTGTATATGCATATAGCACTCACAAATTGTCATTTAACAGCCACATAGGTAAACGAGGCTTTACAAATTGGAAAAAAAAAAGAAATTGCAATTGTAATAATCAAAATTAAATTGAACTGCTTCATTGTCTTGAAGGTTGCAGTAATCAGTTACATTTTGCCCCAAATTTCCTTTTGTTGTTCAATATATTTTCTTAGATAAGAGTAATTCTGTTGTGGTTAAAGGTGATAAAATACGTGGAACATTTTTCAAAGGGAAAATCAAATGAGTCTAAAAGCACATGTGGGACCCTCCCACAAGAGGGCAAAGTACAAATAATGTGTTACTGTGTTTACATAGACTTGTCAGGTATCTGTGCTTAATTGACACATTTGTTTTCTTTTGTTCCACAAATATCTGTACAAAAGTCTTTCAGTTCCTTACATTGTCAGTTACAGCCTGTAGTTTGTTTTACTGTATTCAACAGATACTGTATATTGTAACATCAAGAAGAGTTCAGTCTTTATAGATGGCACAATAAAATGTAGAACAGGCAAAACATATCGCACGACAGACATAGTAACAGAAATGTCAGAAAGAGGGAGAATTGACTGCGTGACTGTAGAGAAAAGGCATTAAGTTAATGAGATTTCCAAAAGTGGGTGAACTAAAACAGACATGGATGGAGAGAGATTAATTTTGCACAGAAATGGCCTCTAGAAATTTACTCAAGTAAAGAAGTTGACCCAGTACCTCGGTTTTTACCTTTAACAAGTATCTGTATAACACCTTGACTAAAGGACATGTATATTTTTTCCACCTGTAGATGATTCCCCAGAAATCAGTACAACAGATTCAAACTGTCAAATTTACTTAATATGGCAGAAAGTGAATAGTGACGAACACCTTCCCTAAACAAATGTAACATTGTTTATGTGTAACTGCTGGTTGTAATCTCCTAGGATGTGGAGGAGTGGAACATTGGCCACCTGAACTCAATCTTGGATGTCATTGAAGAGGACTGTGGCGTATCGATCCAGGGTGTCAACACTCCATATTTGTACTTCGGCATGTGGAAGACCACGTTCTCTTGGCACACAGAAGATATGGACCTGTACAGCATCAACTACCTCCACTTTGGAGAACCCAAGTCCTGGTTAGTGTGAGATTGGGGGTTGGGTCCAGGGGGAAGATGCACAGAAGCAGCAATGGTGCAAAATAAAGCAAAAGCACTACAGTGATAACACAGCTTTATAACAATTTAAACTAAGAAACTTAATCTAACAATAGTATCTTCTCAACAGGATGAGTGGTGTTAGTGGTGCTTTATCTCCTCACATCCATTTATCTTTTCTATGCAAACGATTAATTGGTGCCGGCATTGCAACACATGCCAGATAAATAGTTACTCCATCTTAGGCTACATCTACACTATTCTGTTGTTGTTTTAAAAGATGAAACAATCTCTGCCCTCTATTTTTTTTTTTTTTGGCAAAGTTTAATGTGCCTGAAATGCATGTCACATAACAAGGGGGGCTGGTAACAATTCTGGACACAGGAATGCAAATAACAAAAAACAGCTTGTCTGCTGATACTGTAGTGCGTAGTATAATGATAAAATGCAGAATGTACGTGCACAAAAGTAGCTAATAGGAGATATAGACAAAATCAACTGAAATTCAGTATCCATCTTGAATTAAAAGCGGCAATCGTAGCACACCATTACTGGTATGTGGCATAATACATCCATGGAGGTTAGGGTGATGTCTTGTGTACTTAAGGAAATGAGAGAGGTGTGATGAATTAGGGAAGGGCATGTTGTAACTGACTGAACCAAACAGACAGCAGGCAGATGTCTATGTCAGTGTTCTAAACACTACAACAGATTTTTTAAAACTAAAATAGGAGATGCAGTGTGGATGCTATTAGTGTCGACAGGGCATAAAATTGTCCCTGCAGCATTTTACCTGTTCTGTCGGAACAGTGCTTCAGGTAAACATTGCTACTTTTTTGTTGATTGATTTTATTTAGAGTTTATTACATGCAGAAAACAACAAAAATCCCACAAATAACATGTTTAAATGAAAAGCACTTATTTCCATTATGGCCTAAAGATGTTAACAGAGAAAGAAAAAGACAGAAGCATCAGGAATTCAGCACAAAACACGCAGAGTTTTGAAATCCAAAAATGCATCACCGCAATTAATAATAAAAAATATATCCCACACTAAAAAAAAAAAAACAAAACAAGGACCATGACCATGTTATTGCAGATTTCATTCATATTTCATTACATCTCTTTCTCTGTTACATAAAAAGTCCTACCCTGGTTGCTTTGCGCTCCTCTGACTTTTAAGAACATGATGTGTGGCAGACAGCACAACATACTGTAACTATCCCAGTGAAAAAATGTAAAAAAGGAACCTGACCACATCATTCACTCAAGGCTCTTCTAATCCTATGTATTAATGATTTTTAATAGTTTGGAGCTTTTCAGCAGAGCAAGAGTTAAGTCAAGTCAAACCAAATGCATAAATTGGTTGTGTAAAGGCAGTCTAGAGGCAGCTACTGTGATACTGGATATATATAAATGTCTAAGCTGTCACTAGTCCTACTAGGACTATGACTTATTGTATTTGGGTTGCTGTCAATCTTATGATGCAACATGTACAGGATTGCATGACAACATACTAAATCTGGAAGGAGTAAATCCATTACATAACCCACATCTAACATCTTTTTTGTGTCAGAGTGAATTCATAGGGTGGCATGTATAACGGAAGAACTTTCCCCTGTCTACTGTGGATGTACTGGCTCTGGGGGTTTGCTTTCACTCTGAGGAAGTGATTACCTGCAATAAGTGAATATAATTTGGCTACTCTAGAAAAATAGTGACAGTAGAATGGGTTCAACAGACGCAGCAGCTGAGACCAGATGGTGATGATTTCTTGATAATTTCTGGGAAGCTGTCATTTCTCTCCACATGGTGGAGCAAGACAAAATGTAATATTTCAACCAATTAACCAATAATGAAGATTGTTACTCGCTGAAAGTCAGTCGGATGTGATGTATCCTGAATATTTTGCTGAAGATGAGTTTGAATGAATTGCTTATAGAGCCGGATTTGTCTTGGATTATTATTATTTTTTTTCTAAAGTTCCAGTCTTGATTGAATTTCATTGAAAATACTTGCAGTGATACAAGGCGAGATGACTTTTCCACTTCCTTTTCCAGTTGTGTTACCAGTTGAAAAAGTTATGTAGTTTAAGAGAAGTGGTAAAGGGATAAAGTGAAACAGGTAAAGAATGCAGGTAGATCAAAATGGAGTTTGCTTTTTATTTCTTTGTCTGCTCGGCTTGCTGCATTTCTCTTTCCCTCTAGCCCTGGAGGGAGTTCTGCTCATTAGAGCAGTGAGCCCTGCAACCCCACAGGGATCAGTGTCATACTCAGACAGCGACACACACATACACTGATGCACACATTCACAGCAAGCTGCCTAGTGCTCCACGTACCCACACATGCATACCGTTATCATCTAGTACATGCATGCACACACACACTGCCATACACTCTTTCATCTTGCTGCTATTTTGACATCTCATCCCTGAAGGGGAACAGCTTAAAGATGCACCTGTCTCACCTCTACTCAATCCCCAATCCCCTCCAACTCCTTGTGTCACCTCTACCTGAGGTTGCCATCCCCTCTCACCCTGTCTCTCACTGTTCTGTTAAGCTGACAGGTGATATGATGATAGAAATGCTACAGACCTGAGGGCGGATGGTGCCAGTCAAATGGAATGCCTAGTTAGACCTTGAGGGAATTCTGTCACGCTCCTTGGGTTTCTTTCCGGGAACTTTGGGAATAGTTTAAATTCCGATTGCATCAACAGTGTGGCAAAAGAAAATGCAGAATAGGGTCAGTCATGGTTCTTTTGCCCCATCAGAGACAGGGCTAGACATCACATTTTAATAATGGCTGGCAGCTTTTGACTGTTAAAACTCACCCCAAACAGGGGTGAGTTTGAAGTGAGTATGAATGAATTTCATTATATTTAGTGCATAAATACATCGGTAATTTACTTCCTTTAGTTGTAGTTATGTTAATGTTTATGTTGGTTACAAGCTGAATCAAACTCACTACGTTTTTACAATCATCCACCACATGATGGCAGTCTTGAAATTGTAAAACATCCTCCTGGAAACTAGTCTGCCATCGGTGTATTCTACTGTGCAGGAATAAAGAACAATGCACGTTTAGAATTTCACACACAGTCAAAAATAATCCTGTCTCTTATCTTTAACAGGTATGCCATCCCCCCTGAGCATGGGAAGAGACTGGAGCGTCTGGCTACAGGTAAGAGTGAATTATATTCCCTTTGTATCATCCACAGAAAGGGTGGGAAGTAATTAAATAATTATTAAATAACAGTTGCAGCGTGCAGAAACAGATCTGCTATGAAAAACAAAGTAAGTGGACGCAAATTAAAGACAAATCTGAAAGAGCTTGAGGTAACATTAGAGGTAATGGTGGTAAAGACATAGATAAAACCTTTACAAAGGCATTTTAAGTTAGCAGGATTGGAAAAATTACACTATAGTATATTACTCTAAATAGTCTCCTGTGTGAACAATGACACAAATGGTAAAATCCTCAACTGTTTCAAGTATGAGAGACAACTGAATACATGTCTCAACGGTTTAACCCATATAATGATATGGCAAAATCTAGTAATTAGGTTTCTAGTTGCAGTGCTAATTATTTTCCAGACCCATGAGAACTTGAACACAAATACAATAAAAATAACACATGCTGAAATTGTTACAAGCAGCTGTCCAGTTGAAGCTGCTAAAATAAAATCTTATCTAACAAGTCTAGTCCTTGCTGCTCATAAATCTTTTCTGCTTGCAAAATACTATTGAAAGGATTGCTCATTAAAACAGTAAGATAAGTGACACATTTTTAAGTGTATGTGTGTTTTTTTTTTGTTTTTTTTTTTGCTGCTTTGTGCATTGTCTATTTGTCTGGCAAACAATATGACAAAAGCAATGCACATATAATTTTGTGCCATGGTAATGTGGTGGTGGGTATTTGTCATTATTTTTAGCCTTTTTCTTAAAACAAATCAATAGATCAGTAACTGTTGCAAATTTAAGTTGTTTTGGTCATGAATGAAAATAAAATATCCGTGTAGTAAATAGTCATAAATGTTTTAAAAGCAAAGGCACCCGTCACCAGTGTAGATTTATGTTTATATTAATTTATGTTTTTTGTTTTGACTGTTTTGGTTTCTTTATTAATGGTGTGTGCATGTGCACATTTCTGTCAGGCTTCTTTCCCAACAGCTTCAAGGGATGCGAGGCTTTTCTTCGTCACAAGATGACTTTAATCTCCCCTTCCATACTGAAGAAGTATGGCATTCCCTTTGATAAGGTAGGCTCTCAGACCCTTTGAAATTTCACTGTTAGTCTTACTTCACTCACTGTTTTTACTTCTTTTTATTTTTCAAACTTTTTACACAGCTTTTTCTACCAATAATATTATCAAATGAGCTTATTTTCAATGAAAAACCAAACTAAGGATTAACTGTTGTTTTTATCGACTAAATGGTTTTCCACTCTTTGTTCTTCGTCCTTGACATTAATTGTCAGATTACTCAGGAAGCTGGAGAGTTCATGATCACCTTTCCTTATGGCTACCATGCTGGCTTCAATCATGGCTTCAACTGTGCTGAGTCCACCAACTTTGCCACTGTGCGTTGGATAGACTACGGAAAAGTGGCCACACAGGTAACCTCCTGCAAGTGAAAATCTAAGTGAATGTTGTTTGATGGGAACAGCACTGGACTCAGTGATGATTGTAATGAAATGTCTCAAGCCTCATGGAACTACTGTTATTATCATCTTGTACTCAACACATCATTGAAATGAGTGCAGTCTTGCATAACTAATAAGCCTATTTATGTTTTTGAAAGTATATTTACCTTTTTCCCTCTCCCTCTCCTACACTCCTCTAGTGTACATGTAGCAAGGACATGGTTAAGATATCCATGGAGCCCTTTGTGAAGCGTTTTCAGCCTGACCGATATGCCAGTTGGATGCTGGGAAAAGATTCAACACCTATTGACCACACACTTGCCACTCCCAGTACAACACCCGAGCTGCAGAGCTGGGTACAGCGGCGCCGGAAAACTAAACCTACTAATAAAGGGTACAGGATTGCTGGTCATGACGTTTTTTTCTGTTCTCTGCAGACATGAAGTCTGCTGCTATTGTAGTGTAGAATGGAATAAGTTATGTGCATAATGTATAGTGTAATGCAATAGTAAATACTACACAAATGTATAAGTATAGTGCAAATTAAATTCTCTTTGAGCATAATGAAAGTGAAAAGCTAATGTCTTGGGACCTGCGGTGGTCAAGTCAAATGTTCCTTTTTTTCTAAGTCGTTAAATTCCACATTGCCTTTATGGCTTTTCAATGATAAATGTTGGTCTCGCCTTTTTTTTTTTTTTTTTAATTTTGACAGCGGTGCCCACTCTCGTATGCGCTCCAAGAGACTCAGAACCACAGAGGAGCCTGTTGGGCTGAATGAAAACTCAGCACTGAGCAGCAGCAAGAAGAGGAGCCTGAGTGGTCCACTTGGGGCTAAAGTGCGAAGGTCCTGCAAACCAGGAAAGGTGGAGGAAGACAAAGAGAAGGAAATAGAAAGCAGGGAAGCTGATTCAAAGCACAACCAGAGTCCAAACTCTGTTCAGCTTCCTGGTAAGAGACTCACTGATGGCACTAAAAGGTATATGAGTTTTTCAAGTTTGATCTGAGTAAACAGGCATTATAGTAAGTGCATGATTGAGAAGATCTATAAATAACATTATTCTTCCTATTTATTTGTCCTGGTAGATTACATTTTCTTGTCTTCAACAGGTCCTTGCAGGCAGATGTGTGTGGTCAAGGTAAATCGAGTTGAGAGTGACAGATTGAGCTTTTCTGCTATTGGTCCCAAAACCAGCTCCTTGCCTTCTCCTGCTTCACCAGTAAAGAAGGAAATAAAGTCAGAGACAGTCTGGAAAGGTGACCCTCAACACCTCCCAGGGTCAGGAGTCATGAGTGGGACTAGTGAAGCACTCGGTCATTGTCCTGAGGCTACCAACTCTCGTCCAGGAATTAATGAGCAAGGGCGATACTCTTCTGAACCACAAGACCCCCCAACCTCTCAGGACTGTCCTCTCAGGATTCCTTCCCTGGAGGCCAGCAAACTTGGCTCATCCTCCCACACAACAAGCAGTTCTGCTGAGACTGAGAGGGGCTTGTGCCCTCCTGACTCTGAAGCTCAATCTGTTTCCACATGTAGAGACACTTCAAGCCAATCGCCAAAGACTGGCAACGGAGTGGAAACTGGTGCTGAGAATTATAGTAGAAACAATGCTAAAACAGACAAAATGGACACAGCTGACCCAAAACATATCAACTCACACTCCACAACAGAAGCACTTTATGGTCTTAAAACTGAGCCAGTAGAGGGAAATAGTTCCATATCATGTGACTCTTTTCCCCCTTCGGGACACAACTGCAGTTTAAAAAATAGCAACACTGAAGAAAACACTCTCCCTCCTCTTCTACTGAAGAATGCAGTGGATATGCCACATCTCACTCCTGAGCCAACAGATAAGGTTGGAATCTGTCCTTTGCCACCTGTACTGACCCAAGAAATGCCCTCTCTCACCCCTGCTGATGATGGGCTGACAGATGTCCAAAAATGTAGATCTTACACTCACCAGGTTGCACCTGTGCTTCAGCGGGAGACACTCGCTGGCTCTTCATCTGTACGTGGAGCCAAACAGGAGGACACTGATGAATTGATGTCAAAACAGTCTCCTGTGAACAAAAATGCCAACAACTGGCTTTCAGATTCTCCATGTAATTGTGAAGGGGCAGTAGTGTCAGGTACAGAAGATAACACAGTTCACATAACCGCCAGTGCTATGCACACTCTCACATCTGGTGGTGTCCACAAAATGCCAATAGTGGTAGATGTTGGTGCAGAAAAGGATCATACAAAGCTGGAAGATCCAACCCCTGGACAGGGTGATACCACCTGCAGGCCACAAGTTCAGAGCACTACACCTCAAATAGAGCAACAGGCCAACTTAGAGTTGTCAGATAAAGGTAACTCAAAGGGTTCTGCAAAAAGAGAGGACAATGATTTCAGCCTGAGTTCAGGCTCTCTTTTAACTGGTATCTCACACAATTCGACAGCTCCTGTCCCTCCACTGTCCACTCAAATTGATAGTGATTCAGCATTACAACTCCAGCACACTACATATTCTTCTACACAATGTTCTTCCCAAAGCTCATATATGGTGCCCAAACCTTTCTCCAGCAACAGCATCTGGAAAAACTTCAATTCCCAGAGTCCTGCAGTTCTCATCCAGAGTCTCCATCCAGAACTCCCTTCTGATTTCACCCATGACCCTCTACCTTATACCATGTGGACTGAACCTCAGTGTAAAGAGGTCACAGACCTGGAGGACCCCCAGCAGGACCTTCATGAGTCAGAGAATCAGGAAGGGGAGGGGGGCACTCTCACCTGGGCCCAGCTTGAGCCCACCTCTCTAGTCGGTGCTGTTGAGCCCCTGGGGCTTTGTGGAGATTATGGGCTCCACAGAGGAGAAACAGATGGTGCTGAAGCCCTTTCACTGTGCAGGGAGTCAGGGAGACCAAGAGAAGCAGAGGGCAGTACACTCACAGATATTCCTGTTTCTCCTCTTGGAATAGGAGGAGGAGGAGAGCATGATGGGATTTCTGATATGGAGGAAGGGGGGTCTGATGGAGAAGAGGTAGAGAGGCAAAGTAGTGCCAAAAGCAGTAGTGATTCATCTGACGAGGAGGAGGAAAATGATCCAAGTAACGACGAGTGTGATGAATCGGGCTTGGAACCTGGGGAGGTTTGTGCAGTGAGTGTTCACTTACACACAATCAAAGGTATTGTCTTGTGTGAGTTGTGTACAAATGGATATCTTTATTGCTTTAATGCTTGCTTATGTGTCTTGTTCATTTCAGTACGCAGCCCTGTCAGTCAAGAGGACTGCCAAAAGCTGGCGGCACCCACTCAGGAAACCTACTGCAAGGGCTGTACCCACTGCTGTGAAACAACAGGCAGCCAGTGATGATGGTGGGCACATACACACACACACACACTTTGTTAAAAGGTACTGCTAAGAGTCAGCTGTTAAAACATTCAACATTCAAACAGTGACACGTGAACCTTATTGCAAGCCAAAAGCCATGAACTTTTTCATAAAAACCCAGGGACATTTCCGCTCGTGGTTTTGCTTCATAGTGGGTGGCACCAGTCCAGAAACCATGATCCTTTGACTTCTGTTGGTCCTGTTGCAGTGAACCAGAATACTGCTGCTATTGGTTTTTTCAGACCAATTTAGTTAACAGACCAAAACCAAATTTTCAACATTGTTAAAAGTCATGACCCTTTGTAAAATGTGACTGTGGACATCAAATAACTAATCTCAGAACTGGCAGAATTATCAGTGTTTTTCTATTATAGATAATGGCAAACTTGGCAACATGCTAAGTGATGTCAGGTAACATTTGTGTTCTCCCACGTTGTAGCTTTTTATAACCATTCCAATCTGTGGTCCCCTCTCTTCCCCTCCTCATTTTTCACATTTTATGTCCCCCAAAATGATTCCTCTGACGTCAATGCACACATAAACCAAACAGATTTAACTCTCAGGCCTACCACAGTAAAATGAAACGGTGAAAGATACTAGATTTGTTTTCATAGTTTTAACAGGGAGAGAGGCACCAACCTCAATTAACAACTACTGAGACACATACACACAGACACATTGATCATCTCCTCAGTTGTGAAGAAGTATAAATAATTCAGCAGCCATTTTATTTGTTTATCCCTGAGAGAGAAATGTCTATGAAATGACCATGGGTCAGAAGCCTATTTTATGATGATGAGAACTCTTAATCATTTGGACAATTTTATAAACAGTGGCATTCCTGTTTATTGAAAATGTTTTCACGTTACAGGAGTGAGGATTAAACTGACTGCATTTTTGATATTCAGTGCACACATATGTCTTGGACTCAGAATAGACTTAATTAACATACTACTACACATGAGGTTTGCATTTGTGTTGGCATAAATCATTATGTGGGCCACATAGCAGGGGCATCTGTTGAATAGATAATAATTGCAAGGCTTAAGGTTTGATTTCATTGTCTTCTTCATCTTAGAGCCCCCTGAAGCAAGCTTGGCAGAGGAGGAGGGGGAGGAGCAGGAAATGGAAGCATGGGCTAAGCCCCTCATCTACCTGTGGCAGAACAAGAAGAGCTGCTTTGCTGCAGAGCGGGAGTACAATGCTCATGCAGCCACCATGCAGCCATACTGCGCTGTGTGCACACTCTTCATGCCCTACTATCAGGTAAAGAGGAGGTCAACACAAATATACAAGTAGTGCCTCTGGGTAGAGGCACCCAGGCCTGTCCTTGGTACCATCTCTTGGGCTTTGAAGGTTCAGTGAAAATTACTTGTGAATACTACAAGCAGTCAGAGGCCAGTCGGACAAAAAGGCAGATTTAAAATCTATTTTGTTTACCTCGTGTTAATGTGCCAAGAGGGAAGAAAGTCAAATCTGTAAGACAGGTATGATTACATGGCAGGTTATATTTTTCTGGTGTTTTCCTAAAATCGTTGTGAAATGCTGGATTCTGCTTTTTGAGAGTCGTGCTAATTTTCATTCATTTCAGATGCTTGACATTTTTGACATCTTGCTAATATAGTTGCAATTGTAACACTCTTACATGTCATATGTCGACAAGTGTCAGCACTTCTATAGTAAGATGGCAGCTATGACAGATAAAAGTATCACTAACATTAGACTGAGGCTCCTTGTGTTAGAATAATTGATGCTGATGCAGCAGTAGTAGTACTAGTAGTAGTTTATTAGGTCGTTAATTACGTTAAACAACAAACAAAAACAACATATCCGTTGTTCCATATATAATGCAACCAAAAGGGTTTAAGCTGAAGTAAAAACTTATTTTGCCTAACCCTAATGCATAGGTAGTAATTACAGTTTCATATTTCATTAGTCCCTCCAGTATTTTGTTAGACAGCCTTTAGCTTTGTTTATGGCACACAGTCACTGTAGCATCTTTTGAGAAGCTTATGCAATGTCAAAATATTTATTTCTGTCATTTTTTTGGACACATAATGTTGCTGAACCTAGAACTGATGCAACCCCAGATCATTCCACTTCCTCCACAATCTGGACTCATCAGACCACATGACCTTTTTCCTTTGAAACACAGTCCAATCTTTATTCTCTCTATCAAACTGATGGTTGTTTAAGGATGAAATGTTACTCACTGGTGATCTCTAAGGTAAAATAATTTGTTGTGACTGTAACATAGTAATCACTGTAGTAATTATCCTGTGGAAGACTCTTACTTACTTTCTTAAATCCAGGCTTTTTTTTTGGCCAAGCTGTGTATAATAGTAAATAAAATCCAGTATTCAAATAGTGATTGTCTTTGCTATTACAATGACAATGGAAGAAGCTTAAAATTTTGGACACATTTAGATTGGCCGTATGTACATCTGTCCAAAATGAATCGCATTTACGTTCTTTATTTCTTGCATGTAAACACACCTTAATGTGACACAGTCTCCTGCAGCTTATATAATACCTTTGTGCTCTTAATGTTCATTCTTTTCATCTACAGTCTGAAGACAAAGCGGAGGACAGTAAACATATTGTAGCCAAGGACAACTGCACACCATCCTCTCCCACACATCCCTGTAGAGATCTGAGGAGAACCAAGCCCCTGATTCCAGAGATCTGCTTTTCTTTTCGGGAGCAGAACTGCCCTCCAACTCCCACTAACCCTCTGCTGCAGGAAGATGGCACCTCCCCTCTGCTCTACTGCCAGGGCTGTTGCCTCCAAGTCCATGCAAGTATGTATGCTCAAAGGACAGAGTAATAAGTATGTGCCAGAGAGAGAGGGAGAAGGTTGATGTTGGTGGTGTCAATATATCTTATATTCTCTAAACTTTATGGTGACTCTTTACATTTATGTACCACCTACCGCACTGAGCCATATTGTTTGTTTTGGCATTTTCTGCTTGTCTTTCTGGTGTCGTTGTAAGAGGGTCAGTGGGTTTACATCCTGACTCACTCCATCTCAATGTTCCACCTCCCTCATGTTTCCCCCACCACCCCCTTGCTCCGCTCTGCGGTTTGGTGTGTTTTATTTCCGTCGTCAGTCGAATGAGGGTGAATCCTCTGTCTTAACCACACACACTTCCTGTCCAAAAGCCCCAAGCCTGTGCAACAAGCCCCCTCCCCACCCACACACACACTTTTAATAACCCCTGGAGCCTTTCTGTTCCACTGGACTTAGAGATGCAGTACACCGTACATTATCTTGATCCCTCATTCACACTCTAACAGCTTCAGATCTTTCCCGTATCCACGCACATTCAGCCAATATCTTTAGCCTTCAGCCAGATTTCATGCATTTTCGAAAGCCACCGATTATTCTCACACACTGTCCTGAATCCACAGCTTTAAATGACATTGCTTCTCCTGAAGTAATTTTCAATCCCTCATGCATTTGCCACTAGTCTTGATCCCACCTCATTTCATACTCAGGCGGGTGTAGCTGTTATGTATTTCCTTGTGTCTGCCTTACAGTATTCACATGTTAAGTGAGTCTGAGAGGTGGGGGTCTTGAGAGTAGAAGATGAAATATATGTCATTTGACACTGATGAAAAAGCCACAAGTTTGGTTTTGAGACCCAACAATAAGTAAAAGTTAATGTTGCTTCCCTCTGTTCTGTTATTTAATCTGTGGAAAGGAAAGAGAGGTGAACTCAAATTTTATGTTTGGTTTGGTGATGGATAGTTGAGGAAAAGAACAGAGACATGATCACGTATACAGACTCAAAGTGTTTGTAACAAATAAAACTTCCCTCAGCTTGCGTGTCTGAAGCCTCTGTTCTGTGGATTTTACTGAGCTGCCAACTTTGTGAAGAGTCGCATTTGTCTTGCTTTTTAAATCAAACTGTTTTTATGTTAGTGGCCACCAGCATTTTTGTTTTTATAAGGCCGTCATGCTGCACTGCCATACCAAGGACACAGACCAAAACTAAACAAAACAAAGTTGGCTGGCTTGTCATAATGCTTTATGTTTTGAGGTGTCTGTCAACAGTGCTACAACGGTTACAAAGAGCAAACTCTCTAAATGTCTAAAACTGGAGCATATTGTCACACCAGTGCAGTTCTGGCATGGTTGTGTCTGGCCTCTGTCGTACAAAGAGCTCTTTGATGCAGAGATGAACACACAAACAGACACATTTATAAACCAAGATGCAGAGATCTACCTCTCCTTATTGTCTTTTTATGCCTCGGCACTGGCGACAGCCATGGCTAGAGGCATTATTTTTTCAAGTGGTCCATCTGTCTGTGTCTTATTTTTGGGACTATGATATCTTAGGAATTACACGTCAGAATTTCCTCATAGTTGGTCCAGGCATTCATTTTGCACCACACGACAAACTGTTTAGACTTTGATGGTCAAAGGTTAATAAAATCCCAAACACATTTTGGGTCATAGTCAAGAATTCATGCTACTATGAAACTATCACAATATTTCAGACAAATGTTTAACGGTAAAATTATGAAATGGCACCTCATATCCAAGAAGTCAGCCTTTTTAAACATGCTAATCTTTGGCTAAACATTTTTCCAGCCATCATTCAACACTGTACTCCTTTGTTTTAAAAAAAAAAAAGTCTACATGAAGTCAGCATGTTTCTAACTGGAAATGATTCACTCTAATCATACACGCCAACAGTGAGGACTTCCATTACACTTAATACCTTTTTATTAAATTCCTCCAAACTCTTGAAGTCTTCACTATATGAGTTTGGACAGGCATGGATGTAAACTGCAGAGGCATACAACCGTGAGGCGGTAATTCTAGTTTACTTGTTAAACCACAATCATTCTCTGACACGCACACACCACAGAGGTCTCTGATCTCAGGCTTTTCTGCCTTTTCATCCATTGGAAATCTGTGGAAACGATGTAGATGTAGCATTGTATTCTGTTTTTTGTTACTGATGAGAGACTTACTGTTTGCTCTCTCTTACTGGTCCCTTTGAATTATTCTTTGATACCATACCTTGCAACATGATTTACATTATATCTGAAGAAGAGGTCACTTTTATTGATGTCTGTCTTCATAATTATTTAACAATCCCTTCCTGCTCTAGGTTGCTATGGTGTTGCTGCAAATGATGTGAATGAACAGTGGTCCTGTGATCGTTGTATCGGAGGAAGCTTTACAGCAGTAAGAAATTTCATCCCTTCACTTATTTGATGTCTGTTTGCCATTACACGTAGATGCTCAATGGATTACTGTACACAGTTTGTTGTATGTAAAACTAAGCCTCTTTCACTTTTTCACTTCATTTTTTCATGTTTAAGCCATAAATATACATGCCAAAGAAGAGTTGTGATATGCATTCCAGAACATTAGTTGTGCTGTGAGAATTAGAGACACGCTATGATTAAACAAATGTGACCATATTGAGGTGATTGATGTTCTTTGTCTTATTTGTCCAATAAAGTAACTTTCATTTTTAACACAATGGAGCCTAAAACACTTCTTATTGAAGGCCGCGCATAATGCAGATTAAAGCCTCTACAGAACATTGCTTTGTATGTACATTATCTGCACATTTTTGGCTCAGTTTTCTCTCCTTGTATTTATTTATTTTTTCAGGAATGCTGCCTCTGTAATCTCAGAGGCGGGGCTCTGAAGAAAACCCAAAACGACAAGTAAGACAAGCTTTTGTTCTGTGATTAACTCTGTGTACTCATCTGATCTCATCTCCAGAGCCCAGATGGATGAATAGTCTGTGTCTCTTAATCATCTCAGTGTATTAATTTATCTGTTTGTGTGGTTTGTGTGTGTATGTATAGATGGGCCCATGTGATGTGTGCAGTGGCACTGCCAGAGGCAAGGTTCAGCGATGAGGCCAAGAGGAGTCCCATTGACACCAGTAGGATCCCCATGCAACGATATAAGCTGGTGAAGATACACACACGCTCATACACATACACACAGATGCAGTGCTGGAATTCCCCAGGTCCTTGAGGACTGGCTCGGTCTAATTAATGAAGTGTTCACAGTTCTAATTAACAATGTGAGACGAACATGCCCGCAATCAAAGCTAGATAATTAACCACTGGTGGGTGGGAGTTGGGAGTTTGTGTGTGTGTGTATGACTATGTCTTTATATGGGAAGTTTTGTGTCTGTGTGTATATTTGTGCAATTATTTTGTGTGTGTGTTTGTGTGTATATGCGAGTTTGTGTTTGCTTAATGAGAGAGCTGGAGTTTGTCTCAGCAGACCTGACATGCTGCCACTATAGTTAGCTCTCTGCTGCAGGCACCACGATAGCTCAGCACAAACTAAAGTGTTGGTGTTGGAGAGGTACATCCTAACACAAGATGCATAACAAAGAAATTCATTTCTGGAATGCATTATTACATACGTAATGGTATGTAAAGGGGAGCTCCAGCTATTTAAGAAACACCCGTTTTAAAGAAATTACCCGTTAAAAGGTGGGCTCCAGGAAATAGCCGAAAACACCCTGAAAATTAAGGTGATGATTACATTAAATTATAATTAATACAGACTATTTGCTGTTTTTAATTTAACTCGGCATAATAGTAATTTAAGTCAAAGTAGCTGCAGTATATTCAGTGTCATCAATGTGATGGGCCAACCACTGCAGGATGTACAATGTTGTGTAAGGTAAATTAACTGAAACCCATCATGCTGCAAGTTTTTTGCCACTTGATACAAAAGTTCTTATTTTTCCAACTAAGTTTTTCTTGATGGGGGGGAAAAGTGAATTTCTTCCTGCGAATCAGTAAAGTGTATCTGTAATATAACATAATGCACTCTGACTTAAGGGTTCTTGCATTACACTTGGTTTAGTGTTCCATGATTGTTACTATTTACACTGTGGTATTCTACCATAGTCTGTTTGTCCCTCCAGTTTCATAATGAACTGAACAAACTTTTATACTCAGAATAACACAACAGCTTTTTAATGTTGTCTTTGCTATTTCTTTTAGACAGCATCTGTAAAACTAAGCTTATTGCACAGTCAGATACCTCAGACATCTGCAGACCATTCGCTCTCCTACAGACTCTAATAATCACAATAAGTTGACTTAAAAAACTCCTTATCTTAGGATGGTTCAGTCTCAGTAAATGTCCTTGGAGTGACTAGTATTTTTTCAGCTTTTGAAAAACGATTATTATTGTTTTCTGTGCAGATACACTCTCCTACGAAATCCCTCATTATTCTATAAAGATGAATTCTTTCCAAATTCAGCTTTTAAGTCCGCTGTATTGTAATATATATTTAGGAAAAAATACAATCTTAGTTTTCCAAATTTATGTAGCCCTAATATATTAAAAGGTCTTTTCAGGATTAAGTCCACCCTCATTTATATAAAGCAGAGTAGACTTAATATCAGGACCACTTCATAGTTTAATGCTGTGCAATAATAAAATGAGGTGTAGATATAAAATGTCAGCTCTCATTCTTCACAGCAGAGTCTTATGCAGACTTAAACATGAGTGATTAACTGAAAAATAGCTTCAGAGGATACCACTGCACTGTCACCGACATGGGACACTAACTTTGTGGACACAGTGACATTACCCACAGGGTATTTACAGGGATATGGTTCATATCTACTCACACCACATGTAATTAAGCTCATTTGGATGTGAAAGCACAAACCACAACGTTCCCCTTTCACTGTGCCAAAATTTGAACAAAATGAAAATTGTGTTCCTGACTAGGAAGGGCAGGACAGCTATAAAAAGGCCTTCACATGGCCCCAACATTAAGGATCTTTTAAAATACATTTCCTTCCTATAACTGTTAAAGTTTACCACAATGTCAATGTTTGCTCAGGACACTCTGCAGGTTACACTTTAAGCATTTAAGCAGCACTAAATGTTTGAAACTCATGCAGTGTAAGTATATAAAGTAGTTTTCATCCCTCTAAGAAGAGCCTCTGATCTTTAGTCGTATCAGTGCCAACAGACTGTGTACTCACTCTGTATAATTGTAAAAGCCCATAATTCCTGCTGCCAATTTTTCACTAATTACGTGCTGACACAAGTCCTTTTTGGACAGACCTGCGCTTCAGTTGATGATAAAACAGATGGACGTCTTTTAACAACCCCTGTGAGGTCTAACTTAAGGTAAAGCATGAAATACAGTGCGTCGTGGTTTTAATAAATAATAGAGTCCATCACACATCCTGTAGCTTGAAAAAGAACATGACTTTTATCTTTGAGGAGTCGTTGGTGTTAATGACAACACAGACTAATTAATGTTTACACAGTGATATTGTTTTTTTTTGTATACATTTTTCCTTCTTTTGTTCACAATTTCAGTTTTGGGACATGTGTTTTCAGGTTTGCAATGGACCCATTGCCCCTGCAGCAGCTCAGTACATTTATAATTTACTATCACACAACGCACGCACACAGCAGTGCACACATACACATTCATAATTTACTGTGGGAATGTTCTTAACGCATGGATCAACACAGCCCCCCCAAATACACCCAAGAGAAGGCTCCAGCATGGGGGAAAAGTGGGTTATACTTTCATATATACTTGCATACACAAGTGTATAAAACATAAAACTACTGGAATCTAATAACATTAGTCAATATTCTCTTACATTTTGGTTTGCAATCAGTGTTTATGTAAAAATACTCCCTTACAAACACACTTGCACTTCTTGCACAGACCGGGTGTGTTACATGCCAGTCAGAATCTTGTCATCCTGGCCTCAATATGTGGACGAGACAGTCAGGCCGGTTCATCAGTGCGTTGCTGTCCATAATGCAGGAGGTACGGGAAAAAGACTTTAGGAAATGTAGGCCAAGTTAGTCACCAAGAAAAGCAGTGAGTGAATGTGCAGAAATGAAGGAGCCGTGAAGCCACAGAAACTTGATTAACACAAAAAAAGAGATGAAGTTAAGGATTTTCATCACCCTTTTAAAATTAAGCATTCAGATTGCCTTTTGTGGGATATTGCAAGACGAAAAGAGGACTTTTCTGAGTCTCACTGTACACAGTACCTTTTGATCCTCTGCTGCTATCTGAATTAAGAAGGCTAAGCTGATAATTGTAAAGGCGAAATCAGTTCTCCTGTTGAGGTTAAATTTAATTAATGCAGTCTTGTTTTACTAATTACATCAGCTATTGATTTTTCAGAGAAATGAGCAAAGGGCATTTATTTCAGAGGATTAGATGAGAATAACAGAGATGTTTAAAAGTTTTGTATTCTCACAGCGTTACCTTTTTTAACCGCCTATCAAACACTGTTATCCTTCTCGGGGGATTAAACGTTCCCTATTATACATATATAAACGTACACCAGCAAAGTGAAATATCTTGGTATCTGGAGCCCCACTTAATGCTGTTTAGGCACATCAAGCGCTTCCTTTGATATAAGACATTTATATGACAGCTAACATGTGATGAGGTTTTAAATAGGATAGAATTCATGATATAAACCAGCCAAGTCTCACTTGAGCTCATTTACAGCTGAGGCATATTCTAAAGGGAATTCTATAGGCATATTATCTGTCAACATATATGATATTTCCATATGGATTGCCTGGAATTACATTAATGAATAAATTACCTTCAGAAGGATGTGAAGCATCGAGAGAGAGGAAGACAGGGCAGGGAAGTGAAGCGAAGAAGAGAGCGCAGACAGAGGGAGAGAAAAGGAAATGGAGTGAGATGGGAGCCGGTGAGAGGGGCGAAAGAGGAACAGGGTTATAATGGGAGGATGTCGTCATTTTCTCCCGTTAGTGGGAGAGCGGAGGATTTGTGGGAGAGGAGGAGTGGGGTGATACCACAGCAGAGGAAATGGACTTGATGGGCTGTTTGGTGCAGAAAAGCCACGGATCGCCTTAAAAATATAGGTGTGAGTGTGTTTGTGCTTGGATGCATAGCAGTGTTTGTGTATATGACGTGTATGTGTGTTACATCCTCCAGTGTTCAATGTCTGTGGTAGTACTCACAGACCTCAAAAAGGGGGGAAAAATACCACAACACAGACGCTGTAGCTCCGGTTTGTTGTGGAAACCTCTAATGATGTCATCGTAGTGATCTTATTTGAGGGTTTTCTTGTATTGTAGCGGTGAAATAACATGTTTCTGTTGACTGTTACAACTGGGGTCACATTATAACACTTTCTTCTCATTTTATTCTCCAGTATCTCCATTTTGTTTACACCACTGTCTCCAATAACAGTGGTTGAGCGGATTTCACAGATATGATTATTTGGAGCACATAATGGTTTTAAATGATGTTAGAGAGGTTTATGGCACAACCAAGCGATGATTCACTTAGTGGTATTTTGTCTTTTGTTCACCACAGTTTTTCTTGAGCCCATATTCAAAGTCTCTCAAGTGGAATTGCTGATTTTAGAGCACTTGTTTAGATCTTTCTCCAAGCGCTACACTGTTGAATAAGATCTGGTTTCTTTTAATGTTATAATGAAACACAATGTCAGTCAGTAATGGAGTCGTTTCCAATGAAACACAACCAGAGAGATGGGAAGAAAACATAACAGAAGGTCTTGTGCTTTGATTTTTGGAAAATGACTTTTCTCACTAATTTATGTAAAACTAAGGCAGACATCCTTGATTAGTGAAGTTGTTAATTTATTTAACATACAGTATTTGCATACTCCATGTGCTGAGGAATACATCATACAAATCATAAGACAGTTCTGCCATTTTAGGCTTCAGCCTCCTAACTTTTTCTTGGTATTTCTACCATAACTGCGCTTTTAAATTCTCCATGTTATTGATGTGTTGTATAAAATATTTGTTAGTCCTTACCAGTCAGCTTTTGGTGTTGACAGTTTGCTCTGGTCTGTATGTGTTTACAGAAGTGCATCTATTGTCGTAAGCGCTGCGCAGGGAAGCGGCAGGCAGGTGCTTGTATCCAGTGCTCATGTGGCCGGTGTCCAACCTCCTTTCATGTGACTTGTGCCCATGCTGCTGGTGTAATCATGGAACCGGATGATTGGCCATATGTGGTGTCAATCACCTGCCATAGACACCAATCACGGAGTTCGTCAGCTGTAAGTTATTGGACAGGTGTTGCAGAGTCGTACTTAGAACAAATTGATTGTAGGACACAGACCAGTGGGAGGGTCTGCTGAACACATTTGAAGCAGGGTGTCTGCTCTGTGCATTAAGAGTCATGGTCATTTTTAATACGTAAGGAAAAGAACACAGATTGATTATACTGTAATGCAACTATGCATATTTATAAAATTCTTAAAAGGTCTTCAAATATTCACCATATGGACAAAAGTATTGAGACACAGTGAATCAGGCGTTTCACTGACTGTTTACGTGCACACTACTGCCATAG
>JAPQRP010000001.1:9796402-9832542 GCA_037367295.1 Apogon hyalosoma | reverse complement strand
CCGATTGCACTATTCAGAATAAGCTGTTCATATGGCCAGTAAAGATGAATATTTCTCTAATATTCCTGTTTGCATGAAGTCACACATATCCCATTAAAAACAAAGCTTTTTCAGAATGTTCCACTGGTAGAATATGTTTGACTGTGGGTGCTTCTGTGAAACTGGTACCTAAAAGCAGGACAGAGGGGCTAAAAAGTCAAACAAGATGTAGACTAAAGTTATGAAGCAAGTTTGGAAGCACTTTGGGTGTATTTTAAAAAAGAAATATTTACTGTGATAAAAGAGAAGCTATTTTTCAGATATAACATTTTTTTATGTGATGCGCGCATACAAAAATCTGCATGTAGCACAGACATCGGGTTTCTATAATGAACTCCTTCGTCTTTTTCTTTTAGGTTTTTTTCCCCAATACCTACACTATTACATAAGGCAAATCCACAGACAACTCAGCGATATCTGAGTTTTCCCTTGAAATTATGACTAGTCAGTATTCCAGCAGTGTATGGATGATTCTGTATGCAATGATTACCCCGATGTAACCAAGGGAAAAAGGACACGAAAATTACGTGCTACTATTTTGTTGACTATTTCTTTATTCTCTCATAGGTACATTTTGGGAATCGAAGTAAATATGTAAGGCAGAGTATTTCACAAAAATGGCCGCTGTTGCAAAAATCACTCATGATTTGTTTGTGTTTAAATGGGCAGGTTCTGCATGTAACGCGAGTGGACACGATGGGTTACACACAAAACCTGGAATGAGACTGAGATTCATGAAAAATCTGCATGTCTGGATTAGAAAAACCACGAGGATCAACAAATTTAACACAGTGTCTTTATTTATAGCAGTGTATATAAGACCTTTTCAAGCGATGTTTTCAAGATAAGATGCACTGACACCGAGGTAGCTTTTCATGTCCCAATTTGGGTCCTAGTTTTGGACCTAATATTTAAGTAAATATTCAATATTTAAAAATTCATTAGTTTTGGGATGGTTCAGAGCAAGAGTATCATTTTTTTTGCATTTATCTGAGGTCATCATTAGGCACATCCAGTGGCGAAATATGTCTAAATTTGTCTTTTATTATTGGGTCTAAATAGCTGGAAAAGTGCAAGATACCAAAATAAACCCAGTTTCATGGAAAGACCCCTGTGTGAACTCGGCTTCCTTCTTTTATTTCTTCAAACACTTTCTGGAAATGGTTGACTTTCTGATATTTGCTCATATGTATAAACTTTTTGATATCCTCCGTTATAATGTCTAACAGTAGCTGTGTTTGTCCTTCGGGCCAGAGACTTTTGAGCAGCGGTCTTTTCTGTTGAGCATTTACCTCTACTAGAGAGGATCTTTGTCTTTATACACAGCCCTTGTTTTGTGGTCAGCTGGAGTAAAGTAAAATCCAGAAATTAAATTAATTTTCTGAATCCGCTGGACACATATCCGAAGAATCCTCATAAAACTGGAATAATGTCAAACGCAGAATATTGTGAAATTTGTAATAAGAGTGAAATATTAGTGTGCATGTAAACTCATTGCTAACAGGTCTACAGAATAATAATGACAAATGTCACTGCAATAAACGGTTTCAATTTGTCCTCTAAAACAAAATGCCTCAGAAGTTGTTTTTATTTAATTTTATGTTGATTTTTTTTTTTAATCATTATAATTGTTTTAAGTGTTGTATCTGTCAATTTATGAAATTAAATTGTCACATTCTGACCATAAATGCCTTGAACATTTTTGTCACAATAATATGTCAAATCCATGGGAAGCCTGTCAAGCTGTAGGTGAGATGTATCACAGTATTCTTGTCTATATAGTGTGAGACTGTGTAATAGATGTTTTTTTTTTTTTCTCTCAGCTGAAAAATACAGAACCAGCTTTACCTACATTAAATCATACAATCTTTGTTTTCCCACCCGCCTGTGCAGATACCTTTGGTTTTATTTGCCCCAAACAGTTTTGAGTTAGAAAGCATTTTGAAGACGGCTCACACTTAACCGTGAGCTGTGTTAGGTATCTGAAGAAAATCAATGGAAAGACACATTTTTTGGTGCTTTTTTTTCAGTGGTGTGAGCATCACATACTAAAGAGCTACTGCTACTGGATGACAGCTGAAGTGAGAGATTTCACAACCAGCTACGTGCACGACTAGATATCACCACAGTCAAATAACAACATACAGTACATTTCCTGTAATTTGGGTAAACTGAGTGTTTTAAAATGCAAATAACTACCCTAAGTGCTTGTCATATACTGATGTACTATCCCAGAGATGTTAAGTTAAAATGATAGAGTAATAATTCCACTTCGCCAGGCTTAACGGCTGCTCTCTGCTTTCTGTCTGTATTAGAAGCAGCGAGCATGCCAAGCGTCCATCTCACTGGGTCAGACGGTGATCTCTAAACACAAGAACCTGCGCTACTACAGCTCCAAGGTCACCCAGATCACCTCCCAGACCTTCTACGAGGTTATGTTCGATGATGGCTCCTTCTCCAACGATACCTACCCTGAGGATATAGTGGTGAGGATGTGTTTAATTAGACTTCTGCTCAAGAGGTCACTTCCCTGCTGTACGAGGTCATGTCAGATGTTATGTCTTTAATTTGAAGGAGCTCTTTTTTTTTTTCTTTTTTTTTTTTTACAGTAAGATTTATTGGTTCTGAAAATGACATGGTATGCAATAAAACCTATGAGTGTGTTTAGGCATTTTATAACCTGATCTCCAAAATGACTGTATTTAAGAGTCCCATAAACCGTTTTCTTCAATGTGAGCTTCTCTGCAGTCACTGTAAAACAACACAGATTACGAAAAGGGCCATTTGTATTAAAGTAGAACATTGGAGGAGTGTTGAGTGGTCCTGGTGGCAGGAAGTGATTACTGACATGAGTAACTTGAGTAGTTGAAATGAATGGATTCTCTCAAGCGATTATAGTCTCCCATGGTGAGCCTGTTAGAGAAATGTAGCTGTGACGACGATGCAGTGTCAAATAAACAAGTACGCGGCTTCGTTTGGAATGAATCTACGTTCAGTTTGTTGTTGAGCTCATTAAGACAGTTTGACACGTGTCAATATCAAAGAACACTAACATTTTCATATGATTCTGTCGCTACTTCTAAACCAAATCAATCACACCCTGACCAGCAGTTTTTAATTGAGGAAAAAAAAAAGCACATGTAAGGGTGGTTTCAGTACAAACACCTGACCTCCAATGTGGTGTAGACATGTTAACACACAGGATTCCCAGGCTAACTTCAAGGCTTTATTCAGGAAATGAGCGGCTTAGATGGGTGATTTTTTTTTTTTTTTTTTTGGTACAAAATGCACAAAGTAATGAAGGCAAGGCAAATAAAGTGTTAATACTGTTAAAATATTTGTCAAATAGAGATAAATTAGGCTTTTTTTATATATATATATATAATCTATTTTTATTTGTACTGGAAATAATTTAACTAAGGAACAACTATTGGAAGGCAAAGATATTCCAACAACCATGGAATATTAATTTATTTAGTATAACAGACATAAATCATGAAGTTCATTTTACATTTACTCACTAACTTCTTCCCTCTTTGTTCTTGGTTTGGAGGTGGGTGGGTGTATAAAAAGGTGGGTGTATAATCCTGGTATATAACCTTGGGTGTGATTGAGCAGAGGTGGAGATGTGGCCGCTGGTTGTCAGTTAACAATCATCTTGTATTTAGAGCAGAGATTGTCTAAACACGGGTCCTCCTGAAGTGGGTGAAGCTGTTCAAGTGAAATGGCCTGACGGGCTCTTCTACGGCGCCAAATACCTGGGATCCAACGTTTCCTACATGTATCAGGTAAACATATAGATAAGCAAATGTGAGGAAAGGTAGAGGGTGAAGTGGGGGATTTAGTTCTAATTATACAGACTTTTCTAATAAATGTTAGTTAAGTACATTTTAATTTATCAGTCAAAGTTCAACAGCAGTGAACTTGTTGAACAGCGTCAGAACGGTCGTGACACGAACATTGTCAAGGTCCTCAGATTTATGTTTAGAGAGATGGAGTTAAAAAAAAAAAAAGAGAGAAAGAGGACACTTGAGACAGAGATTGAAGGAGGTGCTGAAGTCATGGTGACTGGAGAGAAGTGAAGAGGAGATGGAAGATGATGGCAGGATGAAAAGAGAGATATATAGGCAGCAAAAGCTATTCAGACACAAAGTGAAAGCAGATGGGCAGAGACAAGACGGACGGAGGGAGCGAGACAGAGCGAGAAGTGGAGGATGAGGAGGAGGTGACAATCTGCATTATTCAAACTCAATGAAATATTCACTAAGCTAAGAGTCATGCAGCTTCCACTTAAAGCTTTATTTAGTTGAGCTGGGCGTCAACCATTAGTTATGCACAAATGCATCTGTGACGCACACGCTCAGTTTAAGATAGGTCAGATCGTGGAGAAAGATGAACACGAATTTTCCATTGTCAAGGTGTGTTAAGAAATAAAATAATTTCAGGTTGAGTTTCACAAAAGGAAAACTTTCTGTTCATTCTTGGGGTTAGAGGTTAAAATGAAAATATGTCGATATGTTTATTAATCTATCACTTTGGATTGATGGAGCTGCTTGTGTTTCATCACTGAGACTTGACTAATGTTGACATTCTGACTTAAAAAAAAAAAAAAAATATTACACTGCAGGATAATGATAGAGTGAAATGACTCCCTCAAACTTTAAGAGTAAAAGTAATTTTTTTTGGTGTCCAGGTGGAGTTTGAAGATGGATCTCAAGTGCTGGCAAAGAGAGAAGATGTCTACACGTTAGATGAAGACCTCCCTAAAAAGGTGAAGCGTAGACTTGTAAGTATTAGACTTAATGGGAAAACTTGAACTGTTTTAATAAAGGTTAAAACATACATGTAGTTCGTAAAGTCGAGAAAACTTGTTCCCAGTCTGGACTTTTTGTCTCGTACTCGCTGACGTTCTTCTCTTATGTCCTCCTTCAGTCCACGGCCTCAAGCATGCGTTTCCAAGACGCCTTCTTTACCACGCAGGGAGAGAGGAAGCGGCAGAGAACCCCCAACTCACGGTTCCAGAAAGACTATGTGGCCCTGCCAGGCCTCCGTACAACTGCCAAAAGCACATGGGAGCAGCGCAGCCACAAAGGGAAATGAAGTCATGGAGAAGGATCAATGACATACGAATGCACTGAATTAGCAGCGGATGTAGACGGGAGGTTGTTTGTGTGAGTGTGAGTACGCCTGTGTGTAAACTTTTTTGGATCTACTTCCATCTTAACTATTACCCACAAAACTTACCTGTAAACAGACCAGGGAACGGGTGATGCGCTTTAGATGGATGCTGAATTATAGGTGCTTGTACATTAGAATTCAGTGTTAGCCGGCGTGGACAGGCTCAGGATGGATTGTGGTTGGACGGCGGAGGGCATCGTCGCCTCAGTTGCCTAGTGCTTTCACCTCAGTCAGGGAAAAAAATGTGACTCACATTTTGTCACTTCACCCTTTTTGAAATAAACAAACTTTTTCTTTGTACATGGAAAATTTAAAATGTGCTGAGATTTTTCTAAATAGCTTGCCTTCGGTAGCTTTTTGGAGTCTGTTATTTCCAGTTTTATTTTCAATATTTATGCACTTTCCTTGTAGTGTTTTCCTCATGTCTGAACTGTTTCTCCCTGCATGTTAAACATCGTCTCTTATCTGCTTCTGCTGGGCCATATACGAGCACACGACAGTCACTTCCTCTCTGCGTATTTTTGACCCACGCTGACAAATCACAAATTAATATTTGAAATAGAAAAATAAGTAATAATTAAAATTAATTGGATGAGAATCATAAATACATTGAAAAGGGAAGCATAAAAATCCAGACAGGAAGCCATGGAGTCGTGTTTGATTATGCGCCCAACTAACGTGAAATGCTACTGTCGCTCTGTCGAATGAAACACATTGTTGAAATTATTTAAAATTTGTATTTATTTTTGGCTTGCTATAGTTAAGCTGTTGCTAACTGCTGTAAGGAAAACAAAATAAAAAATACATATGTTTTTGTTATTTGATTGTCAGTGTTTCTTTAATTATTAAGAATGAAATTAGCATTTCCAAGTGCAGTGGCAGACGAGAGAGTTATGCGAGTCACTTTGACAGTGCAGTTCTCTTCGGTCTTCTCCAGTCGAATTAAAAAGAACTGTTAGTATTAACTACTCCTTTGTAATAAATGTCTGCCCCCCCCAAAAAAAAAAAAAAAAAATATAACACTATAGGTGAGACAACACCAGCTTGTATAATGTGTTACTGGAACTGTCAAATTATCTTAGTTTAAAGAAATGGATTATTATTATTATTATGACTAAACTATTTAATAAGCGGAGTTTGTTTTAATGAAATCACTAGTTTGTTGTGTCTCTGTCAGGTCAGTAATGTACATTTCTGTCATTTCAGAGTGTGACTATGTGGCTCAACTTCTGAAACAATGCATTACTTTGTGTCGCCGCCCACCGTTAACCGTGCCACAGCTTATAGCTCATCCAGCACAGCCTCAAATGTTCTGCCTGAGTCCCAGAAGCGAAACAGTCTCTGCACAGCCTGGTAGAGGCAGTGGGAGATAATTCACCCTGCCTTTACAATGACAAGTCAGACATGAACGAGCAAAGGCCTTTCAGCCGCGGCTTTCCACTAACTGCAGTCTGTAGCCTGGATCTGTTTCTCAATATGGATTTAACAGGCCTAAAAGTTTATAGCCATGCAAGTCCCTGTGAGGCTGAAATGCTCATTACACACCCCAAAAAACATAGTTGTCGAAAAAAGCTGGATTCTCAGCTTCGTGCCAATGATTCCAAAAATGTTTGTCTGTAGAGACTCAACTATAGAACATAATACACACCTACAGTACTGCGCCAAAGGCTTAAGCCACCTTTAGTTTTTTTGTTTAGTAAAGTTTTAATGACCCACACATGCATTTCTCTGTCTGTGTTAAGATCCAAAATCTGGATATATGTGAAGCATGTACAGCAGGAAAACAAAGCTTCCACAGACCAAAGTGTGACCTTTGCACTTATCATGTCTTCAACCTTTATGTTCAGACAAAATGAGGTTTATAGGATTAATTTTCTGATATTTTATGTCAGGTTTCACTCAACATGTTTTTAACAGTTTGTGCTGCTTCTTGTCTTGGGGTCAGGGGTCGTCAATCCTGGTCCTCGAGGGTCGGTATCCTGCATATTTTAGATGTCTCCCTCTTCCAACACGCCTGATTCAAATGATAAGCCTATCACCAAGCTGTGCAGAAGCCTGATAATGACCGTCAGGTGCACCGGAAGAGGGAAACATCCAAAACATGCAGGATAGTGGCCCTCGAGGACCAGGATTGGTGACCCTCGCTCTAAATAGTGACTTTAACCTTTACAACCCATTTAGTTCAGTTTTTTATGTGTGTCTTTTAGGGCTGTGCACATATTCCCTGTATTTTTTTGTCATATCTGAATAAAAGAGAATGAGAAATAAACATGTACGCTCATTTCAAACGTAAAAAAACCCAAAAAACAACAAAACTAAAGGCGGATCAAGACTTTTGCACAGTACTGTATATCCCACGCAGCTTAAATGCTGTCAATATAATATGCTGCACAGCTGTATTTAGCAGCTTTCATCCACTGGTCTCCAAGGATTGCTCCATTATTATTATTTTTTCTAAAGATTTAAATCAATAAGTACCTTAAATTGTCTGAATAGATTTGAGAATAAATGTAAATCCATTATGATGCTTCATTTAAGTAACAATTTAAAGGCTGTGATGAAATGAATTGGAAACTTGGAAACTGAAAACTTAACTTTAATACATCTGAAATAACCGCACCTACATAGTAAAGGTAAAAAAAAAAAATCTCACTCAACTATGAATCAAAAGAATGTTTATATAATGCATACAGTTCACTCCAGGTAAGAGAGGATCGGAGTGTACTTTCTGGCTCATTTATGCTTCAGATAAATACTGTCATTAGCCGGCTGTGATTTAGTGACTTGGCATGCTACTGTGTTGGCATACTATGTCAGAATTAATCTCAAAGTAGAGGTGAGAGCCATGGAAATTCAGTCGTTGCTTTAATTTAACATGTTGGACCAAAATAAATGCCACCTGTTCTGTTTTTGTGTGTTTTGTTAATATGCAAAGGACAACTTCTTACATAAAACCAACATAAAGCATTGTTGTGATGTGTGCCTTGGCGTTGGTTCTTTAAGTCAGTGAACTCTACAGGAGGGATGAACATCATTCTTTGTGATGATATGTCCTTATTTGATGTTTCGGTGGTGGTTTTGGAGAGCGCTGTTCAACATGATGGCCCAAACTCTAAAGTAGGTTTTCAGTTCACTTGAGATCTTGGGACTGTGAAGGTGATAGCATCTGATTTACATAATTTTCACGCTCATCAAATGGTTCAGTGACCTGTTGTGCCCTATGAATGGAGGCATTTTCATCCTAAAATAGACCAACAGCAGTTCTTTCCTTTAATTTCCTAAAAGAAGTTATTACATTTTATTTAAAGCTATTCTAATTCTTACTTTAAGGCTGTTGGAGTCTGTATGCCAGGGGTCTCCAACCTTTTTTACTTTGACAAAATCAAAGTGGCCAAGATCTGCTTATCCATTACTTATTCATATTTGTGGACAGTTATGCTTTGACTCTCCTCAAATGTATATTTCTTTGCCGGTTCTTGGACTGGTTACAGTTACAAGTAAAATGTCTCCAGAATCAAAGTAGTGAAACTTTACCAAGTTTTTTTAGTCACTTATAAAGAGAAATTAAGTCAAAAATATTGAGTGGCTGTAGTTTCCAAGATACACTCTTGGGTCAAAATGTGAAATTCTATGAATTAATGACAGAAAGTCTCAAAACTACCAGATCTACTGCCCATTAAAGTACATTCACTTTACAGGTTCTTTCTAGTGGAATATTTATCTATTCTATAAATGTACACAAACCAACATGTGTAATACTTGATTTTATTTTTCAACAGCCACCAATTTTTATTTTGTTTTATTTTTTCTTTATTTTACTTTTTATCACATACATTGAAAACATCAGCTAACCAGCCCTTTGTTATCTTACTAAAGATTAAGCACAATTAAGCAGATAATTAAAAAAAACAAAACAAAACAAAAACAACTGTAGACCAGTGTTGTTTTCTGCAGGATTCTCTGATCTGTCACATGCACGCTCACCTGCTGTACCTGCTTAGTGTGAGAACATCACTGACTGCAGCAGGTGATTGACAGATTATGCTGTGGGAGCATATATTTGACTGGAAAGAGACTGAAACAGGTTTACCTCATGACATTTTGTGATAAAACTGGCATATTCTTACTAAATGTACATATTCTTGAGCTACCAGCTGCTATGCAATGATTCATTTTGAACAAAAATATTTATTTTAACCCATAAAGACCCAGTGCTACTTTTATGGCAGTTCCTAAATGAGTTTTTCTCTCTATTTAACCTTTCTTTATTACAATATTCACCTTTGTATACTGATTTTTTTTCCAGTGACAGTTAAGTATTTTCCTGTATTTGATTTACTGATTATGTAGATGTTCATAAAAATTCAGATTAAAGTTGAGGGTTATTATATCAGAAACAGAGAAAATGTGACTTTTTCTGTCGAATATGTCATTACCTGAACATAAACCCGGTGTGCCCATCCACTGTCATTTATCAAACTCCATGGGTCATGTAGGGTTACATTAAGCATAAAGCAGCAATAGTTTTTGTTTAAGGTGCTTTTTAAATATATTGAAAGAAGGAGATTGTTTTATAGAGTTTTCAATCTCATTCCAGACCTCCGGACCCCTACATGCTACACTTCAGCTTATGCGTTTTTCCTCTTAATAATAGTTTTCTTTTGGTGTTATATTCATGAGAATATGATAACATTATTGTCATTATGGCCTTTAGAAAAATGTTTTTTGGGGAGGTGGGGTAGTGCACTATAGGCCCCTCCCCTGTGGCGCCACCTAAGCTTTTGTCCTGAAGGCATTTTTTCCCCTTACATTTACTTCTATACTTTAAGTAGTTTTGAAACTGGTACTTTTACACGTTTACTTGAGTAAAAAGTTTGAGTTGATACTTCAACTTCCACAGAAGTCTTTTTAAATCCGAGTAACAAATGTGAATACTTTTGACACCTCTGACTGTCTTTTCGGTGTTCAGCAGGAGTCAAGAGTCCTCGAGTCAGTCACGTACAGATGTTATCGCAGATGTGAGTTTATCCACAGTTTCTTGAGAGTTTTTGGCTTGAGCGTAGATTACTGCATAATCCGCAGACATCTGTGAGACAACATTTTGACAGGCATTTGGTAGCTTGTTTATGAAAGGAGAAAATAGAACTGGCCCGAGGATAGACCCCTGTGGGACTCCGACATCATACTCTACGCAGGGCGATTTGACCCCGTCTGCTACCACATACTGGTTCCTGTGGGACAGATAAGATGTAAACCATAAAAGTGTTTGGTCAGAGATGTTAAACTAAGTCAACCTGGACAGTAGTGTCTGTTAACAGAATCAAAGGCCTTTTTCAAGTCTAGGAAGACAAAGCAAGACAAGCAAACCTTTTATGTTTTCTATTAACGCATACAGTGCACTGTCAGTGGAGTGATGGGTCCGAAAGCTGAACTGGAATGGATGTAATGAGGGTCGAGTGGTGGTTTTCCAGGTGGACAGTAAGGAGCTGCACCACCCACTTCTCAGCTATTTTGGATATTGTAGGACGAATACTTATGGGCCGGTAATTAGACATATCCGATTTAGAGCCAGATTGGAAGACTGGCGTTACTGCAGCTGTCTTTCATTCTGCTGGAACTATGGAATGTTTAAAAGATGTATTGAGCAGATGGGTAATTGGCTGTACCACCGGGGTGTCCTTATACTGTTTCAGGATGTTTGCATTAAAGCCAAATGCATCAAATGCTTTAGAATTTTTCAGGCCGGAAATGATTTTAGCTACTACGTATTCAGATATTTCAGTGATCCTGAACATTGATGATCAGTCAGGATCAATTAGATTTTCACAACAAACAGATGGTGTAAAATGTTGAGTAATCTCTTTCACAGAATTTACAAAGAAATTATTGAAATTGTTGGCTGTTGAAAGTGGTTCTCTAATGATAGCATTATTACTCTGAAGCTCAGTTCCATTAATGTTGTTATTTGAATGACAGCCAATCAATTTATTGAAGTTTTGCCATATTACCCTGCCATTGCCAAATAATCCCTGAAAACAACTAGAAATCACCAAAGCCCATTCCAGCTAGAAATACTGCATCTTACTGTATATACGTAATAAAGTATGTAATAAAGGAATAAATACTAAAGGATGTATGAGTAAACCACAGAAATACTTATTTCACTTGAGTTTATTTGTAACAAATGAAACTTGTGTCGACAAAGAACAGAAATCCATACAGACCTGTTTTTCGTTTTTCACACGCTCTGAGAACCAATGTAAGAAAATAAAAAGCACTTGTTGACTCGGAGCAGAAAACAACAAAAAAAAAGTTTACATTTACAGACCAATTGGAGGTAACTGATCCAAGTAACACACCATATTTTCGTTTTTATACAATTTATAAACTCCAGTTTTATCCATCTACATGATACATCGGGGGGTAAAATAGAACACTTTTTTGTGAAACTTTTCTTTTGTGGTACAACAAATCCACAAGGTGATGTATTGCACTTACTGCTGTGCCATAAACTGTGCATCAGGTGCATCCTTTTTAATTATATCACTCTGTATATCTGATAGATATTAATTGACTCTTTATTATTTAATCATTCATTTACGTATTCATTCATTTATTTATTTATGCATTTCATTTACTCTCTGTGTTCTGTGTTATTTACATATACACAACCATGTGAGCATTACAGGGTCCATCTTAACTGAGTTCAAGTAAAACTCCTTTTGGGGGGCTATCAGAGATAATAGGATACTAGTATTAGTGCATAGTACAAAGAGAGAAAGTGCAAGTCTTCCCATAACAGGTGTGACCAAAGGGGCATCTCAAAAGTGGTACCATGCATACAAAAACGACAACAGGGTTACTGCAAGATGGTGGAAAACTGTCAAAGATTCCTTACATGGCCAAGCGTTAAATGGAAATAGAAAAACATGATGTAGGTTCTGTGTCGTTAAGAGATGTAGCACCTGAACTTCTCTCAGAAATAGTTATTAAATGAAAAAATATAGAACTGTAGACATCAGAACGCGGAACGTAGATGACAAGTTTAACTGCTTCGTACGTGAAAAGCTCCAAGGTGGGATACATACAGGTATCCGTATGTTTTGCTTTTTTTTTTTTTCTTCAAGCTGACAAAGAAAGCCACTGCCGTTCAACTTTACATCTAGATTTCTACGAAGCTGAGCAAGTATGACTTGTCTGAGCCAGCTCACAGTCGGTCGTGTGGCCAAGATTTCATGGCAGGCTAACTGAAGTCTCCATGATAGAGTATATACACAAAGCTTGTGCAAAACGAAACAAAAAAAAAAAAAATTGCCGACATAGAAACTTTTTTCCCCGTCCAAAATGATAAGACCATCCTGCTTATAAACTATTTTAAAACCACAAGTTTTTGTCTGTAGTTGAGTCTTGGGTAAAATTCTTTTCCTTTTTGGATTCAAAGAGATATTATGATGATGTTGCTGGGTTGAGACTGACGAGTACAACTATCCAGCCTACACAGAGCCTTCCATACAAAATTTTCACAGCCAAAAACAGAATGCACAATATACTTTCACATACTACAACAGAACAAAATCAAATACACAGACATTCGCTTCGCATACGCACTGGCACACGTACATAAACTACACAAAAAAACCTTTAAAGTAACTTTATCAAAATAGGCGTGTAATATAAGGCACTAGAAATCTAAAATCAAAATACTTATTAGATGCTGTTGAAATATGCGTTTTGATCATTCGTCTGTTGCCGTGACACACAGAAGGATGACATCATCTACTCGGACTGTGACAGGACCAAAGATATACTTCGTATAGGTCAGAGGTTACCCCTCTGTTTGGATACACTGAACAGTGGCGGGAAACATATTGATCGGAACATCCTTGTGTCTGGAAAAATTATGCACCATCATCAGTATCATCATCAATATCATTGTAATGGCATATAATAACTGCAGTTAGTGACTTGACACAAAAATATATAATACATCTACTTATTGCACACTGAATCAGACAGAGAGAAAAGTCAGAGGTGAGCATTCCAGTGAGAAAATTGTTCCCGAACACCGCTCCCCCACCCCACCCCCCGCCCCCACCCTTTTTTCTACATCCCATTCTCGCTCCCTGCTTGAGAAATCTTTGTGAAGCTTATTTGGACACATAAATAGGTTTTGTTTCATAGAACTATCCTGCTTTCTGTGCATACTCTCTGTCGTTATGTTCTACTGGCTTCCTCTCAACATGCACACATAGAACAACTTGGCGGGATTATTCTAGCGACTGTCTCATATTACCAGGGTTAATACTGTACCTCTGTGGTTCCGACAACCCAAGCCAGACCCAAATGAGGCTCAGAGTCCTGCGTGCATGCCATTATGTGTGTGCGTGTGTTTTTTTTTTTCTTAAAAATGAGAGTGGGTGGAGAATAACAGGAGAGTGACACTCAGTGGTGGTGTTTTTCATAGATCTGTGAACACTTTCCACACTAGATTTGATTGTACACTTTAAAACAGTACCGTATCACTTGAAAAAAAAAAAAATCGCTACAGCTCATTGGATTACACAGAAAAACAAGAGAGAAAATAAAAATAAGACCTTGCCTTTGTATGGCCAGTGGGGGACAAAAGTCTTACATCGGTACAAAAAAACTCAAATAAGAAGGATAACGTGCCATAAGTAATACCCAGTTTTTAAAAAACAAGATAATCACATATCTATATTTGTCTAAAAAACTAAATTAATGTTTTACTTTGTGGTATACACTTTTAAACCTCTCTCAAATTTCCCTTATCTTAAATTGTGAAGCATAAGGTTGAACTGGTGGTTTTTATTACTGTATAATAGAAATACATATATCTTCTTTTTCATTCACAGGAAACGAAAGTCTGTTTCCAAAACATAACAGAAAAAAAAAAAACACTTCTTGGTGTCTTTTTTTTTGGATGCGTGTTCTTTGTCTTTTTTAATACTGTGTGCTCTGTGTTTTCAGTTTCCTGTTGGCAATACTCTGGTGCTCGAAAGTCCCAGTTCTTTTCAGTCCACGAGGCTTCCATACGATGGATTTGTAGACTCCTTCGGTTTTCCTGTGACAGCTAAATACCGTAGCTGGATCCTGTATTTAGGTTGGTGATGCTACACTGGTGATGGACGAGGTGAGAGTTCCACACCCAAACAATGTAAAGCAATCTGGGTGCTCACAAAAAGCACAGAAACTAATAAAATCTATATTTGATCAAGTATTCTGATTGGAACAGTGGTTGAAGTTGCTTCTTCAGACTGACCAATGGGTGTGTTTGGGCTGAGGGTGGAAGGAAACACCCTTGTCAAGCAGGTTGCTATGGCTCAGTTAGAGGTGCTGTTTCTGGGTACGGGATAAGCCGATGGTCCCCCTTCACTCTGCATGTGGTGGCGAAATCTTCAGAGACACATCGCAGCCTAGTGCATTTACTTGAGGCCGCGTGTGACCTTAGAGAAGTGCACTAGGTAGGATGTGATAAAAGACACGGCCACTGGGTTTATGTTGCATAGTGATCAAAGCTTCCCAGGTACTCCAGACTGGCGCGGTAGCAGAACTGGTACTGGTCCTGGATGGAGGCAAAACAAGAAAACATTACTGAGAAAAATGGGCAAATCAGTAGGGCACAGGTGTCAAACATACGGCCCATGGGCCAAAGGGTCCAATCTGGCCCCTGGGGTAAATTAGTCAAGTGGGTGCTTCTATGAAACTGGGTTTATTTTGGTATCTGGCACTTTACCAGCCTTTTAGACCCAATAATAAAAGAGAAATTTAGACATATTACCCCCCAGGATGTACCTAATGATGTCCTCAGATAAATGCAAAAAAAAAAAAAAAAATATATATATATATACTCTTGCTTCGAGCCATCCCATAATTGATGAATTTTTAATAAAATATTAGGGCCAAAAATAGGACCCAAATTGGGACATGACAAACTACCTAGGTGTCAGTGCATTTTATCTTAAAAACATCACTTGACATGGTCTTATATAGTACTATGAATAAAGACACTACAAAGCTATCTTTAGATTCATTTGGGCAAAAATCAAGCGGATTTCTACAAACTGTTTTAATTCCTTCTTAATTTCTTACGTTTTATAACTAGTTACATCACGACATTTGCAAATATAATGTCAAGACTTCAGACGAACATTTCTCCAAACTTCGAGCCGATTACCTAAAATGTTCAGTTGTTGGTTGTATTAAATGAACACAAGTAGTTGAACGGGACAGAGCAGCACAGGCAATAACCTGGAGGGGGCGGGGCCATGTGCATTTAAAGGACCAGCGCTTAAAACGACCTTTCTGGTGTCATTACTCAGAAATAGGGTTGAAGATTGACCTGTGGAGTTGAATGAATGAAGAATTCAGACCCAAGAATAGCATTTACAGTTTATATAGACCACAGGGAAATGTTTTAAAATGCAGAATTACATTTGAAAAAAAAACCCAACAAAATATCACTTATTTAACTCAGCAAATGGTTCCGATCCTTCCATTGGATATTTACTGCAGTGACTGATGTGTTTCAGCCACAAGTTTTTTAACTGAAGCACTGCGTAGCTTCTCATTTCTTAAACAATCATCACTTTGATAGAGAGCATAAAGATTGGACTGAGCTTCAATGGAAAAAGGTCATGTGGTCCAATGAGTCCAGATTGACCCTGTTCCAGAGTGATGGGCGCATTAGGGTGAGCAGAGAGGTAGATGAAGCCATTACCTATCATGCCTAGTGCCTACAGTACAAGCTTGTGGGGGCAGTGTTACGTTCTTTGGTTGTTTCAGGGGGTCAGGTCTATATTCAATCAGCTGAACCTGAATATACTGACTGGCCCTGGTTCATTTTCACACATGGATTAGACAGACGTGAACCCCACTGAGAATCTATGGGATGTTCTGGAGAAGACTTAAGTCTGTGGTCTGGCTCTCCATCATCAGTACAAGATCTTGGCCAAAAATGAATGCAACTCCGGAGGAAAGTAAATGTTATGACATGTATTGTGACATTGCAAACCATAAACAAACCAAATGAAATTAAAGCAAAAGGCGGTCCAATGAAATATAGTATATGCGTGACTGTTTTTTGGCCAGGTAGTGTTTAACAACGTTAAAACATTAGACATAAGTTTTAACATCATGCAAGAGAATCTCCACTATATAAATATAAAGTATCACAACTGAAAAGAAAAAACAAAAAAAAAAATCACAAAGTTTTGTAAAAATGTCAAAACCAGCCACACAATCGGTCTGTGAGCTGACATGTACTATAGTTAAATCTAGGCGTTATCAGACTAAATGAGTGGAAGTCGACTGACAGTGGAGCTTTAAAGGCTGATGTAATAATATGAGCCACTGCTGTGAAAAAATGACACTGCTGGAAATTCTGGATTTTGTCAGAAAAGTATTAATAATAGTAATAATAACAATAATAATAATGGATTAGATTTATATACTGCTTCTATTAATGCATACTCAAAGCGCAAACAATGGATCCATTATTCATTCACTCACACATTCTCGCTATGACGATATTGCCAAAGTTTAATTCTAACTTAATTCTAATGAAGACGTTTTTGTAATACCAGGTGATTTCACGTATAGAACCTGCTTGAACCACAAGAATGTCATTAATTCTCAAACTGCAGCTGTGGCTTCAAACTACGTATGAAGCCTCAACTGCCCTGGATCAGACTGATGGAAATTGGTAACTATTGAACTGAACATTTAACTCAAGCCACTCAATATTAAACTCAAAGGAATTAATCGATAAATCTGGATCTGAGCATCCAACTAAAAATAAAAAATCTTGGTAATAATAGGTAAAATTTTTATTTTTGACCTATTGCCGGATATTATCTGTCAGCTGCTATTGGAGCCAAAAGCTCTGATACTAAAAATGTGTGAAATGCAGGTTTATCAGTTTGTCTTTTCTAGTGGGAGACCTTACCAGATGTTTTTTGAACATGATGATGTACGAGTAGAATAGAATGATGGGGATAGGTTGATCCAAAGAGACGATCCTCTGTATTTCACTGATTATTGTTCAAGGGAAAACCCAGCAATACAGGATTTTAAAGTCTTTAGTATAACTTGTTGAATTATACATGAAAACAAGCATCTAATGTTAAAAAAAACCCCCCACTATTTTCTGAAGAGGGGATGAATTATTGTCTTTAAGGGAAAATCTTTCAGTAAAACATGACTTAACAGCATTATTATGTAGCAGAAGAGGTGAGAATTTAGACATAATAAAAGGTTAAAATACTGGAGTAATTCATTTTTGAGAAAACAGCGGCCGTGGCTCAGGAGGTGTAGCGGGTTGTCCAATAACCGAAGGGTTGGTGGTTCGAATCCCGCTCTGTCCTAGTCAGTTGTGTCCTCAGGCAAGACACTTCACCCTCCTTGCCTCCAGTGCTGCCTCTGGGCAGCTGTGGTTACAGATGTAGTTTACCACCACCAGAGGGAGAATGTGAGAGCAAATTAATAATGAATCAATAATGTAAAGCACTTTGGGTGCCTTGAAAAGCACCATAGAAATCTAATCCATTATTATTAAAACTCTTACCAGGATACCCACCCATGTAATGGTCAACATGGTATTGTTGTTATTTATTTATTTATTTATTTTTATATAAAGGAATTGACAACATGCTACTTTTTCCATGCGTTTCAATTTTTCTTCTTTTCATCATCATAGATCATGTGTAAAATTTTACAAATGAGGTGAATAATTGATATATGAGTGTCATTTCATTACTAATTCACTTTCAACATACCAGCATGCTGTTCTTTTCATCACCATTGCAGGGTGATGGTGCAATATCCCTAACCTCACTTACTTTTAAATCAAAGATCAGAAAAATAAAACAGAGCAAACTTAAAAGTATACTTCCATCATTACTGAAAAAAACCTTACAACAGGCAGTGATACTTTTACTTGTTTAGTTATTATTTGTATTATTATTAACCCATAAAGACCCAGTGCTACTTTTGTGGCAGTTCCCAAATGATTTTTTTTGTCTATTTTCAGCTTAAGTTATTTATCACCATTTATTATAATATTATGCTCAGTATTTTTGCATTTTTAAGTGAAAATCAGGTATTTTCCTATATTTAATTTACAGACAATGATGGATGTTCATAAAACCTCAAATTAAAATTGAATGTTATTATATCAGTAAGTCAAAAAATGGAGGAAAGAGTCTTTTTCGGTAAAATCTATCATTAACTGAACATAAAAACAAGCTTCTCCATCCACTGTTATTGATCCAGTTCCATGGGTTTTACTGGTGAATCAATGTTGTAGAAGATGACGGTGTTTCCACGGTAACTACGGAGCCTCTAAACGTCCAAATGGGTCATATCTGATGACCATGAAAAGATGAATAACTGTATTTTACACCAATTATTTACACATATTGATAGAATTAGTGGATAAACAGTTATTCAGCTTTTTATATCAGTAAATGATTTTGGTTGCCAGTGGATGTTTGGGTCTTTATGGATTAATAGAAGTAATGACAAATAAAAGCTAAATCAAGTCTCGTAAAGGAGTGACATTTTGCTTTTTTTAATTATTTGGAATTATGCATTTTAAAACATTTCTCTGTGGTCTCCATAAACTATAAATGCTCTGCTTGGCTCAGAATTCTTCATTCATTCAACTCCACAGCTCCATCTTCAACCCTATTTCTGAGTAATGACACCACAAAGGTGCTTTGGAGCGCTGGCCCTTTAAATGCACATGAGCCACTTCAGGCCCCGCCCCCTCCAGGCTGTTGGCTGTGCCGCTCTGTCCCGTTCAACCAACAACTGAACATTTTAGGTCATGGGCTCCAAGTTTGGACATATTTTCAAGTGTTCACAAGTGTTTGCTCCTGGAGGATTCTGTTGGGTTTCTGTAAATTAGAGTCTGGTTTATATGTAAAGTGTCATGAGATAACTTCTGTTATGATTTGGCGCTATATAAATAAAATTTAATTTGATTTGATTTTCAGTATGGACTACAACCGCTGCTGTTGACAAACAATTATGTCGTACTCAGAGAAATGTTCGTCGGAAGTCTGGACCTTATATGTGCAAATGTCGTGACGTAACTAGTTATAAAACGTAACAAATTAAGAGGGAATTAAAAAGGGTTGTAGAAATCTACTCGATTTTTGCCAAATTGAATCTAAAGCTAACTTTGCAGCACCTGGAGGGTTCAAATTCAAACTTTATGAACTATTAGGGTCCAAATACACAAATAAATGAACCACAGACTAAAAAAAGTGGGTTTAGCAAACTATGACCCCTTTAAATATGCTATTTCTGATCATGAAAATGTGACAAATTGAGCTCCCCTTAAAGTCATGGTAACAAACAATGCAACAAACAAAATACATGAATGGGTTGTTTGTTGCAGACGGTAGAGTTCAGGCGACGCAGAAGAGTAACAGCCGGAGTGCTCACCTCTGTCTGAACGGTGGCAGGTCTCTGGGTGCGCAGCATCTTGACAGTCTGGAAAATATCAACTACTCCCTCATACCTCATCCTCTCCAGCACGATGCTGAGGGTGATGAACACGCCGGTCCTTCCCACCCCGGCGCTGGTGGTAGACAGGTGAAAAGGCATTTAGAGCCGAGCTCATTAGAAACACCTGCGTCATAAACTGAACTGAAGTCCCATGAGCGTAATCATCTCTAATCCTTCCCTCCGGACACTGATGTAAGCAGATCAAAATGAATTTCATAGTTTATGTTTTTTAGAGCAGGAAGGAAACCCGGTGTTTTTGGTCCATGATACATCACTGCCTCGGGTGACCTTCAATTCATGTATCAGTTTTAAGTGTTACACTATTTCTTCAAATAGTGACTGAGGTGCGTGTACCTCAAACTGCAGACAAAGATAATAGCGTTTCTGCCGTTGGGGCTGGTTTGCACTACAGGTATTTCTAATTTATTTCTAATTCCATCTCATATTTATAACTGGGTCACAGTGGTTTTAGTACCAAGCCTCGTTTTTGTGGAAAACTCAGTCACTGGCAAGGCTCATTCACAACACCTGAAACTATGAATCTTACGAATGTTATTATCAATGAAAGAGACATTAATACACAAACACGCATAATCAGACAATAATGTTTTAGCTGAATAATCCGGAAGAACAAAGTGCAGAAAATTACATGATAATGCATGCTGAAATTATTAAATTGATGGTGGTAGAAAAATGTCCAACTCTGCTTTTAACTGACTCCTGGTGAAGACATCACTCAGTGTGTTGTGCAGATGGAGGGTTTTGACGCTCTTCGTGTAAGTCTTACATCTGGGGTTCATTCTCTCTCAACATGCAATCCCACCTACTATGCTTGAATAGGAAAAGGTGAGTTCTGGGTGTCTGTTCCTGTATGATTGAATTGCTGCATCAGCATGCTCCTACGTGGCCACTGAGGTCAGCTGATGTGGGTCTGCTACTCGTCCCCTGTACCAGGCTCAAAACCAAAAGGGACAGAGCTTTTTTAGCAGCGGCTCCCAGATGGTGGAACGCCCTTCCACCTGAGCTACGAGCAGCAGCCTCAGTGGATATTTATAAGAGGCATCTTAAGACTCATCTTTATTCTATTGCTTTTATGGGTATTCTTAGATTTTATTGGGTATTTTAGAATTTCATAATTTATGCTTGTGTACTCTTTTGTGTGTCTTATGTCTTTTAATCTGTTAAGCATTTTGTATTTTTTGTTTTTTTTGTGAGTACAGCTGTCTTATCCTTTTAATCTGTAAAGCACTTTGCGAAGTTTCTCTGTGGTAAGTGCTTTATAAATAAATTTGACTTACTTTACTTTTACTTATGATGTTTGCATTGTTTACATGAAAGTATGCTGTTCTTCGTGACAACGATGATCGCATACTAATCATGTGTTTGTATAAAAGATTTGTCTCACCTGCAGTGCACACTAATTGGCCCGTCCTGGCCAAACTGTTCTTTAGTCTTGTGCACTTGGCCGATGAAATCAATGAACCCCTCCCCTGACTTTGGCACTCCTTGCTCTGGCCAATCAGTGAACTGGAATTGACGGACTGTTCGTGACTGGCCATCCTAGAAAAAACAGAAGATGTTAGCTCTTAGCGTTCTTACTTTAAGAAACAAATTTGACAAATATTCCGATAAGTACACATCAGCTGCAGACTGACCCTGGCATCGGTGACTTTGAACTCTCTGAGGATGTACTGGGGCATGTTGTACTCAGCCATGGGATCCACTACGAAGTACTGGTACCTGGCTGAGCGCTCAGCGGGCCAGTACTGATGACACTTCTCCTGCGAGATGACAGTACAAACACTTCTGTTTAAGTCGTGTCTCAGAGATTTAATGTGGTAGGTGACCAACGCCTTGCTACTTCGTCACAAAAATGCCTCCCTGCCTTCTGTTAGATGAAATAAAAGTTTAATAAGATATATCTCAAGTCACTTTGCTTTACGTCACTGTGGCTGTAATTTTAGTGCTTCACAAAGCCTTTAGTAGCTTCATTGTATTTATTCATGATATTTAATTTTCAGAATTCTATTAAAATGTATAATAACCATATTTAATCATATTTTTTGGGCACATACATTAAAATGTTGCTTTATTCACTTCATCCAGACACAGTTAATGACTGTTCACAATACACTGTCCTCTCCCAGCATATTCATGTCTGCTAATAGAAAGTCCAGAGAACAATAAGAAGCAAAAAAAAAAAAGAAGTTGTAAATAGCTGCTGATTATGCTGCAATTGAGCCAGTCCTTCAAAGCATTAATTTCAAGAGGCAAAAAAAGCCAACATTAAAGAGTTCTGTGTGATCCCTAACATAAACTCTTTGAAGCTTTCTCATATCGAACTGTTAAACAACCACTGACAGAATATCAGCCATGTGATCTGACCTGGTGTACACCAAGTGCAATAAGATACTGGTAAAGACACTATACTTAAATTGAACTGAACTGTCTGTCTGTGTGTATATGTCAGCCCTGTGATGAACTGGCAACACATTCAGGGTGTGCCCCCAGATAGCCCCCCATCCTCTCAAGGACTAAGTGGTTTAGAAAATGAATGAATGAATGAATGAACGAACTGCATTTATTATTGTTGTAAATAATAATAATTACTGTTATTGAAAATACATTGATATCAGGAGTAGCACAGCATAAATACTCTAGTAATAAAAAAGAATACAATATAAAGTAAAATCAGCACATTACAGGTCTCATAAATTTAAGTGAAGTCAGTTAAAAGTCACGCAGTCTATAAAATACATAGTGTAACATTACGGAGAAAATTGTTTTTGCTTGTTGAGAGTGACAATTGCAGCTGTATTGTGATCTGATACTTCTGTATTTGATAGATCAAAAACATTTGAAAAAGCACGCAGAGCTTGCCAGTACACCTGCCCCTGCTCCATACCGAATTTTAAATTAAAGATAACTGTAAACTAGATTAACCTGAATTACTGTCCTTTTTGGGTAGTTCAGTCAAACCAAGACGAACATTATTCTTCCCAGGTCTTAACTTTCAATCTGATCGCACGTCGTCTGCTGAATTTGGTGACTATTCTTTGTGAAATTAGTCGGACAAAAATCTTGGACGGACAGAATTCCTGGTATTACTATATATTTAACAATAAAAGTGATAAAAGGGTAAAAAAAAATAGTCCCTAATGATGTTACAAAGTATTGCTTATGTTATGGCGTATCTATGTGCACGTACCCGTCCCATTTCTCTCAGTTTGGTTAGCATGACCACTATAGTGGAGTTGTGTTCCCATAACATCCTCCAGTAGTCCTCTGTTGTCTCAGCCAGTGGGCCTTGGGTTGCTATGTAGGCCTTCTGCTGCCTACACAAACAAATAAACGAATTAAACACTGTCCGTATCCAGCATTATATGAAATGAACGGAATAAACCGCGGGTATAAGAATAGAAAGGATAGTTTTTCTGACCTGTATCCGTCAATGAAGCTGGCGTTGATATAGTCAGATCCTTCCACTCCTCTGATTGGCTGCAGACAAACACGTGTCGTCTCGTAGGGCATGATGTTCACCAGCCGGTTCTTGAACTTGTTGCAAGGCAAGTTGGCACTCACGAACCGGGATGTGTGAGCCTTGGCACTGGCCAGACGCTGGAACAGAAAACAAAAGAGCATTTTGTAACATCATACGGATATTATGAAGAATTTGAGTGATCTTAAGATATGGACAGGCCACTGTGGTGTTGGCCAGGGCAAAGAAAATAAAGAAAAACAGAGGGGAAGGAAGTTCAGATGTATTCAAGGACAATATTCAGATGTATTTAGCACAAGCCTTGGTTTTCCTCTGGCTTACTGGACAACTGAAATAAGAAAATCAGCCTCAGTCGGCAGGCCTGAGGATATTTAGTCAGACATCTTCAATTGAATAAACAAAGGAGGGGCAACGTAGGGGGAAGGGGGAAGCGGTAGGGAATGGGAGAAGGAATATAATAAGATGAACGAGAGAAGGAAGAAGAAAATCAAGAGTCGGGGCCCAGGAAACCACAAGGCCCCACACTGTCTCAAAGCACATATGTGAACCACAGTTGATCCTGCACCAGCGAAAACCCCCTGGAACACACACACACTCGTATATGGATACGTGCAGACGTGAGCACATACTGTACGCTCGACCATTGGATGACATAACTTAAAACGAAAGACAGAACAACAGAGAACAGTCAGAGGGAAACCGCAGACTTGAGGGAAACAATGGGGTCTCAAAAACTAAACTTCGACCATCGGCTGCTACCGGAGCGCTGTGGGAGAAACAGCAGTACCGTATTTTCTTACAGACAGACCAAGGTTGGAAAATCCCACACTAACCACCGGTTCACCAGTTCATTCGGGTACTCTTGAGCTGCTTTCCAGTATCAACAAAAGTAATTCTTCTTGCCATTTGGTTCGAGTTTGACTCTGGTCTTATCGATAAAATCTGGCACACACAAAATGTTCTATTCCTTGATACATGCTGCTTTTGTCACCATCTGTTAAGCTTGGAAAAAACAGTGCCCTGCTGGCAAGCCTCTTTGAACTCAACCAGTGAACCCTCCATGAAAGGAAACAAAAACAGTATGTCTTAATAGAGTGACAGCTTAACAAAAGCTGCCAGGAGTTCTTTTTTCTCTCACACACATGCTTAAAGTTTCTGTAATTTTATTTGAGGGCTTCGACACCTCTTCCATGAGAAATTCCATCCTTTGCGGTGTTTTGTCGATGAAGGTGGAAAGTGCTGTTTCAGACGGTGTTCCAGAATGTCCCGTAAGTCTTGGACTGAGATGAAATCTGGTGACTGGGACAACACTGGCATATGTTTTACATCAACATGAAGCTGAATAAACATTTCACCAAGCGCTGAGTTCATTGTCATTCTGTGGAGGCTGCTGCCATTAGGACAGGAACACCAGTGAATAGGATGGAGGAGATTGTCTAGAGTGGCTTTGTGTTTACCTTGCCCTCTGAGTGTCAGAGCAGACACAAACCATTCCAGGAAAAAAAAAAAAAAAATCTAGTCCATCTGCTTTCAATGTGTACCTGAACAGCTAAAAATGAATGTCTTTTCACTCTGCCAGACTAGACGGCCTGGAGATAGTTAAATATCAGAGGAAACAAAATAAAAATAAGATGATAAATGCCAATATTTTATATCCCTCATGCCCTCACACTTGCTTGTATATTAACGCTGACCTCCGTGTACTCACTTTGAATTCTGATGAGCTCCTGAAACATATAAATACGCCCATATGACCTTTATCCAACATATTATTTAGTGCAATTTTCTGGCTTACATTACTGGATCTTTGCAGCTTTTTCAGGGTATGCCCACTGAATATATACTTTATTTGGATCCCCATTAGCTGCTACTAAAGTATCAGCTACTCTTCCTGGAACTACTTTGCTGTCAGTAGGACACTCTTACCTAGAATTTATGATGTCAATCTCAAAATCCAACCATCCAACCTGACTAGGTAAAAACCTCTCAAAAGGCACTAAAATTCTAGGAAGCTCTCACAACCACAGGAAAGATAGAAGTTGACTACCAGGGTAAGTTCCCGCTATAAGTTGTGGAAAATGTTCTTCCCAAGTTGAGTTGGAGAAAAAAAAAAAAAAAACATCCTCTCGTGAACACCTTCAGCATCTCAGACATTAAGTGAATTTTCAGATGATTTTCCAAGTGTTGTTTCCATTTCAGGAATAGACCTGAAATACCCCACTTAGGTCACTATAGACGAACAAAGGACAAATTCACCACCTACTTTATCCTTTTCAGAATCCAATCTTAGCCTGTTTTAGTATTTTAATTTTAAGCCTCTGCTCATCATTTACCAAATACAAAAATATGGATGAACCTTATATTTTCTGACGTTTGATTTTGAAGCTCTCTCAGTATCTCCAGTTGTTGTCATCTTAGCAGTATCTAACGCCAGCTAACTCCAAAAATTAGCAATTGGAATTAGGTGAATCATTAACTTATAGACATTTAGTAGTTTGCAACCCATCACCCAAAGTCAACCTGCTCTTAGCCCTTTATTGGGCAAAGGACTATTTTTAGTAATTTCCACATAATTACAAAACAGTGACAGCAGCAGTTACAGTGAGGACAGTGAGCCAATAATCTGAGGTCCAATGTGGTCTCCAGGGTCTGTAAGGTCCACCTCTGCATGAACAGTCAGTGGACCTGCTTTGTTCGGTACCATGAAGTAATGGTACTAATGTAAGGAATGATGTTCAAAGGGAGAATGTGGATGTTGACAGGTGTCTGGATCAGCACTTATGTTCTAATGTTCTAAAAGTGATGTTCTTTTCACCTTACTTATGTTTTTCTTGTATTTTTTTATATATAGTTCTTGGATTTTTTTTTTTTTGCTACTTATGGGTACGGAACCAAATATAGTAACTTCCCTGACCTTGATTTTCTACATAATAATAAAAAAAAAAAAAAAAAAAAAAAAAAAAGATTGACATTCTTATTATGTCCTCCAATAACACATTAAGGTGGAAATTTTGAATTTCAGAGTATTTTTATGAGTGCCCTATAAAGGGTTAATTATGTATAAACTTAAGCTTAAACACAATTTTAACCCAAGCCACATAAAAAATTCTGGACTGAAACATATCACTTTTCTTTTTTTGCTGCCATGCAATATTAAAAAGCCTTATAGACTGAAATAGGAGTGATGATGTTTTCATTGTTATTAGTAAAAACTCAGTCCCTGTACAGTTGTCATGAACGTGGAATGTAGACATACGATGGAAAGTGTTATTTTTTGTCCTGCTGAAATGTTGGGAATTCTAACATGACTTGCTGTTGGAGCCAGTGCAGATGTGACACTTCTTCATTGGCTCTGTTTTTCAACCCTGGAGGTTTGCTGCTTGATACATATATATATACATATATATATCACAAGCCCTGGAAAAAATTAAGAGACAACTGCAATTTCCTCTGTAATCAGAATGTCTGCATGTGTGACAGCCATTCCATTCCTGTGTCTGTTGAATTCCCACACAAGCACACCTTATTCTACTGAATAAACACCTGATCCATGTCTTATTTAAGAAGAAGTAAAAACCACAACTGTGCCCATCACTATCTTCTTGCAATAGGCAAAAACAGTGCAATTAGTCCCGCAAAAGTAATTGGAATCAAAAAATAACTATTGAAAACTACTGGACTTCTGCTCTGACAATGTTACCAAACTCTGAGTTGGACTGGTTCTTCTATCAGGACAATGCTCCTGGCCTCAGCTAGGTCCATAAAGGTGTGGATGACAGACCACCAAATGAAGACCCTGTCAGGGGCAGCCCAATCTGCAGACCTGAACCCACTTTGAAAACTTCTGGAATATTATCAAGAGGAAGATGGATGGTCACAAGTCATCAAAGATTGCTGAACTCCTTGAATTTCTCTGCCAGGAGCTGCATAAAATCATCCAACAGCAATGGAGCAGAGCCAGGACATGTGAAATTTGTCATTGAAAATCAGAGTTATTCCACCAAATACTGATGTGAGAACTTTTACCAAGTTACAACATTAGTACCGTACTTTCAGGACTATTGGCCACACCTGACTATAAGCCGCTCCCTCGCTTCACGCTGCCATCTCCAACGTCTTACCATTGATTCAGTGACGCCAAGCTTGCGTGCAGCAGCTCTATTTCCTTCTTCGACAGCCGGATCGATCGTTAGTCCGTGAAACATAAATTAGCCGCGTCACTGTTTGAGCCGCGGGTTCACAGCGTGTGAAAAAAGTAGTGGCTTATGGACTGGAAATTACGGTATTGTGTTGTTTAGAAATGAATATGAACTTGTTTTCTGTGCATTATTTGAGGTCTGAAAACACGGCATCTTTTTGTTATTTTGACCATGTGTTGTGTTCTGCAAATACAATGTTGGTGGTAGTTTAGAGAATAAAACAAAAATGTTAATTTTACTCAAATACATACCTATCAATGTTAAAATCAGAAAAAAGTAATAATTTTGCAGTGGTCTCTTATTTTTTTCTTATTTTATATATATATATATATATATATATTGCTTTTAAGCTGAACCCAACAAATAAAGACCCAGTCTGTCGCCTGCTGAAGTTACTGTGAGTAGGGTTGAATATCAATAGTACTTCAGGGATGCTACTGTACAGCTGATTCTGACGTCAAACCTCCCTTGCGGCAAGAAAAATGTAACTCTCCCTTTCAGAGACTGGTGAAGTGTCATAGTGCCATCATTAAGGGTTTTTATGAGCCATCATAAATCAGATTCCACTCTTGAATCTAGATCATTTTACAGCCTTCAGGGACCTTGAAAACAATCCTCACCTTGAACTCCAGCTCCATGCCGGTTACGTTTTCTCCTGGCTCAATCTGCGTCAGCCTCTGAATGTATGAGTACAGGTTTCTAGCGGGGACCTCGGTGTTCCCACAGGTCACGGCCTCCAGCAGTGCATCATGAATGAAGATGTACTGGTCCTCCGTCTGGACCATGTAGTTCCTCTGGGAGCGCATCAGCGTGACATGACCGTAGATGTCAATGGTCTTCTCGTGCTTGATTCTCTCTGTCATGGCGTCGATAACGATGAAGCAGCCTGTGCGGCCCACTCCAGCACTACGCAAGAAAAAGGGGGAGCAAAACGACTAGCGTGAGATGTGATTTCCTCATATAAGCTGAGGTATGAATCGATGAACAAGTGAGTTTCCTGTGCCTGTGCGGTCTTTGAACCTGGTGAAAATCTGGTCTTGTTACATATTGCAAAAGCTCTTACACACTATGCTTAAATCAACTAAGTATCACAAAGATGCCAGGCAGCAATATTTCGAACAAAGGATGTAAAAACTGACATCAGCGATGACTCAGCATCACTGTCTCACTGGCATTAGGAAGATATCCTCTCCTATCGACATACAATCCAGAAATATAATACGTTTAGCTGCCCACCCAAACACTTCACATTTTTGCTGTGCTAGTACCTAAATGGTAAAACACCCTGACCAAGCAAGTTTCGGTGAGTGAATAAAACCCTCTTTATATGGTTAAATTAATATAAGTGTATAAGTGTGTGTATGGGCTTAGTGTGTGTGTGTGTTGCTCAGGTGCAATGAGATTCGGTCCATTGTTTGATACAGAGGCTGGTTGATATGTTAAGGCACACTATGATGGAGTCTTGCCGGTATAATTAAATTTGACTGATAATCCTGTTAGATACTCCATCTGACTGCTTCGGAAGATTAGGAAGAGCTCCTCTCCTGCCAACCTTTTCACCCCCTCCCGCCCTCGTCTCCGTGGCTCTTTATCTTCCCTCTAAGTACCCTTCCAGCGCTCTCGTACCAGCCCCGCCACTTTTTCACTCTCACATTTGTAGTTTTTTTAGACTCCATTTTCTCTACACCTTTCCTTTTCTTTAATTCATCATTTCCATTCACCGCGTCCTGGATTTGACCTCACCTTCTCTCTCATTCTGCACATATCTCTTCCTCTAACTCCTAGTCCCTTGCTAACTCTTCCTCTCAATCATTGTCTCAATCCCCTCTTCATCCATTCCCTCTCTTCCTCCACATCTATGTACACCTCACTAATTCTTTCCTCCCCAGAGCTGCTGCTCCGTATTCCCTCTGCTATCCTCTATCTCCTTTTCTTCCCTCTCCTGCAGTCCCTGGTAAGAGCAAATAGCTGCTTCATTCCAGCGCTGGAGCTCAAGATTCTGCCAAGTCCGTAATGACATGTTTCCAGAATCATCTCCCATCCAATGAATGAGCCTCCTGCTGCTCAGACAGCAGCTCATTTGAATATAAACTTGTGAACCCAGATCTACCACCAGCTTAAACGGTAAATAGTCAACACTAAAAGCTACTTATGGAAATAGGGCCAGTTTGGAGGCTGCTGCTGTTAAAACCTGAGAAAAGATGGAGGTTGTTAAGAGAGGAATGTGAGTTTCTAGACCAGAGAGACTGGATTGGGGTTTACATAATGGCAGGTCAATTTTGTTACAGTTCAGGGCCTATGTATGATTTTCGACAAGTGTTCTTTTTTTGAAAATCATGTTGCCACATAAAAAGCAAAAATAACACATAAGTGACACATACAATCTATGGATGTATTTTCAGTTTTTGTAAGGGGACCACCCAACTGTCTTGGTCATTTAAAAACTAATTTGGTACACAGATACATATATATCCTACATTATATGCCTAAAGGAAACCAAACTGATCAGCTATACTGACAGAAATATACACAAACCTGCAGTGAACAACCATAGGTCCTGCATCTGGAGGGTTGCAGGCCTTGACTCTGCGCAGGAATGCTAAGAAAGGTGTTGGGTGTTCAGGCACCCCGTGGTCAGGCCAGGCTGTAAACTGGAAGTGACGAACTTCACGCTTCTCATTGGAGCCACTCTGAAAATGCAATTAGAGAACATATTGAAATCCATGACTAACAGAACTACACGTACAGGTAAATGGGTAATAGCTCATGTGTGTGGGAGACCGTTAGAGCTGCTAAGTGAGGATTTTTGGATGAAAATAAGATTTAACTTTTGTGTAAAATTGAGACTTGCACCGATTAATTGGCTATGCTCAGAAATTGGCTGATTTTCACGTGATCGGCCATGACTTACGATCAGCCGGTCAGTCTGAAATTCACCGATTTTGAGTGCAGGTCAAATTCTTGCTGCACCTCATAGCCAGACAAGGGGCCGGTTCCAGATAGTCATATATGAGGCAACAATCAAGAATGTGAAGGGGGCACAGAGGTGGTGATTGGGGGGGGTGTGTCTTTGCCGTATGTGCCTCACACTGAGTACACGCACACCATACAATCGTACAAAGTGAAAGTGAATCTTAATACGCTTTACTAATTCCTCTCAGTCTCCCGCTATTGTGCATTTCATTTTCCTTTTCCCTACCTTCAGAAACTTTGATTTGAAGAGGCAGGACGTTTGTTTAAGGGGGCATTACCAACTCTTGCCCCCCTTGAACTGGGCCCAGCCAGATCTACGATAATATGATAATATACAATAATTTTACCCTCTGTATGATCAATAATTCCAAAAATCCCATAATGTACGATAATTTGACCTCTTCATTGCACAACTAAATTCATTAACTACCAAACACAAATAGGATACGGATCCTTCGTATAGTACTGCACTTGTTTTTATTCATCCTCTCAAGTGCCTCTACTGATGAGGCAGAACCTTGATTCAAGCCAAAGCATGTAGAAGTCGTGTGTGTATAAATGGTGTTCTGGCCCATTCAGTGCAGGGGTTCATCCTGTGCTCCACATATGCACAGACGCTTGCTTTTTTTCCAAGGTTCTGTTAGATTATTTAAAAGTAAAACTAGGTTGCAAGCGTGTAATATGTATGGTCTATGATGTGTTACTAAAGCAGATGGTCTGAGTCACATCAGAATAAAAATTGGGTGTGTATGATAATTTAGCTTCAAATATGATAATTTTCAGCTGCTGGTACGATTCGAGACTCACTAAAAACTAGGCGTTTCAATCAGTGCACCTGTTTTCATACAGAAAACCTGGCCCCTTTTTGCACACTTTTCTTCTATTTTTAAAATAAATGTTATGATGGGAAAGTTACATTGCAATGTTTTGTGTGTTGTGTTTGGAAAAAATTAGATGGGAATCAGCCAAAATTGATATCAGCCACCCAAGCATCCTGCAAATCGGAAATCGGGAATGGCCCAAAAAATTGTTATTGGTGCAAGTCTAGTAAAATTCCGTAAATTTGTATGATTATTTGGTCAAAATAAATCTTCACACTGATAAATGACCTAGTTTGTTGCATATGAAGGAACATGAATTAGTTTCTCCAAAATTATAGGTTAAAATGGTTTTCAATTTAGCTACTAATAATGGACTGCAATGTAACCGACATTTGCGCTATTTTAAATTGAACTGGAGGTATTAACAATGTATTACTAACAATAAATTGAATGCTGCATTCAACAAAATTCTGAACTTGGGAATTTACAACACATCTGTGTGCTTGAAACAGGTGAAACTCGGGCCAAATTATGAACTGTAGCTTCAGCCACACTAGCAACCTTTACACAGTGGGTGCTTTCTCCTTGTGTCTAATTAAGATAAGCAGGTACAATGTTCAGTACGGTCTCCATCTGCGTTTAGCACGCTACTAAGTGTTAACTGGCATCAAATAATTAGTTTTGAGCTTTTAGGCAAAGTATTGGTAAGAAAAAAATGATGTGACGGTCTTGCTGTTGGAAAAATCAGGTGATCAACAGGATGAAAAAAAAATCAGATGAACACCAAGATAAATAAAAGACAAATATTTATGTAAATTTATAGCTAAATCTATCTACTTCATAGTCCTAGCTCTTCCTAAAGACTGCTAACTAAAATGATAAAAAATAACCTTTATGTGTATATGCAATGTTGGCTCAAAAATACAAACTCTATAGGGACTAGATACAAGCACAAACGTTCAGCTAGCATGCATGAATATTTTAACAGATCAATACACACACATGTCATATGCATAAGACCCCATTACACTCCACTGCACACGAAATGTTACCTTGTAAAGAGCGAACGTCCTGACGGAGTAGGTAGCCAACTCCACTGTGTCCAGCAGAGTGACTTGGATGAGGCCGTAGGTCTCTGTGCCTCGCGTTGGCCAATACTGATCACACTTCACCTAAAAGCGCAGAAATGGGAAGATGTAAGATGTGCAAAGTGAATGATGATGTGTATACGTGATATTGTAGAAAAAAAGAGGAGGACAGCTGACTGTGCATGTGAATAGAGGCAAAAAAAAAGAGAAAAGTGTTGAAATAGATCAGTGAGAGGTTTTGCAAAATTTAGACAATAATATTTGGAAAAAATGTGCATATAAACCCAACCCCGCAAGTGAAAAAGGTTTTGGCAAGTATGATGGGTAAAGAGTGACATATGTGCATAAGTGGCCTCGGATACAAGAAAACTGTGCAGCATTAAATTGCCATAGGTGGGTGGGCTCTCACAAGGATTCACCAATAAGCCAAGAAAAGCCAAGTAATACCCAAAGTTCACCCCTCACATATTTGATGCTGTATATCGGCCTACATTCCAACATCACAAATCCCTACAAAACTACATGTAGCACATCAAATCCCAGCATCCCTAACCACCAAAACACCTCGAATTCCTCTATACCAGGCGGTCATATTTGTAGTTCTTCAGCTCAGCCTCAGAGACCACAGAAGAGGAGGAGGAGGGGGGTGGGATTCCCAGAGGATAGGAGGGGGAGAGGAGGGCCATGGCAGAATCAGGCCAAACCAAATGTTATGTGCTGATCCTTTCAGTCCTCACATCAAAGACAGCAGGGAGCTCAGCTCAGCTCGTTCTGCATTCCACTGCTCCAGACTGGGGATTATGCGTTTTGGCCCGGGACGATCGGGCTGTAATTACAGCTTTTCAACTGTTGTTTTCCTACCAGACCTTGAGATACTGTGGGGACAGGAATGGTCGTCCATGTAGGGGGGCCTGACCACTGCCAGGGACTAAACAGGATCGCAGTAAAGTCCTGGTGTGAAGATTATATTGCCTATTGATATATTGTCTAATAGCAAAAGTGTGCTTTGCTCTTGTGTGATTTGATTAGTAAGAGGGAAGATACTGGCAAGATTCCCACAGTGGGACCATCTGTGATCATCTGTGTTGTTAATGCATAAACACATAATGGCACAATGTTAAGAGGTGTTAAAAAAGATTACACCATTTCTCTATCATCCATCCCACCACCACCTCCTCAAACAGTTGAGGCACCGGGCTGATAAAGTACACTTAAACTGAATGTTTTTATTGCTGCATATGCCATTACTGAATTAAGAGAATTTAAAGCTAAGTGGCTGTTCACAGAGATTTATCAGATTTACGAGACAGCAGCTTCATAGTGGATACACTCTATATTGTTTTCAAAGCACAACTACAGACTTTTTCCATAAAGTCCTCATGTTAATATTTCCAGTCCGTAAAAGGTGGCATTTCTACAATAACTGCAGCAATACTGTACTGTGTAACCGCTAGATAGAAAAAAGACTAACAGTTGAGGTGTGATCATGCATACTGTTGACACTAATGTGCTCTGTTACTGAACTGCAGTGGTTACAATAAAAGCAATTTCAGACCAAATTTACTATGAGTGCCTTGTGGTGGATTTCAGCATTCTCACACAATGCAGTGGCTATTGTACAAAAAAGGAGAAAAACAGCAGAAAAAAAGTGACAGAATAGAGGAAAAAAAAAGGTAAGAGAAAACCATGTGAGGTGTAGTTGCATTTAACAGGGGTTAGCAAAGGAGAGAAAGAGAGGTCTTGCCTTAGAGAAGAAATAAGAGGGCATCTGAGGGTCAAACAGACACAACAGAGACAGTTGGATAAGGTTGAAAGGGAAACAGAGTTTTAACACAAGGCACAGGTTAATAGGAAAAGAAGCACAGATGAGAGGAAAGGATCATTTTCCGAATAGTGCTCTGGACATAATTGGTTAGCACTTAATCATGATTCATACCTCAAGCCATTCTTGTTCATTTTATTCTAACATGACATTCTTATTACAGTGAATTTTTACTCAAGCACATATTCTGTTAACAACAGCAAAATGCCTCGGAGCAAAATCATTTTCTAATTCATTACATACCCCAGTTTGGCAGTACTTGTAAGCCCCCCAGGTCTTGATCACCATTACATTCTATATTATTCTACCTGGCGTTAAATTCTACTGGGTTCTATTCTGCGGATCTCCCTACCATCCTGTCCTATTCTAGAGCCTCACACTGCCTACTACAGCCTAATACTTCAAGCTCGGTATTCAAATTACAGTTTGTCCAATTACTCTACATGTTATTAACATCCCACTTGTGACCTGTCCTCCCTGTTGAATTCCGCTTGACTGATGCTGTCCTCCCACACGGCCCATCCTACCTTGACTGCGCTGACAAACAACCAAACCCACTCCGCGTCTATCCTTATTTTCCTCTAATGGGTCTCTGTGCATAATTTCTTCACTTAATCGTGCAATAACCTTGTATAATGATCATATTCACCTCTAAGTTACTTTTTTTTTATATCAAGCTAAACCTAAAACCTGCTTTCTGTCAATTGCTTCTCCTTTTAATTCACTGTGTGTTAGTCTGTTCAGTCCTATTATACAAAACTCTATCATTTTCTGCTGTTTTACAACAACCTGGTCAATTCCTTGGGCTGTTAAAGAACCATCTACTTTATACAACATGTAATTGCTGTAACTGCTGGTTGTTATAAACACCTGTAAGACCTCTTCGGGTTAAACCATCAATGTATTATTACAACTTTATCGCAGTCCCCAAAATGGCACTTCTTTCCAACTGAATTCTGCTTTCTAATGCGTATGCCAAAAAAAGTTTCTGCCTTCTAGGATACGTCTGCATTATGCAATCTGATGCACATGGGGATGGACCAGTGCTTTCACTGCCCCCACCTCCTGCTCAACCCAATGGGCACACAGACTATATACGGTGACATCAGCAATTTCTTAGGCATCAGGAACATTTAACGCACATACCATGTTGTCTATAAAGTTGGAATAAAATATTTTTGCCTCTTCTCATGAAATAATTGTGACAATTATGATGTGTAACTGGGACTCAGTATGTATTCATTGCACATGCTCAAAGATGATTACTGAAATAGGTATAAAAAGAGGAATGTGTCTGACAACAAAATTATTCCAACTTTATGGGCAAGAGTTTAAAAGTTCCATGTTGCAAAACCTGACAATAACTAGAGTACTATCCTTTTTTTTTTTTTTTTTTTTTTTTTTTTGCAGTTATACATGTCCTGTCTTCATTTTACAGATGTCTGTTTTATCACTGAGGTCTATGGATAATATTCTTATGGGGTCATGGGACATATTTCATCGCAGTCCTGCAAAGTGGTCACTGGGTGAACTGGTGCATATACTGAAAGAAGTGCACCACTTCTGACAGCCACTACTTCTTTGTATTTTTGGAGAGGAGACATTTTGGTGTCATTTATTTTATTTGGATGTCCTTTTAAGTATTTCGGTGTTCTGCCTTTAAATTATTGCTCCATTAGTGAGAATTTTAGGGTGAATCGAAGGTTTTGATGTCTGCTATACTGAGCTGTTAGAGATTCTGTTGATTGAATTGAATCTATTGAATGATTTTTTCCACTCACAGACAGAAACAGACTGTAGTTGTAGTTAGTAATTTACAATATCAAAACCATGGAATAACTTTGCTAAACCGGTGCTTGTTGACGTCTCTCATTTTACTGTGTTACACTGGAAAAAAAATCTAAATCTTACGAAGTGTATTTTTCTCATTTCTAGTCCAAATATCTCATCGCACTTAAAATAAGACATAATCACCTAAAGAGTAACTTT
>JAPQRP010000001.1:9748383-9788202 GCA_037367295.1 Apogon hyalosoma | reverse complement strand
TATCTTGGTAAGATTTCTTGAAATAAGATTTTCCAGATCTATTGTCTAAAAATAAGTTATTTATATCTCACTGAAAAATTACTCTTTAGGTGATTATGTCTTATCTTAAGTGTGATGAGATATATGGACTAGAAATGAGGAAAAATACACTTGGTAAGATTTAGATTTTTTCCAGTGTAGTATCTTTCACCTATTTTGGCATTATCAGTCTCTCTCTCCCTCTCATCACTTTAAGCATTCCTTACCTCTTAAAGAGAAGAATGGCAATGACGATGCAGACGATGAAGATGACTGCCAGCACCGGCCCCACCACCCACAAAAGGCCCTCCTCTTCGTCAATGATTGGTTGAGGATCCACATCCGATGAGGTCACGGGATCGGAGTAAGGACTTGTGGAGTACATTGTCTAGAAGAGGGTTTGTCAATTCAACACACATATAAAATAAATCAAACTATAACTGTAATACAGGAAGTCCATAACGTCTCTTTACAATTTAACAAATGTATTACAAAAGCAAATGAATAGACAGATCTGTGAAAGTTATTTCCTCCGCCAAGGAGGTTATGTTTTCATCGGGGTTTGTTTGTTTGTCTGTCTGTTAGCAAGATAACTCAAAAAAGTTATGGATGGATTTTGATGAAATTTTCAGGAAATGTTGATACTGGCACAAGGAATAAATTATTACATTTGGGTGGTGACTGGTGCGGAGGTCTGCGCGGACATGTCCGAGTGCTTTTCTAGTTACAAAATAAAAAGTAGACATTGAAGTTTTTTTTTTTCCTCATATAATATCATATCAAGATGATACTGGATTTTTTGCCATGTTGGCTGCAGCATAGCCTCATCATTGGTAGAAGTGGCATCAGTGATCTTTTACTTCAGGTCATTGATGTCCCATATCTTTGTTTGACGCACAGTATCTTTAACATAACCCCAAAGAAAGAACTGATATCTGGTGACCAGGGAATTGGGCCATCCCTTCCAATCCCTTCTAGTTTGGAAATGTTTGATTTAGGAACCCCCCCCCCCAACATGCAGTCCCCAGTGTGATGGTGCACCGTTTTCTTGGAAAATAATGGTTGGTTGAAGGTCATCCAGCTGTGGTGCCACATATTCAGTCGAAAGGTCAAGGTCAACATTTGCAGTAACTGATCTCTCGAAGAAAAATGGACCAATGATTCGACTGAACATGATCTTACAATGAGATTTAAAACGCTGACAACCGCTGAGGACATTGAACTAATCTGGTTAACATATCTCATCATTTGCTTTTGTAACAAATGTCTCAAATTGTACAGAGCCTTTGCGGACATCCTTTATTATTTGTTTGGTGGCGTGTGCATTTACTCACATTTTCTGAGAGGTCCAGCAACGCAAGCACAAAGAACACGTACTCCTGCCCATTCTGCAGCGGACGGTTGCGGAAGTCTCCATAGTTTCGTCCGTCACCCAACGTAAACTCGAGAGGAAGGGTTTTAAAGTGAGCTGTGACGTATGCCCTCGGATCTGACTGGCCGGCTTGTCTGCGGATGCGAAGAGCACGGCTGACGCTAGTCCTGTTGATCTCCTTTAGAAGCTGAAGGAGAAAAACAGCGAACAGAGAAAGGAAGGAACAAAAAATGGGAAATGATGAGATCAGAATAACGGTCGATTATAATTTTAACCACATAATCTGCTAAGGTCAAATATTGTGCATCATGAAAGGTTTTCTATGTCATTACATGCCGCAGTTCTGTTATGTACCTCGTCCTTATACTGTAGTGTTAAATGTAATGTTTTATCTTTCATCAGCTGTTATGTTATTTCTGTAGCTATAATAAGGCGTCCAGATAATATTCCTGAGTTTCTATCTTTCTTGGAAATGAAAGGCAATTCTGACAGTTTCACCCAACACAAAAACCCTCATCAGTGAAAGAATAAAAGGCTGCGCAGAACATCAACACCTTTGCACAAATGTCTTCGTCATCAGCTGAATTGCCATCACATTTATCCATTGAGACAGTGGGCACCATAAAAACTCTACTGAAACTAATCTCACACACACACACACACACACACATGGATGTGCTTACAGAACGGCATAATGAGGTCTGAAGTCTTTGGAAAAAAGGAAGAAGTAGAATTAGATAGGAAATGGTTTGTGAAAGTATTGTTTGGACTGAACACACAATGAATGGTCGAGTCATTATCTGACACATAAAAAGGAAGAAATTATGAAATACAATAGGGCCGGAAAACAAATTGCACGAAGACTCAGGGATGAAAATACATACACAGCTAAAATCTGTCCCATTGGATAAAATTATATAATATATCACCTGATTATGAGAGTAATGTTATAATAGGCCAATTATTATAACCATTACTGAGGCATTTGTTGGTATGTCTCACCTCATCTAGGTTCATCTGATCAGGCTCCTCCCATGGATTCAGAAACTTCCCCCCTCTTTGCTTCTTCAGCGGCACCACCACTACATAGTAACCCCTGCAACACATTCACTGGTATCAAGCCAGACGAAAACACCATAAACTGAACAAAACTGTTTCCCCAACATCTCAGTCTCCAGAGGAACATCAGTGTCCTGACATGTTATCATTAATACAGCATGTTGCTGCAGCTGCAACACAAACACTGTAAATCAGAACAGCTTGGCTGCTCCAGGGAAACAGAGGACCACTTCTGGAGTCATGTGTGAGAACAAAAACAATAATATCGCTGGTGAGCAGGGATTTTTCTGTAGCAGTCTGACCATAAGTACTTGCCAAATGATAAAGGCACAGACACAAAATCAGTCATGTGTACCCAGCAGATGACTCATTCCACTGTTTACACTTATTAATGTTCTAAGCTCAGTAGACAGACAGAAGTTTGCTTAAATACCTATTAAACCTAAAGCAAAGCACGTTAAAAAAAAATAGCCTGAAATTTATCTCCACAAAATAATGAATTAACAAAATGTGCGTATACCAGTGGTTCCCAACCTTTTTTGGCTCGTGACCCCACCATTTTAACATCACAAATTTCTGGCGACCCCAGACATTCAAAACAGAGACTTTTTTTTTTTTGTATAAAATTAATTAGTTTTTGATCATGTAATAGTTTGCTATACTATCTTGCAAATAAACATACATTTTAGAGGACATTTTGTTTATATAATATATACTATTATGGACAGAGGCAGAAAAATCAGGTGTAGATTACTGCCCAAAGTGAGAACTTGATTTTCCTTGGTCAGGATATGTAAAGTCAGTCCAGCTTGGATTTACAAGGCTGACAATGAATACTGAACAAACAAGAACTAAACTATGAATTATGAAAGAGCTGCAGCATCTGAAACCCACCACAAGGAACATTTGACAGATAAACAGTACCACAGTGCTTCAGTTACAGTTTGTCAGGTCTTTTATGTATTGTGATTGTCTCTGTGAACTCACCATATTATTTTATTAGTAAGTTTTTTTATTGTTATTTTTATCAATTACTAGAAATTTCAGGCAACTCCAATTGAATTCCAGGTGACCCCACGTGGGGTCCCGACCCCAAGGTTGAAAAACACTGGCCTATACAGTAATTTCTGGAAATGTAAATACAATCACAGCAAAAAATCAGGAGATTTTACAGTACATTTCCATTTTAGAGTAGTATGTATAACAGTGATGGAGGGCAATGATATCAAAATGAAAGCAAAGTATAACTACAAAAAAAGGCAGTGAAATGATGTCTGTGGTTATTACGAATCCTTGACATTTACCTTCACTGTTAAGTTGATTGAACTTATCTCAGTCAGAAAAACAGGATGACTTGACTGAGTTAAGATGAGTTAAAAATCATTTTCACTTTCAGTACAGTTAGATGGATTTTGTTCATTTCTTCTGCTGTGTACTGTATCTGTTGTTTCAAGAAGCGTCTGCAGTTATGAACTCTGTGTTTTTGTTTGACCTGCTGTGGGAATTCTCAGGCTTGTTTTGCTGCAAACTTTGAGAAATTCAACCCGATACACCAATAAATGAAAAGCAGCAGCGAGAGGTGAAAGTGAAATTGCCTCACAGAGTCTTTAATTAATCAATTCATTCATTTGACAACAACCTAACCTGAACAAATTCTACACAGTTAAAAACCATTAAAACATTAACGCATATTCATTTAAATAAATCAGCTCTCCAATTATCCTGCTCACATCTTTCAGTTTGACTTTCCTCACTCATCCATCATCAGTACCTGACTTTAGCGATGGTCTGTACCGTCGGCAGCTGCACAGTCACCATGCCGTCTGCATTGGTTTTTCCCACCACTGTGGGTTTGGTTTTCAGGATGTCTGGGGCTGTGGTGGCGGTGACACGGTGCTGCAGGCCACCGGCGCTGTTGGCCCGGTTGGTGAGCAGAAATGAATACTGAGTATCCGGCTCCAAACCAGTGATCAGCTTCTGAGTCTGTTTCCCATCCACTTCCACAGACTGGCCCTTTCCATAGAGGATCTGGATATGTGGCACAAACACTAAACATTAAACAGTGACCAGTCCACATATTTATCCAGACAAGTTTAAATCTGAGTTTGATTTTAGAGGCGAGGCAGGGCAAGGCAAATATATTTGTATGGCACAATTCATACACAGGGTAATTCACAGTGCTTTACAAAAATGGAAAAGAGACAAATTAAAAACACACAATTGCAATTAAAACATAATCAATAAAATATAAATAATAATCAATTCAAATACAGTAAAAAAGAAGAGTACAGATAGAACCCTTTCTGTTCTATGCACAGTTGAACAGAGCCATTTTCAGCCTGGACTTAAACATTGTCAGAGTAGAGGCCTGTCTCACATCATCAGGAAGATCATTCCAGAGTTTAGCTGCATGGACCTGAAACACACCTTCACCCTGTTTATTCCTGACTCTGGGCACCAGCAAAAGACCAGTCCCTGAGGTTCCCAGGATCCCAGATGGCTCATATGGGACCATGGAGAGACTTATACACCAGCAGAACTGATGTAAAGTCTATTCCCTATATATACCCCAAATTGCTCCCAGTAGGGTCTGGCAGAGCCTTGCATGGCGGCAGCCGTCTACTGGTGTGTGAGTGTGTGTGTGAATGGGTGAATGTGAGGCCTTGTAAAGCACTTTGGGCACCATGAAGGTGTATAAAATGCGCTAAAAAGTGCAGTCCATTTACCATTTATTCTCTGAGCGACAGGAAGCCAGTGCAGACACCTGAGCACAGGACTAATATGGTGGTACTTCCTGGTTCTAGTCAGGAGCCGAGCAGCAGCATTCTGGATGGACTGCAGCTGTCCTACAGCTGGTTTAGTCCAGTCAGAAGGCTGCTCCAGTAGTCTAACCTGCTACAGATAAATGCATAGATAAGTCTGTCTAAGTCTGGTTTAGATGGTCAACCTTCCATTCTGTCAATGTTTTTGAGATGGTAAAAGGCTGATGATGTTGATTTAATGTGGCTGTTAAAGTTTAGGTCTGTTGCTCCTAGATTTCTAACCTGATTTTTAGCTTTTAAATTAATGGATTCAAGATGACTGCTGACACTTTCTCTTGGTTTTTGTGGGTCAAAGACAATGCCTTCGGTCTTGTCTGACTTTAGTTAGAGACTCTTCTTCATATAATTTCCCTGTTTTTTAATTATAGTTTGGTATACTTTAACTGATCAATTCTGTTTTTCTCTATAGACTAAAAGTAGCTGTTGTTTGCTAAACACTTCCTATGTTTTTTCTTCTCCAAACCCTCCTCAAGAATTTCAATGGGCACAATCCCTTTGTGTCCTCTGAAGTGTTTAGAAATTAGCCAACAATGGGCACAGAGTTTTATCAAAAGCAGAAAAACCACTCACGCTGAAACTAACCAGGCAATTTCTTCTTTCATTTGTTTGGTTTAAAGCAATCAGTCAGTGTTATCTATAGGACCTGTCATATGGATTAGTGCAGTTCAAGGGGCTTCACTGACATCTGATGAACTCAGTGTAAACAGTAATAAACTAGATTAAAAAAAGTACATAAAAAAGATCATGAAAGAGGTAAATAAAAAACAGAGTAAAATAAGAGTACAAAAAAATACAAGATAGAATAAACACTTGAATAAATAAAAGGTTAGAAGTGTATAAACCATGCTTAAAAGTGCCAGACTGAAGAGGTACGTTTAAGTTTCTATTTATTGGTACAGACATGAATTGAGCTCTGGGAGTTATCTGAAAACTCTCTTTAAACGACATCTAAGCAGAGTGAAATGTAGCTCTACTTACAGTGAAAGGCTGAGCAGGATTCTTGTCTCGGATCTCCCAGGAGAGGAGAACAGAGTTCTTCATGGCAGCTTTTACTCTGAAGTTGGTGGCAAAAACTAAGATAAAAACAAAGAAACCAAACACACCAACAATTAAACACCAACATGATTTCTCAGATGTGTTTATGACCTTACCTGTGTGTTACGTGTGTCTTTCTCTAGTACCGGGCTCATTCTACACTTAGCTATCTGTTCTGTTCAACACACAGTGAGTGTGACTGGAAAGAGACTCGCCAAAGACCCAAGACTCTTACCTTGCTTTGGGAAAAGGATGTTGTGTCTAAGACTACAGTGACAAGACAACGAAAAAGGACACTCAGGATGTTGTCACCACATGTTGTTGTTATTGTGTGTGCATTGGGGCTTCATGTATGCACAAATGTGCTGTTAGGAAGTGTATCTTGCATCTTCAGGACTGAAGTTGGGTTATTAGAAGGGGAGTGTGAGTCCTACCTTGGTCTAGCCGCTGCGTCCGAAACTGGACACTGGGGCTGTATGGCCCAGGGCCGACAGCTGTAAAAGCGCACACCCTGACATCATACACTGTATCGGCACTCAGACCTTCCAACAAAACACTCGACCCTGGAGAGGGTACAACAACTTCTGAGGCATTCCCTCGACTGTTTATATCCTTGTACAGTACTGAGTATTTGGTTATTTTCCCATTCTGCTCAATTAGGGGCACTGACTTCCATGCTATTCGGATGGAGGTGGCAGCTGCACCCTCAGCGATGATATTTTCAGGGTATCCACTTGGAGCATCTTCTGGAGTTGTCACCTCCTTTACTGCCTCTTCACCATAGCCCATTTTGTTGCGGGCGGAGAGTCTGAATACATAGCTTGCTCCCTTGTGGACGTCCTGGGCGGTGAAACGGTTTTCCTTGGCTGGAAACTCCACCACCGTAAATGGAAGGACGTCAATACGGCCAAAGGTGAGGCGGTAACCGAGGAGCTGAGTGGGAGGGTTGGGAGGTGGATACCACTGAAGCAGAGCTGTACCTGAATCAGTGGCGCTCACCATTAGTTTAGGCTTTTCAGGCACTGCAAAGAGGAAAACAAGGAGAGACAGAAAAAGAGTTATAAAAAAACAAACTAACGGAAATTACAAGATAATGGCAAAGTGCATTATTTCTAAACAAGAGCAATACAGCAAAATATGATTAATATTGCAGCACATTAGTGGCTTCTTGATGGCAGAGCAAGGTGAGAGAGAGTAATATATATCCCATTCAATGATTTAATGGCCTCTAATGATCATTAGTAATGCTGTGCTCTCCAAGATCATTATACGTGTTTATATGAGCTTTTGTAGTCAGGTCAGCTTGTTCTTGATGCCCATTAAAAAAAAACAACAAATGTCCAAACTAACCAAAGTCTTCTACAGTGAAACGGTAATTACAATCAGAAAAAAAAAAACACATGCATAATTTTAAAAATCAAGAAAGGAGCAAAAACAACAGTGACTAATGAGTGATGTAGGATCTGGATGAAAAATACAGCTGGTAATGTCTAACCCGAGCCACTGCGCTGTGCTGTATATGTTTCAGTCTATCTCCGGCTTATTTTTATCATCCAATATGCTCTCATTTACACTCTTTTGGTCTGTTTGTGTTTGTTCAAGTCGCTGTACAGCAGGTTGCCTCATTTCCCTGGAGGTTTTGCAATGAACCTGACCCTGGTCAAATTTTTGTTCCAATGATTAAAGCAGATATTTTGTGATTCTATAAATACATCTAGGGCCAACCTTAAGCTTGAATAGATAGCTAGTGTTTCCTGGATGTTGTCAGGTATAATAGACCAGCAGGAATTTACATACAGGCATTAGTGGTGTTATAATGATGGCTACATCCCATTTAGATGTATCAGGGTTGTTTATGTTGGTTGACTGGAATGGCCTCCTGAGGAAATTAGGTGAAACAGAACCATCAGTAACTCGGATGATTTACCAGCTTTGGTCTAAACATTGTCGCCTCAGAGCAAAAATGTCCTGGGTTCACGCCCTAGTCAGAACAGGGACTACTTGTGGTTACTTTGATCTGGAGTCGGTTACTGTTCACTGTTAGATATGGATGGATGTTAACATAGCTCACCATCAAGTAAATCAATCATCAAATAAAAGAGACTTTCTATTCCAAAGTTATTTGTTAAAAAGGAGAACACTCAATTTCCTGATGCAGTTATTTTGATACAAGTCAACTGCAAATCTTTTTTTTTTTTTTTTTTTTTATAATTTCTTGCTTGTGAAAGTAGTGGAAAGTAATTTTAATATGGATCAGACTGTTATTTTTCAGTGGTCAGGTGGACCACATAGACCATGATTAAATGACTCCAATATTTTGCCTGAAACTTTAATTTTGGTAAAGGCAATGATAGAAAAAAAAGATTAGAGGCAGATTGATTATTATTGATATTACTGGTAATGTATATGTCTTTAACCCTTTATCGGGCAAGTGACTATTTTTGGTCATTTCCTCAAGCATTAAATACAGGGTCAATCCCGTGCCTCAGTGAGGTCCAGAACCATGTTGGTTTTTATAACATTATGCAGTGACTCAGAGACATTTTATAGACATTTTGAAGCTGTCAGTTGTGAATATGGGTGATTTTTGTCAGTTTATGACCTTATAACAGTTGTTTTATTGCATGTGTTTAATTTTAGCAAGTGCTGCTCAGATGTTTTATGGCCAGAGGAGGGAGATGACGATGTCCAATAACACACTAAGGTTGAAATTTTGAATGTCAAAGTATTTCAATGAGTGCCCTATAAAGGGTTAAAAGCACAAAAAGATAAAAAAACAAAAAACAAAACAAAAACATAAAAACAACCAAAAAATTCATTATGGGCAGAGAATTGTGAAGTATAACAACATATATATGTGTGACAATAGAAAATCAGCCAGCGTTTTCATATCATATCGATTGCTCATATCATTATGTCACAAACTGCAATCTTTATGGTAATTATTTTTGGTCATGTAGACCGAGCTTTACATTCTTCCATACAATGCAGGAAGAAAATTTGCAAGAATACAAAAAGCAAATGAACATGGAGGAGTGTAAGTGTTGGAGCATGATGATTATGAAGAGGAATGGAAGAAGAGAGGTCTGAAATGTGATGGAGTATGGATATCTTATACTGTTTTTTAACTGCATTTGAACAGTATGCCATTACTACAATATTAAATTATGTACCAGGATAGAAGATTTAAGCCACATTGCCTATCCCTCATAAGGGAGAGTTAATAATTAATAATGAATGAAAAACATCATTTGACAATTCATATCTGGAGGATCAGGAATTTGGTTCCTCTGATGGGTTTTTAAGATATCAGTCAACAAAAGGACTAAATATTACAGTATTCCTATGTTTTTCTGTATGTTTGTATAAATGTGTGTGCTGATACTTACGCGGCATGGCGGTGCAGACAGTAACAGGTTTGCTGCGCGCACCATCGCCTTTGGCAGTGTAAGCCCCCACTGATATGGAGTAGGAGGTGTCTGCCTTCAGGTCTCCCAGAACTACCTCCTGCAGATCACAACACAAAGCACAGTCAGCTGCAAATTCAAAGGCGGCTATTTTCTTGTACACCCTAAGGACAATAAGCATGGCTTTTCATTTATACCATAAAAAAAAAGTCCAGGTGATCTGTCAAAACCTGTCAAAGAGCTACAACCCCGCTGACCAAATAACAATTCTGTTCCTTTTTTCCCTGACTGAATTTGCATCATAATTTAAACCTTTTCTCCAGTCAGGTAATTCATTTTGAAATAATTTCCATCTTTTTATACTCATATAGCTGTGGAAATGAGGGGTCCATACAGTTGGACCGGTCAGGAAAAAAATTCAGAATTAAAAAGAATTATAGCAAATCTCTACCCCTAAACATGCTCTTAATTTGTAGGTCTGACAAAAACGCAAATATTACACTATTTTGGCAATACCAATAAATGTCTAATTTACTATCATTTAGTTTTTCAAGGTCCTGTATTACTGTATTTTCTGGAGAACACAAAATTCTGAAATAAAAAGGAGGCCTCTTGTTTTTACATCCTAGGAGATTTGAGTAGTACAGTCTCAAGGATATAACTCATCTACTCTACTGCTTTATTATCATCACCATTATTATCATTACTGCAAAATAATAGACTTAAAGGCAGGTTTACTCACATATTCAGCTGAGTCATCGTATCCCCACTGAACAATGGAACAGGAAAATAGAACAAAACAGGAAAAAGCAGTTCTTAATATTTGTGTATATAATGGAAAGGCTTTCTTCTTATATTTACCACACTTATTCAACCTCTGATAATGGTAGTCTCTTTATAAAGATACAGAATGAATGCAGGTATAGACAGAGGAGGCTTTTACAATTACTGTTCATATTAATGTCTTTTTACTCACAGAGGTAGTTACCATTAGCGATGATTGATTTACTGGTAACGAATAAAAGGGAATGTGTTTTCCAGTACATCATGTATTTTAGTTAAACTTCAAGTATTTTAGCTAAACAATGCTGGAATATTGTAAAACTGCAGTATTAGTCAACATGAAACTGGAGTTGAAGTGCTTGTATATTTGACTGTACCTGTGAGTCCTCTATGAGGATGTCTTTGATGAGGGGCTGACCCTGCGGCTCGCCGTAGTTCATCCTAACGTAGTGGACTTGGTAGCCTCGGATCTGACCGTGCTGCCGTTCGGGCGCTGGTGCTCGCCATGTCACTCTAAGAGCTGAGGAGTTCACAGTCTCTGCCTCCACCCCTCGCGGAGGACCACTTGGAACTAAAAATGCATTTTGGGATACAAGTCAAGGATCACAGAAGACCGGGCACTGACACCTCTCAAAGAAATGCCCACACATTTTTTTTTTTTATCAAAAATAGATTGGTTTTAGGGGCAGATTTAAAAAAAGTACTCAAAAGCTGTAAAAAGTTAAAAATACAACCCTCCAAAAAGGCTAAAACTGCTCTGATGTCTGGGAAAAAGTCAAAATAGTAAAAAATGAGCGCTTGAGGAAAAACATGGAGGAAAAAAGCAGTGGAGGATAAGAAGCAAATGTAGAGAAAGATAAGAATGGTAGATAGAAAAGGATTTGTTGCCAGGGGCAGATAAACAGTGGCAGGCAGTCAAAGAGAAAATACTGTTATCAAGAAAAACCTCTCTTGTGCTGCCAAGAACTACACTTCTACTGAAAAAAAAAAAAAAAAAAAAAAAAAAACAAAAAAAACACCAACCACCTATCTGACCGGCTCATGCATGAGCACAGTAAAAGCTAAAGTAAGAAAAAGGTAAAAAATGTGGTATGTGGAGTTGGAGACATTAGCTTGGAATATAAAAAAGTATATAAAAGACAACAAATTACATCAGTCAGTGATAGTCACAATTAGAAAATGACTGCTTTGGAATTAGAGTGTAGTTGGAAAAGTGGCAAGAAAAGCCAAGGTGAGGAGGAAAGGCAAAGTTACAGCTGCAGCCAGAGGGTATATTTTGGTATTGTTAGAGAGGACTGTTGTTATTATCCTAAGGCAAGGAAATCCCCAACATCCCTTCTCACAAAAAAGAGGGGATTTTAGAGAGAGAAGGGGGAAAATGTGGAAAAAAAGATTCTGGTAAAAGAGAGGATAAAAACAGCTGCTGGAGAAAAAAGGGTGGCAGTTTTCAAGAGAAAGCAGTGGTGAGGGAACAGCGGGAGGAGATGTTCCGGATGTTGGAGGTTCTGGTGTTTGTGAAGACACAAAGGAGAGGTTTTCAGAAGCACAGGGGCTGACAATGGTCTTAAATGGTCCGTTTCGACAGGAGCTGAAGGACAGACAATGCATTTACGGGCCACTGGGAAAGAAACTTGTTAGTTTAAGATGCTTGGAGCTCATTAGTGGTACGTTAGTGAGGTAGAGGTAGCCATTGTTAGTGGGGCGGATCATCCTAACACAGGCAGGGGATTTGTTTTGAAACATACCATCTTCCTCAGTGCGGATTAGTAGCTGTAAACTTTCGGGTCCATCTCCAGCTTCTGTCTGCGCTCGTACTGTTATCCCATACTCAGTCCATTTCTCCAGGTTTTCCAGGAGATAGGGTGAACTTTCCGGCGGTATTCCATCAATTCGTTTAGATGTTTTGTTGCCTTCAGTATTGGAGTACTGGATGGAGTATCCTGTAATGATGCCGTTCTGAAACTCCACAGGGGGTGGTGCCCAACTTACCAGGATGCTGGTAGAACTGGGACTAGAGCACGTGATGTCCTGGGGTGGTGCTGAAGGAACTGATTTTCCAGTTTTGTGGAAGTACAGTAGGGATTGTTTGGGTAAATGTTATTTGGTTGTGTGTGCAAGTAGTTGTTGATGGGTGGAGAGGTGAAGAAGTGAGGTTTGCCGTGAAGGAGTGGGGATGAAAATTGAGCAGACGAGAGACAGAGAACAAAAGACAAAGAAACAAAATGAAAACAAAACACTGGAAAACAGAAGATCTTATGTGAAATGACCCTGTGACTAGAAAGCAAGATGACCAGACAAAGATACTGAATGATGGGCGTCAACTTCTGTTTGACTAATGAAAACAAGTGAATGACTTAAAAGAGATGCAACACAAAAACACTGACTACAGCTTAAACACAAAACATACCTGACCATAACTTACTTGTCCTGATAGTCTACCCAAGCCTCTGTGTTTGATCCATGATGGAGTTCTCATCTCTATCTAAAATTTCTGGCTTCTTACCTTGTTTGTACTGAATCTCTTAAAGACCTCAGATTGACTGTCAACAAATTATGAAGTGCATTTAAACTGTCATTTTAAGAAATCATCACTGAATTTCTCAGTATGTTTGGTCAAATATTCCATCAGAACTAATGTCCTGAAACATCAGAAGGGAGGTGTTTTGGTATCTGTTTGCTGAAATATCCAATCTGAGGTCAGTTATGTACTGGATTCATGATGGCCCCTTTATGACAATGCAAAAAAAGGTGATTTAACCACAGCCAATCATTGACTATCAACTGTTTGTACCATAGAAAAGCATGGAGGTCAGTTAGAGTGTTTGTTCGGTTCATTTTTGCATTGTCAGATCTGAAACCGGTCTCTCTCATCCTGAAAAACACAATTACACATACACACACACACACACACACACACACACGCACACACGCACGCACGCGCACGCACGCACACACAGACATACACACGTGTGCGGTTGGACCTACGCGTCTGAGGCGTGTCAATAGACACTTCATTGGTGTATGCTCCAATTCCGTGTTTGCTCTTGGCGGCGAGTTGGAAGGTGTAGGTGGAGAAAGGCTTCAGGTTCTTTAACAGATAGGAGGTGGTGGGCTCAAAACTCACTTTCTTCTGTTGAAGAAACAGTACAAGGTGTAACGTTTTGACAGACACCAACTGCTCTACATATCAAAGAGGGATTCATCCCATATCCATATAAAAATGCTTTCATATGCATCGCCCATCCTCCAAACACTACCTACTTATTCTGTCTTCAGCTTCCTTCTTACCTCTTCTGTGTCATCAGCTCGGCGGTAGACCAGTTCATATCCCGTGATCTGGTTGTCAGGGCCACCCTGAGGCGGTGCCACCCAGGACAACAGGATACTGGTCTCAGACTTTGCTTCACCTTTAAATTCTGAGGGCTGTGATGGAACTATAGGCACAACAAGAAAGAGCATAAGTAAAAGGAATGTACAGATGCATAGATATAGCATACATGGGTGACAAAAAAAAGGAACAAGTGAAAAAGGTAAGCAGAGCTTACTAGCTTACTAATACTCCCACCCGGTTGTACAACACTTTGCCCCTCCTGCTCACTGGTACCCTGCCTACCCAGGGATTCATTTTGAGTCTTGACTTTAAATCTTTTCAAAAATTAAAAAAAAGCAAAAATTGGGTAAAAGGCATACATAAAGAACACGTGTGTGAAATCTGAAAAGAATCAAGTGAATGGTGTCTGAGAAATCTGTTGGACAAATGCTCTAAGTTGAAATATTCATACATTTGTTAAAAATGTTTAAAAAAAAAAGTCACCTCTCCTAGTGATAAACAACATGTCTGAATTTTGACAAGAATCGGGCGAGTAGTGTTAGACATTGGATGGACAAAAATCTCGGATGGATGGAAGGACAGGTGGAATTCCCGGTGTATCTATATACCCCCGCCCTCTGGGGTGGGTGGGGGTGTAATAAAAAACCTGATGGGAGTAGTGACTACAAAGACACAGCCCGGGATGAGGGCTCACTGAAGGTTGTGATGAGTATGAAAATGAAATGAAGTATATGCTATGGCCCTGACAATCACAGTTCAACTGAACCCAACAACAATGGGACATTTTGGACCCGTGTATTATGGTCCCTACAGACTAAGATTTAAAGAAGTTTACTGGGATCACTATGTACTACATGGATCTGATAATCATACAGTTTTGATGTATGTAAAGTGTACAAGGCTAATCCTGCGCTGGGGTTGCATTGCTTAATAGTTGTTATTGGGCAAAAATTCCTTAACTACCTTTAAGCATATTATAATTCAAGAGTTTTGAGAGTAATTCAGAATCCTAAATTATTCATTCTGTATGATAGTTATCCTGTAACAGGGGGTTTCAGCCATCATGGGCGTGTTCTCACCAGTGGGGCCAAAATATGTGATTGACAGCTGTTATTTCCAATTCTTGATAAAATTCTCATGCAAATCTACTGCTAATGGTTCAACACAGATGTTTGAAAAGACATCTGAGCATCTATCTACTTGTATTTACTTTTCTAATTTGGATTTCTGATCTGTAATTTCATTTTATTTTTACATTTTCTATATTCATATACATGCTCTTATCACATGAACCCTTCCCTACCTCCAGTCTTGGCAATTATCTGCAAGTCCTGGGACAGAGGTCCGTCTCCTACAGAAGTGAAGGCCAAAACTTTGATGTAATATGTCTTGTTAGGAGTCAGACCCTGGATGGTGATGAAGTTGGCACTGCGCACCATCTGCTTCTCCCACTGCACAGCACAAATACACAATGCATGAATGTCAGCAGGCACACACACATGCACTTTTAAACGCACTCACCTATAATTAACACAAAGTGACAACAAAATTAAGAAACATCATGAACGTGCAGGTACAGACCTGGTTGACTGGTAGCGTGTTGTCAGAGGTGTAGTAGACTCTAAAGCCGACCACCTGCCCGTTGGGCTCCTCTGGCTCATCCCAGTGAATGATTGCTGTTGTGGTGCTCAGCATACGACCTCTGACCTGTAGATGATTACATACACATCAGGACATATAGAATGATCAGTACATTTAGTTTACTGATGCCAACTTAAGATTAGTGTTTGAAAATGACAGCAAATATTGAATTAATTAACACCATGTTACATGCCAGTCAGAATAAGACTTGATTTGTTTTTGCTCTGTTCTATAACCATAAAATTCAAGGGAAGTTAATCCAAAAGAAAAACTTATAACTGAGTGAACCTGAAGTTTAAGTCAACTTTACAGCAAAACTGATATTTAATTAATCCAAACATCAGCGTCCTGACCTGTCGAGGAGGTGAGGAGGGGGCCTGCTCAGCTGTGCGAGCCTCTACCACCTCACTTGAGGGACCCTGCCCAATAGTGTTAACGGCTGCCACCCGAAAGTCGTAGTGGGAGTATGGGCTGAGTCCACCCACACTGTAGCGAGTTGTGGCGATACCATCAATCTCTTTATAGGGGTCCTCAGAGCCTTTGGCACGGTGCTGAGTTGAGAAAACATATCAAGAAAGAAAAAAAAATAGTGATTTAAAGCTGCATTAGCTACCTCTGCGCTTCAAAACTCCATTTATATACATCAGGAAACAGAAACTGTGAGATGCCAGTGAAATGTAAACACCATGCTGTTGCACAGTGACAAAGATTTATATACAAAATAAAATAAAAGATATACAATACAGGTATCCTGCTTTCTTTGAATAGAGTATTCATTCACTGCTGTTAAAGCAGGCTGTGTTTCATTTCTATATTTTAGTTCATTATTGCTTTGGGTAAAGAGAATATGCAAAGCACTGAGTTGCATTTAAGCATTTCAGGGACTTCAGGACAGACAGCACTTTGCAGGAATTTGAGCTTTTAATAAGGGTTTATGCATCCTCGGAAATCTTTCCCAGTGCAGCTTTCACCATCTGTGTTTCAGAAGACTGTGAGCCTACATGATTATTGTTTGGGTTGGTGTTAACCTGTTTCACACCTGAATAATATAGTAGGAGACAGGCTCAGGGTTTCCAGAGTCCCAGGTAAGAGTAATACTGGTTGCAGTTCTTTCCGTCACCACAGGTGTGCCAGGAGCCTTCGGTAGGGCTGAAAGGGAGAGAGAGGAAGAGAGAGAGCTCATGTACCAACTATCCCTCTATAATGATGTTAATAGTAAAAAGGAAGAGTCTGAGATGAGTGAATTAAATGGTGAGACTATTCAATAACAGCCCTGAAATACACCACCATCAACAGTGGTAGGAAAAACCTGGAAAAATTCCAAATCTGATTTTTTAAATTTTTTTATTTTTTTAATGTAGTAGCAACATGAAAATCCTGTCCTGGGAAGATGTTTATTTCTTTTAACAGACACTATCAATGCATTTTCTTCTTCTGAAGGCAGTTCATTTGTCAGTTTTAGGTATTTTATTCATTTGTTCGTTGAAATACAAAGCAGTCAGTCACAGAAAGAGTTTCTCTACTAACTAGAGCTACTTTATATCTATTTCATGATAGACCTTTTCTTTTCATTGCACAAAAGAAGTAGAATTAGGCTTTCATCTGTTAAAAAAGTACTCTGCTTCTGACTAAAAGGAAAAAGTATTATTGGAAGCATGGTTAAACCACAACAACCCATCTTGCACAGAGGCTCTTCCTCCTTCCTCACTAACAAATGCTTCATTTACATGCTGATAATCATACCTTTCACAATAATCTGCGCAACAGCCTCAATCACACCCAGTGTCGACATGGCAACACACGTGTAATTGTTGGATTGTCGTACATCAGTCAGTTCCAGGACATTGCGGCCGATGGGCATGTCGTCCTCGGGTGTCAGGTCCTCTGCTCCCAGCATCCACTTCACGTATGGCATAGGGGAGCCCACTGCGACGCAGGTGATGTTAACGTTGCCCCCTGGCATGATCTCACTGTCCGCTGGCGGAATGGAGAAACGAGGGGGGACACGTCGCACTGGACCAGACAGCGATGAAAGCAGGACGGCAGGAGAGGAAAGAATCTCATGAGTGTTAGCATCAGTAAGAATGACACAGTGAATAAAATCAGGGTCTATACACTGGAGGATGATGTTTTTTTTGTGCCCTATTCACTGAGATGAAGTCTTGAAGCATTCAGATAACACCACAAACATTCAGACAGTCTGGAGCATCAGCACTAGGGTCCATGTGATATCAAAATGTTTTATTCATGGTGTTTTTAGGTGTGGTCCATTAAATATTTCATGAACTGAATCACAAAAGATACTCACGGCAAGCACACATGCACTCAGAAGAAAAAAAAAACACAAAAGCAAAAGAGGAATGCAGGGTACAGTATATCTCAAAGGGGTAAACTGTACAGACAGGTTTAAAACTTCAATACTGCACATAAAACAGCATAGACACACAAATACAAATGGCAGTTTAATGGAAGAAAGGAAATACTCAGGAGAGAGCCACACAGTCATTACTGTACCAACCTTCTCGTAGCTCTGCAGAGGGAGGTAAGACAGAGCACAGTGGGAGGAGGAGGAGGAGAGAAAAAAAAGAGGAAAATGGAAAATATCAGAGAAGAAACAGGGGACAGGGAGAGAAAACAAGTTAGACAAAGGAATGTGACAGAGGGAAAGCTAGAGAGAACGATGAGGAAAGAAGAGCGAGAGCTAAAACAGAGGGCATAGCTGGCTGTTGTGTTCCTGTTACAGGGGGTCTGTGTGGTCAGCCGTCTCCACAGACCCCCTGTCAAACACTCACTGAGGCGCTGTTAGACGCACATCACTGACTCGGTGATGTTCGTATGTGTCTATGTGCGTCTGTGCATGTATGTACATGCATGTACTTTGAATGTGAAATAGATTGTGTGTGTGTGTTTTATGAGAGGGCGTCTATTTGTGCGTGTTTGCTTCGTACCCCCAGGAGCCATGTCGCAGTCAGAAAGGCGTGCTATGCTGTTTAAAGCCCTTTTTTTGGGGGGGGGGGCAGACAACAGAGCAAAAGGCCCGAGGAATAAAAATGTGTCCAAGATTCAGACATTTGGTGTGTATGTGTGTGTGTGTATTGAAAAACTGGGGAGGGAGACAGTGCCCGAGGAGGTGAGATGCCTGTCAGATTCAGAGAGTAACACAAGTCTTAACCAGACAATGATTTGGTTTTGTCTCTGAGGTCTAAAGGCTAAGAAGGGAGAGCAGAGAGATTAATAGCCTGAGTGAACATTCAACCCAGGCTCAACTTGATGTAAAGGAGCTCTCATTTTAGAATAATACTGCGATATGGTCAGATATATCAGGTTCAAAAGCAAAGACCTAAGTCACATAGCACGTTTAAGAGTATCATTTAATGACAGCGAACATCCGTAACAGAAATGCATTACAGGTAAAAAATGCTTTAGAAATAGATGACTGTAACTACATCCATTACAAGTGAGATCTGTAAATCTGAGCGCTCCAACGGTTTCTCAGAGGCTGTTTTTTTTTATTTTATTTTTTTTACCTCTCACGTAGAGGTTAGCTGGGGTGGAGTAGCGTGTCCCATCGCTGTTGGTGGCAACACACTCATACTTCCCCTGGTCTGACTCCTCACTCATCTCTATCTGGAGGGCACCTGGATGGATGGAGGGATGGAGAGGAAGAGAAAGGAGAAAGATATACAGAGAGAGGAGGAGAGAGGGTTGCACAGAAAGATAGAAGAGAGAGCGATCACACAAAAATGGAATACATCAGATAATTGTGCACAGTACATAACACATCAACATTAATATTGTAAGATTTGCATAAAAAGTAAATGGATCAACTGAGGCATTTTCAGCAAAAACGAGCTGAATCTATATGAGGAAAACAGGGCTAAAAGGGATCCAAATCCACAAGAAGATATAAACAAGTTTCCACCACTGTCAGTAAAAATCTGCCCAAAATAAGGGTCAGCTTCCTGATTTAGAAATGGAAACAAAACAAACAAAAAACAAAAAAAAACCCAAAACAAAAAAACACATTCAAGGCCTCAAAAACGGAGCGTGTTCTTCATGCAAGGCAACAAACAAATAAACCACGCAGCCAAAATGTTGAGAAATCCTGTCACAGTACAATATTTTGAAAACTCTTTTGCTGAAAATTAAGATGAAGTTATATTAGGGAGCAAATCATGTTTACTTTTGAGGAGTAAAATGTGACAATGCTATTGCCATGGCAGTAAGATATTTACATCCATTTCAGATCCACCACTGGGATCAGGAGTGTGATGTCATTTAAAAAACACACCCAATAAAAGGAGGTAAAGACATCAACCGACCTCCATCGAGGTCAACAGATTAAAAAAAAAGAACGACATACGCAAAGCCTGGGGAAGGGACCGATGTTTTCTCACTCCCTGAAAATAGAAAAACTGTCAAAAAAGTCAGAGGTTCTTTAAAGATGGGGTGGTAAGGCAAAAAAGCGCCCATAAAAACTTTATCAAAAAAGTGGTTGTTTGGGGCTTTTTATCAATAATGAGAGAGAAAAGAGAAAGTAATGGTAAAAAACATGAAGAAATGTGTGTCTGCGCATGTATGCACATGTATATCTGCGTGTGTGTATTTGTGCACTTGTGGGTGTGTGAGCACACTAATGTCTGCAAGTGTGTCTGAGTCTTCGCCATCTGGACTTTTCAGGCTGAGCGAATAACAGCTGGGAGGGAAAACAAAACTGGGACGTTTGATTGGGCAAATATAGACAAGGTAGAAGGAGAGGTGGGGTCAAGCTTAGGTTAAGACCCCAAAAAGAAAAAAAAAGCAAAAGCAAAAGAAAATCAGGTCACAAAAAAAATGTAAAAAGCAAACAAACTGAGGCAAAAGCAAGTGATTTGTTACCTCAAACGAAGCAACAAAAAAATAAAAAACACAAAGAGAAAACAAGTAAACACATCATGCTTCTTTAGACTGAAAACAAAGTTAGATGTAAAAAGCTAAATGATGTTTAACTGATGGAACACAAAAGATAGATCACAATATGGTGAGGAAGGAAGCAAAGTATTTCTGTATTACAGAGTAAAGGCTGAGATGAAAAAATGAGGAGATGAAGAGAGGATAGAGACGAAAAGAGGGGAGGTGAAAGTCAAAGTGTAATGAATTGCTTGCTTAATTCCTATTCCAGCTCTTGTGCCTGCTGCAGACCTAAAGCAGCTGGATGAGTATCGCCAGTATGGCTTAGTCTCAGTCTGTGGCTACTGTGAGTCTGGGACTTAAAGCCATATTGATTAACCCTCCCGGAGCTGCTTTTAGATCTTTGAGATAAGCAGGAACCAGGAGCTGGAATGGAATCAGGCCGCTGTGTCATGTTGGTCCTCCCAGCAGTCTTACCTCGTATGGGCGTGCCACCTGAGTGAGCAATGAATGCACGAGATTAGAGAAGGAGAAGAAGAAGAAATTGTTAGTACCATAGAAGGGGAAGGGGATAAGGAAGGGAGGGATACTGAAAGAAGGGAGTAGGGCAGGAAGGGGGAGGGGGGTACTTGGAGAGAAAAGACTTAAAATATAGATCGATTTAGAGAGTGAGAGACAAGAAAATCAAAAGACAGAATAAATAAAGACAGAGTAAGCCTGCGAGGAGAAGGAGGGATACTAGATAGATGGAGTCACAGAGCTATAAGGAGATAAGTTATTGATTTGAGTTTATTGACTGGCAGCAGGGACAAATGTGGCTGTAGTGTCTACACTGCTCTCATCTGGGTCTCTAAGAGAGGGGCTGGTGGTCTCTAAGTACACTTAACTGAGTTAACCTGCTTTTGTCTCCACATGAATCAAATTAGGCTCTAATCTAGTGTTACATTATAGCATTATATAATCCAGAAAATACTTTAAAAAACATATTGGATTATATATTACTGCATGTACTTGTGTTTCGATAGGAAAAATCCACCCTCAGATACTTTAACACTGTTCAAAGAGACAGGCACGGACAGCGTAAAACATCATATTCGTATTGATTTTTTGATTTGAGCGTTTCTTCCAAATCTCACAGATTACTGGTGGAATGTAAACGATCTAAAGCATCAGCGGTAAATGTCAAATTGATGTTTAGAGCTGCTCAGGAAGAAAGAGCAAGAGTGTGTTTATAGACTTAACGGAGGTACAACAAACTGAGAGAAGAACCAGGATGAAACTGAGTGGAAAAAGTCAGTCTCCATTGGCCAAATTTATGCTTAAGTTTTTTTATATGTTCTCATGTGCTACATGTCATCTGTCCTTATTTATATTTATATTTTGAGTTTCTAATTCCCTGGAAAACACTAAACATAAATGAATGAATCAGTACATTGCTTTCTTGAATTTTACGTCCAATTGTAGGTGACCTATGAACTAGATCGGAGTCGGCACAGAGGTCTATTCATAACAGACTGGAGTTTATCAGACAGGAATGTACCAAAGAATTCCTGTTTTGAGAGGAAACATGAAAAAGCGAATGCAAGCGCACTAGTTATTCTGAGGTGATTTTAATAATTATCAGGTAAAATAGTAGCTACGGATGTTTTCTTGCAGGGGTCACAATCAGTAAGTTCTCAGAAATATCCTACTTTAGTATAAATGATTTTTTATTTAATGCATATTGTCTCTGTAAATGTAAATTCACTTTTTAGCCACTAGTTGCAGGAGTGTAAGTACTGTAGGGTGGATTTTAAGTTTAACTGGCCTGTCTTGCTAATACCCATGTTAAAAAAAAAACAAAAAACCCACATGTCCATGACAGGTCCAGTACTTCCTTGCAGTAGTACACAAGTTAGATATACATACTGAACAGTACTGGCAACTCTAGTCTGAAACCTGGTAGCCATTGATTTCCATACCATGGCTCCAGTGGAGGCATACCTTACAGCCATCTATGCTGATGGCCTATTGACTGGTAACTCTATACAGCAGAGCAGGGAGAGTAAGTGGGTGAGTGAATGACAGAGTGAGCGAGTGAGTGAGTGAGTGAGTGAGTGAGTGAGTGAGTGAGTGAGTGAGTGAGTGAGTGAGTGAGTGAGTGAGGGAAAGAACAGCCGAATCAGTGAAGGAGAGGGAAAGTAAATAGGTGAGTGTGAGGAGAGAGTTATTGTAATTCTTTGGGTGTGGAAAGGCTGCAGGTGCACAGGTGAAGGTGAGACTACCTATACAAACCACAAAGATATGAGTGAATGTCTGAAACGTGTTTCTGCACGTCCAAGTGTGTTTATATGTGTTGCTCGTAGCATCTACTGTATGTTGCATTAACAAAAACAATGAATGGGTGTCTGCGGACTTGTTGTCAGCGTCCTGTATGCTTTCCGTGGATCTGTGTTTGCATCTGAGCTTCGTATTATCTATGTGTGTGACTGTTAGTAAAATGCATGCCATGCATTTTAATAACGCCTCAACATTGTAAAGGTGAGCAGTAGCAGCAGCAGTAGCAAGATTAGTGAATAGAAAAGTGGACAGTGAGGGTGTGGGCCTCGGAACAGAAGCACTTACCAAAGGACTCTGTGGTTAAAAAGATACAGAGAGAAAAGAAACAGCACAGACATGGCATTACATTCGGACCATTGGTAACACAGACGAGCTGACTTAATGAAAAACACTGGAACTCCAAAAGTCAAAGACAGAGTTTATCTTTACACTTAAAAGAATCTTAAAAGTCAACAATTTTGTAATCATTAAAAAACAGACTAGCACATCCAAAATATCCATTATATTAAGCTGTAATAGTCAAAATTCTTCTAATAATTTTAATGATTTTGTAAAATAAAACTCAAAGAGGGAGTCTGAGCAGGGCATTGAGGGTTGAGCTGGAGAATTAAAAAAAAAAAAAAAAAAGGGACAGAAGCAAATACATTTTTTTTTATCAGTAAAAAAGCAAGAGAATTGGGTGTCCAATCACAGAGAAAGGTTTAGGGTCCAGAATTGGCCCCTGAAGCATAAGGATTCACAAGGGAGGGGTTTATCTCAAACAAGTTGGGATTTTACACACTACTGTGGCTTTAGAAAAGCAGATGGAATAGACCAAGTGGCTTTAATGGAGCAGAATATGTATCTGTGCATCTTTGTCCATGTATGATCAGACAACACATGGATAACATGACTATGTGTCAATTTCACACCCACACAAGAAAAGTCTTTAAACCCATGTACAATAAGATAAAAAGCTTGTTGATCAGTCACAGCAGTGAGCTATCTTTGGGAGACCATTCCCACAACACATGCCACCATCACCTAGATTCACCTTGCAAATTTTGTCAGTTGTAATTTTTGTTAAAAACATTGTGAGTTGGCGCAAATATTTTATTATGTTTTTACTATGTGAAAAATTAAAGCCTTCGTGATGGTGATATGCATGGGAAGATCTCTGAGAGTTTGGAGGAAGGCAGAGAGAGTTGGGAGGCGCTGAGTTCACTCTAAAAGGCTTTGAAAAGTTTAGAAGGGTTGGCAATCATACACAGTCAGCTAATACCACAGCAGCAGCAAAGAGGGGCAGCTGAGAAACACAGCCAGGAACCACGGCAGGAGGAGTATGGAACAGCAATATAAGAAAGGGGTGAACGGGGGCAAAAATAACAGGAGGTTTGTTGGAAGAGAAAAGTAAGAAATTGGGTTGGGGGAAGAGACCGAACGGGGAGAGAATACCAAGAGAGGGATAAAAGTAAAATAGGAAAAAAAGAAGAAAAAAAAAAGAAAACTTAAGGGGGAGATAAAAGCTGGTACTAAAAGGAAAGGGAAAGAATGGAGGGATAAATGCAGCGGTTACCTGAGCGGAGCTGTTTAATACGTCCATTGTTACTGGACGTGTTGACAGGCAGGAAATCTTTGAACCAGGTAATTTCTGGGTCAGGGTTGCCACTAGCAGCACAGAGCATGGTGGCGGTCCGAGAACGCTCCACCACTTTTAGCTGGGGTCCCATGTCTATGGTGGGGAACCCCAAGGGCAGCTGGTCCTCTGAAAAATACAAAAAAACTACATTTAATTTAAAAAAAAAACAAAAAAACAAGGGCACATTCAGTATCGGTCAGTAGGGAATCCAAATGTACTGTATAAGGATTAGTGGAAATTAGCTTCTACACTGGATAAAACAGGATAATATCTTGGAGATTAAACAACGCTCATCTTCATCCAGAGGGGAATTTCACACGAGTCTTTGAACGCCAAATATCCTATCAGCTTTCAAGCTAAACTAAACCTGTAACATCCCCATGTCATGTCGAATATTGCGTGCATCATTTTTTCTGTTAGCGTAACTAACCACAGATTCCTCTTCTTTGATTGCACTTGACTCATGAAACCACCTGCTAAAAAACACAGCTTCAGAAACAGATAACAAAAAAATCAATGGCGGTTTCCTGTCTGTAAAGGAAATATGGAGCTTCACACCACTGCCAGTTGGGTCTTTCCATTAAAACTGGGTTTATTTTGGTATCTGGCACTTTGCCAGCTTTTTTAGACCCAATAATAAAAAGAGAAATTTAGACATATTTCCCCCCCAGGATATACCTAATGATAACCTCAGATAAATGCAAAAAAAAGTATCCTCTTGCTCTGAGCCATCCCAGAATTTCTGAATTTTTAATAATATATTAGATCCAAAAATTGCACCAAAATTTGGACATGAAAAGCGACCTAGGTGTCAGTGCATCTTATCTCGAAAACATCGCTTGAAATGGTCTTATGTAGACTATAAATAAAGACACTGTGTTAAATTTGTCAATCCTCGTGGTTTTTCTAATCCAGACATGCAGGTTTTTCATGAATCTCAGTCTCATTCCAGATTTCGTGTGTAACCCATCGTGTCCACTCGCGTTACATGCAGAACCCTCCCACTTAAACACAAATAAATCGTGAGTGATTTTGTAACAGCGGCCATTTCTGTGAAACACTCTGCCTTGCATATTTACTTCGATTCCCAAAATGTAACCTGTGAGAGAATAAAGAAATATTCAACAAAATAGTAGCGCGTAATTTTCGTGTCCTTTTTCCCTTGGTTCCGTCGGGGTAATCATTGCATACAGAATCATTCACACACTGCTGGAATACTGACTAGTCATAATTTCAGGGGAAAACTCAGATATCACTGAGTTGTCTGTGGATTTGCCTTGAGTAATAATGTGGGTATTGGGGAAAAAAACCTGCAAGAAAAAAGACGAAGGAGTTCATTATAGAAACCTGATGTCTGTGTTACATACAGATTTTTATATGCACGCATCACATGAAAAAGTGTTTTCTCTGAAAAATAATTTTTCTTTTATCTCAGTAAATATTTTTTTTCTAAAATACACCCAAAGTGCTTCCAAACTTGCTTCATAACAACAGCCTCTCTGTCCTGCTTTTAGGTACCAGTTTCATAGAAGCACCCAGTTAACCTAACATTTCACAAACACCTAGCAAGCTGAACATTTTTTTCCAACTGTTTTTAAAGCTAAGCGAATTATCTAATGCTGCTGGGTGAAGCATTATATTTAAATTACATTTATTCTCTGGCATCCATTTTCTCATGTAACTTCTGGCAAGAAAGTGAGTAAGTTTCATTTTCACTCCCCATTCACTCTTTCTTGAATTAAACCTGCCTGCTTTTAAGACATTCATTTGAGTCTATTAGCTGTGAGATTAAGCCTCTACACACCTACACGAGATGCTCCGTGCCAATGAAAGAGAAAATATTTTAATCAGAAAAAGGCACAGCACAAGTCCTGAATTTACAACCAGAAGGATTTGACCTTCCCTGTGTGACTAGACCAACATAGAAAGGTGTTAAGGAAATGGGCTGGTCAAATTCTGGAGTCGAATTTTGATTTAATTTAAAGTCAAAATGTGTTTCGCATTAGTTTTGAGTCGCGAGGCAGGACTTTTGAAAAAATCCAATAGTGAGGTCAAACAGAATAAGTAACATCTTATGTCACCTGACAAACTGCCTCGCTAAAGCTTCGGGCAACCGCTCTTCGTACAAGAATCAATAGAAAATCAAATACTCTCATTTCTTCTGGGACTCAGCAGTAGATTTCCATCTCTGTCTTTTGCACACAACACTCACTGAAAGCCATGAATCGAATACGCAAGTCCAATAAAGACACATCCACCATGGCTTACACCCCTTGGGACGCCCAATCAAATGAGAATTCTTAAACATCCAAGGCACTTAAATCAAACATGAAGAGTCATTCCACTGTGATAAAAAGAATCAAAGGTAGTGGGCCAACTTCATTCAACTTAAGTGGGTGACGTAAGGGAAAGATAGGTGACATTGGTTGGAGGAGGAGGGAAATCAAAGACTTCTGAACTGAAAGGACTTATTCACACTCAGAATCAAGTAAGTACGTAGCGAATCATCTGTTGAAAACAAATTATTCACTTTGGTCAAGGCTGCATATTGAAAACCACAAGGTAAAATGTCAGAATTCTGAGTCATCAACAATAAAGTGGATAAAGATAGACATGTTGGAAAAAATAAAACAAAAACACCGGAGTACAGACTGTGTGTTCCTGTGTTTGTGCTGTATTTGATCTACAACGCAGTCTATTTTAATATTTCACCCGTCTTTAAAAAAAAAAAAAAAAAAAAAATTTACCCAGAATCCCTTGTGACCCTCTCAACCACACGAAGCCTCATTAACGGGAAATCCTAGCGCTGAACCTTGCCAAGGAGATGCTAATTCTGGTACTAGCCCATCGAACCATAGCCGACGGGTCGTGAGACACCAGCTTTGCAAGTGCGTGTGTGGCCTTTTAACAGCTCCAGTTTCAATCAATCACCGCGTCGACAAATGGAAACATGGACATAATAAACCAAGAGAACAAGATGAGAAGGTGTTTGTGTGCGAGTGTGTTTGTGTGGGTGGGTTGTGAAAGAGGGCAAAAGTGCAAAAAAGAAAGGATAGACCAGAATAGAATACAATGGAATAGAAGAGTGAGACAAAAGCAGAGAGAAAAACAGTAAGCACAAGAGGAAAACAGACAGAAAGATAAGGAGAGCACAAGGGACCCATACAGCATAACAATCCTGATTCTCTCTGCCTTCATTATGCAAACACTTACTTCAAAGCCAGCCCCTCGTAGGCAGGAATAATGCATTCTATTTCATCTACCTGGGGTGGGACACTGCACCGAACATTGAGGACGCAGTTGGAACTCTACTCTCCGAGATCACGCATCTCTTTTGACCCCTTTTCTACCACCGATCACATGCGCACACAAAGACTTTAGATGTGGACATATACACATGGACAGAAACTTGACATGAAAAAAAATCACAAGTATTTTGCTTTAAATGTGTGAAGTTTGAGTTCTGATTGAATGGACCGATGCATTTGGAGACATATCAACACAGGCATATAAATCACCCTCCATCATCCGTCATACAGACAGGTGTAAGCAACACCAGGGTGTGTTTGGGACAATGCTGCTCCAGTTTTGTGTGTGTGATTGAGCTGCTGAACAGTTAACAACCCCTTGAGGTAAGAGCAGATGTGAAAACCTACACTCTCTTGTTGACTGAGCCTTCCACACATCGCACTGTTTCATTTGGATGTACTCCCAATTCAGCGTTTCCACTGTGAGAAATCCACATAATTTCACAGCTCATAGAAAAGCCCGGTCTCACAATCATGGGAACTGCTGTGCGAACACTGTCCTCTTTATACAAGACCCAAAATGAAATTCACAAACACCACATTGAGTTTGTCAACTGTAAATCTGAAAATCTGCAAGTCTGGCCTCTTTATGGGAACTAATGCTTTAGCTGACTGCTGTATCAGCAGTGGCTTGTGTTCAGCACATGTGCACCTGCATATAACCTGTTTCTGTCATTTACACTGAGACAAGGCCGATGAAAAAAACAGCACAGTGAGGAGATGCAATAAAATTAACACCTGTATAATGTACTGCAATCCAGTACAATGGTCCGTAGTGCCTCTTGTGCTTCATATTACATTACTGAAAAGACAGTGTTAGAGAAAATCTGATCTGATGTTTATAGAAGTGAAAGTGTATAGTATTTATGCAACATATTGAACAAGATATGTTCTACATTTTCATTTATTGGCGCCAAGTAATGTTATTCACACCTAGTTTGATTGTACTGTATTGTATGTAATTGCTTATTGTTCTACAGTAGACAGAAACAGTAGAGTTACACATACAGCATATTTTCAATAAGGAATATAATTTAAGATTACAGTCATTTCCAGTGTATAATGTTTTATAATACTGCAAATCAGAATTTGGTAGGTAATCAAGCAGGTTTAAAACAAATGTTCAGTGAACCTTTTTAATACAAAAAAGAAACAGAGTTAAACTGCAATTGGATTACCCATTCTTGCATACTTTCTTCACTTTTATTTTTTTAATAGCGCAACTGATCAATTTACTTAAATATGTTTCTTTCAAAACATGGCAAGTGATAGTATTTTCCACATCTCAGCAATTATCGAGTTTACTTATCATAACCTATTGTAATGTATGCCAATCGAGACCAAAGCTGTAATTACTGACTTTACCTTTTTGAGCACTCAGGACACTCATGCCCACAATCTATGCAGCATAATAAAAAAGAACACACACTTAATTTTTAGCGAAGCATGAATTATACAGCATCTGACTGTACATTGGACCCCGCAGCACATAATTGCTCTCAAGTTCATTATTATTTCAGCCACTGCCAATCACAGCCATTTACTGGAAGCCAAGATTTCAATTAAACTGGTTCTAATCCTCAGTAATTAAGCCGCCTGACCTTAACACCGGATCCCTCCTGTTAGACAGTCAGTCAGTCACTGGAGCTGTGTCTTTACAGAGCCAGGGGAGACGAGGAGACATGACTGACAAGACTGTGAGTGTGTGCGGATTGTGTGAACGTGCACGTGCGCGTGTGCACGGTGTAGCTGACATTTGAACAGACAGTCTATCAGGGGCTATTAGCTGCTCCCAGGTGGCCTCTTATTCATCCATTACACAATGACTCCTCAGAGGAATAGAAAGAGGCTAATCACTACATAAAGACTGACTGACTTAGATTGAAGATACATTTGTGCATGTGTGTGTGTCTATTTGTGGACAAGTGACTGTGAACACATGCATGATTTGGGAAAAAAAAGAGGACACACACTTCCATCAAGGGATGAAGGAAAAATCAAAAATAGATAGAGAAGCGATGCAAGCATGTGCACATACAGATGTACAAAAACAAATGATACGCGAACACACACACACACACGCATAAATACACATGTGCAAAGACGACCATGTGAGACAGGAAAAATTCTGGATGGATGGAGCGGAACAGCACAAAAGATGCAAAGAGTGGTCTGATATGAATAATTTAGCAGTTACTGTGTATTAGACCTGAGAGCATGTGGAGAAAGATAGATAGATAGACAGAGAGAGAGAGAGAGAGAGAGAGAGAGAAGGGGAAAAAGTGGGGAAATGTGTAAAAAGATGGAAAGATTGAGAGCAAAAGAAAACAGAGTGCATAAACTTCGGGAGACACAAAACACAGACAGACGAGACAAAAAGAGAGTTGAGTGAAAGTGTAGACTCTGTATATTATCCCTCAGAGAAAGAGACAGAGATGAGATGCTAGAACAATAGGCTGCACGTCCTTTCCCCATGAGCATGTACTGTAAAGACAGGCGATGTGATTATCCACACTCGAGCAGTTTCACTCACTAAGACACTCTTGAGCTTCAAACTACCGGTGCATAATGTTCTCCTAATGGACTCCACTAACACTAACATCACTATCTGCATTAATGGCCTCTCACTGAGGCTAACACAACATGTACTGGGGTGGACCCAGGATTACACTTCCAATACTGTAATTGTACATCCAGAGAAATATAATCTTCTCGGTTCTTCTATATAAAAGGCTTTCAAGTACATATGCAGAAAAATACCACCCTTGGCTCATGAGTAAGTACGAATTCTGATGTGTAACAGTTGTTTGTCTTTTATGGATTTCATCCATGCCACTCTTCCTAAATGAAACTGTATTTCATTCCTTTCTTCTCTGAACTGTTTAGTCCTCTAGAGGGTCGTGAGGGTGCTGGAGCCTTTCCTTGCTACCAGTGAGCGAAGGCGAGGTACACCCTGGATATGTCACAGGGCTGATGTATAATGACAAATAACCAGTCACACCTACAGGTGATTTACAGTAACCAATAGCTCATGTTTTTGGATGGTGGAAAGAATACAGTGACACGGGGAGAACATGCGAACGCCACAGAGAATGACCCCCCCCAAGTAAACCGGTGCACCACCATGCCACCCTTAATCTTAAAGTTTCTACTTTCAAAGTACTACAGTTTGGGAGACACGGAATAGATTTTAAAGTTCAGCTACTGGTCTACAAGTCACTGAATGGCTTAGGTCCAGAACACATGAATGAGATGTTAATCGAATATAAACCCAGTCGGGCTCTGAGGTCAGCTGACTCAGGTCACATAGTCCAGACCAGAGTTCAAACTAAACCTGGTGAAGCAGCTTTTAGCTGTTCTGCTGCACAGCACTGGAACAAGCTACCAACTGACCTGAAATCAGCCCCAAATGTGAATATTTTTAAGTCCTGGTTAGAAACCTTCTTCTTTTCATGTGCTCATGAGTAAACTCTTTTCAATCTTGTCTATTAAATCCACTTTTTTTGATTCTACTGTCTTGCTTTACTCTATTTTAATTTTAATGTTAATTTTAATGTATGGTTTTAATATAATTCATGTATTTATTTCACTCTGTGAATGCCTTTTAAAACCACATTTTATCTCTGATGATTTTAATGTCTTTTACCCTTTTTGTGATTTTTAATGTCTTTTATTCTTCTGTGATTTTTTTTATGCCTTTGTAAAGCGCTTTGAGTTACCCTGTGTATGAATAGTGCTATACAAATAAATTTGCCTTGCCTTACAATTTAACATCAGACCATCACCCTATTAATTATTGCTTCATTTTGATCCTAATCTTGAAGTTTTATGTTTAAAACTCAAAAATAAATAATAGGGCGATGGTCAGGTGTTACAATACAGCGCTTAAATATATCACTGCACTACAGTGACTTTATATGAAATGATGCATTGATTCATTTTTCATCGTATTGGTGTAACATTGGTAGTAATTCTATGTCATTTCACTTGTTATTTTCACCACTGGAGATTTGATGCTTTATAGTTACATGAAGACATGCAGTGACTTCACACTCACCTCTGAGCACACTTAGCCTGGTGGAGGCAGTAATCTCTCCTGCTGAGTTGGAGGCATGGCATTCATAAACAGCTTCATCCCTGGGGGTTCTCAGCGGTTGGATCCTCAGAACTGAGCCAGACCCATCGTCAAACTCTATAACCTGTAGGTAGGAAAAAAAAAAAAAAAAAAAAACATTAACCCCGCCCACTTCAAGGTCTTCAGGCTTTTCTTTATTGCACTGTGCTATCTATGAAGCAGCAGCAAACTGGTTCAAACACTCAGATGAGGCTACCGGAGTCAGAGTTTGTTTTTAATTATAACTCTAAGATTGTTTGAAGTAAATTTTAGAGAGGGAAAAAAAATCTTTTACTAGATATTAGTTTACTGACTGACACTGAAGAGACAGGTCCTGGGAAATATGAGTGGACTCGTTGGGTTTAATCTTTAGCCTGAAGGCATCCCTACAACTTAAAGTATAAGATCAATCCCAATGCACATCAAATTAGGTCAGCCATCTCTCATGTCCTTGTCATATCTGACATATACTGCTCTTTATCCTACACTGACTTTGACATTTTTTGACTCTACAGCTACCAGATCATAAGTCAAAATGCTCTTACATAAGTTTAATATGCCCATATAATACATTTGGATTGTGAATTCTGAGAAATTTTCAGTGGAATCAATTCCCCTAAAAATAAATCCCACAACAAGTCAGCAAAGAGAAAGATACAGCAGGTAGTCTGAGTGTATATATGAAGGATTAAAAATAAAATATCTCCTTGAGTGATTTGATCACAAACAAGACACTGGATACACTTAAACCTGGGAGGAAAGCAGACTTATTAAAGTGGAAAAATACTATGAGCTCCCGGTGACACTGACTGGGGAGAAAAGGGAAGGGTTCAACATCTCCACCTGAGAAGCACTTGCACAGTGCAGAAATAAATCAAAGGTTAGAGCCTTCGGGAAACTAATAAGGCCGATCATATAAGAGTCTCATATACTGTAGCCCAAGGCATCACCTGACATATGAAAGAGTCGCAACGGAAAGCATTTGAAACAGTTGTATAACCTTTGGAGTACACATAAAGACGAACAGGTAAACTGATTAAATCTTTAAAGGTATGGTTTCGTAATTTTATATGTAAATTTTATGACAGCAGATGGTATTCATGTAGTAGAATGAAACAGGCAGACAAAAATTAAAAATAAATAACACTTTTTTTCCCCCTGGAATGTCAACTTTCATTGCATTATAGTACTGACACCGGGTCCTCCTCACAGACGGCACTTTGATTTGACAAAAACAAAAAAAAGAAGAAAAAAAAGAAAAACACAGGTGTAACTAATATCATTAATGATTGTACTGTCCCATTTAGCTGTGCCAGGAAGCCTTCCCTCTGAGTCAGCATCCACAATACCAGTGCTCTGGAGCTGGCACAGCTCAATGTAAGCCAGCCTATTTTTAATTTAATCAGCAGCACGCGTGTTTAACAGGACAAAATGTCGTCTGCAGGACAGGTCTATAAAGGAAGTAATAACCGGTAAACGCTACTGACTTCTAAAAGCGGAAATCTTTCTGGCATCCTTCGGTTCAGTGTGTAACTACATTTTGCAGACATATCTGTTTTACACATCTAGATCCACACGATCAATAGGGTTCTGGTGCTGCTGTTGCTTTGTTTTGGGACGCCAACCCACTCTCATTTCAGTATGCAGCCTTGGGATAAGCATTTTAAGGCCAACACTTTACATAAGAGAGGCAAAGTTTTACTTCATTATAATCTTGGCATCATACCTCAAATCTCTGGCTGCTGACTTTTTTGCCTTTTTTGTTCCAGACAATCTTGGGCTGTGGGTCTCCAGTGGCCTGGCACACAAAGGAGGCCACTCCCCCCTGGACTCCTGTTTGGTCTTCTGGGGTTCTTGTGAATCTGGGGGGTGCTGGATGAAAAAACATATTCAAAGATTATATTCAAGTCTATGGTGTTGCTGTGAGGTTGTGGGTGTGTGTGCACATGCTCGTGTCAATACAATAAACAAGGTTTGATTAACAGTTATACAATACCATCATGTCACACATTGTCGTCACTGATACATTAACGGGCATTCACATTCGATGCATTAATACGTCGTTTGAACGATTACTGTGGACCAGAATACCACTTAACACACTGCTGTAATCTTTCATTTACACTCTGTGTGTAGAGGGGAAATGTGTGTGTGCAGTTTAAGTGGAATAGAAAAAGGATAATGATCCATACATAGGAAAAAAAAACCAAAACCAAAAACCAAACTTTATCCTGTAAAATGTCTCAAAAATCCGACTGTTCAACACTGTAACTTTCTGACTGCACTGTAGTGGGTGAAGATGATTCAGCTCTTGGTGTACACATCCACCTGTATCAGTATTTAAGTGCAGTTGTGTGTGTGGGTGGCTTTGTGTCTCTGTGTGTGCCTTTTTTCTGTACACGTGTGTGCACATTCTCTCTGTCCCTGTACCACCAAAGAAGCTTAATATTTCTGTGCCATAAAGGATTTATGAAGACTTACTCCTGACATGACCACTAAAGCCCCTCGTTCTCGGGACGCCAACAATATCATAACCACAGCCTCCACTGGATTGTGACATCATGACATCAAAAAGATTCGGCACGTCAGTCACGGCACGTCACCACCAGCTCGCCTAATGGCATTCCAGCCAAACCAGAAAATCCCTACTTAAGGGCTTACCGCCAACCGCCCTGACAAAGGGAGAGAAATTGCTTTTTGCTGTTTAAAAGAGGGTAGGAGAGAGAGAGAAAAGCTAAGCTTTTCAGAGAAGGAGAGCAAAAGAGAGAACGAGTGTGTTTGTTGAAAGAGGGGGAGAACAGAACAGAGGAGCGAATGAGATAAAGGGAACGAATGAGAGAGACAGATGGGACGCAGAATGGGTAAGGGAGAGAAAGCATCCACAGAAGTGGAGGGAGAGTGGAAGATGAGCAGGAGGGAGATATGAGCGGGAGAGAAAGAAAGTAAAGACTGAGATAGTGTGAGCGAGAGAGAATGAGCCAGATGTACTGGCAAACATGGTCAGAGAACCTCAAGCTGCCCAATCACCTCCACACCTCATTGGCCCACAGCCAAATCTACCTCTGTGGCTGAATAGAACAGCGTTTCTGTGCATGTGTTGACTCCTGTTTTTCAATTTATATGACACTTTACATAGATACTGTATTCATTAACTGAGTGTGTTTGCCTTAATATATGTTCATGTGGCAAAGCAGTGGTCGAAAGTCAATGAACTAGTCCTACTTTTTAAGATAAAATACCAAACATATGATAATTCCCACTAATTCTATGTCAGAAAATAACTTTCCAGTTATAAATGACTGTAAATGTGTTACAGTCGGGTTTAGGGCTGTTGTTATAAAACTAGTTAAAGGTCGACTTAATATGTTACTACATGCACGGCTTGTACATGCACGTGTGAATAAGCAAGCGTGTGTGCGTTTGTCAGAAAAGCGAGAGAGGGAAACTGAAAGAATGAGGAGAGGGAGAATCACTCTCTTAATCCTCTTGCTAATCTCTCCCCCACAAAACAAATGAAAAGTGTAAAGCCAGCAGAGCCATACTAAAAGGCATGGCAGATCTTTCAATTGCTTTTTTTTTATCATCTCTTCCCTCTTCTCTTTATCTTTCTTCTCCGTTCACTCTCTTCATATATTTCCTGTTTAATTGTCTTATGATAGCTCTTTTTTTAACTTTTGCCACGCTATCACTCAACCTTGCTCCCAATTCTTTGGCAAAGAATCCCTTCTTTCCCCCTTCACAGCTGCTCTCCTTGCTCCTGCTTTCATCCTCCTCCTTGTTACTCTTTCTCCATCTCCTCCCTCCATCTCTGGGGTGTTACATAAGTCTTCCTGTCACATTGACTGACTTAATGAGGGGGGATACAACCGTATGCTCTTCACTTATCCAAACTCACTCTCGCAAATTCCTCTCCTCTCTAAAAATCTCTCCACCCCTCTCTTTATCTGCTCTCATCTTCGCTCTCTCTTCCTTGATTCCCCTCTTCATCCTTCTTTTGCTTCACCAGTTTTCTCCATTAATACCTTCCGAATTCATCCACCATGTTCCCCTCTTGCTTCAATCCTTGTTCTTCTTCATTTTATTCCCTCCACATGCCCTGACCTGACTACCATTTGCCAAGATAATCAGGGTCTTTTTGGATGGCTGCTTGTTAGGATTAAGGTTTGACATTTGGGCCAAAAGAGGGCTGGCGCAAACGCTAAAGGGCAGTTGAATATTTGTAGATATTTCAGGGAAAGATGCTCGCAGATTTATGATATATGTAGAAATAAATGCTGCTATTAATAAACAACATATTCTTGAAGAGCAATTTGCAGTCACTTAAATGACCTGTAGACACTGGGAGTGTATGTTGCCAGAACTTGCAATCTTCACCATTCTTCTCAATATGACCCAAGATGGAAGTGAGGGGCAACTACTGACTTGGAGAGAGATTTAGATGGAATTAGTGCCAATCTCTCCCCTCTTGGTGTATGTGTATGTGGGATAGAAGAGTGGATGGAGGGTGGCCTACATAAAGGTCGCCATACAGTGCTGCCCCACAACAGATGGCAGGGATTACAAAGTCAGTGCCCCTCTCTGAACAACTTTCGAGTCATGGCTAAAGATAAATGATAAACTTTTACTATAGGATCATCTTCTTTACTTCAACTATATGTTGTTAAAATCAGTGGCAGAGCACTTGCAGCAATGTCTGTGGTTACAGTGTAATTTAAAAATATTGATATCTACATTTCATACACATAGCATTGCAATGATAATGTTTTTTGTAAGTGACACCTTAGTGGATAACTCTCTTTGAATGAACCTTAACAGGGTGATGGAGGTTCACACTTAAAGCACTTGGAAAAGACAAATAGTATGACTAAATGAAGCTAATGGCCCCGTGTAGGAGACTGCAGGGACATACTGTAGCTGGCAGATGCTCTCCTAACCTAGAGGGAAACAGCGAGAGAAATCGAGTTTGTAAGAACAGATGCTATCGCAAACCTACAGGGAAGATTATTTACAAATATAGAGAATTAAGATTAGCAAATTAGATAAATTTAAGTGTGGAAAGTACACATTTGAAAGGACAAAATAGATGGAAAAAATATGCATGTTAGAATCATCATACTAATGACAGAGAAATGTGCATACTTTACATTAGGATATAATGGTTTGATGGCATTTTAATAGATTTGGTTTTCTGTTTTAAAAGTAAATAATCTGTTGTATGTGCATCATCGCAACAGTGTGGGTGCCATTAGGGGGAGTGGGTATAGGGTTAGAGTGTCTCCGGGCCGATCTATGTTCCTGTCCTGTGAGTATGTGTTACTGTAATGTTCTGTATTGTTCTGTACTGTGCAGGTGTCGTCTGTTAAGTGTTAAACTGTGGTAGCAGGTTTGAAATAAACATGTGAATGAATGAATGAATGAATGAATGAATGAATGAATGAATGAATGAATGAATGTGTCCATTATCTCTAAGCAGACTCCACATAACATTGAGCAAGAAACAAGGTGGACCTACTGAGGCTGCCACTTCTGATGAAGAAAACTATAAAACTTGTTCTCTTCCTGAATATCTTTGATTTATGTCCAATAAATATAAAAAATGTAAACTGTTTATTTGTGTAGATTATGGGATAATATTGTATTCCCACAGATCTTCTTCAAAACTCTACAAAAACATCATAGTTTTTTCCAGCCCTCAGGCTTCATCTTGTGTGCCCTCAGCCATTTATCTGACCTGATGTGAAAAAGCATAAAGCAGACAGGCCTTTCCAAACAAATCAAATCAAACAAAAAGCAATAGACTCAGTTGTATGAAAATGGATCCACTCTGTCTGATTCTCCAGGTATCAGAGTAAGAGATTGAAACTCAAAAGCTCCTGCTTTTGAGATACTAGATTATTACTAAGAAAATAGGAACAGAAAGATGAGCTTTCGTTTGGAAAATAATGGGGCAAATGGGAAAGCATAGATAGTAACGGCAACTAACGGCGTATGCATATCTGTTTGGGAGATTTATCTAATATTTGTGTTAGAAGTCTTGACTGCATCTGAAAACACTGGTCTGGATATTGGAACAACATAACATACGCTCATTCCCGTGTATGTGTGCCTATGCTGATGGTTAGGCATGTAATAAGTAATTTAACATCCTTGCCAGTGAAGGATCCAGCTGCATAGTGCTGAATATAGCGGTGGGCGTTTAGCTGATGACTCCCCAAATGAGAACTGAGTCAGGCTTGTCAGACAAGTTGAGGAACGAGGCCAATATCGGGGTCTGAGCCAAGGCCATGATAGTCAGCCTCAAGAGTAGGTGGGCAGCTGGCCAGGGCCATAACTTAAAACACATTAATATCAAACCGACACATTAACAGCAAATTATCAGCTGCTCGGTTTCGTCCTGGAAATGAAACTGGATTGCTGGGGCCAATAAACACAAAGAGACAGCTATCATCCTTCTGCAGCACACTTAAGTGTTAATTGGAAAACATCTGACAGAACAGACTATTTCAGCTTAGAAAATTAAATTATACACAGTTAAACATTGTAGCTTTTGATAAAACTTCCCATTAAAGATCTGATGTGATTTAAAGTTTTATAAAGTTTAAGCGTCCATCTCTGAGCGGTATCAAATAATAAACATATTAAATTACATACCCTCAAAATGTAATTCTTACAACTAAAGTTATATTTAATTTCTTCGCGTGACTGCAGTTTCTAGCTCATGACACCAAACATCAAGATATATAATTATAATACTAATGTAATAGTAAAGAATAAAATGCAATTTTATCACCGATAATAATGTGTGTCCAATTACCACGCCACTTACCACCATAGCTGCCCCAGGGTCTGACTAGTGCCGAGTTAATCAGGGTTAATTTGTTAGAAACACAAGGGGAAGAATTAATCAAATGGGGTCCTCTTTTATACACAGGTCATTAGAGCCACATGGGCTACCCACTGGGTATACAACTTTACTGGGTCAGAGCTGGCTTCCCATAAAGATGAACAGAGGTTTTTCTCAGTGCTGGTCGCATAGCATTACTCACAGTCCAGCGCTCAGCTAGAGCTAAGCTAACGCTTTCAAATCCTCTTCATAGATGGCTGCATCTGCTAAGCTAAGGCTAAGCTAACGCTAGTCAGATCCTGTTACTCACGGATGGGTGCACAGCTATGCTAGCTGCTAATAGCCTCCCTGTTGTGGGCCAGTGTGGCAGCTTTTGGCAACAAAGTTGCTTCTCCTCATCAGCTTGGGTGGGCTCAAACTCAGCATAATATGTCTTGGTTTACTTGACTGACATTAATTGGTAATAATGTGGAACTTATTGAGGGTCACTGTGCTGCAAACTTTGTGACTAAAATGATTGATGAACAAAGATATTCAGATAATGCACTCAGTCAACTAACTACAGGAAAGGAATGATGGGAACTGTTATATACCAGGACTGCAGTACCCTTATCCACAAGGCACAAATAGTTTGAGTCAGAAAAAGTCAGCAGACCTCAACAAATCTAAACACCTATGGGAGATTTTGACCTGATGCACACACCATCATCATAACAATCATCAAAACACCTGATAAAGGAATACCATCTAGTATAGCTTGTGAAGAATGGATACCAAGGAGCACTGAAGCTGATGTGGTGGCATATCATGACCCTTAAGTTGTTTTTTACTTTAATTTGTCACTCGTCTGAATATTTTGCACCTTTTACCCTGACGTTTCACAGCCAATAAACAATTAAAATAACACAAGCGTGATTGGCATTTTAATTTTGTGTGTATATGGCTTGTGAAAATGTTTGTGATGTGACCCATTTCTGCCACCTTCTGTGAAGAGATATTTATACTGGAACTGATAGAAAGAGGTCGTCAAGCATTTAAATTAGCCTTATTTTGTTTAAGGTTTAATGCCATATTCTAGATGAGCATGAGCTGGCACATCATAACCAGAGATGAATTTTAATACAATACAATAAATTATTTGGGAAAATATACCATGAATGGCCTAAATTGGTTAACATGATAAGTAAGAAGAGCTCTCATAGACAATTAATAAATACAACTTTAAAATGACTATTTGAGAGTGTTTTAAATCTCATTA
>JAPQRP010000001.1:9737747-9748283 GCA_037367295.1 Apogon hyalosoma | reverse complement strand
ATAGATAGATAGATAGATAGATAGATTATATCCACAGTTTAATCAAACTACATATATTTCCAAATAAAGGTTCAAATAAGGTCTTACAGCAAATATGATTTACACAAAACGTCCCTGAACTTGAAGGGTAACTGTACTCTTCACACAGGCTGGAAGCAGGGGGAGCAGCTACCCTGGCTGAAAGTAACAAATCTGCTATTAGACATACTTTTAAGCTGATGCTGGATGATTAGGCTTGTTGAACCAGGCAATAAACAGTGGAGACACCAGGAAATTCACTGCACCCCTTTCCCAAACCACAAAATGTTATTACCTTTGCCTTTTATCTTTGCACTTGCAAAGAGTCAAGCACTGCCAATCAATCTCAGGGAAAGCAACACTATCCCTTCTAGAAAAGAATTCTGTTTGATTGTGCTTCACACTATAAACTAATCTCAGAGGAAGAAACTTTTGACTTTGTGACCCTACCTCTTCATCTCATTCCAGTGAATCTTGACATTACCTCATCTATCTGCAAAAATTAACCATAAAGCTCCCAGAAACCCAGATACATGTCAAAGCATTTTGCACATGCTGCATACATATACCTATGAAATAAGAAGCTATAAATATACTGCTTTTAGTATATTTCGTAGCATATTTCAGTTCCAAAAAAGTTGGGATGCTGTGTAAAATTTAAATAAAAAGCAAATGGAATGAAATCTCATAAACTCATATTTTATTCACAATAGAAAATTAAAACATATCCCATGTTTAAAGTTAAAAAATTTACCATTTTAAAAGTAAAAATGATGAAATTCCGAATCTGATGGGAGCAACGTGTCTCCAAAAAGTTGGGACTAGATGGTACTATATTTAGAACTGTGAGGCATCCCCTCCTCTTTCAGCAACATTCTGTAAATGTCTGGGAATTGCGGTGACCAGTTGCAGGAGTTGTGAGAAAGGAATATTGTCCCATTCTTGGCTGATCAAGGAATATAACTGCTCAGCCCTCCAGAGTCTCGTTTGCTGTATGTATTCATGAATGTTTTAAATTGGTGACAGTTCAGGACTGCAGGCAGGCCAGTTCAAAACCTGGACTCTACCGCTACAGAACCATGCTCTTGTTATAGATGCAGCATGAGGTTTTGCATTGTCTTGATGAAATATGCAGAAATATGCCTTCGCTGAAATATGCCTTCACTGAAAAAGATGTCTGGAAGGGAGCACGGGTTGCTCTAAAACCTGTATATACAAGATACTATATATATATATATATATATGCAAGCTGCCCATTCCATAGGCACTAAAACACCCCCATACCATCACAGATGCAGGCTTTTGAATGGAGCGCTGATACCGAGCCAGACAGTAACTCTTGTCTTTGGTCCTGATGGTGCAGCATCCATAATCTCCCAAAAGAATTTTAAATTTCAATTAATCTGATCACAGAACGTTTTTTTTCACTTAGCCTCAATGCAATTTAAATAAAGACTGACCCAAAGAAGACTTCTGAATTTCTGAATCACGTCCAAATGTGGTTTCTTCGTATGATAGAGCTTTAACCTGCATTTGTGGATGGCATGGTGAAATGTGATTTCTGGAAGTGTTGCTGAGTCCATGCAGTGATTTCCATTACAGAATCATGTCAGGTTTTAATGCAGTGCCACTTGAGGCCCTGACGATCACAGGCATCCAATATTGATTTTCAGCTTGTCTCTTCTGCACAGATTGCTCCATATTCTCAGAAACCTCTGATTATATTAAGCACTGTAGATGATGAGTACTTTTACTTTGAGATACTTTATTCTGAAACAAGACAATTTGTAGATGCGTTTTTTTTTTGTCTTTTTTTTAACAGATTTTTACAGCCTTTTGTTGTTCCATCCCAACTTTTGCTACCGCTATCAAACTCAACATTTCCTCCTTTATTTAAATTAAATGGCTTATTTTCTCCGTTTAAACATTTGTTATGTTTCCTATTTTTTACTATGAATAAAATATGGATTTATGAGATTTTGCAAATGATTGCAATCTGTGTTTATTTACATTTTACTTGATGTCCCAGCTTTATTGGAATTGGTGTTGTACATACTATACATACTTACTGCACCTTACCCTTTTTATCTTCTCATAAAAAATGTTGGAATACAATTCAAAGTAAAACAAATACATTTATCCACTTTACTGAATGTGATGCAAGAATTCACTGGCTTTTATAGGAAGTCAGACCTTTGAACTTACTACCTGGGGGAAACATGAATGAAATACTGATAGGAAACCTAAGACTCCTGTCTCAGCAGCCAGCATTTAGGGCTTTGCTCAAGGGCTACTAAAATAAGCAAAAGTAGCATTGCTGTCATTATGTGAAACTGACCCAACCACCTTTCAGATTCCAGTCAACCTCAAGGCCATGTGAACGCTGGCAATATTGTAGACTGCTGACAAGTCAATCAGTCACTACAAGAGCCCGTCCGTTGTTTCCAATGATGTACACAAGCCTAACATGTCATATATGAAAAGGTCATATTTTCAGTAGCCAAGAAAAACTGATTGAGTTTTCTTTCATTTTTACACCAAGCTATAATAGAAAAAAGAAACTACAAATGTACAGCTTTTACAACATCTAAATGATGTTATGAGAGTAAAGATTTTTTACATTATTACGACAGGCTCCCAAGGCAGAATCCTAAACTGCTCGTGCTTAGTTTCAAAATGTGCCTTCTAAAGTGCTAGGTTGCGGCTAAGCAATGTTTTCTCTTCTTCAGACTCTGAAAAAGGAGCCGTTTGTTGTGTTTTGTTGCACACGCACACAAGCGGAGTTGCATTTCAGCCGGCGGTTTCATTGTTACATCCAAGCTGCAAGGGGAAGAACGACAGCTTGTTGGTTATGGGGCAAACGAGGGTCAGATGAACGAACCCTGTTGTTGCATTGTTCCCTGTCACCCAAAATGACACGCAAAGAGATGCAATTTTCCTGCACGGGGGCATCTCACAGCGAACATGGAGCAGTGGCCTAGTTTGCGACAGGATCAGGGCATTACTCTTAATCCACCAGATAGATGTCATATGCATGCATGCACGCACACACAAACACATTGAGGAACAAAACTGGTGGCAAGAGAAAGAGAGTAAAAGAGGGAGTTGTGAGTTCCAGTGCTTGTACTGCTACACCAGCATTTATACAAAGCATTCACATATGGCGCACTGTCATGCAAGGATTCAAACTATGCACATGGGATACTGTTCCATCTGAATGCATCTTAATACCCTCAGTAGACTGCATATGCACAGTGTGTATATGTAGAAAGTGTGCAACAAGGCTGAGTGTTGATGATGTTTCTAAAGGTGAAGAAAAATGCCATAGCGCAGATACAAAAGAATAAAATTAACTGCAGCCTTTATTTTACAACACTGTATGATGCTTAAAATGTATTCCATTCAATTGGTATTAAGTTTAAGCGAAGATAAGCACAAGTGAAAGCAATTTTTCAGAGTGCATTTAACATTTCAAAACATGCAGACACGTGACAAGCACCAAAGATGTTAGTGTCCCAGCAGCCTCGGCTTGAATTCTCAACATTCAAATCTCTGAGTCCCCTCTGTTGATATTAAAAGAGGCATTGCACGTCATACACAATGAGATACAAAGAGAAAAGAGCAGTCTTTCCTCCCTTTTTCTCCCTCAAGCCCTCTGTCCCTCCTTTCTCACCAGATTACATGGACGTGCCGAGAAGAGGCAGAGAACAGGCAGGAAAAGAGCAATGGAGAAAGTCACAGCAAATGAGACGAGGGCAGAAGGAAAAGAAAAATACAGACAGAGGAGACAAAGTACAAATCCTTTCCACCCTTGTTGCATCTGTGCTGCTCCCCTAACCCTCATAGAGGAAGTCTGGGAGCATCATCGTTTTGATGGATGACTGGGTTTTTACTGGCCGACCCTGGAACTTACACAGGGGACGAGAGGGCAGGAGGCTGAAGGGAAACAAGAGTGGTTTGTGGATGTGTGTGCTTTTACTGTGCACTGTGTGCACTTTTAAAACAGGACGCGAATGGCTGCCTCAAGCCCATGCTTATGTACTCAAGCAGTTGTGTATGGTTTACAGAGCTGACCATGGGGTGGTAACGATTCACTACCGGCCAAAACATTTAGAACACCTCCACTAAATCGTTTAATTTTAGTCTCAACAGAGAACCGATAAAGTGAAGATGAAGAAAGGAACATAAAATTGCGATAATGTTAGCCAATGTTCAGCATAAAACTGTTCAGATGTGCTTCAAGGGCTTTAGTAACATGTTCCCTCTGTTACGTAGATACAGTTTGAACATAGGTTTGTTTTTGTCGACTTTCACTGCTTCACAATGTTGTAGTCAAAGTGCAAAAAAGCTGTAAGTTATGGGACCCCTGCAAAAAGGTTTATGTCATATCCCAAAATTTTACACTAATTATTTTTCTTCCACAGTGTATCTTTACACAATGTCGTGCGCAACATTTGGGCATTAAACCACGATACATCAGGAATAGCTTGACTGAATGTCTTTAAGTCACCAGAAACTACCCAACACAACAACTAAGATTTTGGCAGCCAAAGGTCAAAGGTCAGCACTGTTTGATGTTTCGTTGGACCATTTTAAAGAATCATTATTTCAGGAATAGTTTGAGGGAATTTATAAAATTTAATATTCATTTGGACACAATGATAAATTGTTTTGAATCTGGTGGCCAAAGGTTAAACTTAAAAGTTGCTAATTGAAATAGCAAAAGGCAGCGTAAGTAAAAAGTTTGTTAGTAATTGATCACATATGTTTAGTTTGTGCTGAACTTTTCAAAGTTATTGGTGTGTTTTAAAACTTTTTAGTGCATATGTTCAATCCAACAATACCACAAGCTATAAGGTTCGCTGCATCACACTTTCAATAAACAAATTACGCTATACATTTGCATTTTCTATTTGAACGACAAACATTCATTATACTATAAGAGAACAGGCATTCCAATCAAATATGTAAAACAACTTCATTATAAACCATCTCTGAAAGGACAACCACCAGATGTTAGAAAATCAGCATGGTAACCATCACTGATCAGTCACTGTGCCTCCTGTTTCTGTTTTACATTATTTTTCATCATTAGTCTTTTCTCATATCAGGATGCTTCATAAATACTGCAACCAAATTCATTCTTTATTGCAAATCAAGCTGAAAAATCTAAGTCCACGATAGTCATAAGGGATTCATTAGCAGATAAACGCACACATTAAGCATGAATACAATGCACCAACACCTGGTTAGGACTGAATTCTATCATTTATGTTTGTTATGTTGTAGCTGAGGAATCATGAATAAGTTCTTATTTAAAGTTTTGAAACAAATAGATGTAGTAACATGAGTTTACCGTTTCGGTTTACCATTTAGTGTGTCATTTCAACTTGAACAAGGTTAGCTGGCTGTCTTTTAGCTGGGATCACATGTAACGTCTGGCTGGTGAAAATTTCAATTGCTACAATGTCCAGTGGGCAACATGCCAGATAAATAAATTTTAAAAATCAATACATTTAGTCAAATATTTAGTGACCTAAAACATATTGCCAACACAAATAATCATAAATGTGTACTCTTTTCATACCAACAAAAGCTTGGTTTTGCCTCTGCTTTTAGTTAACTATATGGCATTCGGTGTTATACCGTGCAAACACAGATCCTTTATTGCATCTGAATACACATAAAATACATAGAGTATAATGACACACAAGCTTAGATACATGATGGACTGCTTGCGGAGCTGATGTGTGGTGGAATGTGCTTTTTTACACCATCTCCCCCTGCAGCGTATGTACGGTCTAAGGCTGCGTGAGTCACAGGCAAAACAAGGTGATCAACTTTCGTTTTGGGATTATGTTGTGTCTTCAGTTTCTGGATACAGCACATCGTCACTGAGTTTGTGTGATATGGAGAAGTGAACATCTACAGACTACAGAAAGATAAAGTTACTAAGAAAACACCAGATGCACTGACAAAATCAGATTCCCCAAGGAGTTGATCTTTTCTTTTTCCTTTGCAATGCTTATTCTCTTTTCATTTGAAATTAATTTGACATTTAGTCGTGCAAGTTTATGCCACCTCGACTGATGTTTCATGAGGCTGTAAAGACACAGGTGACAGAAAAAAGCAAATAGTACCAGACACTCTCAAAATTCAACTAGCTACCAATAAACTTGATACTGTTAAAAAATACAGCTTTGAAATTTCGAGATCCTTGAGCAACAGCGTTGTACACACCTTGCGCTTTGGCTCAATGCTACATATTCTCATCTCCACATATACATAACATCCTTCCCGTATTCATAAAGTACATCGCACAATGCAGTGATGCAAAAGTTCAAGAGAGGTAAACATGTGACTTCTTCTGTAAATGGAAGATGAACAGATATTCACTTATTTAAGATTAAGATTGATGCCAAGACGGAGAAGCCAATTAGGCAAAGTGTGGTAAATACAGCAGTGTCCCTGCAGCTATAAACTAATTAAAAGCAGTTGGTGTAGAAAAAAAAAAAAAAAGCCTGATAATTTTAGAATCATGTTAATGGGGAGATGAAGCAACTAATAATTACTTTATTTTCAGTGTGACCAATATTGTCCAGATATGATCAAAACCAGGGTATGATTCCAAATGGGGTACTTGAGGGCATAAAGGTGCTCAGTGCAAACCACAATCAGGGATCTCACACACAAGCAACATACCACACTCACACAAGCAGTGGGGAAATTATCAGATTTGCCATATGTGGTCTGTTTATCCATGCCAAGTAATACTGGGATGGACAAAAACAGCTGGCTTCAAACCAAACCCACTACCAACACACACACACACACACACACACGTAACGTATGGACATGGTATCAGGAGGGACCTGTAAAAGAAAATTAGGTCATTGTTCTTCAAATGTAGAAGTTTTAAAGGACTCACTGTCAGCATCAGCGAGTAAGAGGAAGCTGAGGAGGAGCAGGCCTGGACTGGCAGAGTGCATCATGGGATATGTCGACACATGCATGCTGTATCCACCGTGAGCTCACTGCCTCACTGTACAACAGGACGACAGAAACAGGCCTTCACAACCTGGGGAGAAAAACACAAAACAGAAGAAAAGGGGAAAAAAAAATTAATGACTAAAATCATTCTGAAGTCTAAATTAAGAGCGTTTTGGCTATTATAAGTCCACACACACATGCAGACCTGACGTGTGTGAGTTCCCTCAAGGCCTTACACTCCAGTTATGCAGCTGCCTTTCCTCTTCTCGCTTCATTAGGACTATACGCTCATTGCCGGAGGTGTTTTTCAAAGCTCGTGTATATGTGCATGTAAGCGAGTTCATAAAGTAAGTGATGAATTTCTTCTTGTGGCAAACATTTAGCATTAAACCATCTGTCTTCTCCCGAAGTTCATTTTTATTTTCTAAGTATGCCAGAGTATCAAATATTCTGCTTTAGTTTGGCCCATTACACAATCTACAAAGCATCTTCAACACCGAAATGCACATCAAAACTGCATGATTTCAGATTGATAAAAAGGAATGAATGGTTTTAAGATGGAGGGGTGGAAAGATGGAGCAAGGGATTGATGATGGATGATGGGAGATTAAAGTGGGAGGAGACTGACTAGTATTATCTGGTGGCTATGTTGTACTTAGCGGTAGGTCAACATACAGCTCGATGTCTCTATCCTTTCATCCTTAGCCTCTCATGTCATCCTATTCCTTTCCTTCTTCTACTTTACTGTCGTAGTCTCTTCCTTTGACACTGTAAATTTAACCTCACAATTTTAAAATTTTGCCCTAACAATAATAAAACAGAAAAGGATTTTAGTATCTTTTCCCACCTATTCCTCAAATTCCTCTTTCCTCTTCCATTTTCTTTGACTAACCGCATCACATTTCAGATGTGTTTTTACATACTCTATCTGTTTGTCTCTGTCTGTCTTACTGCCATCTGTACTGCCTGGTGTGAGTGTCTGGCATTAGAAGAGACAGGCATCAGTCTGTGTCAGAAATCTCACAGCTCACATCACATGACACAATGAGACATGGCAGATCACTGCTGCTGTCCAGAAACTGACAGTGTTGAGCGAGAGACGTTGAAAGTGAGCATTGGCAATGAGAGACACTGATGTTAGGTAGATGTAATGTGCATTCTTGCCTGAATGAATGTGTACGCCTTCAATGTATGCACACGCATATGGGCTACTTCATGCATATGTGGACGCCTACAGTATGTGCATACAAGCATACATCTGTGTTTAATACAGAATCCATGCACCGATAGTAAAGTGCTTGCATATGAGCATGCCTGCGTGTGCCTGACATGTCCACCTCTACATTCCTGGTTTGTCTCTTCACACCTGCATAAATATAGATTCTATATGTGCATACATGTTAGTGCAAGCACACATGCTGGAATTTGTGGGATTTCCAAAACTGGACAGTGTCATCATCATCATCAGCAGCAGCAGCAGCAGCAGCAGCAGCAACAGCGGCGGCAGCAGCAGTCTTAATCCCTGCCACTCCTGAACAAGCCGTCTGATTAAAAAAGACAAGGGGGGTGGGGGTAGAAGAACACTGGAACCCTTAGCTCTTAGTATCCCTGCAGCCAAGGCAGCAAGCAACTAAATCCACACTGGATTTTCCACTTGGTTTGGTCTGAAACAATTGCTTTGGGATAACCTAGATCTCTCTCTGCACAAATTAAGTCCTCTGCATTCTGATTTATACAACTACAGTAGATATGGGAAGTCAGCCATATGAAAGGGGATCAACTTGAGCACCTACTCAATTTTCCAACAGCTGAGCTTTAGTTTTTTAAGTTTCGGGAACTTGATTTTATTCCGTTCTATTCAATTTTATGCTGTCGAATGATCACTACTGACTTTGTGAGTTGTGATTTCTCAAAAAAACAAACAAACAAAAAAAAAACCAGACTTTGTTCCCTCCCATAACGTATACTGCACTACACACTAACGAATGTGCACATTTAATTAATGAGGATGCAATTACTGATAAAAAATGAATACAGATAATAAAAAGATGATCAAGGACAGAAAATGGCATGTGTTTTTTGTGTTTGTCTATGTGTGTGTGTGTGTGTGTGTGTGTTGCGTGGCCACTAATCACTCTGACTGATTCAATGTCACTGGAAAGGCCTGCATTATTTAGTATCTCACTTCACAGCATGTCACGTTAATTAAAGAGCTAAGATAACGAGGAGGAGGGGGGTGAGAGGGAGCAGAAAAGGTGTATTCTGTAGAGGGAGGCGAAATGAAAATAGAGCAGTAAACAGAGCTATGAAACAGAGAAGAAAGGAAACACGGGATGGAAAGAAGATAACCCGAGCCACACACACGCACACGCACACACGCACAAACAACCAGGTAGTCGCCAGATTGTAATCTGGGTGGCTGTTGCTGGCAGTATTACTAAGGGCCTAATAGAAAGCCTCCCTCTGTGCCTGAACTTCTGTTGCTGCTGCTTCTGTGCATCACAACCAACTCAAAGCCATTCACTTACATTAGTCCCTATCACTCAATTATACAGTCTCTGTCTACTTGGGCCTGCAGTGATAAGTCACACTTATCTCTTGGATGGCTTCTGACAGAAGAAAGACTCACTCAGTGACTGACAGACTGGATTATATTTTTTCAAGGGACAGACAGACAGATGGAGAGGAAAGACCGACAACAAAGGAGAAACAGAAGAGGTGTTGACAGGAAAAGGGAAATACACGAGTAACATGAGGCAAAAATGTAGTTACTTGGTATGTAACAACTGGCAAATGGGCTAACTGTCGAAAATGTTGTAATAATAATAATAATAATAATAATAATAATAATAATAATCTTTATTTTTATAGCATGCTAAAGCAGTTTACAAAGTTTACAAAGCAAACAGAACACTCAGAACTGTGGAATTAAACGATAATGAACAAAGCTAAGATAAAAACCACAAAAGATAAATAACAACAGCAAATATATATAAATAATTAATTTAGACAGGATCAATACCCCGTTTCAATAAAAGTCAGATAAAAAAAAGGACAAAACGAGATTACATTGTATCATAAAAGTAGTGAAAAAGTCAACCCATTAACAGTAACAAAAAGTAGAACCCACAGTTGTCAGGCTCTGGTGCTATGTTAGAGTCCCGTGGTCTTGATGCAGGAGCTCAATCTCTCAATAGAAGTGGGTGGTATTTTTCACTTGAAGAAATGTTAACTTAACTGTGAGAAATCAACAAGACCCCAATACTACTCAAAGTGGAAGGATTAGGGAGAGAGTGCTATTCAAATATGGAAGGTTGCAGTATTTGAAAACTTACTGTTAACTGCTGTAACTATAAAGAGTAAATTAACAACAGGTACGGTCATATAACTTATTTTTTATTAATAATAACAACAATACTACTACTACTACTACTACTACTACTACTACTACTAATAATAATAATAATAATAATAATAATATCTCATAATATCACTCAAGGTCAAAGGTCATGGACCCAAATGAAAGTC
>JAPQRP010000001.1:9706584-9737647 GCA_037367295.1 Apogon hyalosoma | reverse complement strand
TAATAATAATAATAATAATAATAATAATATCTCATAATATCACTCAAGGTCAAAGGTCATGGACCCAAATGAAAGTCCATGTATGACCTCCTATCAGTGCCCAGGAATAACTATACAGACATCTTTTACCGTTTCTATTTTATAAGCCATCAAAAATATGGCCCATTATAAGGCAAATGTTTTATATTTTAAAAATTCATCAAAAATTCTAAAATTCTCAAAACATACTTTGCAGACAGTGCCTCAAGGACGCTACATATAAAATTTGAAATTAATCCCATCAGTAGTTTCACTGGAGAAGATGTTCGAAGAAAATGCTAACGACGACGAAGACGACGCTGGACAATCAGCTTCACAAAAAGGAGTATGGGACCTTAAAACTACACAATGCTAAAAGCAAAAAAATCTCATCTCCTTGAGCAGGTTGTTTCAGAGTATGGCGAAAGCGTGTTAGACGTGAGCCTCCATCCCAGAACGCCTGAAAGTGTCACAAACGAGGATCCGAGGTCACGAGCTGACTTATGTGGGGTCAGCAATTCAGTTTCTAGAACCGGTTTCAGTGATTCAGTCAAAACTTTTAACATGGCAAATTTTCTGATAAAATAGCAGCTGTTAAGCATGAAATGTAAACTGTCTTTTTTTTTTTCCTTGAATTAGCAACATTATTGGATTTCATATGAATTTATTCCTGTTCCATTTAGAGGTTCATTTTTGGAACATCAAGTATAGCAGCCTCAAAGCTAGACAGTGAGAAAAGTTGTGAAAAAGGGAACCAAAAGTAAAAAAAAAAGGATAATAAATTACTGAATAAGTTCCAGATATGAGAAAAAAAGAAAGAAGTGTGGGTGGGTGGGTGATGATATAAAGGGGAGTTAAACTACAAAGCGAAGGCATAGTACAGCTGGAAGGGACTCCGAGAAAGATAAAGACAAAGACAGATCCTAAAAAGCATAGCTTAAGGCAAAACGTGTGCCATGGAAAAGAACACTGTGTATCCTAATTTGATTTGATATTTCCAAAGCTGAGCCACCAAATGCAATTAGACATACTAATTAACTTATTCCATTTACCCTGTTGAAATGGTGTTGGAGTGACAGAAATGTTAGTGTACAGATTATTTGTATTTGTTGCATCATAGTGTTGCACCAAAAATAAGATAAGCTAAGTAGAAAAATAAGATTTGTATCCTCCTCCTCCTCCTCCCTGCCTTTAAGTATGAGCTCAAACCACAAATCTAAAATGTGTTTGCTGTTGCTGGTCTGTGAGAAGCTACTACGGATATTATTACACTTGCTGAAACCTTTACAGTGCCGATTGGTTGTCATGCTATGTAAGTTATTGATCTGATTGGCTGTCTGATGCCATTGGTTGTTTGATATTACTAATTACGCTAAATCAAAAAAAAAAACAAAAAACATTGATCTCATATTAGGACTGAGGTTGTGATTTTACAGCTACTTGTCTGTCGATCTATTAGGAGTCTAGAACCCACAATTTTGGACAAATGGCTGTGATTTTTTTTCCCTGAAAACACTGACGACTTATGAGTATTAAATTCTCTTCTGCTGTAGGTCGAGGTTAAGATCAAGATCAGGAAAAAATCCCATTTATTAACAATTGAAATAAATAAAATATATCTCAGCCATAGCTCATCTGATTTGATTCTAATTTACCACAAACACGTTTAATGTCATGGCGACAGAGGATAGAGGATTTTCAAAAATTGTGCGCAAATTTCCTCCCAAGTTTAAGGCATATTAAGCTGTCTTTGGTCCATTGTCCTCCCAGTGAATTTGCTGGATTGTATGTTGTTGTGGGTAATGCAGCTGCCATGACACAGGTTTGTCTGAGTGCTTTCCAGTTATTTATAATCCCAACTCATTGTGGAAACAAAGAAATTTTGTTAAAGTACATATTACTGAGTTATTTGATCCAACAGCTTAAAGGCATTTCATAACATTTTTATATTTGAATTTCTCTTCCAATAACTAGTAATTGTTCCCTTGATGACCGGTCAGCACTGATAAAGCATACACATTTATGATTTTAGTCTCTCCTTGTTTGTTCATTTTGGTGCTTTGACTGTTAAATCCTCAGTAACCATCCCCTTAAACTGATACCAGCTGAGCTACATCAGAAGGGTTAGGGTTAGGACACGCAGATAGAGAACACACGGTATAGAAATTATCTTGGAAAAAAAAGAAGAAAAATATAACAAACTTTCCCATAGCTCAACAAAGAAAACATAGCTGGAAATAGCTCGGAGTGCGTTTGTTTGATGTATATGACTACTGAGCACGTGTATACTGCTGATTACCAGTGATCTGTCATCTCCCCTCCTGCACGTAAACAGACTCAAACAGACTCCAGAAGGAAGCCTTGAGCATGTTTTCGAGAGAAATGTCGAGCTTTAAAAGCACACGTCAGTGTCAGGGTCTGCATCTTTGGGGATGGCGACTGATGACATCACACTGTGACAGAGATTTTAATTGCCTCTGCATCGGGTGACTCACCTGCTTTTAGCACCCAGACAAAAACTGGTACATGTACTATGTGGAAAACCCTGCACAAGGCCGAGTGAAAAGGAGTTATATTTAACCTGTACATTAATAACTCAAGGGGGCTGTAGTATTGCATGATTTCATATTCATATGTACTTCCTGTATGCTCATCTAACACTTTTTTGTGTATTTTATCTATCTATCTATCTATCTATCTATCTATCTATCTATCTATCTATCTAGAGCAGAAACAATTAATCACCTTTAATTGCTAAAAAAAAAAAAAAAAAAAAATTACACTTTTCCCGAATTGAAGTTTTGTTTCCTCATTTTCACTGCTGCTAAACCTTGGTTCCACTGCTGTATTTCACACAGACATCTATTGAGATGCACATGATGTCAGGATCAACACAAAGTTGCATGTCATTTGACTTGTTTATTGTTGTTTATATAGATATATTATTTATACAGTAGAAACTCGCAGTACAAGTGTACCATTGTACAAGTACTTTGCTTAATGAGCCGTGGCTTGTGAGTATTTTTGTCTTGAAATACGAGTGGAAATTTGCAGTACGAGCGAGCTTATTTCTAGCCTCTACGAATAAACTATAAGTGTTGGCAAAGTGGCTCGAGTTCCTGATTTTGTTGAAAAAAATCCTCCAGACAAGTTAAGTTGAGATTGTGCAGCTGCTTTATTTAATGGCAATGGTCTGGCACATTTTCTGAATATTTTGAAAAGCAGAACAAAGAACATTTCTCTGGACAGGTTTTTAATTAAATGACCTGTAAGTGTGAACAGTGATGAAAGTGAGGCCAAAAAGCCCAAATCAAGTGAAGTGAGAGAGAAAACCGCAAATTGTTCTACCTGACGTTTTAATGGAAGGAGATTCTACTAGAGGATAACCCTCCTCCTCTTCCTTCTTTCTGCCCCATCGTCTTCCTCCACAGATTGTCTCCTCTTTAATGTAAATAAGTTAATAAAACTAGTTTACTTCTTTTGAATCCTCTTTTGTTCTGTTTTTATAATTTATATTATCTTCTAACTGCATTTTTCTGTTTTAAAAACTATTTTAAAAAAAAAAAAGGATTTTTAGGTGGTTTTTGGGGACTGTAATGGATTAATTATATTTCAATTATTTTCAACAGAGAAAATCAAGTTTTAAAATGAGTAAATCACAAAACGAGAACGGTCATGAAATGAATTAAACTCGTATTGTGAGGTTCTACAGTAGTTTTATGCTGTTATTATTGCTGATATTTCTATATAGATATTTTTTATGTATCCTTTTACTTTATACATTTTGTTGTTTGTCATCGTCAGACATATCTTTTAAACATTTGCAGTATTTTCTTCACCTATACAAAAAATTATTTAATCAAATTAAAGAAAATAACCAATAGATTAATTGCTAACAAAAATAATCAAAAGCTGCAGCTCTAATCAAGTGCTGCTTAACTAAACAAGGGTTGTGGGCAACAACGAAGCTCAGCGACAAACGACTCCATGTTCCACGCTCCAAGCTGATTTATTATTTATTTTCCTGAACTTGTCGAACCACAGGATATCCTTCTTCTTTCTAAGGCTTCTCCTTCCACCAATTAAACAATGACCACCACCAACAGTTCCACAATTTAAACACACACACACAAAATATGTCACTAATAATGACTAATTATGAAAACCAAACATAGTACATTCTTTAAAGTTTGTACATATTAAATTATACCAAAAATAAGTCTTACATTCATATACAGTTTAGAATCAGTTGCAACTTGGTGGACACTTCAGGCAGGCATGATGGAAGCTTCTCACAACTTGGTATATTCAGTAGATTCTTCAATATTAGTTACTGAAATCAGGATAGATATAAAAAACACAGTAAACTCTGTGGCCTTTCATTTAACCTGTCATGTAAAGAATTTTTGAGTATTTGAGGTTTGCTTTTTGACAATATTCTACATACAAAGATTCAGTTATGAAAGGAAGTTCATTAAGGACAACATTTAGGCTAAGGTTTTGTAACACTACACATTTGGTCCACATTGGTTTTCACAATGCAGTGTTGGTGGTTGATTAATAACACTTTACATCATCATTTAGGACTCATTATGTACCGAGTCTCCGTGTTTGACGCGGTCTGGTTTATACAAGGGTTTGTCGGATGTTGCCATGGTGCTAATTGACCTCATTTTTACCTTTTTCCATCTTCCATTATGTTTTTTTTTTCTAACAATAGCCTTATATAACTTCCTGTTATTAGCCTCAAAGTATGAACCACTCAACGTGTACTGTCACGGTTCAGGGTTCATGAACCATGATTCTTCTGTCCAGTTCTGTTTGAGCTGGAATGAGACCACTTCTTTAAGTCCACACCATGTTCCCTGTGGTCTGGGGTTTCACAATCTATTTTATTTATTTATTTTTTATTTGCAAAATGGGTTTGACTCAAACTGGATTGTCTAAAACTCCCCACCAAACGAAGGCTGAATGTAATGATTACTTTCATTTTCAGCAAAATCTTATTGTGGATTCAAGGTGGGGTACGAGATCTTAGAAAAACGGGTTGAGCCAGCTACATTTTGAAAATACACAACTCAAATGTCCAAACCCCTTCCTTCAGACATCCCGCCAAAGCCACGCCTCCAGAATACTAGCACGCGCAATGCTAGTTCCGGAGGGTTCACGAGTGCTCCACAGCGACAATTTGCCTGGCTCTGGCTCCGGCTCCAGTCCATCCAGTCCGCTCTTACAGAACAGCCCCTATTCATACCTATCTGGCTAACGTTATAACTCCTAGTGATTTATGTTAGTGACTAAACAACCTAACATCCTAATCTTGCTAATATAACTAGCCAAGCTCGAGCTTCGTTTCCTGTACAAGTGCTCCAAGCCTCTGAGAACGCACGATTCATGCAGGAGGGGTACACGCAGAGTGGGGAGGGACAAGTGGCAGTTGAGTTTGATAGACATATCACCGTTCAGTCATTTCAATTGGGCGCTCAAAATGATTGGATGGTGTTTTTTCAGTACTGTCTGTTCCACAGGTGACTACATCTTTTGTATTTTTGTGTTAGAGCATTTAATTAATTGGTTGTAATCGGGGCATAAAGAGGATTTTAAGCCATATAGTAAAAAATGCTCCAGGAAAACATCTCGCACCCCACCTTTAATTACTGCGTCTATAAAATGTTAACACCTAAAAACTCAAGGCTACTTACTGAAAAGCTTTATGACTCAACCAGCAATCCAAATCAGACCATCCCCCTGCCACTACATATAACTAAAGACACCAAGCAAGAAGTAGTGGGAAATTAACTGATTCTAATCTATTAATGACATAATTGTTTTAAATGTATTAAAGAAATGAAAATTATTGATCCCAAAACAGTCAAATCTATCGGTAAAGTGGTAAATCTTAATCCTAAATTGTGCATTTTGCATATTTACTTTTATAAGGTTTTTTAATATCTAAGAATACTAGTTCCTCACTATCAATTATTTGTTTCCCGGAAGCTTGTTCTTGGAAGAATAACAATGCTCACAATAGCTGAAGAGAATGATTACTTTAATTGCCTTGAAAAAATTAAGTTACACCGCAAGAAATAAACTCGTCAGGTTTTGGGAAATATGGAATATTTAACAACTTCCTGGACAATTATAATGCACAAGAAGATGGACAGAATGACAATACAATGAACTGAAGTAATAGGCTACACTTTTTCCTTTAATAACTCTAAATAGATTCATGTTTCCCAAAACGCAAAGTAGGTAGGAAGGTATTTGTATATTTGCAGAAAAATACTCATTGGTCCCTTAGCTGTGAAAAAATAAATCACCGGATAGATTTCACTGGGAGATGAAGCCCCGAAAAATGTTTTTTTTCCTTTTTTTTTTTTTTTTTTTTTGAGACGGCTTTCAGGACACTGGCAGAAACAAGAAATCAATAAGACAAACTGAGTAGAGAGGAAGGGAAAATGTGATTGATTGAGATGAGAATTTAGGCTGTCTGGCTGTACTCGACTTATCACTTCCTCTGGCTCCCCAAACATTTTGACCTCCTCTCCTTTTTCCTCATCCCTTTCCAGCTTCGCTCTTTCTTCCTCTTCCTCATCTCTGAATTTGTCCTTGCACAAACTCTACCTCTTTACCCCACTCCCTGCTTTCTTTCCATTTGTAAAGATCCATAAAAAAATATATTAGCTGGGATTTTAATGTTCTCAGTCTTTGGATTTGTGAGCTGCGCACTGAACCTTTTCAAATGGCCTGTTTTGAAATTCAAGGCTACTAAACTGTCAACCACGTATCCTATTTTTAGGGTCATTACATTCTTATGTAGTAAGAATAAAAAAATACTTCAGAATAAAAGATTTTGTATGAAGCAGTCAAGGTCTCCACACATGTTTTTTTTTTTTTAAATTTTGATGTTAAAGCTGAATTTGCAGCTTTTCTTGATGATTGAATAAAAGCTTTTTCGTAGGCCCTTCCAATAACAACTCTTTGTACGAAATTGGACTGTTCCCAACACATGAAAGATGAAAATCATCATTGTTACGACATCGCTGAATAATGGGCAGACCTTCACTATGGCAAAATTTCTTTGCCTGCCTAGACAGATAACGCCGAATAGACATTTATATATTACGGTAAATGTTGTTGTTGTATGTAACAAATGAGGACAACCCAAAGACAACGTGTTTGCATCAATTTATTGTAGCAGCAGTAGCAGTGATAAATATTCTGTTTTCCTTCCTTGGCCTCAACAGACAGAAGCACAATACATCCCACCAGTGTTCCAGACCTGTGCCTCTGGACTGTTGGCTTGAGGCAGGCAATTTGATCGCATCAATAGCCGCCGGTGCGTTGAGCCGCAGTGCCTACACTCTCTGATTGTCAGTAACACAAAAAGCACAAATCCCTCCCACTGCTACTTTCCAGGTGTCACCGTTCATTTCACCTTTCCTCTGCCTGACATCTCCTACAAAGTAGCAGAAGCGTTCGAAAACACCTGGACCTATTTAACATCTCTTTTAGCCGGGCAGGATTTCATTAGCATTAATTCAGTTTCCCCATTTTCTGGCGGTAGACTGTCCCACATACAACAGTCAAGTACGAGTTGAAAAAGTGAAAACCATGCACTAAACCGAGGTCTGAATGTTGCCAATTGAAGGGTTAAGCCAGCTGTGACTAACAGACCCACGCTGGGCTCCTCGTGGACCATCTCTGGCAGCCATCCATGATATTGAGATAGCAAGGGGGAGAAAAAGAGAGTGAGAGAGGTAGACAGAGATGAGTAGAGTGAAGTTGAGTGGATTAGCAAGGGGTGGGGGGGATGACAACATGTAATTACCTATTTACCCAGCCTTTAGTGGAAACCTCATCGAAGGCTAATTGAGCGGTGCATTAGTGAGAGGGTCATAAAGATAGCAGCGGCACTGCAGAAGGAAGGAAGGAGGTTGGAAAGATGAGAGATGAGGGACAGAAAGGTTGTTGAGTGAGAGATGGAGGCTGAAAAATCCAGTAGGAAAACATAGGAGAAAAAAGGAGATAGTGGGGAGAAGAAGAGGGGGATAGTGTCACTGTGTGATCAGAGCTAAAAATCTTAATAACTACGGACGAGAAAAAAATATTGAATTTACTGTCTGCGAAGATAAATGAGAGTTGCGCATTTTGAGTCACAGACTGTATATAAATAGTAAAGGAACTGGGATGTCACTCTGGAGTCTGAACTGCCATTTTCAAAACAGTAGTTTTTGATTTGGATGTTGTCATGTTGGGTTTTTTTTGAGCCAGAAGTGACCATATTTGGACAAAAGGCTTAGATCTGCAGAAGCGTGAGGGCTTATCAGACCCCGGGCTTTTTGGAACCAACCCCAGCTGCAGTCAGTGGCATTACAACTTTATGATAGCTCTGCATTGGCTTGGTTTTAGAGCCGAGGTTCTTGTCCTCATTTGGCATACGGGTTGTTGTTCTAGAGACGTTTGAATAGAGTTTTTATTCATCAGTTCAGATCTGCACTGTTTCTGTTAAGCTTAAAGTTTTTATCTGTTTATCTGCTTTATCGATTTATGTTTTTTTTCTTCTCTTTCATGCCTATACTTTTAATTGCTGCTGTAATGCTTTTAATGTTTTATGTAAAGCACTTTGAATTGTCTTGAACATGAAATGTGCCATATAAATAAACCTGCCTCGCCTCGCATAGAGACGGTCATTTGTGGCTATTTCTTAGCTAACATTGTACACTATTACAACTGTAAGATAAAGGAGCAGAACATACTAAAGTCACCGAAGAAATCTGAAGCAAACAAAAGGAATTTTGTGGAAAAAAACAAACAAAAAAAAACAGGACTGAGCAATACAGAAGACCCGTCATCCCCACAGCAACCAGACTGTACAACACCTCAGCCTCGCATAGTTTATTCATTCTGGCTTTGTTTGGTTTTCTTGGTTTTTCTAGAGCTGGCTGAAGAGTGAATTTACCCCTTGGGATCAAATTCAGTTTTTCCATTCAGCTGTGACTGGATGTGGGATCAATAAAGTTGATCTGAATCTGTATCTGTACTTGTACTTAAGTACAAATATAGTTTTAATGAGTTCATTCTACAATTCTTCTGCAAACTACAGTCAGATAATTAAAAAAAAAACATAATCAAGTAAAATAGTAAATATCATAACATGAACATTTTTCCTTGATATGAGTTCTTCAAAATTTTGCACTATTTACATCTTTATACTTCTAATATTCTTATACATGTCCGCCTGTGTGTGTGTGTGTGTGTGTGTGTGTGTGTGGGGGGTATTTTTCATTGTGGCCATGATATGCCCTGCCTCCAGCCCCATACAGTACAGAGCTTTAGTGCTGGAGGGGAAAGTGGCACATCGGAGGCAGTCATCTCTGTAATGTGTTTTAGTACACGGATGGATGGAGGGAAGGGTAGATCTATGGATGGATGAGCCTGCAGTATGGTTACGGTGTGACTGTTGTGGCCTTGTGCCATGCCACACATATTAATGTAGACTGCCGGGCCTGGACAGACACATCAGGACAGGAAGAACATGTGTGCTGACAAAGACACACACACACACACACATACCGATCTACCGATCTAGCCGGCTGGGTGACCTCCACAAGCAGGTGGAATACAGCGGTAATAATTTACAGGCCTTGAGCGGCTCTCACGTCAAATAAAATATGGATTTCTTTCTGCTCAGAAGCAGGCGAACCCTTCAATACATGGACCTTTTATCCACACAGTGCTCCAGTTAAAACCCACATCCTCTTCTATTATATACTACCTAACCTGCATGTTCAATACAAGGTGCTTCTTTTAGGCTGAATAGTCAGTGCAGTGTAATGTGAAGAAAGAGTGAACTTTCTGTAGTAAATGCCTTTACCTTTGATCTGAAGTTGGAGTCCAGCTTGCACCCATTCACAATAACAGTCGCACACACGTATATCATATTATAGTAACGGACTGAACCTTCTGTATTTTTCTGAGTCAGAAGGAGGAGGCAGCAGAGGAACCACGCAGTAGTTCATGAACCTTGCTTCATACATGCATTGCATTCCATGGCACACCACAAGTGAAGAGATGGGTTTCCTATTGTGAACAAAAATACTTTCTCTCCAACGAGCAGTGCAGTGACTGATAAAGAGGAGCTCTATCCACCCACCTCAAGGTGATTTCACGTTGAGTGGACAAATTAAACCAATGCCTCATTTCTTCTTTTCATTTGTTCTGATACAAGCTCAGGGAACAACCCAGGGAAGATCAAAAGCTATTGATATTTTTCAACCAGACTTATTTCTGCTTCACAGAAATACAGACAGAAGAAATTTGACAACTCACAAAAAGCATGAAAAAATGTAAGGTAACCAATGAAATGATACCACTACCATGAAGGTCAAAGGGGAGGGAATTGACAGATGAGTCCAAAAATAAATTTCCTTGATCAATCCTCTCCAATGTCATATTACAACGACGGGGAGAGAAGGATGGGGTTACAAAACTCAGATTGATTTTGGCCAGCAGGGGAGTGGGAGTACATGAATAAGACTCAAAATAACATGCAGGGAAATGCAAAGATGTGAATAATACACATGGATTTTTAGATCTGTGATGTTTCTTTCTGTGCAATGGGAATGGGAACATAGTGGGGAAAATCTCCATAATGATCCCTAACCATCATGTTTAGGACTGCAACACGTACATAAACTAGATTACACAGTGCTAGTGGTGGTGCCAATACGCTTTGGAAGAAAAAAGGCAAGACAGAAGAGAAGATCTGACTTAAGGAGAAAGACAAGAGATAGAGGGAAAGAGAGAGAGCAAAACCCACATCCCTTCTGGCTCAATAATTAAGACTGGGGACAATAAATATGTAATGGGGGCTTTTTCCACCAAGTGCGGCTGCCTCTCCTTCTTGGAGATGGGACCGCGGGGAGACAGGCCCAGGAAGAGCGACTAAGTACTCTGGCCATTAAAAATGGATGCAAGGAACACCGGCCCTGACTGGCCCCGTCGACAAACCACCCAGAATGTTGTGATGGGAGTTGCCGTGGTTACAGGGCTCCCAAATGGTCCTTGGTTGTCAGGGTGAATCAAATCAGACATCCGAGCGCCAGCGCCTCCACCCTTCCTAGGCTCGCTGCCGCTGGGGGCACCACAACTCAATGATGTCATTGAGGAAGGAAGTTCAGACCTGCAGTGTGTGTTGGTGTGTGGTTTTAGAATGTGTGTGTGAAGAGGAGGGAGAGAAGGAGCGTGAGACAGGCAAGCATGAGGATGGAGAGACTGACATGACTTCCCAGACAACCCCCTCCAAAAGTTCTGGTTGCTACTATCACTGCTCCATCTGTCTCAACTGGATCCAGGGTTTTATATAACAGCAGGGCTTCTTTTTTAAGCTCCTTGAGTAAGCTTGACTAAACAGAGTCTGATCTCATTGCTCTTTGACTGCTGAAAGATTGCATCTCTTCTATCTTTAGGGCAATTCAAAATTTTATTTTCAGTATATTTTAATAACATTTGTTCTAGTGTCAAATGTTTTATATTTTAATTGGTTTCAATTGAATTACTGAATTGCATTTTATTGGGGTTTTTTTTGTTTTGTTTTTTTCAACACTCATTTCTCTGTGTTCTGTGTGTAATTCTTTGTAAATCCTATGTTTTTATCATTTCCAGGATTAACTGCTTTTACTACTAAGTCCTCTGTTTTCTCCATTATATTGCAAACGAGGCCTTCACCTCAATAGATTCAGGATTAAACAGAGGTTATATCACTAATAAAACTATTAATGATAAATTATGGCATGATACATTTTGATTATGGGTGACACGGTGGTGCAGTGGATAGCAATCATGTCTCACAGCAAAAAGGTCCTGGGTTTGATTCCAACACCAGTTGATGGGGGACTTTGCATGGACTTTGCATGTTCTTCCCATGTCTGCGTGGGTTCTCTCCAGGTACTCTGGCTCCTCCCACCATCCAAAGACACGCACTGATAGGTTAATTGGTTAATCTAAATTGCCCATAGGTGTGAATGTGAGAGTGACTGTCTCTATATGTCAGCCCTGCGATGAACTGGTGACATGTGTGCCCCGCCTTCGCCCATAAGTAGCTGGGATAGGCTCCTCACCCTAGTGAGGATAAAGCAGGTTCAGATAACAAAAAATTATGATTATGATAAATAGTTCCATAAAGATAACAGTTGGCTCCAAAAAGCCCTGGCACCCATACATTTACACCAAATTTCTCTGTAAAATACTAAATCAATATTTTTTTTTTCTAGAACTCATTCCAGTCTAATCCATTTTATTTAGACTCTCGAATAGGAGATCTGATGGTACATCTTTAGATTTTTCCTCTATTAATCAGATGTTAAGTCAAAAAGAAGGCTTTAATGTTTTGCTTTTTAATTTTGATGAATCCTGTAGTTAGAGCAGCTCAGACTGCTCTTAGTTCTGCTGCCATAGGCTTAGAATGCTGGGAGACTCATCTAGAAACACCGAGCTCCTCTCTGCTCCTCCTCTTCTCTGACCTCCTATCTCTTATTCTTTCTCTTCTATTTATGCCCCAGCAAGTACTTGTGACTGACTTGACTTCTTCCCCAGAGTGTCAATGCTTTATCTCCTCACAGGTTTTCCCTGGATCTTCTCTGGACCTGCAGCTGTGCACCTGCTTCTCTCTTGCCTTCATCGTCATCACTCACTTATCTGTAGAGTTGTAATAGTGTTTACTATATAGCTCCATAGATGTTCAACTTCAGTTTGCTGTGCATCAGTTGCATCCATGTGTCTCCCCCTACTCCCCACCTTCTCCCCCTCTCCTCTAGTCTCTCTCTCTCTCTTTAACCCCAACTGGCCAAGGCAGATGGCCATCCTCCAGGAGTCAGGGTCTGCTCCAGGTTTCTGCCTGTTAAAAGGAAGTTTTTCCTCGCCACTGTCACCAGTCACAAGTGTTTGCTCCTGGAGGGTTTCTGTAAATTGGCTTCAGAGCCTGGTTTAGACTGGCTCTATATGTAAAATGTCATGAGATAACTTCTGTTACGATTTGGTGCTATATAAATAAAATTTGATTTGATTTGATTTGAATGTCTGCCAATCACTTGCTGAGTCTGACTTTTGGTGTATTTAATAAAGCTTATTTTTCCCTGAAAGATCAATAACAAGAGTATAAAATTGTTTTTGCAATTCTTTTATGCTACAGTTTTACCAAATCAGCAAATTAGTGCTTAGTTTTCGCTCACCTCTAACCCCTTGGGCTTCTATAGATGCACCCCTTTTGTCCAAATATGGTCACTTCTAGCTCCAAAAAGCCAACATGGTGATGTCCAAATCTTCTACTTGAATTCAAGTCAGAAACATGTTTAATTGTCCCCAGTAAAATCTCTGTTTGGATGAAATATACTGTAGCTGATGTTCCCACTGGTAATAAAGTTTTGTTTTGTTTTTTTATTTTCTTATCAGAGTGTCTTGGATGTTTTCTGCATTGTTTATTTTCTGAATGTCGACCACTCCTTATTTGTGGCTGTTTTTTTTTTCCTATTATTTGTTTCATATACTCTGCCACTGTCCTTGATCAGTGACTGGTTCCTTTATAGACATTTGCATCTTATGTTTTTGCGCCAGTGAACCACTCTCTACTAATATTCTATTTCTTAAAAAAGGTTTTCTTTCTTCTTAAAAATTTACACTGGAAATCAGCAACCACTTAAAAGGGTGTTAATTTCTATTAAATACACATCAGCCTTCAGTGACTGCTGCTGCTGCCATTAGTCATGTTTGTGGTTGACCGGCTGATGTCTACATTGCTATGGTAACTACAGAGGGCTGCTGTCGTTGTGTTAGTAACACATAACTAATAATTTTTCACACAATTCAAAACTAAAACAGGTATTGAGTATGCTATTGCCGTTAGGTATTTTTTATGTCTGCTTACTAATGCCTCTGGTTGCTATTTTAACTATTGCACATGTTGTTGTGTAGTTAATTTGTAACAATAAGTTGGAAGATGAACCTACAAAATACCAGCTGTTCCCAATATATGCAAGTAAGATGTTCAATATTTCTCTACATTTATAAATGAGAGAAGAGAAAACTTAAAATGACTTGAAGAAGTAAACTCTAGCAAGAGCCAGAAGGACAGAATAGTGTATGATATGTGAACCAGAGCATGCAGTATGGACCATATGCGCATGTTGTTTCATCTGTGTGTGTTTGTACATGGGTGTGTGTATTTGATGTGTAGGTCTCAAAGGGTAGAAGCCTGCATGGCGCTGTATATACATTATAATGGCTAGTGACAGCAATGCAGAGCTTGTGTTACAGTAGAAGGGACTGGAGACCACGAGGAGAATACAGAGGAGGAGATGGTTCTCCTTTGTGGCATACAGTGCACACCAACACACAGCAGACCTGTGTTCTTAGTTGGTCCCAACAGGAACATTATAATATGTCGTGATAATAAAAACTGACATAGGTATTGCATAGCAACAGCAGTTTCTTACTTGATAAATGCATGCACACACCTAAATATGCAAGAGCAAGATGGATGTCACAAGGCAGCTGTTGATCAAAGCATGTTCATGTCCATGTGTCAATGATGCTCCTAATGATGGCGTCAATCATGAGCCTGCACCACCGAAGGGGATTTAGGAGTCATGGGTCAGGGAAAAAGTCTATAAGCACTAAAGCAGTGCACATGTACTGTAAATACTCTACTGTATAAACTATTTCCACAGAAGGTCAGACTGCAAGCTTCATGGCTTTGACTGCTGGAGCCTTGTATCACTTGTGAAATTGATTTCAGGGTTAGGTTAAGAAAAAGGGCTTATGTATTGAAGTTGCATCCAATAATGATGAAGCGCTGAATCTGAGGATATAATATGATACCCTCTGACACTAGATGCACTTTTGGCGTCAATGCTTGTTTTTCCAGGGTTAGAAATGAGGAAAATTTCCATAACTTGCAGCAGCTGCTACCAGATATTCAGAAAGGCTAAGGTTTGGGTGAAAGTCAGCTGTCTACAATGCTGTTGGATCAAAATACAAATTTCTACTGAGGGAAACAGTCATTTTTTAAAAAGAACAGAAGCACAAAAAGATGAAATATAAAGCCTCTTACATCATGGCTGTAATATCTATGTAATCTATTACACACACAAGATTAGTCAAAGAGAGGCAGATATATACACCATAAATGGACGATGTAGCTTAAGCAATTCACATCTATTGCATCCATTACATCAGTTTCTCTCAGGATTAACAACATGCATCCCTGCTTTCTCTTGTCAATATAATATTCATTTAATATTCAGTATGTCATGAGCAGCAAAAAAAACACAAACAGGTACTAACCATTGACTTGTGGTAAAGAGAGACAGATGGTGGCTTACAAACAAAAGCGTATGAAATTTGCAGCGACTAATGATTGTTTCCATGAAAAATTCATCTGCTGATGATTTCCTCAATTAATCAACTAATTGCTGTCATGTAAAACATCACAAGTATATGAAACATAAAAGCAGTATCTTGTTTTTCCTAGAGCCTGAAGGGCAGTCTTCAAAGAACTTGTTTTCACTCAAACAGACCAAATCCCAAAGATATTTGCCGTTTATAGAAGCAAAACTGGGCAAATCTTCACTCTTGAGATGGCAGAATGTGCAGAATTAATCAAATTTCAAAATGCTTGCAGATTTTTTTTTCTTTTTTTTGTGGGTTGAGTATTGTATAATAAGTCAGATTTATCAATCAGAGCTAAGGCACATCTTGCACTTTTCACAATGGAGAAAAGAAAGACAATGCATGCAAACATTTTAGCAATAACAACTAATTCAGAAAGTTCACATTTCATTCTCAAAGAAGGGACGGCTTTCTACAAACTGATCATTTTTGCCTGTTATTCACAATTCTTTCTTATTGAGCTGCTCACCCTCTGGCTACAGCAATAAGTAGTGAAGCATACTTGAAAAGAGTTGATAGAAGAGGTCAAACACATAAGCCATCTCTGTACGCAGGTAATTTAATCATATAACTTTCTCAATCTGACATTCCTATCCTTAGATTGCCCCATAATATAATAACTAGTTTAGTGAAGTCTTAGGTTACAAAATTATCCTGTCAAATGGAATAATATTTGCAGTTAACACTCAGGAACGCCTTATGGTTTGGGACAGAATTCCTTTTAAAATAGCCCACAACGCTTTTGCATGTCAGTATCAAAAACCTTTCAAATTAACGTACAATCTGAAATAGTGCTGCAACAACAAATCAATTAAATCAATCCAAATTGATTCTTAAAAGAGTTGGCAATGAATTCCGCAGTCAGTTCGTTGGGTCTTGAGCTTGTAACAGAGGAAAACACAGGAGCATGGCTGGGGCTTCGGATACCGAGCAGCCCCGTTTGGCCGAAACATAGTGTGCTGTTTATGTAACAAAACTTGAATATGGAGAAAAAATGGCCAAAATCTTACGGTGCACTATGTTTTGGCCAAATGGGGCCATCAGGAATAAAATGTAAACCTAGCATAAGATAGCCTACGAGTCGTGATTACTTTAACCCACTAGCTAGTTAGATACTATAGTTGTAATTATAATTATACTGTTTTCATTATTTTTCATTATCAGGCCCCAGTGGCCTAAGGCTATAGGCCAGAAGTTGTGGAAATTTTGTATAAACTCTGGAGTAGGGCTGGGCGATAAAATGATAACGATATATATCATGATATAAATGTTCCTCGATAGAAATTTGAGACATGCTCGATACAGTTTCAATAGAATTAATTCGTCCACGTTTTGACAGACATAAGAACAGCCAATCATAACTAAGTAGCCACACCGAACCAGTCATACTCGAGCCACATCAAGTTAGGCTGACACACACAGCACAGGCGTAAGAGACAGCCGCAGCACACACGCTAATGTTTGGGCTGCAGCGGGAGTTAATGAGTGTTCCCTCAGGAGAAAATGTGAACGAGAACTCAGGCGACCGGGTTACTGAAAAGTAGGGTGTGAACCTTTTCGGTTCAATGCCTTCAATACAATACAGAGGTGTACAGAATGAATACATGCAGCTGATGTGAAGAACGCAAACACTTGCCTTTCCTTTAGTTTCACTTTCGGTTTCACACCAGTTAAGGCAGTTAGGGAACGCACCCTGTACATACCCCTGGTATTGTTTCATGAAGATGGTCTGTTTTGTTTGTGTTGTCTTTTAAAACTTGAAAGCTTTTTGCCTGCTGTTCAGACTTTTAGTTTAGTTTTAAAATATAGGTACCTGTTTTACTTATCTGAAACAGGTGTATAATGTTCTTCAGCACATCATGTTCATGTCATATTCAACCTCTAACAGAAAATAAATCATATATAAATAAAAAAAAGTACCTTCTGATGTTTTCACAACTAACTTATGAGTAACAGAAAATTTAAGCTTGACAAAAATAGTGATTTGATTTATATCATGGTACATATCAATATCATCTGATATGAAGAAAAATTGTCGTGATATGATTTTTTGGATATTTTTCCATAACCCTAACCCTACTCTGGAGTAAAAGAGAGGCATAGAAGCCTGGAGTCAGACATCCAAAGCTAAGTTTCATTTTCAGTACGGTAGTTGCAGCACTTAATGGAACGCACCCCCACGTATGTAACCCCCCCCCCGCCTCCTTTCTTTTGTGTTTATCCATTGAATTAATTAGTTAGTAAAATAATCTACAGATTAATTGATTATTAAAATCATCGTTAGTTGCAGCCCTAACTGAAAACAGTATTGGAGAAAGACTGAGTAAGAACTGATGGTCATTACTTTGTTTCCTTAGCTGACAATTTAAGTCCCTACATTTATCACTTTCTCGGCTTTGGATTATTTGCTGGAGAACTACGAGAGCACAGAGTGTTAATTTCGAAGGAGATTTCAGCACCTTTCTGACTTTTCCACTTGTTTCCTTAAGCCTGTCTTCATAAACAGAGACTGAACTCTTCTCCTCTACCCTTTTTGCCCTCTTTGAAAGTACACATCAGTGAAAAAAATATTCTTATATAACAGAACACAAACTCGCGTCGGATAAATGCTAATACATAAAGAAAAAAAAACAAAAACAGCAGGAGTCATATAATCATATAAAGAGACATAATGATCTAATCTGTCACTTCCTCAAAGTCTGATAGGCCAATGCATCAGCACATGAAAAGTAATCTATCACTGAGCAGCGGCAGGTTATGGCAGTATGCTGATGGATAGGAGTTGTGGACAGAGAGGATGGCTGAGTTGCCCTTGTCGGAGTTATGAAAAGGAGAGGGGAAAGGATAGGAGGAGAGGGATATGTGGAGGGGAGCGGGGTGCAACGAGACCTAAATGTGTTCCGAACAGACTCGTTTGTCACGCTTTGTCATCGAGGGACATCAGCGCCGTAAAGAGCCTAGCGTTTGTGTGTATACAATAGGAAGTGGAAGTGAGAGCGAGCCTGCCTGGGTGTATACGTAGCAGTGTGTAATGAGCATAAATGTGTGCTAATTATACTGCAGACTGCTCACTTGGGAATAAATATTGCTTATAGGTAAAGATCACGATGTATAATCTGAATCTGTGTGTGTGGGGGGGGTGCATGCATGTGCGCACGATCCCATTCAGGCGTATGTGTTGTGGAATCCAAAGCATTTGACCCCAATCTGTGTCTCTGCATTATTTATAGTCCAATGCCAGCTTCTCTTTGTTTGTTTTTCAAAGCTTGTCTGAGGAGTCGAAGTGTAGAGGGAAAAAAAAAAAAAAGCAGGAGATATGACAAATACGGAGGGGAGAAGCGGCACTTTTCTCAATGCGTTGTTCTCTTCCTCTCTCTGTGGGAAAACACAACAAATCACATCAAACGCATTACGGCTAATTGATCGCTCTGGACCTTCCTATGGTTTTCCCAAAGGGGTTTAAAACAGTTCAGAATACATAGTTAGTGCAGATGGGCTGCAGCGTGGGATTTAACCAAGAGAGCTGTCCTTACACACTGCACCACTGTACACACCAATAAATGCACTTTACAGGCCCTTCTCCAGTTATATCTGACACACACACCTATACACACACATACACAGTGCCTATCCCTGGGCCTAGCTGGCAGGGCAACAGTGTGTATCCTCAGAGACCTGCTGGGCCAAATCAATGGCAGCCACCAGCCTTCCACAGTAAATGCCACCATTTTACTGGCTGCCACCCAGCACTGAAGAGAAGCAGCTAAATAGTCTATGAGAGGAGCAGAGCGGCACCACTAGGCTGCTTACAATGAGCACATGCCACAACAGCCGGAAATATCACTGTGTCGCAGCGTTTTTGTGTGTGTTTTTGTGTATGTATGCTCCGGAAGCCAATTTGTTGAGTAAACTTAACGTATGCTGCTTGTGTAGCTGCGTATGTACTTCTGTGCATGCATGAGTTGGACAGTCCACTCAGAGGAAGCAACCGTTCCATAAACTGCCTAACTGCGTGTGTGTTGGTGTGTACTGGAGTGATGTGAGTGTGTTGCTTTTGCAAGTTGATGCCAATATGAAGGTTGGCTGTTGAATTCCAATCAGAGAGATGTAGCTTTGCAATTCTCATTTAGATGATTGTTTTCTTTCATGTGGTCTAGTAGGCGGCATACGTTAAGCTCGCTTGTGAATGCCCCAAAACAAGCCCCCCCACCCCCCACACCATTTTCTTTGTCTCTTTTTCTCACGTACACAAATGCACTGTTGGCATGGCAGACTGGTTTCTAATCGGTGAATCAGCATATCAGCCAACAAATGTCAGATTAGGTTATAACCTTGGGCTTTTGTGCCTTCCGTATACATTTATGGGTGTGTCACTGTGTTTCGACACTGTACCGTTATGTCTGAGATGCATGCCTGTAGTATGTGCCTGCTACCCATATGCCAACTTTGAAAAATGTGCACATGGGCATGCACACATCTATTTGGGAACTGAGACAGCTTCGGGGTCAAGGGGTGACAGAACTGTGCAGAACGGGACGGCTCAATCTCGGCCATGACTGAATTCTCAACTTGACTCAAGTGTTGCCGGGTCTGAAATAAGAAAATGCTGCTGCTACAACAACAACAACAGAGGGCCAATTAAATTTATATAATTAACTTTTTTTGATGACCAGAAGCTGCTTAATAGGCTTTCTTTGTGTCTCTGAAAATGTCTCACATAAAAGCAGGAATTTGTTATAATATATTCATTAAAGTGTGCAGTGTTTGGGTGTTTGAACAGATAGACAGAGTTGGAGCTGATGTAGAGGAATGCATTCTGATGCCTTTGTGAGCCCAAATGCTTTTTTTTTATATAGCTCAACAACACAATTCCTTCTTTCTACGTGTGTGTTGTTTTCATTACTGTTAATGATTTGCAATCATGAATCACAAGGACACAGAAAGAAAAGCTCTATACTCAGTGTTCAGCTATGAACTGTATACCTTGCTAAGAAGTTAAAAAAAGGGCAGTTTATTGATGTCCAAGCTGAGACAGAAGCAGAGCACTGTCTGTAACTCTAGAAGACAACCTTGTTATTTTCAATAAACCTATTATAGAAGCTTCTTATGAAAGGCACAGGGGAGACCAGCAGTTTGTTAGGTGTCTCTTTGCTTTGGTTGGGAGATTCAGAGGATGCATAGGGAAAATGATGCCAATCTCTACACCAGGGGATGTATTAAATGACGGTTCTAATTTAATATGGAGATACTGAGAGACCTGCTAAGGCACTTCCTGCATCTAAAGGCTATCTAGGCATGGAGTAGTTGGGAAGTGCTGAGTAGTGGGTTTGGGATACATTAGAGGGGAAAGGAAATGATTTCATAGTGGATGTTTACAAGGTGATGGATGGGCACAGTATAATTATGCAAAGACTATAGGTATGTTTTTAGCTACTGCACTGGTATGTCTTAACATATTAATGTTCTGATTATGTTTCAAGTATACATTTCACATTGCAACATGGCAGGGATGGCAGAAATTTACATATGCTGCAAAAACAGACCTGCAGGAGAGTAAACATGCACAAATGCACTGCACATGCCCTAACACACACACACACATGCACACACACACACACACACACTGACATTTACTTTTCTCATACTCAGATAAATGAAACGCATATATTGAATCCATCAGATATAGTGTAGCATTTCAGGTCAGGTTTGTAATATCTGCATTCAAGCCAGTGGCATTGTGTCTTCTGAGGACACAGCATGTGTAGTAATTTTGAATGTTTGGCGCTTGTAAAGAGATTATTCATCCACATGCTTGCAGACACACAAAGATGTGCACACCCCCCCACACACAGAGCCCACATGTAACACTGATACTGACATCCTGTAAACCTTTAGTCCTCATCTGCTCAGTCTTTACAATGACTGTTATACTCAGAAGACCCTATACAATCAAGAATAACACTCACAGACGTACACACACTCACACACTATTTAATCCCAGGTGCCTTAGGGAGTCTGAGGGAAATGGGGAGGCAGAACATAATTCCTGAACATGAACAACAAGAAATGGGATTTGTGTTGGACTCTCAGCCCCCCAGAGAGAAAGAGAGAGGAAACGACAACAGGATGACAGATAAATGAAGGGACAATGGAAAAGCTCAGCTCAACAGTCTTATCCTGATTCAGTACGAAAAAAACAAATAACAAAGACAATCAAAGCCATTAATTACAAATCTAGAGACAAACAACCATCAGGCCTAATCCTGGACTGGCAGCAGAATTGGGAGACTTAATAGAATTAATACGGGGTGGCTAGTGGAAGCCATTTTGAGGTGTCCAGTTGCTTGGCTCTGTCATTTATGAATGGAGGGGTTGTGAGACCGGGCCAAGGACTGAAGCTCTGCCATGGCTGGGACAGCAGAGGTAAAGACTCCCACAGAGAATACAGTGCAAACACTCTCTGCTCATATAACAGACTGGAAAATTCCTCACTTTGCCTGAAGAATTCACCCATGAATTGTTCATAAAAATGTCTGCTTTGCTACTCCACTGCTGATTGATATAACACAACAGCGATTCATATTGGGTTTACATGAAAGACTTTAACATTTGTTGTTCTCAACACCTGGTGGTGGACAGCTGTTTCTAAGGAAAAATCCTCTGGCTTGTAAAATGATATATGCCTAGTGTCCTTTAGCTGTAAAAGTGAAATGGAATATACAGAAGTAAACGGTGTGTGTGTGTGTGTGTGTGTGTGTGTGTGTGGGGGGGGTAATATAGCTAAAAAAAGAAGTCAGCGCCACCTATAGGCTTTAGACAGAAATTATGTTGCCAAGAACTGCCCACACACTTTGATTGAAAAGAAATCTCTGGGAAAATACCACAGCAGCGGTTGATGCTGCCAAGGATGACGCCAAAAGCAAGAAAGAAAAAATTGGATTACTGACTAAAGTTACATATTTAGTCATTTCAAAAAAAATGGCCTATCTTTGGATCTATGCACTGCAGAAAAAAGGAACCACTGACAGCGATTTCACAGACATCAACAAAGTTATATGACTGTGTCAATGGGATGGTGATTAAAGAAGGGAATAATAACAAGTAAATGCAGGCATATGTCACACAGGCACCACTGTATGAAAAAAGGGAGTATAAAGGAGATGAGGACAAAACAAAAATAGAAAGGAAATTAAAGTGAATGAATAAATAAATAGGTTTAGAGAATGAACAGAATAGAAGACCTGGGACATAGGAAAAAGGTGGCAAACAGCATCAAATCCTCTGGCAGAGGGAAAGAAATGATGTGAAAGTCCTACAGCCGTGCTGCTAAGTCCCTGCTGCAGATTAAACTGTATGGAAGTAAGGAGGGGTGGAGAAGAGGGGGAGACAGATGGACAGAGAGAAAAAGAGAGAGAGAAAGAGCAGGAGAAAGAACTGCAGAGGGAAAATAAGGCTTTGTGGTCTGGCACCAGTTTGCTATGTCAAACCATCATGCATGCCATGGGGATAGAAGAGCACAGCATGGGTGAGCAAGAGACAGGGAGAAGACAATAATTGAAGGAAAAGACAGAGAAGATGACAGAGTATAAATGTGAAGAAGAGACAGGGAGAAAAGGAGGGAAACTCTTTATTCTTGAATATGGAATGAAGACGGCCGAACACATTTGGCTGATATTATGCATCTGTGTGAGTTTCTGTGTGTAAGTGTGGTTGGAAAATGGAATTGTTGTGGTTCTGCCTGACTCCTTCAGAGTGTCTCCCTGTGATTAGGACGTGGGGGGGGGGTACTGCAAAAGGATCACCCCGACCACAAACTCTGTCTGTCACTGTATCTGTTTCTCTTTCTTTTTGTCTGTCTCTGATTCACTCTTTCCTCTATTTTTGTCTGTTTCTCATTACAAATACCGCGTATCTTACGCCTCTTCTTTGAAAATCCAACACAAACATCCAACGCATACACAGCACATGTAATAAATATGGAAATATGATGCTAGCGTGTCTCTGTTATGGAATAGTAAGCAGAGCCCTGCTAAAAATGTCCAAGAGCAAAAATGTTTACTTGCTATGTACTGCTACTTCAACGTTCGCACACACACAAAAAAAAAAAACAATAAAGCAATTTTGTACTGAAGGGAAGAAAGACAAGAGAGCAAGGTAGAAGGAAAGAGCACTAAAGAGGAACGGAGACAAGGAAACAAACAGAGAAAACAAACCTGCCGTGGAGACTGAGAACAGTGGAGAACAGATAAAGTGAGGGAAGTCTGAAGTTAAATTTTTAATATCTTACCATATGCTCCTCTCCACAGGTAAAGACATCTTTGCCATTAATTACCAATTCACAGCCTGTATGTGGGTGTGATTCAGTGATGGATGGATGAGACCACAGAGATGGCAAGAGGGGGTTGAATGACAAAGTAAAATAAGCTACAACAGGGAGAAAAAGCAACAGAATGAATAAAAAACAGATAGAAAACAAACTAATCAAGAAGTGAGATGACAGAAATGCTGTTGATTAGAGGCGATATTTGAGAAGAAGGTGCAAGTGAGAGCAGGGGGCAACGCTGAAGTCAGACACAGAGAAACAGACAGGAAGGCAGAGACACAGGTGAACTGACGGACAGATGATAGGGAGGCCCAGATAGATTGGCAACTGTCGCCTCCGACTGCCACGTAAATCAATAGCATTGCTGGGCCTCCTCCACTCCTCTCAGCTGCTTATCCTCCTCCTCCACTTCTCCTGACTCCACATCCCATCACTTGTGCGAGCAGCAGCACAGCTGGACCCCGGCTAAGTGTAGCTGAAGCAGGATCCTCCTGCCTGTCCGCTCTGACTGTTACAGCCTTTTTTTCCCACCATAAAGCTGTGTTTCAAAATAGCCACTTTGAAAAACACAGCGTATACGGTGTGATTCTTGAGAAGGTCCTTTCAAACTGGAATTGGAACTGATAAAAACGCCTCTATAGTTGCTTCCCTAGTCCTCTCCAGTAAAGTAAGGGAGACAAGCAAGCTGATAAAACAGAGCTTTTTTACATAACAAACTGTCTTTACTGTTCCGTGCTGTCCTGGGTTTCTTTCTTGGTCAGTCTCTTTGTACATAGCAACACCACTTGACCCGGGCAGAAATTTGGCACTGCTGACCAGCTCATGTCTTCATGGTTTGGACTGTGTTATCCTGGGCTGTGGGAACCAAAGGCACAGTCACTATAATTACCAACCCAACTCATTACATCCCTGACCTTAACATCACCTCCCCTAACCTGACCTAACCCTCAGGGAAATGACATGAACATTTACAGCGCACATGCATGTAGGCGCAAGCACGGCGCTACGTATTTGCACACAGGAAAATGTTGAAATGTGCTGACAAACTTGTAACACACAAACACACACTTGCACACACACACTGCTGGCTCTGCAGACACTGGCATCCATCACATCTTGTGAAACTTAATCTCTCAGAGAGGAGGAACAGCTGCAGTGGCACGCATGTACATGCACACACTCACGCACACTCACACACTCAGCACACAAACACAGAACAAGATCAGCTGGGGTAAGGCACTTATTCATCCACAGACTGGCATGTGACAAGGCACCTATGACCTGGGAGTAGCAGGATTTGGTCATAAAACAGGTTGCAGAACACTTGCCGCTGCGCCCCACATCTATAGTGTGCAGCATTGCTCATAATGAAACACAAAACACATTTATCCAACATTATATTGTTATTTCACATTGCCATGTACTATATGTATATTAGCTGAAAAAAACACTCACTCAACATATACTTAATATTTCTTTCATGTAGTAACGCCTAATTGCTGTAATATAACTTGCATGCTTGATTTGTAAGCAAGTGAGGTCTGTAATGTTGGTAAAGACACTGTTTCAACAAGACAGCTGACTGCTGCCGAACACTTATGTACAGACACTCCTATCAGCACATTACAGTCAGTGAGTAACAGCAGTGGCATAAGGAGAAACAAGGAGGCGTATATTTACACTGTCATGTATCAAAACTGCAGTAAACTTGTCACTTAAATTACATCTTGAAGGTGGAACCGAATCATGCGAAGCGATATGCTATCAAATTGGGCACATTATGAGTCGTGGAAATCATCTAAAAGGTTCATAAGCATTTCCAAAATATATGGAGTGGAAGCATGCTGGTAAATCCACACACAAATTCATCCCTATAATCCACTGTGGCTTCTGTGAGTTTAAAGTAGTCATGCCGTTTTGCATAAATTCACAAGCAACCCACTCTAGAAAGATACTGAACTGACTGACGGCCATTAACAAATCCTGTTGCTTTATGTCTGTGCACCATTAAATGTCCAGTCTTGTCTGTGCTGGTGGCATGGTCTCAGTCGTGAGAAAATACCTCTGAGCATGTTTGGAGGGGGAGCACCAAACCCCAGGCAGCAAGCAGCCCCAGTGAAAAGCAAGCGGTTTACTGCCTCCTAAATCTCTCATCAGCATTAAAAAAAAAAACAAAAAAAACAACCTAATTTCAAGACAAAAAAGGATTGGTAATCTTACAGTAGATTTGAGAGGGATGCCTTGTGTTAATCACAGCAAAAAAGGACATTAAAATAGATGAATACTGCTGTGGCACCTTGAGATCACTAAAACCTTATGACTGTAACACAATGAAGCCATCACATTATAAAGCAGATAATAATAATAATAACAATAATAATAAGATAGAGGCTCAATATGAAGCCAATACATACATGCTTTAGGTCTTAACTGGAGACTTCCACAGCAATATCATACTGATTTGTATTTATTTCTTTTTTTAAACAGTGAGAATTCAATGGCAAAACAACAACAAAACAACTAATCATTCATGAAAGGGAGGCAAAGGTGTGGAAATATTAAGGCGTCAGTCATATGGAGGAGACGCGGACAGGATAGGCGCAGATAGACGCTGTTTGCACGGGGATGCATTATTCTAAGTTCGGTTCTCCGGTGCGTGTAAGCGATGGCACAAACTACACATGGAATGGAATGACATGCCTCACCATAGCAGCATCCTGCACGGCGCCGTCGTTGGAAAAAAAATGTAAAAAAAAAAAAACCAAAACTCGCGGTGTGAATAGATTCAAGCTCAGTCCGTCGTCTGTGAATAACATCCACCGTGGCTGCAGCCGCTCTGCCCAAATAATCCCACACCGTGCGTCTGTTTGCCTCCCCTCTCTCTCTCTCTCTCTCTCTCTCTCTCTCCCTCTCTCTCTCTCTCGCTCCAATAATTTCCGACACGGTGTGTATAAGGTAACTGCTAAGTCCCCAGTGTTGGTGGCTGGAGTGAAGTTGGCAGATTTAAAGCCGCAGACGCCGCTTGTAATCGCTGCGACGTTATTTTGGGGACTTCATAATGTAGTGAGGATCCATCTGGAGCTCCTGTTTCCTTTGTCATCACTCCCTCGCCCGGTAGGAGCTGAGATCGTCCGGATTCGAGAGCCGACACTTCACATTCCCACTTGAGTGACACGTTGACTGACTTCGACGATTAAATAGAGCAAAAGGATCGAGTCAAAAAATACTATCTGATCTAATGCTGGAGGGATGGAGGTGATGTTCACTTTAAGGGCCAATCACTGGCAAAATGTTTCCACAGATACAAATGAAGCTGATGTTTCCTCAGAGGACAAAAAAAAAAACAAAAAAAAACAGCACTTTGGAAAAGTACTGAAAATTGCAAGACCATTTCATGTTATTTGGGTCAATGATGTCCAAAATCTGTAGGAAAGTCCGCTTGGGAGTTCTGAGGTTTCAACAGAAAAACAGAAAAGACTCATACATAGTTTTAATGAGTTGTTTTTTTTTTTGCTTCAAGTGCCTACAATGCAGACAGCTGTATGATGACTCTAAAATAAAAAAAACACCCTCCCAGATGGAGTTCCTTGGTATGCTTAGGGCACAAAACGTGAGCACATGTGAGTGGTTTAGCTTTGTCAATGTGGACTTGTGAACTAAAAGAGTATGTTTCTACTGATGAAGGCAGTTCTGTGAAAGAAAAGAGAAGCTGATTCCTTTGCACACATTAACTGGTTGTTAGGTAAATTACTTCATTACTTGATATATAAAAACTTTTGAGAGTGTTAAAACCTAACTGTAACGTCAGCAAAAAAAAAAAAAAAACAGAAGGGAAGAAGCGAAGTCAAAATATAACAAGATTTCCGTGCACATGCATGCACACAGACGCACACACTCATCCAGACAGACTTATCTGGGTGTGCTGACCTAGAACACCAAACATAATCAGTGGTGCAGCAGATTCCCATCAGCGCAATGTAAATGAGATGGAGGAGCGTAAACGTGCTTTTGTTGCAAAAACTCAGTGGGTACATGAATCACAACCTCAGGCTGAGGACGGACACACACACATCAACGTAAGCCCGGACATTAGACAAAAATACACAAGGTTGCACATGCAATTTGCAGTTAAACACATCTGTGTCATGGAGGCCCACACATATACAGTGAAAATGTACGTGCATTTTCAGTCTCTCACACACACACACACGCACACACACTGACACTCAAAAGATAATAACTCAGCACGTAAGAGATAAGGGGTTTGCTATAGAGATAACTTGCCTGACTAAAATAGATTCTAGTGCTGCATTTGATGGGCCTCATGACAGAGCATTGCACTGCAGAACAACACTTGCAATGAGTTGCAAAGCACTGTTTTGTTAAGACATCAATGTACTATATGTAGTAGTGTTGTGTTGCAAATCTTCTGTATACAGTGTTGCTTTCATTGTTTCACACCCATGCATGACTTTCCTGTCAAAGCATATCAACACTAACCCTGGATTAAATATTCAAGTGATGCCAAATAAATATGTATGGATATATGGGTTCAATATTCAATGGGTGTATACGCATGAATACATTTTCTATGTGCAAGCACATGAGTGTCCACACATATGTTCACTTGGGCTCACATATCCACTGCAGGCATTGTGTGCACACTGTTGCCCAAATGATGTATCAGTTTTCAATGTTTTTGAAGTCATGCAGAAACTGCCTATTCTGTCACTGTGCTTTCTCTCCGGTAACACTGGGTCTCCACTGATTAGATAAACAACAGCCTAGAAAGGTAGTAAATGAAACACTACATGCAGTATATAGTATGATAGAAAGACTACTTTTGTTGCTTTCCTATTACTATATGTAATAGTGAAAAATGGAACACAAAAATGTTAAAAACACATTAAGTCAGGTTCCACAACAAAAACTGCTCCAGCAATTCTGTGCAATAACCGTGCAATAAACAGTACAATAAACTGTGCAATAAACCTGTGGCATGAGCAGCATGTGCACAGCTGTAGTTAGTATATATAGCTTTCTTGATTTGTGTTTATCTTGATTTTGCACTTCTTTTGCTCTTGTGTGCTTTTGTACTTTTGCTGCTGTAAACCTGGAATTTCCCCTTGTGGGACAAATAAAGGCTTATCTTATCTTATCTTATCTTAACTTATCTTATCTTATCTTAACTTAAGACTCAGCAAATGAGTCCTTGGTTCATCACCTTGAAAACTTCACTTTGAACTTATGAAAGGGGTGCAGAGCGATGGCCCATTAAATCCATGACATTTAAATAATTGTTCCTGTAATCTCAGCATCACAGAGCGTTGTAGTGCCATATCTGTGCTTGGAATAACCAGCGTTGATGGTTAGTGATTAATGCCACACACATTCACTTGACCCCCACCCTCCTATAGTCTCTTGACCCCATCGTTAATTTACACATGTAACACAGCAAAACATCTCACAGGTTCCAAGACTGATAACTTTACAATCAACACACATAGTACTTTGGATAAGCTGAAAATAGCACTGTCTAAATGTATATCTAGAGTTTCTGTCTTTCTCTGCACATACTCATATACTATCATGCGCAGATAAACACATAGCACATCATTATCTCTTCCTTCCTCAAGGCTCTGACCTGGCATTTGCCAGTTCTCAGGTCATTTGATTGCCACCCATATGTGTGAGGCTGCAGTGGGCTGGTAACCATTACTGGCTTGGCTGATATTAGAGACGGCACCTCCCTACGTTGTACCTGAACAATTACAGCCATAATCTCATTGAGGAAGACAGTAATGCAGCTAATGAGGAGAGCATGAGCAGTAGGAGAGATGTCTGGGGAAATGCTGGAGGTTGGTTTATTACACCTATATGAAAGTCATATCCTTATCTGTAATCATATATCTGGATTACACGACAAGGATAAACATGGATACAACCATTTTTTCTGTCCCAGTTCACCAGTGAAGATTTCTTTTCTGTTCACCTGTTAAAAGGCAATGAATGAGACTTTGACTTCTGTTGTAAAAATGTTGAATTGGCTCTGACAATGATGATCTTCCCATGTATTACCTGCGGAAAATGGTGAATTTCAAGCTTTTGGAATTGTTATTACTTCACTGAAGTCAGAGCTAAAATGTGTTTTTATCTATATTACTGTAAAGGTCTCAATTGCCTGAAATGATTTTTTTAACAAACACAATAAAGATGAGCTTGGTGGGACTGAATTATATGTTATAGGCTCAGAATGTTAAGCAGCATTACGATGAAACACTAAGGGAACATGCTGTGATATGCACTTTAATCATGCAAGACAGATCCGCTGTGTTCCACTAAAGGCAGGAAGGTATGACTCTGCAGAGTGTTCGTGCATGCATAGTGTTTATGTATAGAGTCAGAAAGAGTGAAAATCAGAGCCACAGGAAAAAAAAAAAAAGAACATGAGAGCGAGCAGCCTAGCAGTCCTAAAGAACCTTTTATTGAACACTAAGAAGGGAGTATAGAATGATGAACATCCAGCTTGCTCTTTTCACATTGAGGAAATTGCATTTGGGAATATTGAGCTGGCTGGTATGATGAAGTACACAGCTCCTCCTCCACACATGCACACAACTCACACTTTTTCTGGTAGTATGTATTAGTAATACAGAAAAGATCATATTTACAGAGTCAAAGCCGCACACGCACGCACGCGCACACACACACACACACACAAACACACACACAGAGCACATGCACACAGGATCTCATTTAGTCTGTGAGCACGGGTTGGGTGAGCACTACCATTGAAGGAACGGAAATGAGAATCAGTGCAAACAGGGCGAGATAGAGGGAGGGAGAAAAAAACAGAAAGTGAGGAGGAAGTGACAGAGAAAGAGACAAAACAGAGGGGTGGAGAAAAAAAAATGAGTTAAAGATAAAAGGACAGAAAAGCAACGAGGGTGAGAAGAAGACATCCACCGCTTGCACTATGGCTGTTAATTTAAAGGCTTTAGCTGATGCGACTACACTTCCACCCAGCGTGAAAGAACTCATCAGGATGACTTCCACAGGAAAAAAAAAATCATTATTGTGATCAGTTTGGAGCAGCTGAAGTCAACAGGTTTCATACAAATGGTGAGCAGACAGACCATTAACCAGGGTTGCTGACTCTATCAAAACGAGTGACAAATGACAAGCTAAGCAGCTATCACATTAGTGAAGAACAGCAAGACTGCACTGTATAGTCTGCATAAGCCCAGAGAATGTAAGACGAGAATCCCTGAGCAG
>JAPQRP010000001.1:9677072-9706484 GCA_037367295.1 Apogon hyalosoma | reverse complement strand
TATACACAGACAGACAGACAGACAGACAGACAGACAGACAGATAGATAGATAGATAGATAGATAGATACGCAATAAAACACCGGACAGCAGTGCATATTCACATATACTAAAATGCATGTATTAAAGTTAAATAATTTATTTGTTTACATTGAAGCTACAATGAGGAGGGTTTAGACTACAAAGAGAGCTGCCAGTTACATACTGTATACAATTGACTTGTAATTACATCTCAGCGCAAAGCAACAAAGGCAGACGGCAAAATAAAATACAATCATCACTTCACACACATTGAGCTACACATGCCCGCGCAAACACTCACGCGAACATACACGGGTCACAGAGAAGTGGCTGTCACTGTGATTGGTTCCTGCTGCCGAGGGCGAACCCACAATAGCCAATTATCTGTCATTATACACCACAGCAGCTCTTGCGGTCTGGATGCCTCTGCATGTGTTCGTGTGTGCATGTGTGTGTGTGATGGTGGGGGAGATTGGCAAATTGCTAGTCATATATTTCAGTATACCGAAGGAGGAGAGGAGAAATGTAGAGGAGAAGGAGGCGAAGCCAGAGAGGGGAGAGTTTTGAGGAGGCTGAGCAGAATTATGCAGAGTGAATATAAAAGGAAACGAGGCAGAGGTTGATGATTATATTTGACAGTTGTAGAGAAGATGGGATCGTGGGGAGCCACAGACCTCCACTGAGCTGCAAGCTGTTGACAGATGTCTGGTGACCAAGACGCAGCTGATGAAGCCGGACTGAAGACTATGGCCTCAGATTGAGGCTCTTAGTCAGTGTATGACTAGTACTCCATCATGTATGACCGCTGTGTGGCCAGATACTGAAACAAACGACAATATCCAGCATGACAATATCACTTTGTATACTTCAAGAGGATTCAGTGGGCCCGTGTATTACTATATCTGATCTGATTCAAAGCAGGGCATGGCTTTCAATGACTGTGCAATTTGTTTCAATTAACAAGGAGGGTGGTGGGGAAGTGGACAGTTCCATCTCATTTCCTCATAATGTGGGAATGCATATATGCGTTAACCACACTCACTTTTATGATTTGGGTTCTGGTTTGTGGAGCCATTTACGTTCTGGAAAAAAATGTTTTTTGCTGAGCAGAATTTGCATAGTAGCTTATGAAGAAGATCTAATCCTCCCAAATATAATTCTCCAACTAGCAGTTGGTTTTTAATCAAAACGAAACTTTAAAGAGAAACCGTTTGGTTAGATGCTAAAGTCAAACTGTACTGCAACATCTCAACATCTTCAAATTCAAGAATTATATTTGATTGCTTCTCTCAGTAAAGGGACAGGAGAAAATTCACACATTTGTGAAATGAGTTGTAAGAATAACATCGTTAATTGTTTCTGTGTCAGTTTCTGATCATTAGTGAGATTATGAAAACTTTAAAACTCTCAGCAGCTTTTATTTGAGAAGCTATCATCAAAAAACTGTTACGCTGAAACAGTGTAATTTCTGACTTTTGGAGTGTTTTCCAGGATGAATGAAATCCTTTAATACAGAGAAAGATGACTGGAGCAAACTGACCTTAATCTCAAGCTTCTCAAGTGATTGCAGTGAATGATTAGTCCTTAAATACTTCTTTAAAACTTAGGTCACCTTTTTAGATCAAAAACCTACTGCTGAGAAAAAAACAAAAACACAAATGGAAAAAAAAAAAAAAGCCTAGAGCGTAAATGAAAGTAATCCTTAACTGTAACCCTTGACATAGTGCTCTTTGTTCATTGATAAAAACTATAACTGTATGCACATAGTGAAATAATTACTCATTCCAACATTAAATCTCTGTCATTCTCGGTTTCTGCCATTTGAGTTTAATAATTGATAGCCAAAGACTCTTTACTGCTCTATTGAACTGCCTTGATTTGTAAGCTTCAATAGTGCTCTGTCACGATGCATGAACCTAAGTCATCATACCATCCAGCACGGGGTAAATCCATCTGACTGTACATTCTTAGTACACATCCAGTGTACATGTGTGTGTATGTATGTGCATGTTTATAAAGTATGACACTGATCTGTTTCTGCCTGTTTTACATCTATGCTTCTATAATCCCCATCCTAATCCACTGCCTGTGTGTGTTTTACGTGTGTGTGCTTGTGTGACTTGTCTCTTATGTCTGTGTGTGTGAAGCATGGTATTTAAGCTTTTGGCTTTCAGAGGCCTCTCTTTCCCACGCCTTCCTCACTATATGTAATATCATAGATAGCCCTCCAGTCATCCACCCCTCTCCAACGAACCACTCAACACAATGGCCTGGACAGAATCACTCTGCACTCCGCTGTCAATATATCCACTACTATTTCAGTCAACAGAATAAACACAGAGAAAATTGAATGGTTATGGGTAATATTACTTTTAAATGAGCTGATGAAATGGATGCAGTGATTATGGGAAAGAGGGCTGAGAGTGGCTGAGATAGAGGGATGTGAATATGTCAGTGACAGCAGGAAAACAAATTAAAGTTAGTTCTCTCTGCAAAGATTGTTCGCTTAGTAATCATGTGAACATTACAATGAGGAAATGTTTATTTTAACCCATAAAGACCCAGTGCTACTTTTGTGGTGGTTCCCAAATTATTTTTTTCTCTGTTTAACATTTCTTAAGTGATTTGTCACCATTTATTATGAAATAATCCTCTGTATCTAGCATTTTTCCAGTGAAAATTAGGTATTTTCCGATATTTAATGTACTGATGACATAGATATTCATAAAAGCCCAGGTTAAACTTGAGGGAACAACTGTCTACAACCGCTACTGTTTATCAAACTACATGGGTTTTACTGGTAACTCAATATCATATCAGTATATATTGGTGTTTCCATGTTCACTACAAAGCCTCTGAACATCCAAATGGGTCATATCTGATGACCATAAAAAGATGATAAACTTCATTTTACAACAATTATTTACACGTATTAATAGGATTAATGGATTAACAGGTATTATACATTTTAGATCAGTAGATGTTTTGGTCGCTGGTGGACGTTTGGGTCTTTATGTGTTAATGTAAAGATGGTTGAATTGCTTTAAGTCTAGAAATAGCTGCTTAAAGAGAGGTACAAAACAATATCACGGCACAAATCTTTTCAGAACTAAACACTCATACTTCTCATATACTCTCATTATTAGTGAGCATTATGTGAAAAACACTGCTAATCTTATACACTCACTAACCAAAAACAAAAAAAAGAACAGTCACGACCTAGATTTAACTAAACAAATAGTTCAGATCTGTCCACTGGATAATTACTACAGCAATTAACATGTTTCAGCTGAAACAAGTTCTTAAACTCTAACTGATGCAGTGAGTAGCTTCTCATTTCTTAAACAACCATCAGTTTGACAGACTGCATAAAGATTAGACTGTGTTTTAAATGGAAAAAGGTCATGTGGTCTGACGAGTCCAGATTCACCCTGTTTCAAAGCGATGGATGCATCAGGGTCAGAAGAGAGGTGGATGAAGTGATTACCCATCATGCCTAGTGCCTACAGTACAAGCCTGTGGGGGCAGTGTTATGATCTGGGGTTGATTCAGTTGGTCAGGTTTAGGGTCAGTAACATTATGTGTCCACAACATGAGGCCGGCTGAACCTTAATATACTGAAAGACCAGGTCTGAACATCAGTGGATTTTTTTTCCCCCTGATACCACAGACATATCCTAAGATGTCAATGCCAGGTTTCATCAGGATCAAATTGTGAAAGAGTGGCTCAGGGAACATGAGCTATCATTTCCACACATGGATTGGCCACCACAGAGTCCAAACCTGAACCCCAATGATAATCTTTGGGATGTGATAACAAAGACTTTACACAGTGGTCCCACTGTCCCATTATCAATACACGATCTTAATGAAAAACAAATGCGCTATGAATGTAAAAATAAGTCTGTGACATTGCACAAACATTGTACAACAGTGACATGATGAAGGCTTCCTATAAAGCCAAAGCCAAAGATGGTCGTACAAACAACTGAGTGAGCGGCTTTCTGGCAGTGTTTTAATTTGACGTAAAGCTGTAGTTCTTCACATGGGGGAGGGCACACCAAGGACACACCAGAAAAGACTTCAGAGATCCTTTTGCTTTAAAATCAAAGTATTAAAATTCCACTCACAGTGTTAACATTTAGTCAAATTCCTATCCTGAATAATTATTTTAGATAATTCATTTATCAGACAGGGGTAGTTGTTTGTTTACCTGCTTTACTAGTTTCAGCTACTTCCTTCGTTAGAAGCGTCAGCATGATGTTGTTGTGAAGTGTCTTATAGGGTCACACACCTGGGATGTGGTCCTGGAGAAAATGTTAGACACCAGGGGGCGTAAACCCCCTTGATGTCTGGCCAATCCTCCTGAGCAGCCTATAAGACACTTCACAACAACATCTTCTGATGAAGGCTACAGGAAATAGCTGAAACTAGTAGAGCAGGTAAACAAACAACTAACCCTGTCTGATAAATTAATTATCTACAATAATTATATGTGGAAGGCAGTAAGAAACTCTACCAGTCCTATTCTACATAATTAAAATGCTTTTTTTTTTTTTTATGAGTGTGTTGTTTATAGCTTCAATATCTTATTAAGTTGGTCTATGAAAACAGTGAAAATCTCTTCTTTGTACTTTTGTCACTTACATAAAGTTTCAAGAGAATTTAAAAAAAAGTCTCAGGCTGAAAATGTCCCTCCTACAGCATAACATGATGGTGAACTTTAGAGGTGAACAATTTTTTAGAGGTCGCATGAACCTGAACATCTCTTGAACTTAACCGGAAAACAAATACCTCAGTTGCTCAAGAGGCTGAGTGAGTTGACCGCAAATCAGAGGTTTGGTGGTTCAATCACTGGCCCTGTCCACATGTCAAAGGGTTCTAAAGTAAGACATTTGAACCCAAGTTGCGTCCAGTTATTGTTTCACTGCTGGGTGAATGGGTGAATGTGGCACAGTACAAAACGCAAGATAAAAATTGTAAAACAAAAAAAAAAAGTCAATTTACTGTAAATCTAGATGACTCAACATTAAACTTTAAAACTTTAAGCAATAAATCAATAAATGTGGAACTGGACATCAAACTAATTAAAAGACAATCTAGTTGGGAGCAAGTCTTATTTTTCAGCTATTTTTTTCCCCCTTTAAGTCATTAAATCCAGCTGAGAAGAAGCACATTAGCCATTGGTCACTATCAGAGCCAAGTTCAATACTGGCATGATTAATGGCCCAAACTGGTCTATCACTAATTATTTTGTCTCAAATTGAAATCAGACAGTAGAATTAGATTGGAAAACAGGGATGAAATGTTCAACAGAGGTTCCATCTGGGATCAGAAAAGGGACAATGCGATTTTGTGTTCAGCGCTGTGAACTCTGCAGGTCACCGGGACACCGCGTAGGGTCACGGCGAGAAAGAACAGTGCTAAGTGAGGTGAGAAAAACATGGATATTTGCGAGAAAGAACGCGACAGAGGGGATCATGATAAAATGACTGTGGTGTTTCAGAACAGAGCTTGATGAATAGAGAGAGGCGTAAGAGGTTGATGACTGGGACCCTCAGCAATGATAATCCCATTAGCACTGTGCTGCATGTTAAGCTCTCCACTAATGACTGAAGAGTGTGTATGTGTGCCTCATGTGAAAGCACTGCTCAGAGTGTGTGTCTGTGCAGCTGGATGCTGCTAGGACCCTCCTAATTATCTAATGTGACTCACGTGAGGTCACATCTGAGAAAGTGGGAACAAGGCTGCGAATGCCCCAGAAATCTACCGGCTAATGAAGCGATAAGACTGATACGCACTGTTTTTCCCTCTCGCCGTCTCCCTTTCTCACACACAGAGAGAAGACGGAGACAGTGTGGGAGAAAGAAAGAAAGAAAGAAAGAAAGAGACCGTCAAAAACACAGAAGGGGAACGGTGTTTCCCTCAGACTGTATTAGAGAGAGGACAGAGATTTGGGAGGAGCTGTTGAGAAACGCTCTGTCAGACAGCTTCAACCTCAGCCCTCATCCTGGTATGAGCTAATCTGGCTGCTCTCTGTTCTCTGTCATATCTGGCCACAGCTCCACGGCACTGTGGTCCGCTTCCACAGGCATGGATTAAGCTCGGCTACTGCAGACTAAATTCTCTATTGAAGAATCATCTAGGTGTAATCCCTGTGTGAAGCCAGCCTTATACAGCACAGCACAATATCCTTCACAATGACTATTATACACAGCAGGGTGCACATTCTGGAGATACGAGGGACAACTGTGTGGATGGATTGGCGTTCACTGGTTGCAGAGCCTCTGGGTTGCTTTAAGTTGTTACATAATATGATATTGAGTCACTTAAGGTGAACCACATCAACCAATTCAGTATCCTGACAGGATGTTTTTTTTTTTTTACCACCTCTGTGATGAAAATATATTACAATTTTAATAAAGGCTGCCACATGTTACTTTTATAATCCTGTCTTCTAGTCTTTCATATTCGCATTAACATTTAATTAGCATTTTTTATTTCATACTTTTTTCAGCAAACTGTCAGGAAAAAGGACGATTCACAGCAGTATATTTATCATTTAATACATATACAATAAAAAAGTAATAAGGGAAGATCATTGAGTGGAATGACACTTTGAGATTGCATATACCCACCTAGGTCTAAGAGTCCTTTTTCAACCAAATTCATTCAAAAATATAATAGCTATCTCCTTGGCCCAAATCTGACTGTAGATCCAAATTTCATGAAAATTGGTGTAGTAGTTTTTATGTAATATTGCATACAGACTCAATAATAAGCATTAAATGACAAACAAATGGTAATTAAATAAAACCACCTCAGCAGATGTAAAGTAAATGTACCAATATCACAGACAAAATAAAGTGATGAACATGAAGACTTCCATGATTTCATTCCAACATATTGTAAATCAAGTGAAAATCTACTCCATGATCTTGCGACACAGGATAGACTCTGAGTAGAGACGGCTAAGAAGCAGCGTTAGCAGCTCCTATTGACTTCATGTATAAACATAACAAAACAGTATCATATCTTCTGTTTTTCTATTTAGCTTTCTGACAGAGAAAATACAGCCGAAGACAAAGGTATGCATCTTCAAATTCTGGTCTTTTTTGCCCTGATTTCCTCCTCTTAATCAGCCAACATTGACCAAAAGCATCTACTGCTCTATAATGTTTCTCAGCTTGTCACTGGGATCAGATAAACCTCATTTAGACATTGAGTGGCTCTGTAGTGAATGAGGAAATACTGTAACTTTTAACTTTAATTTTGAGTCACCAGTAAAATCTTGTAGCTGGCAAATGGCATTTGTTGTAGGTGCTTTATTTTACAATCGGTTAATGACAAATTTAGCTAGAAAAGTGACTTTGGCCTCAGTTTTCTTTGATTTGATATGATAACCTTTGAATTTACTCAATTAACTGTATGAACATCTACACGACGAGACAATTAAATGTAGGACAAAATATTACATTCGCAGGAAAACGCAGTGGATAAAATTATACTGGTTTTAAATCACTTAGAAAATGTCAGCTGTAGAGAAAAAAATGATTTGGATGTCACCACAAAAATAGAATGAGCTCTTTAAGGGTTAACCATTTCACATTGTTAATCAAAACCCGGTAAAGATCTTTCCATCCTAAAAAAAAAAAAAAAAAAAATGAAAGTCAACTGTTGCTGATGTTGGTGTATCAACATTCAGTTTGAATGATTTACAGGGATTATTCCATTTTCTTCAGCGAGTGATAGATTTTTTGATGCTATTCCACAAAATTCCACAATTACTTTTGAACATATAATTCAAGTGCTCTGAGAAAATAAGAATTCTACTAATTGCTGTGGAGTGCATCGTTAATGTAGAACATTTCCACTCTGGTGTAGACTTTGGCAAATCGTGTTTCCAGACAGATGGGAAATTTGAATATATCACTAACAGTTATAGTTACCAATTGCTAATCAAATACATAACTCTATTGCTGTATTCTGTGGCTTGACATGGATGCTTATGAAAGTATCTTCTCTTTTCTACAGCAGCAGCAGGACATCTATGTTAATATTTGGTCTTCTGATTTGTTCTGAGAGCAGCAGAAAGAAGGCATTTAGCGTTTTTTCTTCTGATATGAGCTCCTACAGCTTTAGTCACCTGAAAACAAAAAAAAATACTGTGTTTTTAATGACCTTAGGTAAGCCGTTTAATATTAACAGCAGTCAATGGTGAGAGATGATTCATTTTTTTGGATCCTGCTTGATGTGACACCATTTATACGTGACATTTGTCAGTTTAAAAGATACTTTTAGAAGTGAAGGAAATTGGTGTTTGTGGTAAAGAAGTCAAGGAAAAATCTCTAGTTGTGTGTGAAACAGCTTAGAGGACAGCATCTTTTGTCTCATATGAAACACGTCACTAACACCAAAACTGTCATTACCTTTGCAATTTCACCTTGTTCTTCAGCAGAGAGGTGAAAAAGCATTAAAAGAAGTGAAAATCTGCTCAAGTTCGGTCATGTTGCAGAGACATCTTCAGCGACTCTGAACAGACTGTGGCGTGACACAGTTGTGATGATGTAATTCTCTTGACACTTGTGTGCGTAGTCTTTCTATTTATGCATTTTCACAGTCTGATACTTCAACAGTTTTACAACAAAGTGTAACTTCCTTGACTGGTTAAGTTGTCTTTTAAATTGGCATCTTATGGGTAAATGATGGCACAGTTTAAAATAGGATCAAACAATTACTTGTCTCTTGACTATAATACAGATTTTGACAAAATAGTGTTTTTATTAGTATTTTATTTTACCTGGTGAAATCAATTGAGAACAGCTTCTCATTTACAGTGATGACCTGGCAAGAGGCTCCAACAGACAAAAACAAAGACAAAACAAAACAAAAAAAGAAAAACAAATAAAAAGAAACAGTACAGATGAATCCAAGACTGAAGAGACTACGAAGTAAAAAAAAAAAAAAAAAACATAAATAACTACTAGAGTGTATGGGGACAGAGCAGAAGGGGCCACAGGGGTCATCCCACCATGTTTTGCGCTAGCATCTTTCTACCATTGTCCAGAATGGGAAAAAAAGGCTATAGCTATCGTTTTTAAGCACCCATTGTAGGTTCTCTTACATTTAGGACAGAAAAAGAAGGGTGAAACAAGGGGTGTTTAGTTCTTTCACTCTGAACCCTCACTACTGAATGACTCTAGATCCTACCTTTACACAGAACATGTAGACTTCTTACTGTTTTTAATCAAAGTAACCAACACAAGGTCATGTCCTTATTAAAGTGGTTTTCGCCGATTACAGGAGGCATATTCAAGGGCGGTGACTTTCACTTCACTTTGCGCTACTGTATACCTCTTCAAATCACAATGTACTCTTCTATTCTCTAACCACCCTTTCAACCGCTCATCCTTTGCAAGGTGACGGGGGTCCGGGCCCTTGTCCAGCTCATGCTGAGCTAGAGGTGACGTACATGCTGACAGGTCGCCAGTCTTTCACAGGGTCGACCAAACGAGGATCAAGGAGACACAACCTGACCCCTGACTACAACTTTGGGAGTGCTGAGATCAGGTTTTATAAGATCAGAATTAAAACTTTGGAGTTTTATTTACTAAAGAGAACTTACTCAGTCAACACACTTTGTTGGCCTGAAGATATAACTCCGTTTATTATTGCTTGAGGGAAAACAGAAGACGACCCCCCCCCTCCCTCCTCCTCCTCCCATTTCTCTAATAATACATTGCGAACAAGTGTCTTAGAACACCACAAATAAAACTTGCTCTCGTTGTGGCTACCAAGGCAAAGGCCATTTCTCCTGCTTGTATCAGCTCCACTGATGTGACAATTTAAGCGATAAGTGATATAAGGTGCGACCCACTTATAGCGCAGGTCTGTGAGGCAGAACAGGTTACCCTCAGCCCACATTTCAGTCATCACAGGATCTCAGTCTTTTTTGCTCCTACGCAGACACAACCAGTGTGTGTGTGTGTGTGTGTGTGTGTGCGTGTGTGTGTGTGTGTGTGTGTGTGTGTGTGTGTGTGTGTGTGTGTGTGCGTGTGTGTGTGTGTGTGTGTGTGTGTGTGTGTGTGTGTGTGTGGACATGATTGACTGAGTGTTAGAGTGAGTTATCTTGATCAAATTCCCAATTACATAGACAAGGGTCTCTCCAATGCTGTGCTCTTTGCGCGAGTACACAAACAAACACACAAAACGCTCACTGTCACGCGCAAACACACCCCCTCAAGCGCGCAAAAAGAGTAACACACTTGCACGCACAAGCCCGAGGCACCAAGCGCTTCATTTCCTATTCCACCCCCTCTCCTCATCCTCGACACCCTCGTACTCCACTCTGGCCTCCCCAACACTCAACACACAGTCACTATAGCAACCTCACATAGAGCTACCGCCAGCCAGAGGGCCAATCATGTCGTTACAACATCTGTCAGAAAACAGACATACACACACACACCCTCAGATATGTATACAACTGCATGTTCCGATACACCCCCAGAAGCACTTAGACCCAGATGTCCGTGCATCCTCACAAACACACAGACATCTTTATATATATTTATTGGCATATGCTTGGGAACACACACATTGGCTTTTCATGTCTTTAAGGGGACATTACATTGACTTACATTCACTTCCTGCAGATTTACCCTGACCATAGCAGACTTATCCTCAACTTTAACATGACCCCGACCCCTGACCTTAAAGGATCAGTACGTAAGTTTCTAATGGCAGAAACGGAAATTATTCCAGATACTGTTTTCAGTCACACAGATGTAAAACTAAGCCTCACTGTGTTTTTGTTACCTCATAATGAGCCAGAGGGAGAGGGAAAGGAATCCATCATGTTGCACCATAATGATTCTACAGAGGCCTTGAGATTTTTCTTGATAGTTTTTTAGCATCACTGAGCAAAAATTCCACAGTTCCCTTTCAGCATATTGCAATTCAAGTCATCTAACAGGAAACTAGGCTTCTTCATGTACTCTTTGTTTTCAGGCTGTGGAAAATTTCCCCCGTGACATGTGAATTTTAGCCACTACAGGTGTTTTCAAGCAAGTCCGAGGGTTAAATTCATAACTGACAGCTGTAATTACTAATAACCGATCATATTCCGTAAGACGTGACCTGGATGTGATTCTGCTGCTCTATTTTTGCGTCCTGAAGAGCAGAAGCTTGGGAAAGTAGCTTCACTTTTCCATAAACAGCATGAAATGACATCAGGTCATCTGTATTTATGTTTGGTCTTATGGATGCGAGAGTCACGGAAGGAAAGTGTATATTTTCCAATTATAGCATTTCCACCCTGATTTATGCTCCTGTGGCTTTAAGGTGCACATATGTTTCAGTGTTCCATCAGTTTGTTGCAATCTGAAGCACCACCTCAAAACGCCACTACATTTCCAACACTGAACCTCTAACACTCCTTAAATGAATGATCTGCCTCATGGGGTCCTGCATTTATTCCCCAGGGCCACATGAATGAGAGTGGAAATGATGTCACCATTATATAAATAACACCAAAATATCTCTGAGACACACACACAGAAACTCATAAAGAAAAAACAGCAGTTAACATGCGAAAGGGGATTCTTACCTTTGCTCATGGTTCATCATTACGTTTAAAAGTGGGAGCTAAAATAGAAAGAACACAAGTTTTTTCAAGTCTGAACTGTCTGCACACTTGATCTATTCACAAAGACTTTACTGATTTTTTTTCCACTGAGTCTCTTGGCCAGAAGCTATCATTTACTTGAAAACCTGTCTTGGATGGGACAGAGAGATAAATGGTGGGAGCTTTCTCGGTGACTTGCTGCTAAAATAGACCAATCAAGTCTGTTACAGAAAACATGCCTGCTGGGTATGTTACTTTGCTGCCACCTGTAGGACAGATCCCGGCACTCCACCCAAACAAATGTTTAAGACACTAACCTTAGAACATCCACTCCAAATCACCTTGTTAAAACTGTAAAAACTAGAGGTCGGTTGAGTTACAAATTACATCATTGTTTTACTGTATCTCAGTAGACCTGCAGCGCTCCATAGGCTGTCTGCTCAAAAACTCTCATGTTAGCATTTCAACTTTGAAGCACTCCGCTTGTCTCCGTGTACTCTATGCATCATCTAACAATACTTTCAAAGAGTTTGATGAAAACTATTTTAGTTTTTTTGAAGTTTGCCAAGGCTCGCTACCAAAAATGACTCGCATATAAACTCAACTCCAATTCCAGCCAGCCTCAGAAGAAGGAAAAGTGCCACTCAGAGCAACACACACAGCCTACGTGCAGCCTCTGCATCATTTAACAAACTGGAGAGGAGTGAGCAAATGCTTTATATTTAGAATGGTGACGCTATGCAAACTTGAGCACTAACATGAGAGGAAAGCTCAGCGATGCGTTGGAGAGCTGCATATTCAATAATGTATCAGAGGCAGCGTTTTAAAAACAGCTGGGGATTGCCGCTCTGTCTTGTCCTGTCTGCGAGTCTGTCTCTTTGCATGTCTTTCCTCCAGTCTGTCCACTGCAAAGGCAGCAGATTTGCCACTTATGTGGGGAGTTGATGTTTGGTTAAACTTTCATCCTGTCGACAGTGTTTTCACTCGCTCTTTCTGTCCCCGAGGAGGAGTCTCTCTGCTTCTTTCGCTGTCTTTCTCAAAAGAGTTCCCAACCCTTTCTCTTTTTTATTTTGACTCTCTGAGGTCTTCTCAGTACACATAGCACAGCCTTTTAGCAACATAAATCATAGACAAATCTGGTCCCGAACAAATCTGCTTTTGACAGTACGAGAGGGCAGTATACAGTATGTGTGCATGTGTTTATTTGAAAGTTATCAGGAGAATGAGAACTTACCTGTTTCAGTACACAGGTCCACTGTTCTGCTTCATCCTTGAGGAATGAAAGAAGAAGAAATCCCCCCAGAATTCTCCTGCAAGAGGGAAGCAGATACGGGGGTGGGGAATGGAAGGGGAAAAGTAGGGAAAGGATTAGGAACACAGCCTTAGCCTCTCAGAACTCAGTGATTTCAAAGCCAACTCTGGCTTTAAGTTTCCAGTGTTTGTGTCTTGTGTTTGTGTTTGTCTTTGTGTATGTGTTTACGTCATAGCATTGAAGCTTCCCATGTGCACCCTGAGTTCAACTCCTGCAGCTGAGTTGTTCCAAAAGCAGATCGGGTCAAATGGACAGCACCGGCTCAGCTCCTATACTGGGGGCTTTTAAGGCTTTTAAGGCTTCCATGCCAGCTACTTACAAGCCGTATAGGCTGTGGAGGTATGAGGAGCTGAAAAGCTGGAGTGGGAAAAGCATACAGCACCTCAGTATGATAAGTACACATACTGACAGATCAAAGGGGGTGTATTAGGGCACTTGTGTGAATACTAGCACTGAGGCGTGTGAAACATAAGCAAAGAGAAATGGTACGGACTGACACACCAGTGCACACACACATCCTGATGTTACTCTTCCATGTTTTGCAACTAAAATGACTCTGCACCATTATTCTAAATTCTTCTGCCATCTATGGAGTGCAGCAGTGCGCATAAAGTTGAAGCAACACAGACGTCACTTTGCCAGTGGGGTGAGTTCAGGATGGGTCTCAAAGGATAACGGATGGCTCTTTTTTGTCTTGAAATCTATCCCCTTTTGAACTTTAAGGCCTTAGAGAAATAATCTTCTGCAGTGATGTGATGGACTATGCAACTTTAACAAGTATAATATAGTATTTGTTGAAAGCACTTTCCAGAGGGCTGTGACACATTAAAGAGCAAGTAAAAGAAAGAAGAAGAAAAGCTGTGATAGATAGATAGTGTTAACGTCATTAACTGATGAAAATGACTGGATCATTGGCAAATGGAACAAGACGCTGTTACAAAAAGCTCCCACTAGTCTGTGCTATTACACCACTCCTGTGTTTGTGCTGCTGACCGACTTACTAAATAAGGGCAGAGACGATGATGACAGCATACATTAACTGCCGGATCTCACGATAAGACAATGAACAACTTAATTACAAATGAAACCAGGGCATATGTCAATGGTATTGCCTAACCCGTCGTTTTCAAGTTGTGATGAAACAATGACACTATTTCATCAGGCCATTCTCAGTTCTTTATTTGCGGCTGACGATCTGCAGATGACATGCAATAGATTTCACTGCTGACCTGGCTCATATACATTGCACTGAGGCAAATATATAAACGTACATTATGTGTGAAAGTTAGTTCACACATTATTTTCAGTTGCTATATTCACATTTGTCCTTGGTTTCCTTTCCACATGTACCATGTTTCCCCCTGTAATGATCTGACAATAGCTGGTGAAATGAGTTGGGTGGAGGAATATTATAAGCATCGGTTACCCTCTATTGCGGCCGCCAGTTTTCCTCTCCATCATGTTGTTTTCCTGTTGGGTTTCAATGCTCCCTGGTTGGAAACCACCTTGTTAGTGAGAATGTGCTTCACCTGTGCTGGCCCAGCAGAAGTAATTAAAGCCTCAGCAGCCTTGTGCAGGGGAGGAAGAGTTTGGAAACTAGATCATTTCGACTGCTCATGTTGGCGCAAGCAGTTTTAGGGTACAGCGCCTACACAATATGCTGGGACAAGTTATGTTTATTCTTTTGTTGGTGGACACTGCTTTACTGTAGTTACATTTGTGATTTTGTGTGATAAAGTGCACCCGTGGTGAAAGTCTGACTGAAAACCTCTTAAGTTCCTTTGAATCTCAGCGAGTGCTGCCATGGGAGCCCTTCAGAGCTGCTTTTGAATCCCTTTTATGTTGGTGGCTGAAGTGACTATTAAGCACCAGTCAAAAATGTTGATAGTAACTTAAAGGAATTCAACTTAAGCTGAACAGTTTGGACATTACCTTTAAGGTTTCTGGTGATGGTAGAAATTATTCCGGGCAAAGCAGCATATTATTTAGGTCACTGAAGTGCTTCCACATACCCTTTTCACACCAGAAACCAAACTATTTCTGCACTGATCTGCACAGCAATGGCCCAAATTCTTTTTTGATGTCTAACCCTAACCAGGGCAGCTCAGTGGAACTTGGTTCACTTTGGTTTGGCTTCACTCAGCATGTGTGAAACACTCTTCTTAGGTTTCTGTCAACTGGACTGAACATCAAGGCGAGCGGGTAAGCAGGGCAGACGAGTGGGCATCACCACCAGCATCAGATGGCCATATCTTAAGCCCTACTTTAGTGGAGTGTGACAGTAGGTCCATAACACTGACATGATTACCTACAAACTTTATCTCTAGACACAACCCTCCCCTAGCAACATCATCTTTTTTTGACTATGGCAGTTAAGTGTGGAATATCTCAACATCATATGCTTCTAAGCCATGTAATTTTCAAGAAAAAAATTATTTTAGCAGCAAATTTAACTTTGTAAACATGTTTACTCTTTCGAGGTGAGTATGCAACACTGATCAAAGTTTGCCCAAAATGTTAAGGAGGTTATTGCAGGTCAAGTTGGCAACAGGGACCCCCAGAGCGGCATGACACAGTTTTGAGTAAACAACTTGAACTTGTTTACAACTTGATAGTGTTTTTGTGCGTCTGGTGTTAAAGACTTTACACATAGAGATAGGCATCATATCTGTCACAGCATGGGTGATTAAACATTTTGAGAGGATACATGAACATTGACCTCAAAAGGGCTAACCTGCTCCTCATGAATCCCTGGAAGTAAAGTCAAAGGCATTTAGTGGAATGAGGATTAATAAAGCACAGTCCCAGTAACTGTATACTTCACTCATGTACAGTATAACAACTTGTACATTAGACAGCACGGTAACAGGGAGGCAGTGAAGACACGCGCTGAGTAGAAACTTAAGTCGCACCTTAATCCTATACGACATAAAAATGTAGCTGTTCTAAAAGCCTAAAGCAGGATAAGTACAGCTGCATCTGCCATTTTTAGTCAGATTACAATGGTCCACTGTGCTTTCATGTCTTGATCCAACACACCAAAAACAGTCACTCTTTGGAGGATTTTGGAAAATCTTAAGCCTTTCCTGGCATACTTACAGTTATCCATAAAACACACTGTATCTGCAAGAGAACAATCAGATATTTGGTGCCAGAGATGGTTTTGAGTTCAGGTTAAACTATGGATAACAGTTCTTTGTACACATTTAAAGCTCAAAAACAATGAATTGCAAATTATACATTTTAGAAGACTCCAAAGTTATTTGAAATATATGGAAAACTTGCTGATGTTTAAGTATCATACATATAAATGCAAGTAACAGTTTAATAGTGTTGTTTCATTTTGTTCCAGAAGTTGTCACTCCTGTGTGCCACAGACCCCTCCCTCGGGATCATTATTAGTTTCACCTGCTGGCACCGCACCTGGAGCAGGTCACCATCAGGAGGATTTATAAGCAGCTCCTCTGCTCCGGTACGGCGCTGGTTCATTGCTGCCATTACTGTCGCTACTTCCATAGCCTCACCCGGACTCTGACTGTTTCCACCCTCAGGTTTTTTTTTTTTATTATTTTTTTTAATTGTTATTCATGTTTTTGCTTATTTTATGTTAATAAACCCATTTACTAGGGGTGTAATGCTACAGAAACATTTCGGTTCGGTATATTTTTGGTGCAGGGGTCTTCGGTTTAGTTATTCATTTAGTTATTTCTGTTTGTGTGTGTCCGCACATGTATGATTGTGTGGTGGAGGTTGGTGTTGGTGGTGGGGTGCACTGATTTTATATGTTAAGCACTTTGTGCTACATTTTACTGTATGAAAAGTGCTATATAAATAAAGATTGATTGCTTGATTGATTTGGTTCGACACATTTTCCATACATTTTTGGTACAGTGAAGGAAACCAGTTAAGGGGGGGTCCATAACTCCGAAAACCAAAATGAAACTTTACACACTTCGAATGTCCAACCTAGCTTCTGTGCCTCTGTTATACTCTCTGTCGTCATGTTTACCCCCCTTATCGGCACCCCAGCCTCAGAATAAAGTTTTTTTTTTTTTGTTTTGTTTTTGCAGAACCACTGCGCCGCTGCAAAAAGTGTATAGGAAAAACCCTGCACATGGGTTCTGCTTGCGGCTACCCTGCTCATACTGTGTGCGTTGTGCTTCAAGGTTCATGTGGAAACTTAAGGTGAGTGTTTGCATTCTTCACATAGGCTACATGTATTCATTCGGTACACCTCCGTATTGTATCGAAGGGCCCAAACCAAAATGGTTCAGTACAAACAAGTGCACCGTTACAACCCTACTGTTTACTCCCTTCAGTTCCATGCATTTGAGTCCATTCATTCACCCTGTTCTGACAGAAGTGTTGTGTAAGCCTAACAATTTGTTATTGAAATACAATACAGTACACCTAATGAAGAAGAGTCATTTATTGGTTTTTAACATTAAACATTACTATTGAAATAAATAGTTAAACTATATAAACCCTCGAGATGATAAAGTTTCAAAGAGATGCTGTCATTAAAAATACTAGTCAAATCCCAAAGGACTGATATTCATGTGGAAATAGCCATGGAAAGTTGCAATATCTTTCTATACATCTGGGTGTAGAGAGTTAGCACAATTATGTAAAAATAATTAAATGATGCAAAATAAAAAAAATAATCTTTCCTCAAAAAATAGCAATAAGGCGAGGGTAATTGTTCTAAGTTATTAACCGATCCTTTCTGCTCCAAAGCCAAGACGCCCCAACTTTTAGTTTCTATTTAAGTGCCTATATGAGCTGCATCTTACATTTTTATACAGTAAATTATTTTTGTACAAACCAACAGACCTGGTAATTGCCTTGCTCCTTTAAAATTTATGTCCCCACTTTGTTAACGCCAGGGTTACAAGAGGCTCAGAAGTCCATACAAAGTCTAAAGATGATTATGTTGGAAAGAAAAAAGGAGCTCAAAGACTGGGTGAAAGGATTACTGTTATAAAAAAAGAGGTGAGGTTATAATTGTGTGTGCTCAAAGCTGAAGTAACCCCGATGGCATCAGTTGGACAATTTTCTCAACAAGGAAGCTTCAAAACAATACCTGAATATAAATGCTTTCTGTAAGAATAGTAAACTGGTTATTATGTGCACAATGGTTGTTTTCCTATTGACAAACAAAGATTTCCTGGTACTGATAAAAGGCCCTTAAGTGTTCCCAGTTTCTACAAAATAAAATTGGTTGTTTTGTAGCCCCTTCCTGAGGAGCTGAGGTTAGCTAGCTCAATAACTTATCAATCTGTTGTGATATAGTTTTCAACTTTTTTACTTTATCTGCTTTTATAATAAACTTTCCTCTTCTCTCTTCTGGTCCAATGTTTATTATTTTCATCTTGTCTGAGAGCTTTATTTATGCTATTCTGTAAAGCACAATATAGAAAGAAATATTGTTATCATAGCATGTAATTGTTGCAGCCGCTCATTTTCAACGTCTGGTTCAGCCACTTCAAAAAGCTTGTATTGAACTCTATGACATTGCAGAGAAAAGTGGATACACTCTACATGCTTTCTGACGGGAAGAAAAGTGGAGGGTGGTTGAAATCTACAATAAAGCAAATACCATGTAAGGGCAGTGTAATAACACAGTTTACACAAAGGGCACAAACACCCATGCTGAGAAACTGTGTCGTGTCTTTGTGAAATAATCCTGTTTTTGAAATTCTTTTTAACACTACAATAAGAGAGGAAAATCATGATGACTGTTCTCTAGAGCAGCAGATGCTAAGGGTGGCCCTGTAGTCATGGATATATGGTGACAATTGTGAATTATCATTTGGTAGGTGCAACAAATTACTCAGTGGTGTCCTACTTTTAAAGACATATTAGACGCTACTGTGCTTGGGGCCAAGAGAAAGGATGACTGAGTGAAGAAAAGAAGTGAAAGAAAGTGTCTTCAACACAGAGGAGATGCAAGAAAAATGAACAAGCGTTATGAGGTGAAGAAGAGGGAGGGAGATACAGAGAATTATAGCAAATGAGAAAGGGTAAATGAGATATAAGAGGCAAGAAGAGCTTTTAAATTGGAGAAACTCTGACAGAGCTTTACTCCGTTCCATCTGCTCAGCTATCATCTTTGAAGGGCAAAATTACACAGTACATCTAATTCTCCTGCAGAGATAACATCAAACTGTCTCAGTGTTAACATACTAATTCTTTCACTGGCAAAGACAATGTAACCAGCTTTTCTCGCTAAGAACCAGTAAAGTTCTCAATATGAAACACCTGACATTTTTCTCTCCAAGGCAAGAGAGATGGAGTGTTAATTTAGGCAGAATAAATAGAGAAGGGTGACAGAATGTCACAGAGATGGCAGTGGGTGAGACCATCATGACCTGACACCTGCTTATTTCTTGCATTCGACGAGGTCACAAATGTTAGGCTGATATTGGAATCTGACGAGCACAGAATGGGAATGTTAAAGCAGAATTAGAGTGGCCACAGAATGACTGCATTGGGTTTTCTAATGAAGCCTCTCAGTCCCTCTGCCAAAGTGACCCATTTTCTCTTTCTGTCTCTTCCTCTCTCCTTTTCTCCCCCTCTCACTGATACAGCTGCCCCAAATTCTTCACAGGAATACAAGAATATGCATAAATTTAATTAAAATGGCTAAAATGATTGGGATAGATTGTTATATCCCTTTTCTCTAAACCATTAGTCCTTGGGTTTGTTTGGTCTCCTAGCGGGTAAGTCTGACGGGGTCAGTCTTCATTCTCAGGAGAAAATGTCACAGTGGAGATGCTAAATTACAATAACACAAATGAACTTTCACTTTAAAGGACAAGACAGGATTGAAAAGATGTGTTAACTGTGTATGTGTGTGAGTGTTTATGTGTGGGATCAGGACAATTAGTTTTCTTTTAGAAGTCCAATCCTCTTTTGTCTCTTACTAAAATTATTTCCTGGTGACTTTTCACCAAAGTTTTAAGGCAAAATGTTCACATTTTTTTATTTGTCTCTTGAAATTACATCAAATAATGCTCAATTGGCTTTTTTGATGGGATGTTTATGACATAACTGCATGATTTAAAGGAGGATTGTCGAACGTTTATGAAGTAAAAGTAAGGGGACCGGTCCAAATTGCAAACCCTTGTAAGACAGCGAGGGGTTTTGTTAAATATCTTGCAATTATTAAATTCCCTGAAGCAACTGATTATACAGTGCTCAGACACCCACTGTAAGTGCACAAGGTTGTTAATGCAACAGAAGATGATCTGTTTGCATGCTTCAAACAGGCCGTGCTTCTCCAGAAGTTGGGAATGTTACGAATACAAAGCTTATCTTGTACCTGCCGGGTAAATGCATTATATTTCAATTTCTGACAGGCTCATTTCATGTGACACTGTCTGTCTGTGTGCTTTTCCTTCAGAGATGTTTTGAATTTATTTTTCTTAAAACCAGAATTACCCAGAAGACACCACTATTTCACATTGGTTTCTGAGGTCAACTGTGCAATATGACACTTTGTTGTAAGCTGTGTTTTTGCACTGATGGCATTCTGTCTTCACATCAGGTAGGAGGAGCAGATTTGTCCTGTCACTACTCTTGTGGTTGCATGTACGTGCGTGCGTGTGTGTATGTGTGTTCGTGCCATGAGATGTGTTTGTTTCTTCCCGAGCATCTGCTGTCAACCAGTTGGTGAAAAACGAGGTGCATATAAGTCATCCAGTGAAAGGTAGTCGCTAATAGGATAGAGGCTGCTCCCTTTCCACTAGCCAAGCACACAGACACACAACCGGTGCACATGCAGTCTGTCTGAGACACTAAAATACTCACACACATACACACACACACACACACACACACACACACACACACACACACACACACACACATACAACTCCACCAGGAATGAGCTATGGCCTTATTACCCACCTTTCCAAGTTCTTTCCAGCCTGCGTCCTCCCATAAAAACACAACAATACTCTTCCTATCCTCTACCTTACACACCATCCATCCATCCATCCATCCATCCATCCATCCATCCCCTCATCTTTCTCTTAATGCACAGTAGAAGTCAGGTTTTCAGGGTGGGGTGAGAAGGAAGTGCCAAAATAAGGAGCAAGGGGAGGTGATCAGGAGTATGGAGCAAATGAGGGTAAGAGAAAACCAAAGATTGGGGAGGAGGAGAGGGGGAAAAGAACCCCCCTCTTTTTTCCTTCTTCTCTCACCACCTTGAGCAGCTGATTCCAACCCTGCATTAAAATAGCATCTTCTGCACCTCTCCCCTCTGCATAGCACCTACCTGATTTGCTCAGATCTCACCCCTCCCCATAACTCCCCCACCTCTTCCCTTTCTGCTCCAACCTGACCCATCCCTCTTCTTTACTTTCATTTCCTTTCCTCTCCCTCTCCATACTCGTCTAAACTTTCATCATATGCCTCCCCGCTTGATCTATTAAGCTCTCTCTGTTCTCACCCAGTCTTACCTATCCCCTTGGCTCCTTCCCTCCCTTGCTCCTTCCTTCCCTCCCTCACTTCTTCTCACCCTATTTTCTCCACCTCTTCCAGTCACCGCACCTGCTGCAGAAGCTGTCTAGACTGGCAAAAAAAAATGAGGATGGAGCAAGGGATGAGGCACATGGGAGAGACAACATGTGTAGAGGAGTGGATGGGTGCACAAATAGGTGGATAAAATGAAAAAGAGACACTGAAAGGAAAAGGGGTTAGGGATGGAGATAGAGATAAAGTGGATAGGAGAGTGGAGTGCATGGGATGAAAGGGAGCAGAGATATAGTAAAAGGGTTCATGATCTAAAGTGGAGTTGTTCATTTTTAGAAAAAAGAAAAAAGAAATTCAACTCCTTCTTTTTTGTTCCCTTTGAGCTGTCAGTCTCTCTCTTTTGCACTAAATTGTTTGGCTTCTTCCAGAGAACACAACAGCAATCATTTTCTGTGGTTCACTGCTTCACACCCACTGAACACCTCTGTCCACTCATCTGTCATTACATTGTTGAATTGAACTAGTTTTTTAAGAGATGAGATAAACCTGCTCATTTCGCACTTTGTATAATAGCGAACAAACATGATCTACGGGGCCTGCGTTTCTTCTCGATGAATGAATTGGTGGTATTAGTTCTGTCATTTGGGCAGTGGAAAAGGAGAAATGAGTGGAGAAGGAAGTGTGTAGATGAAAAAGACATGAGGGCCTTAATCGAGGGAGGGAGGAAGGAAATGAGGACAAACAGACGCTAGATTACATCTTTAAATGACAGATACACACAAACAGTCATTTTTGATCAAGTGTGTGTTTGTGTGGTTCAGTGTGTAGGTTTGTGTGTGCACTTGACAGGGGGAGGTGTCCTGTCTGTAACAGGATGTGATAATTAACCTTTCTCATGCTGAGCTCTGCTATTAAAGCTACAAAAGGCTGCGGACAAGTTTTTTCCTGAACATAACATATTACATAATAAAAAGTTGTTTAACGCGTTGTAGGAATTCAGTGACATTAAGGACCGAACCAGTTCATACAGAGGTCATTCTGCCTGTCCTTGCTTAGTTATAAAAACACCCACCAACCCACTTAGTTACAGAGTTACTACTTACTTATAGAGGTGGCTGGCGCTACACAAGACTGGAGGGGGGGCACCATTTTATTTATTCATTTACTCTTTTTATTTTACACTTTTATCCAGTGTGGGAGACCCACTACTTAATCACTTGACCACTAGTCTTTTACATGATCCTATATTACCAATGCAGCCCAATGAAATCTTAGTTAAAGGAATGATATTTTGCTTTTTTTAAATGCAGTTATGCATTTTCAAACATTTCCCTGTGGTCTAAATAAACTGTAAATGATATTCTTGGGTCTGAATTCTTCATTAATTCAAATCCACAGCTCCATCTTCAACACTATTTCTGAGTAATGACACCAGAAATGTGCTTTGGAGCGCTGGCCCTTTAAATGCACATGAACCACTTCAGGCCCCGCCCTCTCCAGGTTGTTGACTGTGCTGCTCTGTCCTGTTCAACCAACAACTGAACATTTTAGGTAATCGGCTCGAACTTTGGACATATTTTCAGTATGGACTCCAACCGCTGCTGCTGACAAACAATTATGGCGCACTGGAGAAATGTTCGTCAGAAGTCTTGACCTTATATGTGCAAATGTCATGACGTAACTAGTTATAGACGTAACAAATTAAGCAGAAATTAAAACGGGTCATTTTGCCAAAATGAATATAAAGATAGCTTTGCAGCACCTGGAGGGTTCAAATTCAAACTTTTTGAACTATTGGGGTCCAAATACACAAATAAATGAACCAAAGACTAATAAAAGTGGTTTTAGCAAAATATGAGCCCTTTAAACTAAAGTACCTGTGTTAAACACAGGTTGGAGGAGAACAGAACAGAAGTGTAATGGGCTGAACAAGACTTAGCTTTGTTACTTGAGACAATTGGATCAGGTTAATCATCTGCTGTCTGTTCCTTTTGGAGTCCTAAAAGCTTCTGTTACTCACACAAGATAACTTGGCAACACAGCGAACATTATCCAATCACATGAGGACGAAGAAATACATACACAGTGGCCCAGTGAGAATATAGCCTCATGTCACCTGTTTTCAGAGCCACATAGAGACTATTTCTCAGTCTCAAAGGTCTGTCTTTGGTGGTCACTCCCTTCAAAGACTTGTTCAGTGGATCAGTAATACATTCAGATTTAACAGAAAACTAAAAAAAAATACATTGATAAAGGACATGCTAAAAGTGATGCAGTGTTTATCTGCTTTGCCGAAAAATAACACATCCAATTTCAGTTTTCATTTGTCTATGATTTAACTCTATTTCTTTTTCATTCTTATTTCGCTGTATGACTCACTATTACTAAATTCAGTACTTTTCTATCACTCTGTTTTTTATGATTTTATCTTTTCTCACTATTTCTATTGTTTAATGACTTTCTTTAGTCTGTATTTATGTATATGCACATTAAATTGCCTTTGTGTATGAATTGCTTAATATAATATAAATAAACTTACTAACCTAATATGGTCGCCAGATAATTGTATTTAAATAATGGATTTTGCAAAAACAATGCACTCAGCTCTTTATTCTTCTCCTTTGCAAATTAATTTGTGGTTGTAACTCTTTTTCATTTAGTGGTATGCTTAAGAGACACTCACAGAGGATTGCTTTGAGTTAAACAAAGGATCCTGGCTCAAGATTCCATAGATTTAGCCATGAAATTTCTCCAAAGGAATGACTCAGTTCTTGAAAAGATCCTGGACAACAGAACAGTATATATATATATATATATATATAAATAATATTCTTTGAAGGATCCTTTCTTGAGATTACTAAATGGCCACACACACATTTTTCTGGTGCCCTGCAACCAGGAAGTGAATATTCACATGGAAGTTAACTAAATACAGTTCAGCTTCACTAAATACTGTCATGAACTACAATAGTTTAACCTTAAGCTCTGTTTTTCTCCAAGGATCTTTAAGTGGGGAGGTGCCCCTTACGGACCAGCCACCACTGTTTACCAACTGGAGCACTAACCTGTCCTAATGCAGAATTACTAACAGATAGTCAGATGCATGCATTAAATTGTCCTAGGTTTGTTAGCAGTACAAACAATACTTAGAAAGTAGTTAGATCTAAGGACGGGCATTTTAATTACCTTTTGAGGTTGAAAAACTGAGCCCACATAAGTCAAGTAGTTGCGATATTGTTAATATGTGCCTTCTACCCTCACCAAAATAATTATAATAACTAAAATACATAACAAATGTGCACTTGAAAACCCTCGGCCTGACTTACCAGGCGCACTACTGCCCCCACTGGCCTGACTTATCAGTGCATGGCAAAGTTTTTGGACAGACGGACAGACAGACAGACAGACGGACGACCAACTGATGACAATACCCTGCAGCCAGTGTGGCCGAGGGTAAAAACTGAACTAAGGAGTTAATCTCAAGTATATAGTTTATGCTTCTGAAACACTTTTTCAGACTTCGGTACTCAAAACAGTGCCATAAACCTCAGTTCTGTGTCAAGTTGAAGTAAAACACAAATCTCCTCCCACATCCAACCCCAAATAAATATTGGTCAACTCTTAAAAAAAGTGAACTGTGCTTACAGTTTTGACTATTCCATTATTTGTGCACATCCCTATTTAGATCCACCACTCATGTTATAAGACATAATGACATAAAATATCTACTATCTCCTCTGGCGTTTAGCCAACTAATTCAATGATTTAATAAAAAATTACCAAATGAGGACAATTTAAGCAATGAGTCCCTGGTTCAGTTCAGACCATTTACTGCATGTCATTCCACTGATCTCCTTTCTGAATTTCTCTGTTCAGACTTAGCATTAACTAACATTTTTATAATCTGAACCCAAACATCTGTTCAGGCCTGATACTGATCACTTAGGATCAGATCTCACTTTCTTGTACTATGTACAAATAAAAAAGCACATCTGATGCCTAAAACATGACACAAGCTTTCATTTTAAGTTTAACAGGCTGGATCTGTAATGTTTCCTCATATATTTAATTCACATTGCAGGCTGTGCTGTGCCAAGAACCTGCAGCTTCTAATGTGGAGTGTTTTCTTACGTTTGAGCTACATGAGAAGACACTGTGAATCCTCAAGCACTTTAAACAAGTTCATGAATCCTAATGCAAACTATAGTTATTATCTTTCTTCACAAAGGAAAAAAGCAGTGGAGTGTCATTCAGGTGCACTGAGGCTGCTCCACACATCTGAAGCACTCCTAATACATCTTGTAATGTGAACTCTGAAGTTTTCAGACATTTTTAAAACACTTCAACGTGACACTGCTGATGTGTTACAGAGAGAACATAAACTGAGTAGGCAGTTGTTTAATCCATCCCTGGACTTCAGGTATTCCAGTTCAGACTACTAAGACAACATGGACACATGCATCCCACATCATGTCCAAATGCATCTGCTGAGACATTGGATTTAAATCCAAGCCCAGTCGATTGTGTTCAGATCTTGGATTTGAGCTCATGTCATTGTAAAGCTCAGGGTGGATGCTACTTCCCGGTCTGAACAGGGTAAAAATGAAATTGTTCATACGACATCTTTGTCACTATCTAAAAAAAAAAAAAAAAAATCAGAATATGTAAAGACTGTTCACGTCAAAACATTAACAGCAGGACTGTTTTTCTGTCAGTCCATTTTCAGCGTACGTGCAGTATCGCCTTTAAGTGTGCGTCGCACTTTTGGAAGTTTCCCATGAGTCACAAATCCTTCCCAAAGTCCTGCCCCTTAAACTGAGATCCCCTACACACTTCTTTCTAATGTAGGTGAGATGAAAAGCAGATAGAAAAACATCCCAGAAAGTATCAAACTCCACACAGTGACACTCAAAAATCCCAGTGAAGGTAAAAAAAAACAAAACTTTTTTTTTTAACTAAAAAGTAGCAATTATTAGATATAAAATAGTTTATTTCTAGTAAAGTGTTTCATTTACAAAGGTTTTTAATAAAATTACAAAAAACGACTTTAATGAAAAGCTACCTTCAGTTTTTTGTTATTTATATACTCTAATGTAATAATAAAAGTAGTTTGATGGAGATTTTGTTTCAGTGTATTTTAATCTAATACTCTGCTTATTTTCTAAGACTGTACACTAAATTTTGTATTAAAAAACCCTGTAAACTTCAAAGAAAAAGGTGACACTAAAACTGCTGTTTGATTCATCCTAGAAATGTAGTAAAGTAGTGGAAAAAGGAAAATGAACAAAAAGTTCAATAACTCACAACACTTCCAAATTCAATTACTTTAGGAAAAGTATTTAGTTACTCTCCACTATGGCTTAAAAAGATGAATGCACACAGAAAAAGAAACAAAAACTCAAAGTTTCAAGTCAGGGCCAATGTGGCAGATGGGCCAGCAGTAGAGTAACATATGACTTTGTGCCCCCGAGTGAGTCTCCAGTAGCAGCACGCCAGCCAAACCTTAGCCACTAATGAGGCTCTACACACAGTCCCAACAGAGCCCACTCAAACACTCAAACACTAGGAACCAGACGCACACACGGAACAAGACAGAAAGATATAGACACATGTCCTCACGCAGACTCACACACAAACACACTTGGTCAGTGACAGCCTTGGATGCCAAAGCAAACAAACACTAAAGGGCACACTACACATGGCCTCTGTGTTTTTGTAAAAACCTTGTAACTGCTATTGAATGTGGTCCTTCTTAAGTTTTAACTTCTTTGGTTTGGCACTCATCTCTTGCTTGTTTTCACATCTGATGTAAATGTTTGTGATTTGGACAACAGCAAAAAAAAAAAAAAAACAGCGTAACTTTGACTGATTGGAGAGGTCATGTCATTTTATGAATAAAGGCAAAACTAAATGTGATGCTAAAAAATTTAAGTAATGCAAAATACACATTTATACATTGACTAGCACACTGACTTGTGGGATTCCACGGGTTCTAGAGGCAGTAGAGTTGATAAAATGGGGAGATGAGCTAAGATCCCTGGTGTAACACAGGTTAGGAAGAAATATAATATACAAATATACATTTTGTTTTGTATTGACGTGGACCATAGACGTTTACACAGGACTGAACATGACGGTTTATTGCAACTCACTGGTGTCCTGTGTCCAGATCTGCTAAACTGCAGTTTGTGTGATCTGAGTCTGTGCAGAACGGTCTGTCAAAGCAGCACTTTTACACAGGACTGAATATGACAATTTGTGAATTTGACTATTCCTGGTTGTATGTGAAAGCAGCATAAGGACTGAATATGCCGTTTTTTTTGCGAGCCACTGCCGTTCTGTGTCCGGATCCGCTGAACTCCGGTCCGTCTGATCGGTGTCTGCACAGAACGGTCTGTTACCGTGTTACAGCAAGGGGGGGGGGCGTTAACAGGCCAGGTCTGACCAGGGACCAGCGGAGCGGAACACAGTAAGAACCAGACCAACCTTGTTAGTGTGTGATCACAGCTGGACCCAGTGTTTCCGCTGAGCCGGACCCAGCTCCCCGTTTGCGGCTGTGAATGGACCCGTTGGTGGGCTGCCTGTAAGCCCATTGTAATTTTAAAAACAACTAATATCTCAAAAAAGTACTGGTCGTATCAATAAGCTGTTATGGCCTGTCTGATCCTTGACCCAAAATACATAAGTACTACAAAAGGCAAAGGTTAGATCTGTCCAGTTTTTCAGTTATAAAACAGATACGTACACACACGCACACACACAGAGGCCACTTGGCTTTTATAATATAGATTCATTCATTTCCTGAACTGCTTAATCTTCGAGAGGATGGCAGGGGTGCTGGAGCCTATCCCAGCTACCAACAGGAGTAGGTGGGGTACATCCTGGATGTGTCACCAGTTTGTCACAGGGCTGACATATACAAGCAACCATTCACTCTTACGTTCACACCGATTTACAATGACCAGTTAACCAATTAGTGCATATCTCGGATGGTGGGGGTAGCCGGAGCGCTCACAAAGAACCCACAAGGACACGGGGAGAACATGCAAACTCCACACAGAAAGGTGCCGGCCAGTGTTAGAACCTAGAGCCTTCTTGTTGTGAGGTGACAGTGCTACAGGTTTTATGAGATTATAATGCTGAACTATTTATTAATGTCAGGTATTCCAATTAAAGCCAGTTCCATAAATATTTGGGCAGTGGCATAATTACAAAATTTGTGTCAATGTCAACATACTTACGGACCTGAGTGTATATACAACCTCACAACTCAGAAGAAGTAAGACACGCACCCATCAGCCATAACATTAAAACCACAGACAGGAGAAATGGTATTAATATTGATTATTTCATTAAAGTGGCACCTTTCCTTGGGTTGGATATATAAGGCAGCAAGTGAACATTAGTCCTCAATGCTGATGTGTTGGAAGCAGCAGAATGAGCAAAGCAAGGAGCTGAGTGACTTTGACCAGCTCCATATGACAGGGTCAGAGCATCTCCACAACTGCAGGTCTTGTTGGGTGTTTCCAATCTGCAGTGGTTAGTACTGACCAAAACTGGACTAAGGAAGAACACCCCAATATCAGGACAATCGAACATCTGTGGGAGGGGTTGGACGAATTAATCCAATCCATGGAGACCCCACCTCTCTACTTCCAGGATTTCAGGGATCTGCTGCTAAAGTCTTGGTCCAGAAAGCACAGCACACCTTCAAAGGTCTGGTGGGGTCAAGGCCTCGGGTCAGAGCTGTTTTTATAAAAAAAAAAAAAAAAAAGAAAAAAAAGGGGGAACTGCACAATGTTAAACTGGTGGTAATAATTTATTTATTTATTAATATTTATCATCCATTACTACCTCTACAGTAACATGTAAATATATAACCCCTGCAACTCCTGTTTACACACTGGAAAAAAAATCTAAATCTTACCAAGTGTATTTTTCTCATTTCTAGTCAAAATATCTCATCACACTTAAAAT
>JAPQRP010000001.1:9639669-9651274 GCA_037367295.1 Apogon hyalosoma | reverse complement strand
TCCAGGCACAACAAACCCCGCCCCTCGCATGTATTGTAGCTTATTTTGGCATCGATCCAGCTGATGTCATCATATCAACTGCCTCTACATATGTGCCAAGTTTGAAGTAAATTGAAACAAAATTGATGTTTTCACAGACATTTGAAATTTCGCCCATTATAAGAAAATGAGAGGGAAAAAAAAGATTTAAAAAATTCATTAAAAATTTGAACTTTGACCTATTTTTCCTAAAATGTAATCACATCTATTCTGGGTCACTGGTAATCTATAAACCCAATTTGATATGAATTCAACCAGTAGTTTTGCTGCTATAGACATGTGAAATTTTGCCCATTATAAGTAAATGTGGGGGAAAAAAATCATTAAAAATTTGAACTTTAACCTACTTCTCCCACAATGTCAAGACATCTATTCTGGGTCACTGGCAATCTATAAACCCAATATGAACTCAACCAGTAGTTTTTCTGCTAAAGTGTTAACAAACAAACTGAACAAAATTCAATACCCCTTGCCTCCCATTTGGGGGGCGGGGTAAAAACAGTGCTGTCAAATATTTCCCGCTTGGCTGATATTCATCAGACAGTGTTGCATCAATCTATGGATTTGTAGCATCAGTGTCGTTAGTTAGTCATTACTTTTTTAGTATCTCCATTGATCTGTTCAGGTTTCAGCCTGCATTAGTTTGCAGACTTTGTTGTTTCGGTGCTGCTGAAGAAATGATGATGAATAATTCCCATAAATCTTTGAGCTGTGGGTCAACCTTCTGAACTCTGACCTGCAGTGAGTCTGTGTCACACAAATGCTTCAGAGTTATACTAGTATACTGAACCATAAGAAAACTCAGGTGAGACAAATTAGGCCACCGCCACCTAAATAATTAATGGAAACACAGCAGCTGTACATACAATGAAAATGTCACTACTGTTTATTTGATCTAGATATGGCAACACTGTAATAGCGTCTGTCCAAAGACAACATTACCAAACCACCACAGGCAGTCTAAGCCTCCAGAAACCACAGAAAACTAGAGTAGAACATGTTATAGTTTGATTGTAACTCACCTACATTTTAAAAGTGGTGAAAAAACAGTGATGCAGACTATGGCCCTGTGGATTCCACCTCCATCAGTTAATCACATGAAATGAAGCACATGATTACGATCCAAAAGTTCATCTCTTTTGGACGGATCAACCAGCCCTAGTGTCAAGGACTGTAATGATGTACAGCATATTCTTTTTTTCATGGCAAATACACTGTTGCCCATAATGCAGGAAGAAAATGTTTGTATCTCATGAAATGATTGCGACAATGTGATTTATTCATGATTGATAGAATGTAACTGGGGACCAGGGAGTAATCATTGTACCTGGTCAAACTACTGGTGAATGGTCACTGGTGTGTATAAATACAAATACAAAGAGGAATGGGTGTGAAAACAAAATAATTCTAACTTTATAGACAGTGTATATTCAAGAAATTCATGTGCCCTTTTTACTATAAATAGGTGTAACTGATTAACTTATAGAAACATTAACAACAGGGATACAAAACACCTTTCTTTAACTGAGACTAATATCTCCTCTAGTGATACAGCATCACTTGCTATCACATAAAATACATATGTTCCAAATTTAGGCAATGCTATTCTGATGAAATTAACTATTGCCATGACAACTACTCCAAATGAGGACACTGTGAGACTTTAATTAAATAGAATTAATAGAATAAAATGCAACCCAATAATAATAATAATAATAATAATAATAATAATAATAATAATAATAAAGTACATACAAGCTATGTCCTTTCTCTATGACCTGAATATGAAAGGAAAAATACTTTTTTGTTCAATTATGTTATGCCAATTCCATTTTTTCTCTAGGCACATAGGCACAAACAAGCAATGTTTAAGCCTGGAGTGTGAATAACTGTGTGAGGGACAGGTCAGGACAAAGAGGACACATTGAATTATCTTTCCAATAGCGGAGCAGGATTTGTGTGCATGTTTATATTGATATATTAATATCTAGATGCAATGTGATGAAGATGGTGTTTGGTGGAATTGTACTGCAGCATGTGAAACAGAAGGGGAGAAGGCAGCAGCTTCAATATAATATCATAAAATGTCCTTAATATGAGCATAAACACAGATAAATAAGCAGAAACACACACACACACGTGCACATATTTGCGCATACACACAGTCTAATATGGAAGGTCTGGCGAAAAGCTGTATTGCTGACACTGTAAAGGTCATAGGTCATATGTCAAAGGTTAAGATCCAGTCAGCAAGAGTGGACCTCACCAGAGACCTCACCTCTGCAAGACCCTGTCTGCATGTGTGTGTCTGCTGTGTGTGCAAGAAGATGGTAAGAAACCCATATGCACATTACGCTAAATTTTTCCTCATATGGTTGTGTCTTAGAAGGTGATAAATTGTCTTTGTATGAGCCTTTGTGTGTTTTATATGTGTGTGTCTGTGTGTGACCTTGTGCCCTACATCCTGACAGGAGGAGCCAGTGGGCTAAGAGAAGAATGTTAGACCCCGAGGTGTCAATCACAGATTCAGATTGACAGACGAGTTCGCTAGTGCTGCTCTCACATTCACCCACACACTCTCCCTCTCAGGACTGCACTCTGTCACTCTCTCAGGCTGGCTGTCTTTCACTCCCTCTTCCTGTCTCTGTCTCCTCTCTGTTTCCTCTCTGTCTCTGCCGCTTCCCCCCCGTGTCTTTTTTTTCGGTCTGTCTCACAGCCAGTCTTTATACATCCACATGGTGTTTGCAGTTTGTTAATCCAACCCCCTCACCACCTCTCTTTCACTGTGTCTTTCTGTCTTTCAGCCTGTCTCCCCTCCTTTCCTTTGACAGATGGGTGCCTCAAACCAATTCAGCTTCTGCATTCTCTCTCTGTCAATATATCGTCTGCCTTTGGTTTTCTACATTTCTCCGCTAATGCAGTCACTGAAGCATGCTTACCATTCCTGTGGATAACTTCATTTTCAATATTTCTCAGAGTTTGTCAGTGTATTTGCTTGGCTGTCCTTGAGTGATTTTGGTTTACATTTCAATTACATGATTATTGCTTATAACAATAAGAGCACTGTACAGTGAATTAAACAAAAACAAAACGGCACTAAAAGGTGTTTATGCTGCTGTTTAATTCATTGTACACTGTTCCTAGGGTTTTTAGGCATTAAAAAGAGGCAAGAATTTTCTGTGGCCAACGTTCCTTAATTTTTTGATAAATCTGGTGTCTTGATATATATGTACACCTACTGTAACTTGTAAAACACCCACCAAGGATTCTATGTTATAATGTTATGATTAGGGGTGTAAGAAAATATCGGTTCTGCGATACATTGCGATATTTAATTTCATGATACTGTATCGATATTAAAAAGTACTGAATCAATATTTTTAGGTATTTATTCAAATGCAAACATGGTAATTTTTGTTTTTTTGTTTTTGTTTAGATTTTATTTATTATCATTTAACACTGTTTTGTTACATAATGGTTATTTCAAGCATCCTAAAGCACTTTTTACTGTCTGAAAGAGGCAGACGTTCGTTCCTTTGTTGGGATGGCACAAAAATAATGTTTTGATGTTGGATGATTCCAGGACTGTTCGCTTCTTCACTAACAGAATATGAACATTTGATCAGGATTGTAAACAATATTGTCTGTGAAACATAATTTAAGTTTTAAGTTTGTACACGGGAATGTTTTGTGATATAGCATTAGATCCTGTTCTGATCCAATAAAATGTGTTTAGTATTTGTGCATATTTCTGGTGTAATTCAATTTTTACAGGACATAATCTTTTGTAAAAAAAGAAAGAAGCAAAAAAATATTGCCTTGTTAACAGTGTTGTGATATATCGCGATAAATCATATCAGGATCCTAGTATTGTGATTTGTATCGTATCGCCAGATTCTTGCCAATACACACCCCTAGTCATGATGTGTCCAGATAGCACAGATGTCGCTGCCAGCATTCCTGTCAAAGACAAACCTGATCACCAGTCATGTGTACAAACCTGACAATAGCTAAATGCATCCCAGTGTAATCAAAAAAGTCCATTATTATTCCAACTATATGTTTTAAAGCGAATGATGCAATTTTTTTGGTAAATGCAAATTGAATTAGTTTGTAAGTCTAACCATTTGCTATCTAACTTGGTGCTAATTTTACTGTTTACCTCTCAAGTGTCTAGACGAAAGAGCCAGTTTTTGCTGATGTGAAAAATTTCCAGAGTTGTAAAATCCTTCCTCAAAGGAGTAAAAACTGCTGTGCAGTGTCTTAGCATGTGATAAGCCTTTAATCTGGACTTCCTGGTTTGAATTTTATCTTCTCATTGGTACCTGTATCCACACACCCACACCACACAGCCCCTTGTGTTGTTTTGATGCAGGGCTATTTTTGGCCTTGCAGGGTAAGAAGCAACGAGTACTTTCCTGATAATGCAGCCAATTCAGAGTCTTGCACGTAAAGTAGTGCAGAAAATTCCAGATCAATTATGGTTAATAACACATGACTGATGATGATCCTAACATTATCTTCATTAGTGTCTAATAAAGTGTAACAACACCAGAGGAATTATATACAAGTGACATATGGATGATTGCGGTATTTTGATTTGGTTTCATTAGAATAAATGGATGATTGACTTCATTAATTAGATTAAACGTTCATTTCATCTTGTTGCAACTTATCACATTATGGTGAGAAATAAGATAATTGTTACATTAGTAAGTAAAAGATGCATATAAATATTTTAAGAATAATATGTGTCTGTGTGTGTGTGTCTGTGTGTGTGTGTATGCCTTGCTCTCCACGGAGGCAGTCAGCTTAGTCTTTGAAGATGTACGTGAGTTTCCTCTTGAGGGCCATTAAACTGTGTGAATGATCTATTAGTAGGTTAAACACACTTGCAGTGACCCTTCAGCTGGAATTTAACCCTTTGCAATCTCCACCATCTGTTGAAAAGTTCAATGTGAGATAAGTAAATTTTAACACTTAGCAGCAACAGTTTAGTGTGTGGTTAATGTGAGAGCAGGTGTCACCTGAACAGACACCAGTGACTGACTCATTCCTATGACAGTGGTGAGTCTGTGTTTATGTTGAGGTCAGAAACCGAGAAGAAGAGAGAGGAGGCTCAGTTGAGAACAGAGACACTCTATCAAACTATGTATTCAGTTTTCAAAAACATAGCCATCCTTTCTAGTCTGTACGCTGCTCACACTTTTCTTATTCTTTCTCAGTCTATGTTCTCCTGCATAATCTTCTTTTTCTCATCCTTTTCTTTGCCCTCGTCCTCTGATTCCATTTCCCGCCTCTCTCCCTTCTTCATCTCCCTGTGTACTGCTCTATCTTCCATCTGTTTCTCCCTCTCCCCCCACTTCATCGCTTTCCTTTCGTCTCGACACCTGACAGAGACAGGATCTAGCAGTAAATCTCCTAAAGCACAGTCATCCACCATCGTTCACACCACAAAGCTGGAGAGAGCGAGCGAAGAAAGACGGGGAGATGGGAGAGGGAGACATTGAGTGTTAGTTTGTTGAAAGGAAGAACAAAAGATACAAGATAACAAAAAGACAAACAGACACAAAATGGCCCGAGAAACAGGCGGCGGAGAGGGGGAAACAGACACTGATGGAGGTGCTAAAAGAGTGATGGAAGGGAAGAAACGGGGAGGGAGGGAGATAAAGACACAAGCTTTCACATAATTCACATACACAGCAGACATTAGTTCATCTGTGTATTCACATACACATGTGAACACGTACATACACGAAACATGATTAAGGCTCTCTGTGGGCCAGAAGCCATACTTTCTGCCCCTGCAGAGTGGGGCATGTTGGGCTAAGCTCTTTGGGCAAAAAGCCCTAACTTTTGAAGGACCACCTCTTAGAACTTGATGCCACACTTTTGTATATTGGTGGAAATGTGCAAGCGTGTACCAATATGTGTGAACATGTGAGCCAATATAACAGGAAGACACCGTTTAATAAATTAGTGTGTTTGCAACTTGTGTGTATGCATTTGCACAGAGGACTCGAGTCGTGCATGTATCTACACTTGGCCACATTTGTCTGTATCTGTGTACTTGGGATTGTGTTTCCGTGTGTGGGTGTGTGTTTGTGTGTGTGTGACAGCGGGCTGGGCAGAGTGTCCATACTCTGTGGTTTATGGCTGCTGAGGTCTGATTACATTGGTGCGACTGGAAGGGTGAGCAGACTGGTGGTTCTATCTGTCTTCTGTGTGGCTGACTGAACAGACACACAGCGAATGGAGATGGCTCAGCCAGAGACACTTGGCCTGCCTCCCAGAGATCTCACAGGGATACAGTCACATAATGGATTCACACAAGAAAATACACCCGATTCATACTTGATTTGTGAATTTCATGCCCGTCATTGAATTTGACAGTGATTTAACTTAGAGTAGTTGAACCTGAATGATGGAGAGTTGTGAAACGAGGGATACATTTTGGTATGTACAAGTCCATGATTATGTTTGTGTCATTTGTAATAATCATCTTGAAGGTCTTTTGGGGAAAAAAAATGAACGTTTCAAGCATACCCTAAAAGTCAAGTCAGGATCAAACAAGGAAAAAAAAGCATTTTATATAATAATAATTCATCATTCTGCACTTATCTGACTGTTAGTGGGCTGCTAGCATTGTCAGAAGCCGATAACCCCTGATTTATGCTGCTGATCCCAAAGAACATGACCTGAATGTATCTATTGTTGAATTAAATTCAAAAGTCAGTTGTATAGGTGAGCTTCCTTAAGGTAGCTCCTATTGAAACACCTTCAGTGTTATAAAATAGAAAATCCCATTCAATTCCTCTGCACTCTGCTCTATTCTATTGGATCTATCCCTTTTGAATCTACATCACAGGCTTGTGTCACAGCATTTATATGTACTTACTTAAATTCACCTTGAATATATGTGGTCTATGTTTTGTGTTGTATTTACAGATGCATTATTTATCTGTACATTCAGGCATGAAATGATCGTGACACATTTAAAAGAAATGTAAATTTTTTTATTTTTTATTTTTATATCTCAATCTTGTGCCACTGCCGCTTAAGAATTTGTTTTTTAAACAACCTGTAACATGAGCCAAAGGTCAAAAGGAGCCTCTTGTATGCAATCTTAAACCAATTACTGCAGCAGTATGAAACGTCTTGAAGTGTAGGCTGAAAAGTAGTTAAATTCAAGGACCTAGGTTAACTTGAGTTCCTCCTCTAGATTAAATATTTACTGATGTAGCTACTCAATGTTAAATCACCAACAAAATAATCACAAACAAAAAAAAAACATTAGTCAAACAGTAAAGTAATTAAATACCAAATTAAACTTTTAGACCATGTGCATATAAAAAAATAATAATATCCAATTATATTCAATCACTCAATCAATATATTTTTCATTTTTAGCTAGGTTCTATTCTATTCTAGTTTAATGTAGTCTACTTTAATGAAGTGTTTTACAAAGAGAGTCAGATCTTTATATAGAATGAGCCATTGTTTTAAGGTGTTCTTGCTTAATGATAACCACAGTGGATTTACATAATACACAGAGGGATAAGGTAGAGGTAACATGCTTTATCTTGTAACTCTAAGTGTGCTCTAGTAGGAAGCCTCTGCCGAAAGAGGGAGAAGTGACAGTGAAGAGGAAGGCGGGAGAGGCAGAGACCGCGGGGTGGGGGTACGGCAGAGGATAGGAGGCTGGATGTTGTTACTCTTATTGAGAAGTAGCTAAGCCCTTTGTGCACTGGGAATTTGAAGAAAAGAAGGGAGAAGGGACAAACGCCGGGCTGGTAGATGAGTGTGCGTGAAAGAACGACACTGAATGATGAGGGATGAAAAGGAAAAGAAAGAAAATAAATAGACATGAAACCTAGAATAACTGAGACCGGGGGTGAAAGATTGAAAATAGACAGCAACAGAATGAGGGAAAGCTGGGAAGATGGACAGTGATGTATAGGTGTGCTGGGCCGGCCGGTACATTAAGTACAGCGCTGGGTTACTCCCTTGTGTATGCCGTGTATGGAATTAGAGAGAACAATGTGGCGTAAAGCGATGGGGGAGTCTCAGATGCCTGGTGTTGTTTCTGTTCACTTCCACTGTATCAGTAAGAATCACCTTCAGCCACTTACTATAACGTGTTTGTCAATCTGTCTCGCAAACACAAAGAGAAAAAAAAAGAAGCAACAACAAAAGTATAGGCAGGAAAAGAGAGAAGTGCGAGATAAGGGTAGTGAAGGGGAATTTCAGAGTGTTAATATATAAACTTTACTTCAATCAGGTAGTCTCCTTGAGATTAAAACCTGTTTTACAAAAGAGACTTGATAACAACGATGACCATAAACAATAATAATTAAATACAGACAAGCGCGGTAATCAGCATACAATACGCGTGTGACTGTGTTTATAACAAAAGTGCGTTCGACTTTTTGAATGTGAATCCTAAATGCGCATGAAAACTAAGGCTTTAGGTTTTTAATCAGCCCCATCTCAGAGCTGTATGGGGACTGTGAGAAGCTTTCATGTGGAGTTTCTCTCTTTCTCTCTATCACACACACAAAAACACACACAAACACAAAGCATCCCCTTATGCCTTCAGTTCTAAATTTACACCTAACACGAGAACAAGAGAACAGGGGAGGAAGCAAGGAGGAGCACAGCAAGGTGAGAGAGTAAAGAAGATGACTATGGGTAGAAGAGAGGTGGAGGACAGAAGTATGGAGATGGGTAGATGGAGGGGGGAGAGAGGGAAAGTGCACACAACAAACACGGGAGGGGAAAACGGTAGACAGAAATTAGAATGAAGGTACAAGAGGAGAGGAGAGAGGAAAGGAAAAGACAGAAGAGGAGAGGAGAGAAGCCAGATTTGATTCAGAGACAAGGCAAGAGAGATGGAAAGAGGGAGAGTCGAAAAGAGTTAGACCGACAGGGGGAGAGGAAGGGAAGGAGAAGGACAGTGGTATATTAGTCAAGGTGTCCAGTCTATGTATTGCCTGCTGTGCAATACCACCCCTCTGATTTACTCTGCCGAGTGACTGATGAGAGGGAAGAAGAGAAGGAGGGATGCAGAGATGAAGGGATGCGAGAGGAGGGAGGTCTCGCAACGAGCGTTTAGGCCAAATTAACGGCACCTCATAAATTAGACTAACAGCCAAACCGAAGGGGCGGGAGGGGAGGGGCTGTGAGTAAGTGAGTGTGTGTGTGTGTGTGTGTGTGTGTGTGTGTGTGTGTGTGTGTGTACAAGTAAGTACTGTATGTGCATGTATGTGAATGATAACATGTCAAGAGGGAACAATTTGAACCAGTGCAAACAGATTACTCTCAGATAAAGTAGTGACATCCAGCCGCTCACTCATACAAACACAATCTTCTCTTGATTACCACACGTATTGAAGTGTTCTCTTCTGCATGATGTGCTTATAAACTGAAACAGCACGAAGACTGTACACAGTGAGGATCCTGAATTTAAGTTGCCCACCTTTTCACTCATGGAACATTCTTATTTCCTTGCATGAGATAGAGTTAATGTGATGCTTGTGCACAAGATGTTCTGCTTTAAAAAAAAAAAAAAAAAAAGGATATTCATACTCTATGTAATTAATTCCCATTGGAAAATATGTTTTGTAGGAGGTTATGCTGTATGGATTCAACTACCAATGCAAAACACAGTTCATTTCACTTTTCCCCTTTTAATTATTTTTTTTCTTGATGCCTACGGTGTAATAACCAAAGCACTATTTATGGTTTTGTTTAGGTACCTCAAAGCCCTTTAAGTTATGGTAGGTTGTAGCCTTGGTTAAACGGTAAAAGGTCAGCAATGAATCTTAAAGCAGGTGTCCTTGTAGCTTAAACATACGAGATACAGGAAACAAAAATCCGATCCGGGCGTGAGAGTCCTGCTTAAGTAATGTTACTCTGTGTTTCCACCTTGACTCTTTATTTGCTTTTCAGTTACATGCCCCATAAATCTTCCCCAGTATATGTTGTTTATGTTACTCCTTTTACATTCTAAAGAAATGTTAACTCTGTCAGGAGAGCAGGCACTTGGCGATTGCGGTGTGATTACAGCAGTTCTTGACTGAGTGAGATACTAACACAAACACACCTACACATACACACACTTGCATGCTCACACACACACATACACACACATGTACTATGCCACCCACACACCAATCTTGGCAGTGTGGAGTTGATGCTCAGAGTGATTAAAGTGGCGTGCTTCTGAGTGTGTCACCTGGGTGCTGCTGTATCTTAAATCAGGACAGTGGGGCTCAGATTGGGTATTGACTGGCCCGCAGAAGTCTCCATCCATCACGCTGAGAAACGATAGCACAGAGGCCGCCCTGATGTAGCTATATACCACTTATGTTGCTCACTGGCTGGCTGAGGTGACGTAAGGTTAGGGTTATGGCTTAAACTGTTATTTATACTGCATGGTAAGCAGACCAGAGAAGCGTGTCTCGCAGGCAGACATGGACTGACAGCAACATGTCTGCCGTCAAGATATGGATACACATTCATTCAGAGGCAGTCACAAAGCCAAATACACCTGTGACAAAAACACAGGGTGACAGACACATATGCTCAGAAATGCTGCACTTATTGTAGTGATAAGACTTCCTTTTCCGTCTCTATCTTGTTGTGTCTCACTCCTGTTGAAACGATGCGAGCAAATACCCAGACAAGAACACATCTACAAACGTACCACTCTGTCTTGGGGGCCTGAGCAGCATCTTTTGACTGTGTGCCTAATGATAATAAATGAGCCATCATGGGTGGGGAGGGAGGCACTAAGTCATCCCCTTCATCGACAGGAGGAAGACTGGGAGCCCCAAGGTCACCCCACTGTCAGCATCACTCTCCCTAACGACTCCTCTCGTGCTCTCTCTTGGACACATGCATGTGCACACATATGCACACAAAGTGGTATGAAGTGCACCTAAGCATGTTTGGACCAATGCACATGTAAACGAATACAGATACAGGCATACACACCAGAGACCAGCATTGTAAAACCTGCTTCAGCACACTTATGTGTCTTCTAGATAAATGTTATTTCTTTCACATTATATGTAGAAAGCAACCGCTGGGTAACACTTTTCGAATACATGTCGATTTGTCTTTTATTGTAATTTTTTTATTGTGCTGTGCTGTATTGATCCTGCATGTTGCCACCTCTAATTCTGTGGCGCGTGACCTTTTAGTCAGAGTGTTGTTCACATATAATATTATTCCATTTAAACATTCTTAGGAGCCTCGGAGTACTTTAAATAATCTGTTCTTCTTATTTAAGTTTAATACATGCATACTAATACAGAGGTAATACAATGTTTATATTGCGATAAACACGATTATAAAACTACACTGTGCATGTGAACATATTAACATGAAACTGTTACTCCAGCACTCTAGTAGGATATGTACACCACCCCTGCACATTGTCACAATATCACCAGATGGCATTTTTCGTAAGCAGAAGATCAGCCGCGATTAACTGAGGAAGACAAATAAATATTGCCCCCCCCTCCCCGTCACAGCCATGACGCCCCCCCCCCAGCACCAC
>JAPQRP010000001.1:9611814-9629615 GCA_037367295.1 Apogon hyalosoma | reverse complement strand
CTTCAGTTTGAACATTTGACAGATAAACAGTACCACAGTGCTTCAGTTTCAGCTTCAGTTTGTCATGTCTTTTATGTTTGTGATTGTCTCTCTTAACTCACCATATATTTTTTAGTATGTTTTTTTTTTTTTTTTTTTAAATCATTTACTATAAATTCCAGGCGACCCCATGTGGGGTCCCGACCCCAAAGTTTAAAAACACTGCATTAACTGTTCAGGACACAGTGCATTGAGAAGGAAAATGCAAACACTCATCTTGCAATAGTGAACATGACACTTCATTTTTTTCCCCCCATGTTACTTTTACTCTCCTACATTTATCTGATGTAAATTATGTGACTACTTTTGTATATAATGAGATAGTTACATGTATTTAGACTTTACTCAAGGCTAGCAGGTAATTTCGTTGCGGAAAGAAAGTAGTAAAAAGAAAAATCCTACTAAAAAGATATAAACAGATTAAAAAATAATAAACAGCTGCTGTAAAATGTGTATTTTTTTTTTTTTTTTTTTACGCAAATGTATTGAAGCTGAAATGAACTTTCTTTTGGGGTCCTCAGATGATGTTGTAACTGAACGCAGTGTGTCGGTGGATGTTTTCAGGGTCCGGGAGGCAGCAACAGCAGCGTTCACATTCGAGATCAGAGAACTTGTGACTGCTAATCCTCATCTGGGAATGTAAGGGCAGTACTCTCCCCTCCTTTCTTCATTCCTCTGCATCCACCCAGAGGCCTATCCTCTGACTCCATTCCTCCCTCCATATGTTCCTTCATCTCCAAAGTCTCTTACTCACTCTTACCTGTCCCCTCTGCTATAACTGCTTATCATACAAGTAACACTCTTGAATCAAAAGCATGAGTGTAAGCCCATTTCTAGCCCTTGAAAAAACTAGTTTGACAATCCAGTTATTCAAGCTAACGCCGGTTAGAAATACAATTATAAGAACAAACTTCAGGATCTACCTTTTTTTTTTTTTGTTAAGGGTCTGCTCTAAAATATAATGGATATCGTCTAAGATAAAAAAAAACAAAAAACCTTCAACATGTTGCAAATCTGAAAAGCTGTTCAATAAACATATGCTTTGAAGGCATTTAAAATTTAAAAGTTAAGTGTTGGAGTTCGTATTATTCAAAATTTTGATGCCAATATTTTCACTTTACTACAAATGAATATCGGCTCCAAATATCAGTTCTTGGTAATAATTAGTATTGGGCTCTAAAAAAAACCATATCGCTCGATCTCTAATTCATGCCTTTCACTTCCACCAAGTTGTTGTAGTAGTTTTTGTTAAGACCTGTTTGTGGACACAAACCAACAAACCGAAAGATAGATGGAACGAATGTAAACATAACCATCTTTCCCTAGTTCAACAACCACTCATCCTCACGTTCTTCCCAAGTTAGAGCGATCAGTTAATCTATTATGGTGCTGATCTGGAGTCTGAGACATGAGAATTTTATTAAAAAAAAAAAAAGAAGGAAAAAAAGCAGAATTCTTAATCTCACAATAATGTTATTCTTTCTCATAGATTAATTACTATAAATCCAACACTCGAAACTAGAATTAAGATAAAATTCTGATAATTATTACTAGCTTATTGATTATGGCTCATGAGCATATGTTTTCATTTTTACGGACTTTATCAAATCTTTATCATTTTTTCATTGAATTACTAATTTATAATTTTGACTTTATCTCATCCATATATTTTTTAATTGGTGTAAACATGTTCCATACATTACATAAATTCAGGCTGATTGGTTCTCCACAGTGTAGTGTTTTGTCATATTCATGCTGGATTCCCACCCTGATGATGCTGCTGAAGCTCAGATCATGATCAGCAGTCAGTGCCTGTACGCTCTTACGGATGCTCTGTATGTTTGCTCTGCTAATATCAGTTTACGGATAGTCATGTGCAATTTTGTAATAATAACTTCAGTTACTATTAAGTAGTAGTTAATACTACTCCAGTTCAGATGTTCAGTGTTTGACACCGACAGGATGTTTTCAAAGTCATCTTGGAAAGGTGCAATGTGACGACACAAAGGCTTTTACACGGGAAAAAATGCCCCTCTAAAAACAAGTTTAAAAAAATTAATACAAGATTTTTTTTGCTTAATTCAAGTAAAACAAATCTGCCAGTGGAACAAGTGAAAATTATCTTGGTAAGATTTCTTGAAATAAGATTTTCAAGATCTATTGTCTAAAAATAACTTCTTGTATCTCACAAGTTACTCTTTAGGTGATTTTGTCTTATTTAAAGTGCGACGAGATATTTTGACTAGAAATGAGAAAAATACACTTGGTAAGATTTAAATTTTTGCACTGAGGTGATAATAAATGTGGTCCATACACAAACATGGTAGGTGATGATAATGCACCTCAGCGCTGGATGCTACCGGCCATAAAACAGATAAATGATTGTAGATGGCAGTTTTCTTAATTTTTTTTCCTCCTATTTAACTTTTGTTTCACTCTTGTATTACACTTCTAGCAAGAATTCTGCCAGTAGACAGTTTGTGTCCAGCCTCCAGAACTACTGTTTTATTAACTGCAATCTTGACTGGATAGTGAGTGGTACTCGCTAAGGTAAGTGTGGCAGACTCTTGGATGCACTACCGCAAGAGAACAAATGACAGGGAAGAACAAGGGCAGTAGAAATGAAAAGGAGAGGAAAGAAGATGGATGGAGCAAACAGAAAAAGGGTAGAGTTCAAGTTGAGATTCATGTCTGTCTCGTGCTATATTTCCTGTCAATACATAGCATGGGGATAGAGTACGAAAGAGGAGGAAGAGGAGAATATTTCCAAGTGCTGAATCTTTTCTTTTCACATCTCATTCCTGAGTCACCACTTCATCTGTCCACCTACCACTAGCTATCCTTCCCCATCTTGCTCTCTCTCTGTCTTCATCCTCGTTTTCACTCTACCACTCTCTCTTGTCCTTCCTTTCTTGCTCACACTCTCCCTCCCTCTCTTTCTAGGAGCATCTCTTGTTTGTTCACGCACCCAAATGTCTGCAACATCCTGCTCTTTATTTACAGAGCATGTGGGATGAGCTGTGTGTCTGTGTGTGCGTGTGTCATCTTTGTACTTTTGTAACTCTGTGTATCCGTAGATATATCTATGTGGTCTCATTGGAGGTTTTTTTTGTGATATGCCTTGCAATGTATAAATGTTGCAATATTGATCTGCACTGTAGGGTACTGTATATATAGCTCTGCGTGTGTTTGTGAGGACACACTTGTGGCAGTTTTAATCTGATTTTAACTACAGAATTCATTAGTAAGAGGTATAGCTGTGTTAAAATACACTCTCTTATGACTGTGGGTCAATTTGGTTCAATAACCAGTTGATCAATGAGACCATTTTACTTCTCCTTGAAGCGTACAAAGAGGATCAGTCATAAGGAAGGGCGGGAGTGCATACTATCAGTCTTTACTTTCTGAGTTTAATTGTGGAAACTTCCTTTGTCTGCTCTATGTTGGTATGAGAGTCTTTAATTTAAGTCACTGTGGGACTCAACACTTGAGTAGATTTAAGTCTAACCTGTGTTTCAAGGTAATTAATCTTATTGTTATGCACCTGATGTTTTATCCCAATCCATCTACCCACCTCTGTTGGCTTTTATGATTCACTCATATAATAAAAGACATTTCTGTGGCCCTGTAGCCCTGTGCCTTGGCTGGAAATTCACTTCAGCTTTACAGTGTAAATCTGCTGCAGACCATGGGAAATTGTTGAATATATTTTGAAAAAATTGACAAAGTAGAGCTTTCATTTTTACTTGAATCAGTATGTCCAAGAGGGCATGTTTTATGCACATTTGGAACACCTTGTACACTTTAAAGTAGAATAGTCCTCCTCTCAGGTATCAATTTTCTATACAATAACAATGAATAAGAGCCATTTAAAAATTCTTTCAGTGGAAATGAAGTCCCATATTCCTGTGTCTTAATTATCCATCCCTTGGGCTGTCATTATTAAGGCAAGCCAGACACTGGGACATATTTGGCATTATATTTTTAATGCTACAACAACCGGCTCAGCAAAAAACCACCACAGATTATTCACCGCGTGTGTCTTGGCTCAGCTCCATATACTGTGACACATTATTATACTTTCAGTCCCCCTTTTCTTCCCCTCCTTTTCCTCGGTATTTTACCCCCTCCTCCACTTCTCATCCTCAGCTTCTTTTCTAGTCCTCTCTGGAACGAGAAAGGAAAAGAACAAAGCACCTTCATACATGTTCTGTTGATTTGCTTACAAGGTCTGTAGTGCTGTGTGTGTGTGTGTGTGTGTGTGTGTGCGTGTGTGTGTGTGTGTGTGTGTGTGTGTGTGTGTGTGAGTGAGTGGGGCTGACGGTGCATTGTATGTGTGCCAGTTGTTTGTGTGCCTTGTGTGCAGCAGGAAATTCAAAAACTAGGCCATATCGACCACCCAGGGGTTTGAAAGCTCAGGGGGTACCAAAGCAACATGGTTTAAATAAGAAAAAAGCATTTCAAACGCCATAAAGAGGGAGGAAAAAGACAACGCATGGCACATGCTCACGCACGCGAGCAGACGTATACGCGCACAAGCAGACAAACACCCCTCCCATCTAATAAACCCCTGGCTCACAATGTGTTCAAAGAGCAACATCAAACACTTAATCACACACATATCTAAATAAATCTTATCTAGCTTGATAAACATCCAAATTTAATTTATATGTTCCATCCTCGTCTTATGCTGGTGGCCAGCCGGTTTCTGATAGATTAGGGCTTCCCCTACTGACAGGCCCAGAGCAATGAGCTGCAGACCTTGTCAGTATATTGATCCAGTTCAGACTATAATGGATACGAATGGGATCAGCTTTGATTGGTTCTGAATTTTATCTCAGAGGTGGCAGTTTAACTCAACCTTTGATTTGCTGTTGGTGGTTAGGTAGAAGCAAAAACATTAAGAACAATTTTTTTTAAAAAAAGCGATGTGTTTTCAAGCCCTCAGAAGCCTAAACAGCCGCTGGTAACCAAAAGCATCTACTGATTAAATGTTTAATAACTTTTAAAACACTAATTCTATCAATACTTTGAAATAATTCATTTAAAAGCAGATTAACAGCTTTCAGTGGCATCAGATGTGACCCATTTGGATACTCAGAGGCTCCGTAGTGAATGCGGAAACACTGTCATCATCCCCAGCATTGATACATTAAAATCACTGTAGTTTGGCAAATTACAGTGGTTGTAGATGCATGTTTTTTCATTCTGTTAATAATTTGTTTTGCTGAAAAAAGCCACTTGTGCTTCCATTTTCTCTGTTCTGAGTTCTCAATTTACCTCCACATGGTCAGTAAATTAAATAGGAAAACATTTGCTTTTCACAGAACAATACAGATGGTAAACTAATACATAGTGATAAATCACTCAGGAAAAGTTTAATATAAAGAACAATTCATTTGGAAGTTACCATAAATATAGTTGCAGTTCTTTAAGGGTTTAATAGACACTGATGTTTAGACTCAATCATATATTTATGAGGTGCAAGATGAGATGAATTTGCAAATGGATACACTGCAAAAAATGTTGTCCCTACGAGACATAAGCCTAATATTCCTAAATTTGGTTAAATTGGCTTTCATTGAGCAAAAACTCTGCCAGTGGGTAAAAAAAAAAAAAGATATTGGTTAGAATTCTTAAAACAACAAAAAACTTTAAAAACTAAAAAAAAAAAAAAAAAAAAACCCAAAAACATAATGTGCCTCAAAACAAGATGACAGTGCTAGAATTTTAGCAAACAGCACTTAGTACAAGAATTAAGATGACACTAATTTAAGACAGAATAACTTTTAATGAGGAATTTTAGCCTCTGACTGAGCTGGCTATAAGAATTGACGTCTTAAAATAAGAGTAACAAGTAGAAAAAAATCTTAAAATAAGCATTTGCTTCTCTTGATTGAGCTGAGAACGACTGCTATATAGATAGATTTTTTTTTTAAATAATATTTTTCTTATGTAAACATTACTTGGCAAGTTTTTTTTTCTATTTAGATAAAAAATAAGACAAATGTTCTAGAAATAAGGCTTTTTTTTTTTTTTAAACTTTCTTGGACATAATTTTTTGCAATGTATACAGAGATAATCACTTATTAAGATTAACATAAGTAACATTTCCAAAGAGCATATGTTGTAAAACAAAACACGCCCAACCTCTGACCCATAGTGTGATGTATGTGTCAGAACTGTTAAGTGTTTGCAGGATTGATGTATTTGTCTTTCAAAATGACCAAAAACATCAATATTGCCATTAATTTTTGCCTATATCCTCTTCTGCCACTACAGGTCATCACTTCCCCTCTGAGTCTCCATTTAGGCATTGATTATGTCATTTCACATTTGACCTTAAGCTTCAACACAGCGGGAAATTAAACCTTAATGCAAGCTTACTTCCAAAGGCCAAGTCACATTGTTGTGGATTTAAGAAAATATTTATGGTAGCCTATTTAAATTGAGGTGGATGGAATGGAGTGCGGGCAATAAACGAATACTGTCATCTTTAGAGTCGTGAAACATCCAATTTTTTTCTCCCTGCTTCTACTGCTACTGAATTACTATCATTAAAGGTGCAATCAGTGAGAAGTGAGTTCACAAAACCATTAGAGGAGGATAAATCCTGCAGATAAATCGTCTCCGAAACAACACACAAACAGAGATATTGTTCACAATTTAGCTGACAATGGCAGTTGCCTCGTTGGTGTCTGCCTGCTCAGCTGATGAAGCTCTTTCCAGACAATTCATAGGCGTTTTTTTTAGAAGCTACAGTAGGAATTAGAAATAGGTATAAATGATAAATGATAAACTGAAAAAAAATTAATGATGAATGCATTCCATCTGCCTCAGTTTAACGGTCCCAGTTGTGTGTGCGCTGCCTCAGTGTCACAGTGTGAGTATTTACAGGGACACTTCAACACAATACAGTTGTCATTGATGCAATTAGTGACACATGCTTTTAGTTTTTACATTCAACTCATGACATCAATCTTTCCATTAACCAAGCAGTTTTATTTATAAAATATTGCCCACATAACCTATAAGTATTCACTAATTACCCTGCCATTGTAAAAAATTAATGACTGTAATACTGACATTAGGTATTAAAAAATGTTGCCATTGAAAAGGTTTTTTTTTTTTTTATAATCAGCGGTCTGTTAATCGAGTGGGTTGAGCCTGCCATGATCGTGTCTCTCTGTGTTACATCCTGTTCACATGGTAGAAAATCTGTCTACCAATGACTGAGACATTCCTCCTATTATCAATAACAGAATGAAATTATTTTTGCTCTAGGTTTAATGCAATCCAAGTGACAGACTGTATAAAATTTGAGGGCAAAATTCATACCGCAGAAGTTTATTTTTTAATTAAAAAAAAAAAAGTGCAATATCCTGATTTGTTCATTTATTTTTTTCATACATTTATGCTCTACAGTATATTTTTCCTTCTTAACTGCACATGCATTTTAACAGCAGAGGAGGAAATGTTTTATTGACCTTTTTCAGCAGAGCAGTAACTGTAATTTAATTTCTGCAAACCTATTTTAATATAATGCTTCCTTTACAAGGGGGAGTTATATTAATGCAGAGATGGTGCTGTGCATTTAAGAAGTGTCTGCTTGTTGGTTTTATTTAGCACTAGTCTTTGCATTAATTTGAATTTGAGGCATAATAAATTTCGCTGGCTTCCTCTTTTATAGTATCCTCACCACAGACCACTAGTCCACTACCACAGTGTAATCTCCACACCTGCTATGTTGTCAAAGCAGAGTGTATGTTTGCAAAAATACTGTGGTAGGTTTGCAGATGCAGCTCAGCAATCAGTGCCAAATGTAACATAAAACTTTCTGCTTCTGTATAAACAGCAAGTGGCTTAGAGAAAACAAATCATTTCTTTTTTTTTTGCAGGAGCAATTCAACTATAGGAAAAAAAAATAGGATGGAAAAAGAAGAAAGCATAGAACACGGAGCAGATGAGCACGTTGGAGCCTGTCTCTGTGGCTTAAGATGTTGTGCATTAATTCTCTAAAGGCCTTGGGGTCCCAGTTTCCCATGTTAATTGATATCCCCATTAAAGAGATAAGTAGGCTCAAGCAGGAAGAGAGGGCCAGAGAGCAGAATAGTTACTGCAGGGTCTGCTCAAAAAGAGTAAGGAGAGAAGAGGGAAAAATGAAGAGGGTAGGAATGGGATGGAATGGATTTAGGAATATAGATTTAAGACGAGAGAGGGCAGACAAAACAATGCAGCAGAAAGCCAGTGGTAGGTAACCCCTGGATGGTTGAGGCCATAGGTGTATGAGTTAAAGTCTGTGTAAATACCAGATAATATGTGTGTGTGTGTGTGTGAGAGATAAAGACACAGAGACAGAAAGAAGAGACCACAGAAAGAGAAAAGAGACGAGAGTCTGCTTATTGGCTGACAGAGCTGCTCTCACCTAGTTTGGGATGAGTCACAGTTCGCAGAGCCGTTAATTACACCGACGGCAGAATCAAAACTCTGAGAATGAGAGCAGCTGTCTACGCATTTACATATCACACAGCCTACATGGAGAGGAAAGGAAGGAGGCATGAAAGACGGAAAGAGGTAGAGAGAAAGGCAGTTGAAAATAGAAAGGGAATTGATAAGGAAAACAAAACAAAACAAAAATAAAGATGGAATTCAACAGAAGCTAAAAGGGATTCAAAGAAAACATGTGGGGAGAAAATGAAAGGTGAAGAATCGGGGCAGGCGGAGAGGTATCTGCAGCGAGAGTGAGGGCAAAGAACGAGTGACACAAGTGATTGGAGAAGAGAAATGAGTGACAGTCGTTTCATCTGCAGCGCTGGCCCTGGGATTCGGCTTTTATTTTTGTGTTGAGACTTTCTCCAAATCTTGCAGTTAGACATAAATGTTCTTTTTTTTTTCCACCTTTCATGTCCTTTAAAGTTATTCTTGACCAGTTTAGAAAAGAAAACAAAAGATAGCATTCAGCTGGCACATATATCTCCGGACTCCTACTTGAGATTTCCATTTTGTCAAACAATGCTTTTTAATTAATTCATTTATTTATTTGCATGCGTGTTTCAGCTGACAGTCTGGCCAGCGCTGGCCAGGATAAGACTTGCTTTGATTTCAAAGTCAGAAACAAGGGAAGCCATTAGCATACAGCTGCCAACAGGCTAGCCTGCAGCTGCACTTAAAGCCTTTACTTTCCTTCCAAAAATAAAGCAACAAAACAACACAAGCAGCACAACACTAAAGCAAGTGCTGCTTTGCATTGGTTTACCATTTAAATAAAGACATACAGTTGGGTATGATGCAAATGAACGTCACGTGCATTATTATTATTATATATTTATTATTATTATTATTATTATTATATATTATATATTATATTATTATCAGTGCATTAAGTGCACCCACCAAATATCATGAAATTTGAATAAATACACCATTAGCTTAAAAAAAAGTGCTTCCTTACTGAAATAGTTCTGTTCCATATATTATTAAATGAAAGCTAGATATTGTTTCAAACACATTTTGGTCCTAAGAGCAGACACTGAAATGTCATAAACAGAGACGAGCTGTTAAAGCTCAAACATGCTCTATAACCTACTTATCACATACATTCACATCATACATTATATGAAGATTCTACCAATATCAATTATTTATCTCTAAATTGTATCTGTCACATACTTTGCCAGAGTGGGATGATACAGGTCTCTGCAGGGGGAATGTTTAGACTAATGGAACATTTGATCACTGATATGCTTGCATCTTATAATCCTTGAAACAACTGTCATTTATAAATATTGAACACCTTTTTTACTGCGCACGGAACTGGAAAGTATCTGAGGCCAGACAGGGGAAAAAAAAAAAAAAAGTAGAAATACGGGTGATAAAGATGGCGAAGGACGCGTAAATCATGTTGTAGTATTTCATATGTTTTGAAGGAGAACTGTGACTTGGTAACGGCAGATGTAATTTGCTGCTGGGAACACATTTAATTGAGATGATTTCCAACTCTGGCTCCGATGTAAAATGCTGTTTCTGAGAACATTTTAAAATCAACTTTATGATGTGCTCTCATCAAACGAGTAGGTCACTGATTTTTGGCCACCGTGTTTACGGCGCATGAGGGGAAGGCAAATGAGATAGTTGTGTTAATCACAAAGACGTCGTTCATGGCAAGCAGGTGGCTGTGGTGGTGGGGTGTGTATAGGGCCTCTAGTGAACAGTCTCTCTCAGTTTCATTACAGAAACTGCACTCAGTTTTGAGTCAGAAAGAAAGAACAGGACAGGACTCCATGTTAACAGAAGTGAAGCTTTGAAGCCTCATCAATATTTGTGTTTGTGCAACAACAGATTTAGTTCATCTCAATTTCAGGAATATACTAGAAGCAAAGGCACAAACACAATCGTACACTTTTGCAACCATAAATAGGAATCAAAGTAACCACAACCATTAACTTTGCAAAATACATCTTTTACACACAGGTATGAACACATAATTTTTCCGCTGAATATTTATTATCACACCCTTAAAGGCAGCAAAATCCTAACATAATGTGTTAAAATTTGAGTTATACTGCTGCATGGTTTTTAATTGCTTTTGTCAAAGTATTAAATGCAGTGTTGGTTATTTGCATATTCAAATGATCAGTCGTATAGTCATTGCTCAAACTGTTAACAAAACAGGAACATGATTCACCAAGTCCAAAAATTCACAAATGCTTCCACGCTGTCTTCGAGTGAGAAAGCCAGACTCTGCAAAAAAAAAAAAAAAAAAAATCACAATTCCAACATGTAAAATGAACAGAGGAATAAGAAATAATAATAATAATAATAATAATAATAATAATAACATTTTTTTTAAAGGTATAAGTATTTACAAAATGTAGCTGTTTACCATAGACTGTATAAGGATGGGTGCCACCAATTAAGCCAAAATCCTGCCGCCTTGCAGGATTTTGACATGTTGTTTATGTAATACATTTCGGAGTCACATTGATTTGATCCTTGCATGATTTATTTAAGTGCTTGATTATTACAGCTGTCAATCAATTGTCTTATGACACGAAATAACTAATTAAATTAAATTTGATCCGAAACATGATGGTTTGAGTACAAATCCACCCAGAAAGAGTGAACTCACCTTTGGGAAAACTTACTTGGATGTGTACTTTAAGTTTTTATGTTGGCCACAGTCCCTTAGAACAACATGGAGTGTGGGTGGGATTTATGAGCCATACTGCAACCCTCCTCCAGGGGGATATACATCCAATATGTTTTGGCATCAATTTCTGACACATATTTCGGTGTTTATCTTTCTATACAGTCTATGTTGTTTACACACCATTGTCGGATTACATGTATTTGAGCCCATCAAGCAGCATTTGTCATAAATTGAGATTACAATCAGCAACACAAAAAGAAAAAGTAGAAGTAACTACATGTCAGTTTCTGCATGAAGAATATAAATCGTGCTCAGTACTGTTGATGTTAAACTCCAGAGCAGAGACTTCAAAAATTGTGCAGGATTGGCAGACCTTGAACTATTATGACCACTTGATACAAGGCAGTTTGCCATGTCTTTGGAGGAAAAGCAAAGCCTGAATAAACTCTGAAATGGTAGTGCAGCTGTAGGAAATATTTGAAGCCCTTGAAAAGTGAGCCTCTAGCCAGTCATGTGAAAATAAAAATAACAAAGAAAAGAAAATGAATGATAATCACTGATACTGTAATGAACAGTATTATTCTAAATGCCTTCAGTTTTGTGTTATTCATTCCATCTCTTGACTTGACCCCTTCTCCTGGACCAGGCTGTTTAGGGGTCGCAATTACAACAATACAGCTTCACCCCACCAAGTAACATGAGCTGCATGATCACGGTGTCGAAAAGTGTAGACCTCTTATACATACGGCCGATGCAAGAAAGAAGAGTCAGTTACCCCAGCATGCCTGACAAACCCAATTTATACCTCAATAGCTTTATTGGCAGGAAGACCACAGGTTTAACTACAGCCAGATAGCGCTCGACACACATCAACGTCAAAAGAAGTGGGCGAGTCGTGGCTTTGAATCCCAGGAAAAAATGCTTGGCTTTTTTCCACAGGTGTGATAGGGAGGAAGTGTGTTACCGCTCCTAAAATGTCATGGAAGCAGGTGAAGATTTCAGAAATTGTTGTGATGAGAGGTAAGAAACTGCGTAGTGATCAAGTGTCTGGAGAAAATCAGCTGCAGGATGTAAACATTAACAGGGAGGTGTAAGATCAGGCTGATTATATTGGGTAAGTCTTACACCGTTGTCCCAGAAGGGTACACGGAGTGGTTTCCAAAAGTTGTGAAGGTCTATGGAAGGAAATACCACTTATTTATAATTTCTACTAAATATATCTAATGTCACTTCAGGCAGTTCACATGCACATGAGCTAATTTCTACTTAGATTCAGTGTCTCCTGCATTATGTCCAACTACAACTGTTATTGCAGTAAAGTTACCTTCCTGTTAATTAAGTTTGATAATTTGATAGCTAAATCAAGATTACCAAACCTGTTTTCTGCAGATATCCTCTTGGACTTATTGTCTTTACTCATATGTTCTCCAGTAGACAGAATTTTTGGCATTTGTTATTATACTACAGACCATGTCCACTTCTGAATGACGTGCAAATATGTGCGCTAATGTACCATAATCTTTGACCTGGTTGTCAAAACTACAGAAGTAGCAGCGATTATGCTGTGAACACATTGCACTGTTGTAGAAAATGGCAAGTTTGTTTAATGTGAAGCGATGGCACATCACATTAAAAAAGCATTCATTTAATTATGTCCTTATCATGAACTCACTAAGAATAATGACAAAAAAACATTGCATATACTATTGCATCACTTTGTTTATGGGCTTAGCATCAACTATTATACTTGCTTTTTTTTTTTTTTTGTGTGTTTTTTAATGAGCACACATTCACAGATGTTTGCAGTAATCATTTGGACTATTCATCAGTTACAATCTCAGACTTTTGCCAAGGCCAATAGTCCATTTCTCTTTTTGCTCCACAGTATCAATAAACCCCCTCCAAAAACACAAATTATAATCTACATCTCTCCCTTTTGTCAGTAGGTGCCACTGGTCAAAGATCATCCCACTATAAAGGTCTTCAAAAGGTAGAAGCTGTTCTTTCCTTTCAGAGAGGAGGCTCACTTCCCTGAACACACCTGTTTTGTAAAAAAAAAAAAAAAAAAAAGACAAAAACAGAAATTATCTTCAACATTTTATGCATAGACTAACAAATTATGTTAGAACTTGATAAGATGCAAAATAAACAGAATGAAACAAGACAAGTGCAGGGGTGTTACAACAGGCGGGACTAATTTACACTTAAACTGTATTTTGTGTTGTGTACCGACCACACATGCAGTTTTTGTGCATCTTTTCATCTTTGTATCATTAACGGCCACATTCACTAAGCATGCCACAAATCTCTATCACCACAATGCTGGGTGATGCCAGATTCAAAGAAGACCTGAGGCTCTAAATACTATTACTGTGGTTTAATTTATTTGTACCTTAGGTAATATATGGTACAGCAGTTAGACAGTGGGTAGTACATAACATACACCATAATAGTTTAGTTGGTTAATCTAAATTGCTCATAGGTGTGAATGTGAGATAGTGGTTATTCATCTGTATATCAGCCCTGCAACGACCTGGGGAATGCAATTAACCTACGAAGACCCAAACAGCCACTGGCGACCAAAACCAACCACTGATGTAAACTGTTTAATACCTGTTAATCCACTAATTCTATCAATACATGTAAATAATTGGTGTAAAATGCAGTTTGTCATCTTTTCATGGCCATCACATATGACCCATTTGGATGTTCAGCGGCTCCGTAATGAATGTGGAAAGGTGGAATCATTTTCACATTCTTTTTTATTCCTATTTATACACATCAATAATAACCTTTTACCAGGTGCAATGATTACATACTGAGTCTCAGTTGCAATTTATCTATCAAGAATAAATCACACCGTCACAATAATTTCACGAGAAGAGGTGAAAATATTTTTTTTTTCTTTATGGTCAACAGTGTAGTTGAAGTACTAAAGAGACTCTCACAGTGAGAAAACACAATGTGAACCCATAGAAAAACTATGGAATGGATGATTATTATGATTATGAATTCATGCAAATGAATCAGAATAAAAGTGTTAGAAGACCATGATGATCTTAACCCATAAAGACCCAAACATGTACCTTTAACCAAAACCATCTGCTGGTGCAACTGTTTAATACCTGCTGAGCCACTAATCCTTTCAATACATGTAAATAATTGGTGTAAAATGCAGTTTGTTGTCTTTTCATAGTCATCAGATATGACCCATTTGGACGTTCAGAGGCTCCGTAGTGAACATGCAAAACACCGTCATCTTCTACAACATTGATTCACTAGTAAAACCCATGTACATAGTTTGATCAGTGACAGTGGATGGAGACACTGGGTTTATGTTCAGTTAATGATAGATTTGACTGAAAAAGTCTCTTTACCTTCAGTTTTCTCTGCTCTGATATAATAACCTGTGAATTTACTCTGAGCTTTTATGAACATCTCCATGATCAGTGAATTAAATATAGGAAAATGCATGATTTACACTGACAAAACTAGAGGATAATATGACAATAAATGGTGATAAATCACTTAAAATTGATGACTGCAATCCATTGCACTCACATGCAAATTAGCGTGTTTCTTCCAATTTATGTTGATTAGGCATGTTGGGTTTTGTGGGGTTTGTTTCTCCTCGATTCCACAGTTAAATAACACTGAAATTTTGGAACGCTTTAGTCATAATATTGTGTGTCTTTTGTTTTTTGATCTTATCAGCTCTGTTCTTAAAATGGTTCTGCAGCTTGAACAAAAACATATTTAGGCCAGTTTGCATACATTGTTAGAAACACACGACTAATTTTAATACAGTTGCAATGTAGTTTTTCTTATGAGCACACCTATACTGGTATTTCTTCCTTGTGCACATTCATTATATAAAGGTAATAACAGCAATAGGCGTGCATACAATGGATTGTGACACCATTTTATGGATCTGCTGCCATTTGCATAATCCTGTTGACTGACAAATGGACAGAGAAATGGGAATGGTCACACAACAGGATCGAGAATCACCAACTGAGTATAAATATTATCAGAGAAATATCGTTCTATATATACACAGTTTCATGGTAATCCACCCTAAATTTGTTGACGAATGAAGAGTTAGTGTATGATTTTCTGTTTCAAGGAGCTTAACTTGATGAAGGTCTTTTGGCAAAGAAACGTGAACACATCTCTCACAAGGAAAGTGGAAATGGACCTAAATGATTTGCTAAACAAAATGACATTTTGCTTTGACGCTTATAATCTGCAGAAAAAATTCTTAGCCTCTTGATCCTTTTTAAAACAGTACCACTATTGCACATGCATTTATACATGCATACTTGACATTTGTGAAAAGGGTTATGTACGGCCAGGCAGATCAAGTTTTCTGTGGATGAAGTACTTTATGAACAGCACGCTGCTCACTAGCATTTATCAACCACTCACTTCTTTGGTTTAATGGATGAAAAGAACCTTTTACATTTCGAATATGATACCTTTCTGTTTTCGGCCTCAATGATCACAGCGATAAAGAATGGTTTTCCAGTCTTTTTGAGTTAGAGAGTAATAACAGACAGAGTAATAACAAATGTTAGGGCTGACTCGAGATTAATGCCTGTGAAGTATGAGAATGAGTGATTACAACTCAAGGAATGCAATTAATCAGTGCAACAGGGGTTTCAGAAATTATAAAATGGATGAAATCGTTGTTAATTATTCCTCTGCCTCATTAAAGGTGGAGCAATACAAGAACCTGGAATAAGAATCTAAGAGTAAACTCACTGAACAATGCATTTAATGAAACATCACATCAGTAAACCCTTTAACCCCTGAGACATTATTTCAGGTAAACGTGCTGCCCTGAATTTGCGCCTGTAGAAGAGTCATAAAAGGCTGTTGTGAGCATGTGCTTGTGTTCCTTCTCTTCAGTGGTTTTGCTTTACTGTGTGTTTTAGGGTCAAAACAGGTTGGAATAAGAGAAAAAGACAAAGAAAGGAATTGAAGGTTGACAGGTTTTTACTAAATAAGGCACTCAGAATGTACATCAATAAGAAATATAGGATGTTGAACATGAACTGTGAACTGGAACGCACTGAACAACAAGTGTTTGAATTTTCGCCCAGTAGTCTTTGTTTCGGGGCTCTTTTTTTCTAAATTAGTCCAGCTGCTTTTTGTCACCTGGTTGAACTCCAGAAAGCAGTTACCGTACATGGTCAAAACTCAGGAAAAACACAGTTAAAAAAAAAAAAAAAAAAAAAAAAAATTAAAGGAAAGTCACCACAACACTAAAAACAACAGTAAAAACAAAAATACTGTAAGGAAAATGGTGTAAAAAAAAAAAAAAGCCCAAACCGTCTATTTTTATAGTGAGACGCTCTGTGTTTTACCCCCATTACACAGATGGTAGGGGGATGTACTGAGCATGCTCAGATGTCTATGGAAAGGACCAGTTCTACTCTATCAGCACATTTTGAAATTTTTCCTGTTGAGCAAACGGTTGAATTTTTATGCAGATTTAAAATAAATCATACATTTGGAAGGTTCACCACAGACACGTCAGGGGTTAAAGGGTTAAACTTTGCCACTCAGTTTCCACCAATCAACCATAACATTCTGACCACTGACAGGTGAAGTGGTTCTAACTTTGATTATCTCATTGGGACCTGTCAGTGGGTGGGATATATTAGACAGCAAGTGAACATTTAGCCCTTGAAGTTGTTGTGTTAGAAACAGCAAAATGAGGAAAAGTATGGATCTGAACAACTTTGACAAGGTAGAAGTTGTGAAGGTCAAATCATTGGGTCAGATCATCTTTAGATCTTGTTGTTCAGTCCCAGTGTAAAGTGGTTAGTACCGACCAAAAGTGTCTAAAGAACAATAACTGGATCTCAACCAATCAATCATCTATAGGAGCAGAACATTACCACCTGTCTAAAAATGTGTCGGTCCACCTTTTTCTATAAAAACAGCTCTGACCCGAGGCCTGGACTCCATCAGACCTCTGAGGGTGTGCTGTGGGATGCAGACCAAGACGTTAGCAGCAGATCCCTGAAATCATGGAAGTAGAGTGGTGGACCTCCATGGATTGGATTTATTTGTCCAACCCCTCCCACAGAGGTTCAGTTGTCCTGAGAATGGGATGTCCTTCCTCAGTCCAGTTTCGGTCAGTACTAACCACTGCAGACCAGGAACCCCCAACTAGACCCGTAGCTGTGGAGATGCTCTGACCTGGTCACCACCGTTACAATATGGACCTGGTCAAAGTCACTCAGTTCCTTACATTGTTCATTTTGCTGCTTCCAACACATCAGCTAATATACACTCGCTGCCTAATATGTCCAACCCAAGGAACAAGGTTAACATTGTAATGGAATAATCATTATTATGAGCACTTCTACTGTTAGTGGTCATGATGTTGTCCTCCTGAGACTCAGGAAGGTAAAGGCTTTGGCTTTTTTTTTTTTTTTTTTTTTACATTAAATAATTGTCTTGTTTAGAAACATCATGATGCAACAGTTTTTCTGATACATTTTGGTTTATTTTCTTAATGGAATGTACTTTGCAGTGGACAGCATTTTCGTTTCTTTTTTTTTTTTTTTTTTTTTTTTTAAAGTAAATTTGTTAAAATTTT
>JAPQRP010000001.1:9536062-9606810 GCA_037367295.1 Apogon hyalosoma | reverse complement strand
TTTTTGTTTTTTTTTTTTTTTTTTTTTTTTTTTTTAAAGTAAAGCTGTGAAACTTGTCTCCTACAGAGGAAAAAGATGCATTGCTGGGTCTCAGGAGGTTATAGCTGATCAGTGTAACTTATCAAGAACTGAAAAGTCCAGTGTCTAGAATTTACAAGGTCTTAGTGGGCTCTTAGATAATTTTCATAAGTCTATTTTCATTTGGTTCATATGTGTTTCATCATTATTATTATTATTATTATTATTTATTTTTTTTTTTTCAGAATGGGTTGCAGCCAGTGTTAAACTACCTACTGTGAGCGGACCATAGTTATTATCACGGTAACGCTACAGCATTTGAAATCAGGAGGAGTCCTCTCCTCTTGGTCCAACTCAAAAGATTAAACAGAGACGTGAAACCACTTTTCTGAGCTGAGCCTTGGAGCAGAGCAGTGGAATTGCACTGGAATCTAACCAGTAGTCCATAATTACCACTGTCAGTCAGGTATTTAACCCTCATACCTTCATACCTGACTGGAAACACTTGTGATTAGCTAAAAGCTGTGCGGGTAGGTGAAGGAGTCTAGGTTGAATTATACTAGGCTGAGAGGAAATTAGGCACACAATCAGTTTTTAAGCATTTAAAGCAAACATCAGTAAAAGATTCAACCCTGACAATGTTATCGTCATGCCGGTGAAGACAACTTAAATACACACATTTTATAAAGCGCTCAAAATTTTAGTAGAATCATCAATCTCATCACTAGCTGTGGTTACATGGACAGTACTCTTCAATTCCTCATTCATTCTGTCAGAGATACAAACTGTTTATATATTTACAGTAGCTGCTGATCCAATAACACGATCATTGACGTGCTTTGCGGGTTTCATCTGAATGTAACTATTTTTTTTAGATGTGCACAGTAAGTTTGTCCGTTCTTCTGGAAGAATAAGAAAGACAAGAAAAAGAAGAAGAGGTTATTTTTCAGCATTTAAAGGTAGGGCAAGCAATTCGAATCAAATACCCTTTTTGTCCAATTCAGCAAGTATCTCCCCATGGTCCAGTAACTGTCTGTCATGTGTATGTGTGTAGTGCAAAAAAGTGATCCAGAAATACAGCACTATTACAGCCTGTCAGCAACAAGGGGCATTCATGCTTGTTCACAGGACAAGGAGTATTAGATTGGAGGGGTTGAGCTACTGAAGGGAGATGTGCATTTGTTTGGTTGAGTTCAAATCAACAGTCTTTCTCAGGAATGACTTATTCGACTTTTAAATACACTGTTGCCCATAAAGGTGGAATCATTTTCACATTCTTTTTTTATTCCTATTTATACACATCAATAATAACCTTTTACCAGGTATGATAATTACATACTGAGTTCCAGTTCCAGTTTATCTATCAAGAATAAATCACACTGTCACAATAATTTCACGAAAAGAGGTGAATTTTTTTTTCTTTATGGTCAACAGTGTAGTTAAAGCACTAAAGAGACGCTCATAATGAAAAAAAAACACAAAGTGAACCCATAGAAAAACCATGAAATGAATCAGCATAAAAGTGTTGGAAGACTATGATGGATTATGGATAATGGATTAGATTTCTTTTCAAGGCACCCAAAGTGCTTTACCTTATTGATCCATTATTCATTCGCTCTCACATTCTCCCTCTGGTGGTGGTAAACTACATCTGTATTCACAGATGCCCTGGGGCAGACTGACAGAAGCGTGGCTGCCAATTTGCGCCAAACGGCCCCTCCGACCACCACCGAACATTCATACGCATTCATACACCGGCACTGGAGGCAAGGAGGGTGAAGTATCTTGCCCAAGGACACAACGGACAGAGCGGGATTCGAACCGCCAACCCTTCAGTTGTTGGGTGACATACTGTACCTCCTGAGCCATGGCCACCCAAAGACCCAAACATCCACCTTTAACCAAAACCATCTACTGGTTTAACTGTTTAATAACTGTTGATCCAATAATTCTATCAATACATGTAAATAATTGGTGTAACATGCAGTTCTTCATCTTTTCGTAGTCATCACATATGACCCATCTGGACTTTCAGAGGCTCTGTAGTGAATGTGAAAACACCGTCATCTTCTACAACATTTATTCACCAGTAAAACCCATGGAGTTGGATCAATGACAGTGGATGGACACACTGGGTTTATGTTCAGTTAATGATATATTTTGCTGAAAGAGTCACTTTTTCTTCAGTGTTCTCTGTTTTTGATGTAATAACCATCAACTCTAATCTGAGCTTCAATGAACATCGATCTGATTAATAAATTAAACATAGGAAAATACCTGATTTTCACTGAAAAAACATAAAATTAAGACGATAATATTAGCATAAACTGTGACAAGTCACTTAAGACATGCTAAATATAGAGACAAACCCATTTGGGAACTGACACGAAAGTAACACTGGGTCTTTATGGGTTAATGACAGGAGGAAGGGCTCTGCATTTTTATTAAACAGTGGACAGAGGAAAAAGGACTGCAAGGAAACAAAAAGATTCAACTGGAACCTCATATCTGAATTTTACAATTGCTGTTCATATATCATTTCCCTTCAGTGTGCTTTTCCAGTGACCCAGAACTGTCCTATCGCTGTGTGTGTGTGTGTGTATAGACGTTTCCTTTCAATGCTGGTAACCAAGACTAATCTGTCATGTCAAACAGATACACAGCCTAAAGGTGTTCAAATGACAATGAATATGATTGTTTTGGACATAAAAGTAGTCTGACTTGAAGTTTATATCCTCAGGTGTTTTGGTTGATTATAATAATTTTGTTAGTTTACCCCAGTTTGAAAAGATACATCCAGGGTACAGCCTTTTCTACTGTGTGTGGATAATATAGTTCTAACACACACACAAGAAATAGCATCTGTCAGAACTTATACATGGTACTTTTTCCCTTCTAAGACAGTTCCAAACATGAAAGGGCCCATTTAAGCAATTGTACAGCTGCCATAAAATTCTTGACTTGTTAAATGTTCTCAGACTGCCAACAGCAACGTGTCACTAAAATTTAAATTTTATTAAACTTCAATAAAACAAAGACAAGACTAGAAAAATATACTTGCGCAAAATTAGCTTTTATTAACAACATAATTTGCCACTAGAATGATTTTTTTTTCCTCCAGTATAATAATCGCCTGCATGTTGCATACTGAAGCATTTGGTGATTTCCTTTATTAAAGATCATGAGTAGGAGGTTGACTTTGACTGACTGCACTGGCATGAGAAAGGAAAATGCTCACTTTCAGATATTATAGTACATTATATGCCACTACAAATAGTTGCAAGTGCAATAAAGCGACCCCAAAAAACATTAACATTTATGATTTGGTTCCAATAAGATTTTCTCCCACGACTGTCTCCAGCAACCACATTTTTCGCGTAGTATTATCAAAGATCATGCAGTAGCAGATAAATATAAATTATTGCTTACTAAGAATGTTCTGTATAACTACAGAAGGCAGGAACACACACGCTGAGTGGGAAGACTGAGAAAGCCTTCCTTCTGTGGGAGCTGGTCTCACCACTTACTTTTATCATGGTTATTATCATGTTAGGAAAGTTTACACGCATTCTATTCCTACGATGCCATCAGTAGTTTCTGAAAATAATGACTTGTATATCTGTAAATTGTGACTTACACCTTCTTTAGTTTTTTTTTATATATATTCGTGCAGCTCTATAGTTTGTTCTGAGGAAAATTAGAAGGATCACATGCCTACTGTCACATCTATTATACATTTTGATAAAAACAAAACAAAAGCAAAACAAACAAAAAAGGCTGCCTTACTGTGGTTTGTTAGGAGTGATCTAGTTAACAGAAGGTGTTTGAACAACTTAATGATGTAGCTGCATACATAACCTGAGTCTATTTTATCCTTTAGCATTACAGTATTTGCAGTGGCATGCAAGCTGAAGTAACCATAGCGAGTGTTTATACATTTTACCTCTGTTCCTTTGCCAACCCAGATACCTCTTGCTATACCAATTTATATACATAAAGTTGGAATAATTGTGTTTTCAGACACATTCCTGTTTTTGTTCCTATTTATACACATCAGTAATCACCTTACACTTTATCGATCAAGAATAAATCACATTGTCACAATCATTTAATGAGAAGAGGTAACAATATTTAGTTCCAACTTTTTGGGCAACAGTGTATTTTGATAACTCAAAATGTCAGGTCGATGATAAAATAGAACTGACTGGTCTAAAACTTTCATGAAGTTTTCATTTAAATATATCATAATTGATTGATAATTATAATTGAAGGTATCGGCGCAACCGAGTGCTTCTAAACCAAAGACTGTCCTATAGTACAAGTGATCAGGTGATGGAGGAGCAAAGAAAAAAAAAATGGTTGAGAAGTTCTTGGAAGCTGACTGAGCATTACCTAACTGCTATTCCAACTAAACAGTGGCAGGATCATCCATTGTGGCTGTGGTAAATAAATGCAAATTATTAATTTAAAGAAAAACCTGAACAATATACCACGAGCAATACTGTATCAACCGCCACAAAAAGTCTGGTGACGCCCTCTGAAGCAGTTTGAAAAGGAAGCGCTCCCATCTCTGCTCCACTTAGCATCAGCCACAGGCACAGTAGGTGCTGGTAGCAGGACCCTGAATGAAGCGAAGAGAGTGAGCAACAGTGGAGAAGTGGTGGTGGGTCGCATGTACAGCTGCAGGAAAGTTTCTGAGTGGGAGAAAGTTGAGCTGTTGCCTGAAGAGATGCTCATTTCAGCAGCCATTAAAATTTTCCTTAGGTTCTCTGATCTTCAGATTTACAGGGCTCCTGCAGGCGAGGTAGAACGAGAGAACTCAACACTCAGGGATCCCAGAGGCAAGACAACAAGCAGAAAACAGTGTAATTAGATGAATCCCATTAGATGAGGATGTGTAGCACTCAATGGCCGGAAAATCCTTATTAATCATTGTAATGGTTAGCGTGTTGCATTGATATCTCGGCACTGTTATTTCTCTATCTTGGATTTTTTTTGTGTGTTTGTCTGCCTGTAATAGTGTCTGACCTAGAAGATGTTTGTTCACTTTTTGAGGTTGAAGGTAACCACTCTGAGGTTTATTTCCATTTTCAAAGAGAGGAGTGTTTTTTCATTCAATAAAGAAGATTGTATTTATTTACTTCATATCAGATGTGCTCACTTTCATTCTTTCTCTTACCATGATTTAAAAAAAAAAAAAAAAAAGGGCAGCAGTGAAATCTATCAGCACCATGTCCTCAACCAAGGTTACTTTATATGAAGTACATATTGCAACACAGTACAAACTGATCAAATGAACACAAAGAGCAGCTACGAACCATGTTAACTTTCTTTCTGCTATCTTACATCATTTGTAAGGTATTGTATTATTAGTTTCAGTGAGTAAGGATGGAGAGAAAGTGTGCCACCTGTCAGACGATACATTTCTCTCCTTTTTTCTCACTTCCTTGTTCGCTCTTTTGTGCCTTTGTGTTTTCCCACCCTCACCAGCATAACAGCAGAATTACCACTTTCATCTTCTCAACTAGCGTCTCAGAAAGCACTCATTTTGTTAAAAAGTTATCTAAATGTTATTTATTTAAAACATGACGTCAAATATGTATTTGTATTTTTCCTGAAGTTACAAGTGTGATACGCTTTTGAATTGCGATAGCTGTCATCTGTGGATGACAGCTAACTAGTTTTGTACTTTTTTATATGTAAGAGAGGCATCAGGGACAGTAGTCAGACACACTCATTTACATGCACAGTCACAGAAGACACAGTTACTGATTGCTTAATTTTTTCAAAGCATAATGGAGAAAGAAGCTTTGGAATAAGACGGAGCTGTCATCTCTCCTTTGCTAGTGATAGGCTATAAATAGCAAGTAGGTTCTCTTAAAAGTCGGGATGAAAACGTATGCTTTGTTTCCCGTGCGTAGCGCTAACTCCACTTTGAAATCTGAAGCAGGGAGAAGACACTCCTTCATGTCTACCTCAGTATGCTGGAGAATAACGAATAACAAGAAGGCTCCTCTGAAATGCCTGACCTAATATTTGACAGATAGTCAAGACATATGTATCCAGAGACCAAACACAGATTTAAGGGAAAGATGAGTTCATATTTTGTCTTATTGTACAATTTTATTAGGCTGCCATATCTGAACCACCAGTACAAAATGGAAAATATTTCCTTGTATGTATTATTATTAGAGGAAATGCCTGCACATAGTCATTTACATCATTGTGCAGATCTTATTTGTATAAGAATATCATGTTTAGGAAAATAGAACACACACACACTTAATGAAGGATAAGGGTTCTCTTTATGTATAGTGGTTATGACATAAGACTTCCTCATTTTCTTTCAGGAATGCAAAGGCTGCATGACAACTTGACATAATATCCAGGCATGGATTATGATATGTATATAATTTGTCAAATGTAGAAGGAAACCTCTCTAAAGAAAGAGTTGGTGAAGGACATAATGAGGCATTATATTAATGAGATCCTCCAGAGTTTTCTTATCATACTCCCTGTTGTGTAATTGACTAATCAACATCATCCAAAGTACACAGTCTTTGTTCTCTGGCTAATGCATTCTGATGGGTTCAAAGGCATGGAAAACACAGAATGAGCAAGTGAGAGAGCAGGCATGTGAGCGAGTGAGCGAGTGAGTGTGTGCAACTGCATGTGTCAAGAGACCAATTACACTTCCAAGTTGTACTTCAGATGAGGCACAACAAATCCCTGTCTTTCCCAGATTTGGCTTTTGCAGAAATGAGTGTGAACCTTTGCTATATGCATACAAGTACTGTACATGCATATGCAAACACACATTTCCTTGACTACAATAACTTCATTTTGGTGGGACCCTGCTGAGTTACATAAGGTCTATTCCCTGTGATGGCAGCTGCTTTGCTTAGCAGGTGAGGATGTAACAAAAATATTGATTCTGGACAAACAAATAGCTACCAACTCACTGACTGGGCAGAACTCACAAGTAAACAGAATAAAAAATACCAGTATTGATTTTAACAAACAAATAGCTGCTAACTGACTGGCATGGGCAAACTTTTCAGTAAACAACATAGCATGATTCCAATTTGAAATGAGAGAACCATATCTCAACAGTTTGTCATGTGTCGATATGTTGAGATATGCTGACTAATCTTCCCCTAATCAGTTTCCGTGCTTGAAAAGTGTCCAAATGCTCTGTCGGGGTAATCTCACTGCGAATAATCTTCGAGATGAGTGAATATGGAGGGAGAAAGACCCGGCTTCAAAGCACATATAAATATATAAATATACATGTTGTAGTAAAATAACCCAACACTGCATCCATGCATGCATTAATCCCTGGTAGTAATACCAGTGTATTTGTGTATTTGGCTAATCTCCTCCTCTGCTAAGGGACTGAGGACTAGGCTTCCACTTGCAGGTAAGCCTCATTCCCATACCTCGGCCATAACCCCTAATCCCACTTCCAAATACAGAGGGAAGCTGCTGAGTGGGAGCAGCAGCCTCTGTGTACATTTGTTAGACACTACATCACCACCAATTCTGTGGTTTGTGACTAATTTCTAACATCACGTCATTGATCTGGATTGGGTAGGACATACTCGATATGTATAAAACAGTGTCATAAAATGAAATTCTAATCTACTGTCACAAAATGTGCAGATCACACACGCAAATAATTGTTGGTTGCTATATTTGCAAGTCTTATGAGGATAAAGAGGAAATAATCAGCAGCAATGAAGCTCTTGCTATTAGAAAACGTGCAACACCATGACTTAATTAATTGTATCAGGAATAAATACAGTCTTAGATCTTGTATTTTTACACACTTTTGTACTTGGAGTTTTAATTAATTAGCACCATTCAGTGTTCAAGAAGTGTCATCACTCTTAAGACAACTTCAGCCAAAAATGGCTCATATTTAACAGGCTTATAGAGAGATTTTATAGCTTATATGTTACAGGATTTATTCTGGTCTTTTGTAAATTTCTTTTGCATTTTGAAGAATGGAATACTTTCTTGATTATATAGTATATACACAAGTTCAGAGAAGTGGAAATGAAACACTTCATAGGGTTGAACAGGACTGATGCTTATTTGTTGTTTCTGACCTGTGCAAGTCATCAATTTATCACAGGATTACCCATTCACACAACAAGCAATTTCAAGTCACAAATTATACCGCCCTGCATGTCTCTGTGGGAGGTAAGTAAGCGAAGCAGAAGGAAACCCACGCAGACACGGGCAGAACGAAATAATCACACAGAAAGGACCTACCTGGTTGACAAGATCAAACACAAAACCTTCTGTGAGGGAACAATACCAACCATTCATTCACACAGGACACGATACGGTTGCGGTGGCTGTGGCTCAGGAGGCGGAGTGGGTCGTCCAATGACCAAAAGGTTGGTGGTTCAATTCCTGCTTTTTCCTAGTCCTTGGGCAAGACTCCTCCTTACCTCCAGCTGCTACTCACACTGGTGTATGAATGTTCAGTGGTGGTCGGAGGGGCAGCCACGCTTTCGTCAGTCTGCCCCAGGCTATGTAGTTTACCACCACCAGAGTGTGAATGTAAGAGTGAATGAATAATGGATCGATTGTATGCGTTCATAGAAAAGCGCTATATAAACCATTATTATATACAAAACATAGATATCTGCGCTGAGGATGCATTCGCTTGCTTGCATTACAACTTCATAAGTTAACAATAGCATGGCTTAAGCAATCAGAACAGTGTAATTATGCTTAACTGTTGTGCTTATTATAATTTGAATGTGAAGGTGTGTGTGAAGCATATTTCTCTGTGTGTATGACATAGACACACAGAGAGGCCGGCCTTTCTTACTCTGGAGGCCCTGAGGATTTCTGACCTATTTCTGCCTGGGAGGAGCTGCTTCATCACAAGCAGTCACCAGCCACTGCACCTGGATGCTGTGTGTGTGTGTGTGTGTGTGTGTGTGTGTGCGCGTGTGTGTGTGTGTGTGTCGTCTGCCTGTGAGGCGATGCACCCTGAGTCTCTCATGTATTACTGTATGGCTCTTTTCGCTGCTCACTGATGTGAATGCACACTTCGCTCCCTCCTCTTGTCTTCTCTCTCCACTCGCCACCTTTTTACAGAACAGCACTTTCCCACCACGTACACATGCTCAGTATATAGATATGCTCACATGCACAACTTCTTTTCTCAGTCTCTCTCAGGTGCTGCCTGCTGTGATGTCCGGTGCTGAGTGTTGCTGTATCTGCATTCACAGCAGGACATGCACACACGCACGCTCACACAAACCTACACCCACACCTAACCATATCCTGTTACACTAAATGTGTTCACAGCAGGGTAAACCTGATTCAAACAGCTAGAGAGAAAGTCTAATGATTGATGATAAGACCGGAATATCCGCAGCCGCAGCAAAATCACACAAACAGGTTATCTGGGACCTCCAGGCACTGAGCTACTTTCACATGGCAGAGGAATAGAGCTTGGGATCATTAGTGCACAAACACAGGGCTGTAAACGCCCCCCCTCTCACCCCCACTTCCTTAGATTTACATGTATGCGTGTAGCGACGCACCTGGGTACAGAATATACAGAAATATCTGCATGTACGTACTGTAGGTGCCAACAAATGCCTATGCACACATACCAACTCACACACTCCTCCTGCCTCTTTTTCTCTACCTTTCTCTCGTGTACTTTAAGACAACTTTCTGCTGAACTGCTGAGGAGGCAAGCAGGTAAGCAGGCACATCAGCAGCGGGGCAGAGGTGCTGTTAGTCTGATGAGCAGTAAAGCTGTCTTGAACACCAGAATAGCTAGAAGCTGCATTTGCTTTTATTTATTAACCTAAAATCCACTCTGACTCATAATCTTCTCCTTTATCCTTCTGCATGTTTTTCCACATAGTGTGACTCTAAAGATCTCAAATGAGTTGACGTAAATGTCACATGTCTTCTTGCAGTGGGCTTTCATGATTTGGACTGCATTTGTTGTTGTGTTATAACATCATGATGGTGTTGCTCCCATACCAACAGTGTAATTGGAGTCGTTCCCACTGACGTAAGCCATAGAGGAGTATTCTCATACAGAACGGTGATGTAATGGACTGTGAAGGTACTAGTCAGACTCCTTCTTTTCACTCCCTCCTCCTCTGTGTCTCACTGTTTCACCCTCCCTCTTTCTCTCTGTTCCCATCTCTATGGTTTTTTTTCCCTTTCTTTTTTTGTCTTGGCAGGCTTCTCCTTCCAGATCCTCTGGGATCTTTGAACGAAAACCCAACAGCTCCCTCGCTCGGTCATAAAAGGGAACTGCACATGGTTATGATTCAGTAGCTGCTGTTTGTTCACGCTGATTGAACTCTACCTTCATATCTGTATCATCCAGCCATACCTATGTGTAGTACAAACCCCTGCTTCTCTTCTCTATGTTTTATTCCTACTGTGCTCAGTCAGCAACCACCACTATGCGATACCCAGGTCGGCTCTTGAATGGTTTGTCAGACACTTTCTAGACACAGACAGTTCTTTTGTCACAGTAACTGTCAGTAATGTGAAACATTTATTAGACTCAAGTTCCCACTAAGGAGTCCCATACTAGTGCTCCTCCTCCTCTTTCTCCTCCTCTTCTTCTCTTATTTTCTTGTTCCCTGTCTTCATCAAAGAAGAACTACCAGCTCTGTCTGCCCTTGGGAAACACCACAGTGAGACAGAGAAACCTCCCAGCTCTCTCCTCTACTTGACCATCCCAGTGTGAAGAGGGGAAAAAAAAAAACAAAAAACATATGCACACGCAATAATAATAGCACTATTCCCTTTGCACACACCCAAAGCAGTGTTGACTTCCTCCCATGTAGGATTCTCCTGGACTTTCCACATTTGACATTGTAAAGTGTTCAAGATTACACACACAGACAAACAAAAGAACACAGTCGTTTTGAATGAAATCATCAACTGAGCATCTCACCAAACCAATAAACACATTTGGATGTACCTGTGCATACATGAACCCAAGTGGATTCTTTACGCATGACAGAACTCACACATATACAGTATAACTATATATGAACCACACACATACACATACACACACACACACACACACACACACATACCAGTACACAAACACTAAATTGCAAAGGGGGTTTTGAAAGAGGAAGCCCACAACATAAATATCCAATTACCAAACACATCAAACGCACAAAGGATGAAATATTGATAACTTTGAGACATTTATGTAATCCACAATGGTGCCTTATATAAGTGTTCCATTTACAAGGAGAAGCAGGAGGTATTGTTTCTTTTTTTATATCACAGAAAAAGAGAGAGCTCTGTTATATTTTGGCAGACAACAGCATGAGCATATGAGAGTAGTGGTTGAAGTTCTTGGACGAATGTGTTCCCTCTCTCTGTCTTACTCGCTATAAATATGCACCTATATATACTGTGTACACACTGACATTGATTGCATTGTACGTCCATGCAAAAGAAGGAAAAAAAAATCACCTTTCACTTGACACGCATGAAAGGAGTTTGCAAAATCATCATTTTCTGAGGAACTTATGTCTATGCTCTGTAAACAAAAGCACAAGTGCAAAATGAAAGTGTGATGATTTAGCCACTAGTGGAGCTCTATTCTGGTGTTGGATGTACATTTATGAGTGGGAGTGATTGGGATGCTTTTTAAAATTTTGGCAGTTCATAAGTGGCTGTCAATCGCTCAACGATAAAGGCTGTTCCAAGCATATGGAGCTGATGGAGGAGGATTTGGGCTTCTGTATTCACAGCTCTGCTTTGAGCTGCAGATCATAGAGCCTTTGCAAATCATAAACAGGCAAGGAAATATGCATTCTCTCTAATTAATTGTAAATTGTCACTGCTTGAAATGTGGATGCTGAGTGATGTGTGCATGTAGAGTATGTGTTTATGTTTTCATGTGTGAGAGAAAATGAGAGGGAAAACAGAGGGGGAGACTGAATAATTTGACTTAACTTTTGTGCCTTATCAACAAGCCACACTTCATGGTTTTTCCTTTGAAACTGCTGTTCCCCACTAAGGCCGAATAAATTAGAACTCTAAATAGGAATAATAATGAGAGCATACATTATTTCTGTTGTTGCTACTGGTTGATGTTGTTGTTGTTTGTGTCGGCAGGAAGGCTCAGATCTCCATATATGCAAAAAAAGGTAACTTCTCTGCATGTTTTATAAGTTTGGAGGATCATTTTAATGGTGACCCAAAAAGATGTCCTAGATATTGGGGAACATCCCTTTGAAAAATTCCTGAAACTACAGACAGATCGGGAGAGAGTGAGAGAAGAGACACAGAGTGAAGGGGAAGAGACAGAGAGGAGTGGGGAAATACAACTTCATCCTCTAAGGTAATTTCTAATATTTCTTAGCTACATCAAGAAAATAACTGTTTATTTATTTATTTAGTAAAAGCTGTCACATTTTCATAAAACCAATTTATGGGAAGGAGCCCTCTGATTCTTGAATGAACTTAAGTGATATACAGAGACCACCACCCATGTTAATGGCCTTTTAATGGGGACAGCCCCCTCTGCTGGTCTCTGCTGATGACCTCAACCTAAGGAGTCTTTTACTCATGGTGGGTTGCACTGGTGTTTTGGGCTTAACAAACCCTTGATAACGTTCCATCAGCAGGCCTCCTCAGGGGAATCCCTGCCTCTTAAGTGCTATTCCATTACTCAGAGAACCCGAGCGCCCTTTTTGTGTGACTGATCCTTCAAGGTACAAGGCAGCATGTAAACAAATACACACAGATGAAAACAAATGAAAGTGTGACACTCACATCCTGAACTAAAATGAGGCAGGTCTCAAATATAAAACATAAACATTCAGACACATAATTCTATTAAAAATGTACTGCAACAGTCATTGTAGTTGCCTGCAGGTGGCATATGCGTAACAGTGGTGTAATCACATTCTTTACTTCAGTAAAAATACAAATACATCACTTCAAAAATGCTCCACAACAACAAAAGACATACAAAGTGTAATTGCACAATATTATCATCCCTGTCTGTTTTACTGTTGTATATGGTGTCTGTGTGTTATTATCACTGCTGAGCTCATCTGAACTACTTTATATACTGTCTAGTAGTTTATTCTTCAACAATGCATCATATTTTGTGTCCTGTGAGAACCACATATGTGGCTCAGAAAGCCCAGATTTCATCTTTGTGATGATACATTTCCTATCAAATTCAAGAGGACTTTAAACAGCTTTTGTAGCTTTAGAAGGAGGAGAATTTTCTCAGTGCATAAAGGAATGCTTCATTTTTCAGTTCGTCATGAACGTTCAAAATAAGTGCCTGTGGAGATACATGGTTTTCACTGGAGAGCAAGGAGATGAGCAACTGTAATGTGAAAACTAAAACGTTCAGAAAAATATAGTTGAGTTAAAGGTACAATATTTGCATCTGAGGTGCAATGAAATAGACACATAAATCCATTACTATTCAATATTTGTATATAATAAGTGCAATACTCGAGTAAAAATACTCAGTTACATTCGACCACTGTAGACTAGATCACTGTACTTGTATGTTTATGGTGCATATTAGTTTATATGTTGCAATAGTCTTCTGCACTAAACTCCTGCTGGTGTTATTGTAGCTCTGTAAGACAAGTTAGACTTGAACTGTCATGTATGAAATACAGACCTAAAAATGTGAGGGCTGCAGCGTTGTGTTGGTTTCTGAGTGCATGAAAACATGCAAGAAGATAACATTGTCATGAATCAGTCTTCTTGCTGAGATTTTTTTTTTTTTTTTTTTTTTAATGTCACACACAATGGATTAATTTTCACTGACTACTCTTTTAATCATCACATTCACGTTCTCTTATTCATCAAATAAAAGTCACTTTGCAATTTATAGTATTGTTAGCCTAAATCTATAGATCTGAGTGTGCGTCACTGAGGTGTTTTGCATGTAAATACAGTGTGCTGAAGGTGACTAATGAGCCATATATTTCTGCTGCTGATAAGTACTTAGTGTTGGTGAGTAAAGCCAAAGTGCCATGCCAGCCCAGGAGAGAGGTTAGTGTTGGTTGCTCACCTCCGCCCTTTTTTCATGGAGAGAACATCTCAAATTCCAACACTGGCATGTGAAATACAGACAGAAACTCTTATGGCCTCACAGTACTGCAGAGGGTGTTGCTCTTCTTAGCCCTAAACTTGCACCAGTTCCACAGTGTGCACACATCCACTGGCTTTACCTTGAGTCTTGACTGATGGAGTTTAATTGCAGTAATTTCCAACAAGTGCTATGGCTGTTATATAAAAGTGTAGCTTTTACATACTAATCGTTCCTGAGTGCCTTAATATTAAAAAAAAAATGTTTCTTATCGCTCACAGTATTTAAAGCTAACATGAAATTAGTCATCAGGAGGTGTTCCTAGAAACTGTATTCATCTTTGTAATAATCCCCCTCTCCAGGTCGGTCACAAGCTAAGTATGAAGTGCTACTGCCTGGTAGCACAAAGCACAATGTGAAGCTCATGTGACTGTATTAACCTTTCAGACCTAATCTCCTGCAGTCACGAATGAGCAAGAGAGAGAGAGAGAGAGAGAGAGAGAGAGAGAGAGAGAGAGTGAAAAAAGAGTGAAAGAAAGAATGTACTGTGGAAACTAAGAGTTAAGAGGGAATTCAAAAGAATGCAACTGAGTTCGACAAAAAAATAAAAATAAAAATAAAAATGCAGATATGTTTTGTGTTCCTCTGAAGCCCTCAAGTCTCAGTTTCTGTCTGTGTTTTGTTTTGAGAGGGAGAACAGAGACTCTTGATGTACAGAAGTGTGGATTTGGCACCACATTGTCAAGCAAAGTCTAATAGAAACAGAGATCACTTTGCGGCACCCCCTGCAGCTTCCAAAAGTAAGACAAAGACAGAGGGAATAACACTGACATGTTCTTGTACCAACATTGACAGTGAAAAAGTCTCTATTATTTATGGGTTTTTTTTTTTTGTTTTTTTTTTGTCTTCAAACACACTTCTGGTATTCCTGCTGTGAAACCAGCAAACAACTTAGTTGTATAGGTCATTTAGATGTGTTGTCTCCATGATGCAGGTCTTCAGTTTTGTCACGCTGGTCTTTTGGCATGGCAATCAATGCAGCCCAAAATCAGCTGATTTCATTTAGAGGCAAGTTACCCTGAGGGGCTTCCATTATCAGGCACATCACATGGAAACAATGTATGATTTATTATTTTCTCAAGGGCAAGAGGACAGATATTAAACACATGTCTGAGCATAGTGCATGCATTTACTAAAACTGGCAAAAAGTATTTCAAACTATTTTCACAGTATGGTAATACCTTTTCAAGCCAGAGTGCCGCTGCTGTATACGGAAAAAAATACCTTATGGCCAACAAGACCTTTGTTATATTCCATAATCTCCTCTCTCGCATTGTTTTGTGTCTGTCCAGCCACTGATAAATTTATGAATAAAGCTATTTATGGCTCTGTTTATGCTGCTAAAATCTATGATGTACACTGCACGTCAATTCTCATAACGACCAATTATCCAGATTGTTTTAGCTTTTAGCTTAAAGTGAAATATTACAGTGAAGTATTGAAGTTATGTTATGAAATCTATGATTCTAGATTCATTTGAATTGAAATAATAATAATGTAATTGTAATGTTAAGATCACAAAGAACATGTCTTTGTATCACCATCCCACTGTTTTCTTATTTTCTACACTGTTGGTTACAGCATCTGAACCAGGACTGAAAAACACATATCTCCTACCTGAAAGTACCCTCACTTTACTTAGTCTAAATTTACTTCCAGTTTCCATGGATTCCTAAACGAACAATGTGATGACAAAGCAGGGACATACCAGACAGCTATGTAATGTAAACAGTCTTTGAATTATGTAACCTGATAGACGTGGATGTCTTTGTTAGATAACCATGAAGCATCACTATGCAGATCTAATGTTAGTCACACACACACACACACACACACGACTAGAGACATACAAGTAGAAGTAGCACTAGAAACAAAAATGACCAAAACTTTCAGTAACACATGGGAGTGTCCACTTCACCTTCTGCCCCAAACAATAACTCTGCTGACTACCAGTTACATCGAGTTGTATTTTCATACTATTGAACTTTTGCCTACAACACTGGAGATCTATTTTCTCTAACTCTACGTAAAGGCCTAATGGCAGCATCACTCATGTCCCAAACTCACAGGCCACCTATAATTGCTCCTCCAGAGTTCACTGTGTGTGTGACATGCCGCCCGAGCTCCACCACAGCCCGTGTAAGGGTCACGAAAGCATTTACCAGTGAGGTGTTACTTTACACCCCCCAACTCCCACAGAGACACCAGGTAGTATGAAGACGCCTTGGGGTGGCAATATTTAACATGGCGTTGCTCGTTTTTTCACCCTCCCTCACTTCAGCGTCACCTGTTAACATCACCCTCCCCGTCCAAATTACTGTCCAACTGTCCAGAGCCTACACAACTAGTGTATGTCTTTTGGAGGTGCACACACACACTTTGTCAGACTGAAGGGACGAAGTTTTCCCGGGAGAGCCTTTAAGTGCTTTGGATTATATTTTGCATGTTTGTATGACAAAATGGACTACTACATTATGAAAGGACTCATAGTGGTTTTGTTGATACAACGCTGCACATCTGAAGGTAGGGTCACATCCTAAATCACTGCTGAAAAATGTTAACTAGCCATGTAGAGATAATTTTTCATTCTGTGAATGAATAAGTGAAAGATGTGGAGAATTGAAGAATTAAATGAGTCACAACCAAAAGAATGAACAAAAATAGAATAAATGAATTTTTTAATTAATATATGACTCAATCATAAACCAAGCATTAATAATAGTATTTATTATAACCTATTTTTTGTGCAGTGACTTGCAGTGACTATGTGTGAAATTACTGTGTAATCAAACACTTACATAAACTTGTTTCCAAAATTGTCAGAGTCAGTGTAACTAACCTATAAACGCATACATGTAGTTGTGGTTCGTCTAATGTTTAGAGCTTCTACATCACACAAAGACAAACATAAATTTCCAAACTACTGTGTGTTAGTAGGTGTATCGTCCTCCATCCACTCTTCAACTGTGGTGAATGTCCAAGATGGCCAGGCCTTGACCCAGGAACAGGAGCCTCCCCCTGCAGAGGTTGTGCCAGTGGTGGCCCCTCCGAGCCTGAAAGAGGTGCAGCAAGCAGTGCAGGAGGCCTCAGAGCAGGTCGAGGGTCGAGGAGCAGAAGAAGTGTTAAAGGAGCTGCTGGAGCGGGTGGTGGAGGCAGCCCTGGGGCAGGTGGAAGGAGGAGGGGAAGCCAAACTGGATGATGCAGCAGTGGAGGAAGGGATCGAAGAAGATGCAGCGGGGGCTGAAAATGGAGATGCTGAAACTGACACAGAGGCAGAGGCAGGGGTGTTGGAGGGAGCAGTGGAGGATGAGGTGGTGGGTGAAGATGTGGATGACAGGGGAGGGAATACAAGTGAAGAGCTGAAGGTAGATGAGATGAAAATAGAGGTGAATACGTCTGAAGATATAGCTGAGATAGGAACAGCGGTTGTAGAGGAGGAGAGTGAAACTGCTGCTGGACCTGTAGAGGAGACCACAGCGGGGGTACATGTTAGAGATGGAGAAACACAGAGTGTAGAGCCAAATGATGACTCTCTGGACACAGAGGTCAGCCAGGATGTTTTGTCAGAAACGGTAGCGACTTCAAAAGAGGCCGAAGTGGTGGCAGAGGACAATGAGGAGCAGAATGTACTGTTAGAAGAAAAAGGAGAAACAGAAACACAGGAGGCAGAGGAAAATCCAGCTGTTGAGATAGCAGTAGCTGGAGAGCCAGAGCAAGAAACTGTATTAGACTCTGACCTTAACCTGGGGTTGACTGATGTGGAGCAGGTAGGCGAAGGGTGGGAAAAACAAAACCCTGAAGGTGAAGTAACGCAGGTAGATCAACTGGAGGATGAGATTATTGTTGTGCCATCTGATAATTATGAGATAGAGACCACACAAACGGTGGATGGAGAGCCAGTAGAGGAGGAGGTAGACATAAATACACTAAAGGAGAATGAAGAGGTAGAAGCACGAGGTGCAGAATTAGAGGAAGCGGCTGGTGGAGTAAAGAATGAGCAGGCTGTAAGTGAGGAGGAGTCATTAGTTACTGAAGCAAGGGAAGAGGAGCAGATTGCTTTGGAGACCCCTCAAAGCAGCAAACACGAAGATCAAGGTGAGATATGAACAGCTGATGAATGAGCTGTTGCAAAATTGCATGAATATGCTCATCATGCAAAGGAATGAAAAAGTCATGCACAGAAATAAGGCTTAAAATGTACTTGAACCACATTCAATTTCCTATATTATGTGTATGAGCCAAATAATCCAAATAACTACCCAAAATGTTGAATATGCAAAGCCTGCAAGTAATTTAGTCCACAAAACCCTGAAACTGCTCTGGTATTTGTCTTTAAATATTTAGCTGCATCAGCCCAGGAGCTTTGGTTAAGCTTGCATTGTTTGCATAGTAACCTGCTTTAGGAGAGGAAAGCTCATAAATGAAGCTGTGTTAATACATTTGACAAATAAATTGGTCAGGGGTGTTGTAGCTCAAAGCAGGCAGATACTTCAGTTGTGTCGGTACAATTTGGATTGAAAACCAGCAATGTTTTGCAATGTAAGAGGAGGCTTATGAGAGAGAAAACATGAGAAAGCCTTTACTGAGGATAACTAGACATGGACATAAATAATTTATCACTTCACACTTCAAAAATAATCTAAAAACTGTGATTATGGTGACACGTGGAAAGACTGATTTCATACACATTTTGCACTGTGAAAACACGATGATATTTAGAGATGGTATTTAAGAATAATAAACAAGAAAATATATAAAAGAATTTTGCTGTATAAGATATAAAAAAATAAAGGTAAAATACAAGAATATGGGAAAAAATATAAAACTAGAATAAACCTGAGCATCACCAGAGCAAATTTTAGTAAAGAACATTTAGGATAGAATTACTCACAATATTTTTTTTTCTAAACAATACTTACATCAAACTAGAAGGACATGATAAAAATGTAAATGCAAACTGTACTACCCTACCTGGTGTGTACAACTGAACTACTTTACAAACAGGAACTCAGCTCTTCGACTCTGAAGTGCAAACAAATTACAAAAAACTAAGTGTAAACAATAACTAAGTGTGAATAAAATCAAATATATCTCTGATGTAACAAAGCAGTTGTCTGTGCAGGTTCTCATTTGCACAGGTCTTCGTTCTTCTTGGTAGTTCTTCTTCTATGAAACGTTTTCAAAAAGAGCTAAACCAGTCCAGTCGAACCAAGACGAACTACCACAAAGAACAAAGCAGTTGCATCCTTAACAGGTTGGTACAGCTGCAAAAAGATGCGTTCGTGTGAACTGAGCTAGCTATGGACAACTCAGAAACGTGTCACGTGAAGGCAGCGTGGATAATTTGCACATAAAAAGAATGGCTCGGTTCTCATCCTTCATTTAAAAGAGCTGTTAAATAGACTCCGGTCGTTTGCAAATGTCACATCTCCAATGACATTTTGAGTTGCTCTATGCTCATGACACACCAACTGTTCTCAGGTGCAACACATCTATGCATTATTCTACATTCCATAGGTCCACTTGACAAACCTTAAACCTTGGCCTCTTGGCTTCATTTTCATGTGTGTGTCACATACCAAACCCCTCTTCTAGAAGTCCTGGTGATCTCTGCCCGAGAGTCTGATGATGATGATGGTGATGATGATAATGCTGCTGCTGGTGGCAAAGGTGAAGCCTCCAAAGAGCAGAGCCCCGAGAGCCACCCTGAGGCTCCCACACCAAGCCCATCCCTGAGTGGGACGGGGGTAGGGGAAAATACCCTTGATGAGGAGAAATCTAACCACGGCAATGAGATTACCACCCCTACAGATGATATTTTACCACATGACCCCGCCTTGGCTCACCCTGCTGTGGAACATTTTGTGAAGGATGTTTTAGTTCAACCATCTCAGGTAGAAGGGGAGCAACTGGGTGAAGCCAATGAACTGGTAGAAGACACAAGTGGACACACAGGTAAATGAAAACACTGAAAGAGATAATTGTGAGAGACTTTATTAAAATGAAACTCATCTCTTTGTCCCACATATGCACAGCTAGTGTAGAAAAATACCTTTTGACATCTCAATAAGTCAAGAAATGATGGAATGTCAGAGTCTAGTTTTTAGACTGAAAAGAACGGTTTAGGTTCATATAATCTGACTGCACTTGGGTAGAGTTTGGACTAAGCCACAACAATGGAAAAAAAAAAATTTCCTAATCAGATGTAGGTGTGTGTGTATGTGTCAGGTCAAGGCTTTAAAGATACAGGTAGGTTATGTAAAATGACAAAGTACAGAATGTATGTTCATCTTGTCTGGGAAACTGTGACATGAAGGTAATAGTAGACATTATGTTAGATTACATCATCCTTTGAGAGCAACTTAGAAACAATAGTCTAGCTGAATAAATGTGTGCTGTTGATTGAAAATTATATTTACTTCTTCTAAAGTCCTGCCTTCCTCCTCTGTCGCTGTGAAATTCTGCAGAAATAAGCGAGCTTGGCCTCGAAGCTTGGAAGATTGGGGCTATTTCTGCTGCAGTCCTTCTGGTTTTGGAGACGACTGTCATCATCATCTACATCCTCAAACGGCGTACCAGGAGCAGGTTGGTAACAGCTAATATCCCACAGAAGTGGTTTTTGTTGACTTAATCTGTCACAGTGCAACAAGTTTCCAATATGCTGAAAGGTCCAATTATGTTATATTGTTGTTATTTTTTTCTCTACCTGTAGTCATGTATTAACAGAAGGTTTAATACCCTTATGCAAAAATGGATTTCTATTGCAACCCTGATCTTATTTCTCAATTTTATTTTATTTTTTTAATTTGTCCTTCTTCTCTCTTCCACTTTTCTTAAGAATAGGAATTAAAGCAATACTTTTTCAGAACTCACTCTGTACCGACCATATCTCAGAGCCTCTACTCTAATAGCTGAAATAAGCCATCTGATTGCTAGCTGTAGTACCAACAGCGTTACAATCACAGATGGGACTTACAGAAGTGCTGGTACATGATTACCTCTGATGTTGCCCAAGCTGCAGTTAACATTTCCACACTGATAGATGATGAAATGAGGAGGCTGCGCTCAGTATTGGCTCAGTATTTCTCTGTTAACAAAAAGAGAATTGTCTTTCATCAGTAATACGCTGTACTGCTGCAGTTTTTCTTTGTTATTTTTCATGAAGCACTCTACAAAATGCAATCAATTTTGTAGAAGTGCAGCAGTAAGTAACACTGGGGATTTCTGTTTATGTCTGTTTGCATATGTGTATGCGTGTGTAGCAACCCGACCCTACAACGGGCGTGTGAGGAAGGCTGTGTGGAACCAGAAGCAGCCACAGGAGGTGACTACAGCGACGACACACTACCTGCAGGCAATGGGGACAGTCAACAGTACGTTTATATTCTCCAACACTTGATATAAATAGGTGACAAGTAAAATCCATCCATATGTCTGTCATGAGCAAGATATATAGTATTCCTTCAATTCTTCAAATCATTGGAAGTGATAAACATGTCTTGTCATTTGCTTTAAGACTTCACTTTATTATTACCTCTTAATGCTTTGGAAAAAGTATTTTGAGATGTTCAGTGTTGGCAGATGATATTCGTCGTTTCTTGAGATCTCATTATGATCAAGTCAACATTTTTTGCATTTCAGATGTTTCATATTTTTCCTTTAAATTGTCACTTGTTTGTACATATGCTGTATATGATGTGAGTAAGGAGCTCATGTATGCGCAAGCGTTTTACTCCTGCTGGGTAAAGAAGGAAGCTGAAGATCAGTCGTACTAAACAGTAGCTTGATATTCTGATGTAGGCTCTCTTTAAATAAATAAATGTCTTTCTGGGCTTCATCACAGATTAAAAATGCAATGTGGCTGAAGAGCTCATTTCTCTGTTAAATATAATTGGTGCTGTTACTACTGTGATGCCTGATTTAAAGACTTTCACATTGTAATCTTCACATGATTGGACTGAGGTTTAAGAGCACCTCTCTGCTTGGCTCCCCTTTCTCTTTGTCTTACTCCCAGATTCACTCTCAGAATCGGATTTTCTGCCATCACTGAACTGACAGTCTACTAAACAGTCTACTTGTCACCAACACTAGCCTGATGTCAGACTTGCCCACTATAAGCCACCTGTGGTGCATTGACCTGAATAGTAGTAGGTTACTGAAAGCACCAGTTGAGTGCTTCTCAGCTGATTCCCTCCTGGCTGTTTTATAAGCTATGCTCCCAGAAGGCTGCTCACTGCGTCACATGAGAGTGCGAGTCCCATGAATCCAGAGTATTTCAGAGAGAAACAGTATGTGACCATCTCAAAGTGTATGTTTAGAGCATGTATGATAGATAAGAAACAGAAATCAAGACAAAGAATAAAAGAATTAATTTGCACACAGCTTCATCTGTGTATCATACATACATGACTGAAGTGAAAGTGTGCAAAACAAATAGAGAAATCTGATGCATGCCTGGCACAGAGGATACCTAAGCAACGCTGAATTATTTAGCAGCACAGAGGAAAATCTTCTTGATATGTGTCCTTGTAAATGAGACTTTATAGCAGCAGTGACAATCCAGTTGTCATTGGAAGAGGGAATCACTATCTGCCAACTTACAACAAAACCTACTCCCTAGAATTGGATCTCTTTAGCACTCTTTAGCAGGAGTTTAATTTCTATGACTGAGGCACAAAGTGCCATTCCTTGTACATGCATGAATGGCAGAAGCTATGGTGCAAAACAAACAGATTCAGTGTACGTGAAGTGGAAGTAATGAGAAAAGCCTGATCAAAATCATGTAGGTTATGGAACATGAAACACTTGACGCCTCCTTGACAGCATTTGTGAAAATCAAGGTGATGTGAACACAGAGTAAATAGGTGCAATAGTGCAGAAATAACGCACCATGATGTTTAATGTGGTTTATTCCTCTCTAATTCTTTTCTTACTATACATTCTTAGTGTACTAGATTTGGAAACATCCAAACTTAACCTTAGAATCTTCTACCTTTTTCGTTCAGTTCTTACAAAATTGCGGATCAATGAGAGCACAATACATTTAGGGTAAAATGAAACCTTTTAGTATCCATGGTAGACACATCTGGAGTTAAGATGACTGTTTGAGTACCCTTGAGGGGATGTCAGCTGGGACGCACTAAAACAATGCAGCACTTTTAGAAATTCTTTTACCCAGGACACTGTCACCTGCAATTAGTCAATAATGTCAAGTGATCTATTTATACCTGGGTTTATCATTACCTCCCAGTGTATCTTCTTTCACCTCCATTTGTAAGTTTCTCCATCTGGTGTGGAAGTCGTTAAATAAACAGACCTTGCAGTGAGAGTATTAGCATTTGCACACAACAGCATATTCAACAGAAGTTTAACAGCCCTCATGCATAAAATCGTTTTGTTTTAATTTTAGTGAAAGGTAAAAGCACAGAGTTAGAATGGGCCTGTTTAATACAAGACTCCAGTTTCATGGACTCTCACATTTTTCTACCAAACATCTCTATAGTTTTCCTGTATCTCTAGCAACTTTTAAATGGCTGCAAACTACAATCCCATTTTGTCCAACAGGATAACAGTACCTGACGCCTCTAATACTGCCTCAACCCTGGCCCAAAACAAAGAGCATCAGGAAGGAGAGAATGTAATACCCCTGTCAGACCTCCCGCCCAGCTCCACAGAGGAGTTGGCCAACTCTGAAGCAGGACCAGATCCTTCACAAGACAACAGGACTTCAATACTCTAAGGGGTCCAGCGGTTTTTAAGTTCTTAAATGAACATCTCAATGAAACATCAAATGCCACTCTTCAGTTCTGCACCAAACTCCTATTTACCTACACACCCACTGAACGATCCTAAATTGTCAAATCCAGTACACTGACTGTAATGATGTCTGTTTGGAACAGCTCTGTATTTGTGGATGGATGAATATGTGCATGTATGTGTGTGGACACAAAGACAAAAGATACTGTAATATATTTGGCATATTTGACTCTGTGGAAGTAGGCAATAGGTACATTAACAGGTGTGTTTATATGTGAATGAGTGAACATGAAAAGCATATGTATTAAAATACATCTTGCATGTATAAAAGTGTTAAAATGCTATGATTCTAGGCTAGGATTAAATTGTTAGGGTTCTTTTTTTTTTTTTTTTCATACTGACCACATCAGTCATCCTGGAAAAAGCAGGTGACATCACATTAAAGGGGAGGGCACGAACAATTTCCTATTTCACTAGAAATCTGTGGTGACATTTTCTAAAAGGTACAAAATATATTTGAAGTACCATAGAGAATAATCTACGCCTGTTCAAAAGAATAACACCAGCAAACAATAAACAGTGGGTTTCATTACTGAGATGATGTGTAGAATTTGATTTGACCTGCATTGAACGTAACTCCTGACCTTTGTATCATCATTTGTGATTTGACAGTACTGAATTAAAACAGTGAAGCTGATTGTGTCTTTTTATTTGAGTCCTTTTCTCTTCTTATGTATTTTGTAACTGCGCTGCAGGACTCTGTTTTCACATTCCATTTTTAGTTAAGTTAATGGAAGAGAAAAAATACAAATTTGCATAAACAAAAAAAAAAAAAAAAGATTGTTTATTCTCCATGTGACACCTGCCAGGACACACAAATTCCAAACTGTTACCATTATGTTATATGAGTAAGAGTTATTTCCCATGTATAAATGAGACATGACTAATATCTCACAGTTGAGTCTTTTATTGTGGGTGACCACACACACTGGCGTCATTTGGGTTATGGTCACAAGGCATATGAATGAGGTTTTGAGAAAGAGCTTGAACCCACATGTGCATCCATCTACACTGTGCTGGGATTGTGATTTGTGCGTCTGTGTGTGCGTGACCATACAAGCGCGAGTAAGGTTTGGTCATGCGCTTGGTAGCTATTTAAGCCGGGAGAGGTAAATAGGCTGACTCTTGGGGGGCTACAGTTCTGCAGACAGAGAGGAGCAGCATGCACAGTCAGAGGTAGGGGAAAACACATTACACTGGTGCTTTTTCAAATCATGAACTGTGGAACACAATAGCTCTTACAGCTTCACAGTGTAAACATCTCAGCAGTGTCTATAAACTAAAAGTAAATGCAAGACTAATGTGCGGTTAAACCATTGGCAAAATTACAGGATAAAAACTCTTTTAGCGGGAAAGGATTTATTACAAAAGACTGTATTGAGTTTATTTTAGCTGAGTTCCAAATATTATATGTGACTGCAATAATGGTATTCACTGTTTTTCCAAAAGAGTAAATTTAAAACATCTTTTTCTAGGTTTTTATTGGCAACTTTATAATAAAGGTTGTCATCCCCTTTTTGGACAGTAATTGCTCCTGTCAAATTATTAGTGATTCATTTGTAGTCAACAACCTTTAAAAGACAAGCAAATCTTTCTGTTTAAAAAAAAAAAAAAAAAGTTGGTTGAAGTAAATCAACCTTTAGAGTCTATTGTTGAAAGCATTTCTGAAGTGTTGAAAGCTAATGGCTTTTTGAATTATGCGTAATGGCTAATGCTGCCTGCGGGGTGTGAAAGAAGTGACGTTTTAAGACAAGTGTTAAGACAATCGGCTTTAACAACAGACCACAAAGTGAGTGAGTTCTTCTTACACTTGAAGTGTATGCCATTAGTGTATTGAATTTTTTTCTTCTGTTTTTTGTCTTGATCTCACTAAATGAAAGCTGACTGCAGCCCCTAACAAGTCTGGACATGGGCAGTTGCTTAGAAAATGTCAATATAAAACAACGCTTTCTGACATGGAAAATGTCTCTGAAAATGTGCCTTTTGTTACGTGTCCAAACTACTTAACCTACATTTCATTCTTGCCTGATTTTCAAATCTGACTTACACTATGTATCTATAAATACTTCTTCTACCACCTTTACTTTCACCTCTGACTTGTGGTAGCATGTGGAGAGAGTGTCTCTTGGTGGTGACCTTGTGCGCCACCTTAACTCTGGCCCAGTTCCCCCGGGAGTGTGTCACCGCTGAGGGCCTCCGCAGTGGCCAGTGCTGCCCCTCCCCTACAGGGGTAGCAGGTGATGAGTGTGGTTCCAGCACAGGAAGAGGGCAGTGTGTGTCCATTGCAGCAGACAGCCGGCGCCACGGACCCCAGTACCCTTATTCAGGACGTGATGACAGAGAGAGGTGGCCCCTGCGATTCTTCAATCGCTCTTGCCAGTGTAATGGAAATTTCACTGGTTACAACTGTGGTCGATGCCGACATGGACTGACTGGTCCAAACTGTGATCAGAGGATCTCTGTGGGTAAGGATCCAGACTTTAATCTAAAAATCCAGGTCATCCCACAGTGTTTATCTCCAACTGTACACTTTAAGGTCTGACTGAGCCTGAAAAATGTGGAAAAAAAATCATCAGCCAAGGGAATAAGTGCAGAAAGGAAATGTCTAAGTTAATTTTTAATATTTTCTCTCCCCTTCTTCTCCTCTTATTAACCTTGCTCCAGTAAGGAGGAATATCATGCTGATGAGTGCAGCGGAGAAACAGGCATTTGTGAATGCTTTGGACCAAGCTAAGAGGACTGTTCATCCTGAAATTGTCATCTGTACAAGAAGGTACATGAGGGTTTTAATAAGACTTATAATTTTTGATGAATAATTAAATTCCAAGCAAACATCAATTTTTTATTAACCACTCTTTAGTCTTGTGTTGAGAACAGACAGACGGCTGAGCTCTGCCCAAGGTCCTGCAGATTTCATGTAGTGGAGTCTGGCAGTAATGCAGCAACGAGTGAACACATGCTGTGTTTTAAAGACAATCAATAAAACATTTCTTGTGGCAGCTTTCTGTATAAGCAGGTGAAAGAGCAGGAATATTAGTTAGGAGCAAAGGGAATTATTATGTAAAGGAACAGGACATGAATCAGTGAGTAACCTTCCTCAGTCAGCTGAGAGTTGTTGCAGAGTCATTTCTGAGTTAATTTTGAGCTGCATTCCTTTCAAACCATTCATCAAAATATGCATTTCTTTGATTTTAGGAGTCTGAATTAATTAACTTGTCTTCACCTATTGCATGAATTCTCTTCATATTGTGAAACATATTCTGAATTGAAACACATTTAATGGTAACAGACTGTCACCCTGCTGTTCTTTTTATTGTTAGGTACCAGGAGGTGTTAGGGCCCGATGGCAACACCCCCCAGTTTGACAACGTGACTATTTACAACTACTTTGTGTGGAGCCACTACTACTCAGTAAGCAAGACTTACCTGGGGCCAGGTCAGACCAGCTTTGGTGGGGTGGACTTCTCCCACGAGGGTCCAGGATTTGTCACCTGGCACCGTTTTCATCTGCTACAACTGGAGAGAGATATGCAGGTGTGTGGATGGATGGATGGATGGATGGGGAGGAGACTGAGAGATGTGGATACTAGGAGGAAAGAAAATAAAAAAACAGAGCAGCTGTTCAGACTGATGAATGGAATGAGAGAGAAGGAAGTAAGGATGAGGGGAGGGATGATCAGGGGAGGAAGGAAAGAGTGTGGATCTGAGGAGCTGGAGACAGCATGGAAAGATACCCTGGAGGAAGAAGAAGGAGAAGGATGAGAGGGGGGAGCAGATACGCAGACAAATGAAAATATTCCATTCAAAACCACCAATTAAAATTCCGCCAATGAGTGAAGAAGATATGGAACTATTTTGCAGAGAAATAATTAGTATCAAGTTATAACAAAAATATACACATAACAAGATGTTTTTCATGTTGTAACACAGGTCATTTGCAGATCTTGGCAAGATTTGCATACATATTAAGATATTTTCATCAATCCAACGTATAAACATCTCATGTTTTTTTTTTTTTTAACATCATGACAGTATAAATTGCTCCTAACAGTAATTGAAATGTTTCAAGTCATGACAAGATAAGCACTGTACTGTTATAACAAGAGTTTCTAGTTACATTGTGAAAATATCATCTTATCTAAAACAAAAAAATATTTTCTTATAGTGTGATTATAATGTATGAATGTATCCAACTCTATAACGAACGATTCAAATACATTTTTATCGTAACATCTAGTCTGTTTTTGTGTTTTGGCAGTATTACATTTTCCAGTTCACTTTAAAGTTCAATTATTCACATCTGTTCATGAATCCACTCATAAACTGCTGCTTTCTTTCCTTATTCCACATATTCAGGACATGCTGGCTGACCCCACCTTTGCCCTTCCCTACTGGAACTTTGCCATCGGAGGCAGCGAATGCGACATCTGCACTGACGACTTGATGGGAGCTCGAAGCAGCTTTGATATGAACTCCATCAGCCCAAACTCTGTGTTCTCTGAGTGGAGGGTCATCTGTGAGAGTGTAGATGACTATGATACTCTGGGCACCATCTGTAACAGTAAGGACAGTCGCACAAACACAGCCTATATCTCACTGTAAGAGAGGGTGATGCTGATATACAACATAGTCTCAGCTGCATCAGAAAAGAGGGCAAAGAGCTCATAAAGAGAGCATGTAGAACATAAGCTGCTATAAATAATACCTCACAGCTGTTGTGCCGCATTCAATATTGCCTGCTAGTCGTACAGTTTGTTTCAAGCTATTCGACTTGTTAAACATCTTCTTCCAAGCTTTTGTGTGCATCCAAAACACTGACCCTGCATCTTCAAACAGCAGATTGAAAAGCATTTTTTTTTTTTTTTTACATGTAAATTCCTTATGAGTGCAGTGGTTTTTGCCACAATAAGACATGTTTGTGTAACAATGGCACAAGCAAGACCTTAGGTGATTAGAGCCGGATCTCATTCCACACCAGATTACGACCCTGATTTACTACCTCTGCCTCAGTTTTCAAATGCAACTAATCCATATACTATTTTTTCGTCTGTTTTTTTTTTTTTTGCAGAATAATTTGCAACACCAATCCTCTTTTGCTCTGTTACAAGCACAATAAGGAGGGGTTCTTTTTTGAACAACAATTGCTTGTATATATGCAAAAAAGCTGAGGGAATTTGGTAACAGGTACAACATGTGAGCAGGCAACGTGTGAGTGATCTGTCTCATTAATCCCTTTAGAGAGTCATGACAGACTCGGTATGTCCTGCATCAACAAGCAACATCTCCTTAAATGGGTGAAGGGGGGGTTGCCTCATTTGTGTGTGTGCTTGTTGAAGACAGGAATCTAGCAGTCTTCTGTGTTTCTTTGATCTGAGGGAATAATCTTCAAACAGGCAGGCAACTCAGTTATGTAGCCTTCTGTTTATGCGCTTGTGAGCGCGTATGTGTAGGAGAAATAGACAAGGAACAAAAAAAAAAGAAAAAGAAAGAGAATAAAAATCAGTTCCGTCACAGAGCTCCTACTCACTACTGTTGACTTTTATTGAATAATTAAAAAAGAAAACTGCCATCCTGTCATGTTTAAGACTGATCAAACTAGTCTAGTCTCCTACATGAAATTAGAAAGTTGTTAAATAATGCAACATTTCTAATCATTTCCTTTCTATATCATTGGGGACCTCTGGCCTAAATTTGAACTGATTGCCCTACTAACCAAAAAAGTACAACTATCGCAGAAACAAAGAGCTCTAAGGTATGCTGATGTGTCTTCTTTTTGCACACACTGATAGTATTTCCAGTGATATCAGATTGTGTGATTGTTCAATTCACAGGTACAGAGAGCAGCCCTATAAGACGGAACCCAGCAGGAAATGTGGCGCGGCCCATGGTGCAGAGGCTGCCAGAGCCCAAGGATGTGTTGGACTGCCTACAGCTCAACACCTTTGACACTCCTCCTTACTATTCGACCTCCTCTGAGAGTTTCAGGAACACCATCGAAGGTGTGTATTTGTCATCACTGCAGATTTTTTTAACAAGAGTTTTTCACACATCCAACACTCTCAGATGCAGGTGTGTTGGAGAGTATCACTAAAATCTCTCCCACACACTGCTCTTGATCAGCATCACAACTTATTGATCATACAGCCTCACTAACGTTCCTGCCCCTGTGTAGCACATCTTATCGTCAACCAAAGGAAAATATTTTTATTCTAACCAGCTAATTTTGCATCTCAGAGCCACTGAAGTACTGCGTAGTTGCACAGATACAAAGCCAGAACTGCACTCACACGCTCCATTCTCCACCCACACTCACATATGGTTTGCTCCAGCACAGCATTTGTTGTTCCTAATTTTGGCAGTTCACTTTCAAGTAATGGCTTTTTGGTCCATATTTTCTAGGATACAGCGCCCCCCAGGGGATGTATGACCCTGTAATCCGCAGCCTCCACAACCTGGCCCACCTCTTCCTCAACGGGACAGGGGGACAGACCCACCTCTCCCCCAATGACCCCATCTTTGTGCTGCTTCATACCTTCACAGATGCAATCTTTGATGAGTGGCTCCGCAGGCACCAACCGGGTACACATAGACTACACTTTGCCTCACAGATACAGAAAGATTACTCACTCTGAAGAATGAGTGGCTAGATGAGCCTATTTTTCTGTTGCAGGTGAAGTAGTGTACCCTGAGGAAAATGCTCCCATTGGACACAACCGGAGGTTCAACATGGTCCCGTTCTGGCCTCCTGTCGCCAATGCTGAGATGTTTGTCTCTGCCCCAGAAAACCTGGGATACTCCTATGAAGTCCAGTGGCCGGGTTAGTAACAGCGTACACTTTCAGTATATCCACTAAAATCAATGATCTCCCACAAACCATGATGACCTTTTCCTCATTCTCTGCAGCCCGTGCTTTCACCCTGTCTGAGATCATCACCATAGCCATTGTTGCTGTGGTGCTGGTTGTGGCGGTAGTGGGCGGTGTCATCGCCTGTGCAGTGCGGGCCCATTCGTACCGCTCTGCAGAGGCCTTGGAGCCTCTGCTGGGGGAAACTTTCCGACGCTACTCAGAAGACGACCGAAGGCTGGACAAATCACAATCTGTTGTCTAAGTCGACGCCTTTATAAAGAGGCCTCATTATTTTCATGCATTGCTTTTGCCCTTTTTTTTTTAAATTAATCTACTTCTTCTAATAAAGTTGAACTGGTTTCGAACCCAGAGTCTGTGTGCCCGTGACATCATCCTTACCATAAATTGTGGTTCTGGTGGAAGAGTATGCGTTTGACAACTACAGCAGAAGAATCTCTAACTGCTGTCAAGAGGTCAGACTGCCTGGACCAGTTCAGGCCATAGCAAACGAACAACTTGCTATTGTTAGACACAACTAGGCTACTGGAACTCCTACTTAATTGCCTTTTCCACTCCATTCCTAGACGTGAGAACTCAGTCATTTGATAACTCTACAATGCATGTTGTTTACTTTCTTATGCAGATATTCATCTATGGGCTGAATAGCTAATGGTATAGGCCACGTCGAGTTTTAAATGTTGCAGGTTTTCTTGTGGCCTAACTCTGCACTTAAACTATATTGTTCCTAATGAAGAGTAATGCCACTCTGTTTATGCCACTGTTTACTTCATTGCCGGTTACTTTGCACATTCAGAACATAATCAACAAACAAATGAGCAACCCAGTAGAGCTGATTTTATTTTCCCAGTATCCAGCAGATGAACATCAGAGTAATGCGTACACTTCAATGCATAATTGGTTATAGTACAATTAGAATAAATGTATCTGTGGAGGAATCCTTCTGCCTTATTTTGCAATACCAGCACTTTTAATAGGATGTCTTTTAATTTTATTTCCACATTGTTAGATGACTACATTTTCTAATAAAAGACTTGAATACCTATTACAGTGTATTACAGTGTATTACAGTTACTGTGTGGAAAATTATGTGCACATGATGTAATGTTTGAACAGAAAGTCTGACAGGTCAATACCAGAGGTCTTTAGCCGCAGGCGCAAATGTACTTATCTGGAGCCTGAGGCTAACTAACACATCAAACCACTTAGCATGTAAAGTTGTCTCTGAATGATAAGTGAGATGAAGTCCTGGCAAATTTCCATGTCTTTTTAAGAGTACACACACCACCCCCATGTGGATATAACACATTACTGCAACAGAAGGAGTATATTCAGTTCACAGATGAGTTTTACAAATTTGTGAACATTATAGAGCCTAACTATTTTGCTCTGCAGTATCACACTTGCTTATCTACCTTAATATGAGAGATTTACTGCGACAAAGAATAATACTTATTGTTAACCATGATATGCTGATTACAAGACTGTAACTAAACTTTAAGCACACTGTATGCTGGTTAAACTCACACACATATTAAAACGAACATATCCATTGTTAAAAAGTATCCTGATATTTGTTAAGTATCATCACTCATTACCGACTGGAAATTTTTTTAAAACAAATCTGCTATTATCTGCTATAAATAAGCTATTCCTTCTTAACATATACAGTATCCGATATATAATGTTATATTAAAGGATGCTGCAAGTGCCTTTAATATCCACAAAACAGTGGAGGAAAAAGAGGCGAATTTTGTTTGGGATATGTGATTTTTTTTTTTTCTTGCCTTACTAGAAAAGAACATTAAAAGACTGAGAACTGGACTGAATTACTTAAGACTTTTTTGTGTGTACAGTGCATCTTACCAAAAAAAAAAAAAAAAAAAAGAATATTACGGGACTAGCTAAAGAAGAAGAGATTTTATTTGGATCCTTATCATTTGGCTGTTCTTTCTGTACCAGCAGGTTACAGTAACAGCTAAAGACAGTCCTGAGGGTTTATTAATATGCATAGATGTGACAGTCTCACATGGAACAATTGTTTGGCCAACGTTACTGTCCCATGAGAGTGGATCATTAGAATCTTTCATGTCAACTGTACACCAGAAAAATGCTAAAATGGACTGCATCCACAGTCCAGATTGGCCCCTTATTCTTGGTGGAAAAATCAGCCAGAAAGGGCCAGAGAGTGGAAAAGGTCCCACAGCCTTTCACTAACTGAGAAATATTCCTTATGAATGTTTGAGGTAAAAGGAATTTGAGCTGAGTTGCAAACACTTTTCAGTATTTTAATAACAAAGGATAGAAATGTCAGCTTTTCCCACTTTAGAGCTGTACGAAAATTCGACAAAGTGAAATTAATTTTTTTAGGCCACACTGAAAAAAATATAGATATAAAATGCTATGTTTTAGTTTTCCTAATTTAATATAGGAAACACCTAAATGATCATTTTGCTGTTTGTCCCTGTTTAAACCCACTTCATGCCAGCCTTTAAGGCAATTGTTCATCTGGAGTGGGATAAACCAGACTGTGATGCCTGGGCTTCAATAAAGCTTGCAATATGAACAGATGGCTTTGATTAATGTGGAGCCTCCAAACAGGATTTCCCTAGATATCTCCTATTTCCTAAATGAGACATTTGTGTGCAAATGCATTGTTTGTCAAGTTGTCACCAGTCACTCCAGTAATTAAAGTGAAAGTTCTGTGCATCCTGTGACTCACACTGAAAACATAATTGCCTAACTTTTGACTTTTTTTTTTCCATATTTCGGCAAAATGCTATACCCAACTAATGATCTCTTCCTGCGCCTCCCTCCTGTTGTCACTGTAATCCCTTCTCTGTCATTTCATGATATACTGTTTGACAAGCACATCATCCTCCCACCTTAGCTGAACCTGAATATGTTCATGTTTGACAAAGAAGAGAAATTCGGTGAGAAAGAGAGAAAGAACGCAACTGAGAGACAACATACCCACATCTACAATGAAATGACATCAGGGCAAAATTAAGCTCAGTGGTTTGGAAATGCAAAGACATGCCAAAAATGCAAAGTACAAATCTTACATATATTCTTATAAATGTTGCTGCAGGTCCTTGTTTACTAGTTCAGATTATTTTTTTCAACTTCTTGTTTTTAGTGTATGTGCAGCAGACACATCAAATAATGCAAGTTATCCAAGTCAGTACTAAAACAATGAGACAAAAAATACTTCAGATAACAAATAGAAATATTCCCTGTTCTTTGGCATTCTTCAGAAATACTGCACCATAAATAAAATGTCTTAAGGTGACCTCAATATTTCCAAAGTTAAAAAATATGAGAGGACACAAAAGGTCTAACAAATAAACATTTAATAAGATATGTTTAGGTACATTCAGTTACGCTCTGTGGACTACCAACATAAATGAAAAGAAATGTGAAAACATCAATATCACAGTATAAATAAATTCATATAAAACAACTGTTCCAGGTATAAGGTTTTAAATTAAAGATTGTACATTACACTATAACAATACTTTCTTGAAGTATCTAAAAAACATCAAGATGAAGACTACGAAAGCAGAAGTCAGTAGATATATCTGTTATTTTCACAGCTGTGCTCTGTATCTGAAGTACATTGGATACGTTAAAGTAACTGGTGTTAACAGCTGTTTTTTCAACAGATGAAATCAAATGAGATTTCCTTTTTTTAAAATCTTCTCAACATAAAGTGGCTATTATTGCTAATTATGAATGTGTCACAATAATACATTAATCATTTAAGAGTCCATTAAATTATACGATTATTATAATAAAACATTAAAAGAAAAATGATCAAAGCAAATGTCCTAAAACCTTAATGCCATAAAAAAGATTGGCAGAAGCACTTGGCATGTTCGGGGTCTTAGGAGTTTATCAAGGAGATTAATTCTGAATGTACAGAAGTCAGCGAGTTACATAAATACAAGTCATTCTCATTGTCTTGAGAGATGTGTCTCTTGTATTGTTGTGAACAGTAAATTCAGAGGTCTGTGGATGGTCATTTATTTATGAGAGTAATCACTTTTGCAGTGTTGCATAACACTGTTGTACCTTTATCAGCAGCTAAACAGCAGCCATCCAGAGCATGATATGATTATTTTGAAAAGCATTAGTTTGATAAATCCTCATCATTTGGGATCCTAACACGCTGGTATATTTAATATGAGTTTTTGTGGTTATATTAAAATATTCACAAGAGATGATTGCAATTACATGAAGACTCATATAACACCAGCGTGTCAGTTCAAATTACAGTGTACATTACCAGAATATTTTTGAGAATACTGTTTCCATAAACACATCCAGAGACCTCCATCTAATGTTGTCAGGTAAAGAGGTAGCTCCTTCAAGCAAAATACAAATAAATTCATTCTTATATACTTTCTTAATGATTTTAAGCCAAGTGATGTCAGTTTTACTATCTATATCTACCTCTTGCAGTCTGTGTAAAGCAGTTCTGTGGGATGCGGCTTCATCATGTTAGGCGCCACGTTCCCAAGAAATGAATCAAACAGGGATTCAAGAGGTTTTGTCTTAGGAGAGTACAGTCAGGACCACAGATCCCTTGGTCTTCTTCAGGATGTCCACAGCTTCAGCATGAGTCACCCCTTCAAGGCAATGTCCGTTCACAGCGATGATCTGATCCCCACGTTTCAGCCTGCCGTCCTCTACAGCCGCACCCTGGAGGACACAAAGAGCAGTCAGTACCAACCAAGATCAAGGACCATGGACCCCAAGTACCTAAGAGAAAACAAACCAGTTCATGTGGACATTTGTCTGTATTTACTTGATAAAATAACACAAAACATATATATATATATATATATATATATATATATACACACACACACACAGATTATTATTTGACTGATTATATTATTAAGATTTTACATTAGTGGTTATGTCATCATATCGATTGCTTAGTGCAAATTTTGACAGCAGATATTTAGATTGTTTAAGGCAGAAAACCCAGCAGTGTAGCTGACAAAATCAATAACGGCTGCATCTTATTCAGGTGCATCATTTTCTGGGTCTGGGGATTGTGTTTGTCAGCTCATGGGACTGACACTGACAAAACTGAGTAGATCAGAGCGATTGTTAATCATGTAAGAAACACCAGTGCGTTTCCTGCTATAATAAGCCAAAATATCTGCTGTGGAAAAGGTACCTTGCCAGTGTAGTGCAACTTAAAACATGTCTGAAACAGGGTTCCCAAGATGACTTCTCCCTGGAGGACGATGTCTCACCTTGTTGAAGACAGATTTAACATATATCGGCAAATCTCCATGAGGACTTCCGAATCCCCCTACGATGCTGAAGCCTAGGCCTGAAGAGCCTCTCTCTAGTGTGATGGTCTTGTACATGCGAGCACTGTTGGAAAACAAACACAGTAACAAGCTGGGTGTGTTGTCTGGCAATCAGCTTAGCACACTTTTGAAAGCATCTCTTTAACTTGCTGTTTCTCTCCCTTTGTACACTGCTGGATAGAAAAGTATTGTTAAAAAAAAAAAAAAAGCTTAAATAATTTGTCCTAAAGTTCTTCATATGCTAGACTTCCTCATTTTGCTTATTTGGACCACAAAGTACCCTGTCCCCTTTCAGTGAATTGCCCAAGAGGGACACAAATTACATAAATTCATACCAAAGACTGTTGTGAAAGCAGGGCAGGCTGCTGGGCTGGCCTGACGGTCGGGTGTTAGTATTACTGTGATCCTGTGTGCTGCATCCGCCAGCACCTGCTGCCACCTAGAAAACAGTCACAGAATAGCATTACAAATACATACGCAAAAACAGATACATTTTCAGCCACCAGTGTTATGTGATGCATTAATGCGCATTATGCTATATCCTGCTGCTGCTACTGATATTCAAATGTTAGTATAGTGTTCACAGAAATGTGAAACCTTTTGAAGGCAAATCTAATCCTGTTCCTAAAAATATAATTTTCCCTGCAGCAAAAATAAATAAGAATATCTCCAGAAACTTATGAATAGTGTGCAATCAGTGTCATTCGCTTTACTGTCTCAAAATGACAGTGTATTGTTCACATGTTAAACACTGATAATGAACAACTACTGAAGATATCAACCATCTAATTTTATTAACAATGGCTTAACAGTGTATCATTTGCTTTCCTTTCTAATTATTTTTGGTGACTTTTACAAAACCAAACATGACAGAGGAGAAGCACATTATACAGCACTGACAACACAATACAGCAGCTTACTGTCACTACTGAAAAAGTAACGCCGTCAACACAGGAATTATGCATTAACTGCTGTGTGTTTCTTGGAGACATTACCTCCAGTCTGATGGTTCCTGTGGCGTTTTTTAGCAGGGCTCCAGCATGGACATGAGTCATTCCTCGGGTGGACACGTCATTTATACTCAGGATCCTGTTTCCTGTCTAATTTACACATAACCTTTATTAGCCGAGTGCTACATTTGTGAGTGTATCGGTTCCCTGCTGCATCCTGCAACCTACATGTTTGATAATCTAGACACTTTTAGTTCCATATTTCTTGTTGACAATTCATGGCTTCTTTAAATAGTGTGAATAAAGGCACAAAGACACAAATATCTCTGCAATACCACAAACTAAGTCTGCCATACAATCCCACTTCAAAACATCCAGAAAAATATTTAGCCCAAGGGAGCTTAAGTCCCTTATAACAGTCCCCTGTGTCCAAAATGTTATGAACACACACACACCGGCAGCTATACTGTACAGCATATGGACACTCCTCACCTGTAATTGCTGTGTTTTGGCAGCCAGGCCATTGGTATCCATGGTAGCAATAAAAAGAGGTACGTTGCCATGGGGACTGCCCACTCCTCCTGCTACACTGATGCCCAGGGAGTCACATGGACCCTGTGGTGATACCACATATTGTATATCCGATAAGGCAATAACAGTGGCTGCAGATTCTGCACATGAAATAAACATTTCAGTGTTATATAAGCCAGAGATCCAGACAGATGAGGAGCCTAAGAGTCCAATGTGAAGTTTGTCATTTTAGTAGAAGAAAAACTATATGGTGCCCTGATATTCTATATTAGTATGCACATGAAATTATAGATAATTGGTTTACCACAAAAAAAAAAAAAAAAAAAAAAAAAAAAACAGAACTGATTTTATTGTATATCTTACCTTTTGTATTACTAATTTTTTTATTTCAGGGTGTTCTTGAAATGCTGAGGAAAAGTTAAAAGGAATATGTTTGCATTATGGGCTTAAGGTTTTAACGACAAAAAAAGACAAAAAAAAATACAAACTGCTTGGCATCAAACACACAAGGCTTATTTGTCAGTATGCATATGTTCTACTTTTTCCTGCTCTACCACTCCTCAACATGAGGGCCACTCACTGTAGCTCCCTGTTTTGCTATCTATCTCCGTCTGGTGGCCAAACGAAGTATCACATCCACTTGAGGGGGTCAGGGTTGAACAGTCAGAATCTTCGCTCTGGATAAAACAGAACTTAAAGTATTCCTAGGTTCACAAAGCACTAATGTTAAAATATTTCATAATGGTAATAATTCAACTATAGTTTAACAAATCACTACAAATCAAAATGCCAAAAAAAAAAATGTATATATATATTTTTTTATTTTCTGTGGTAAATTGCTATTGACTAGACCTGAAAAGTCAAGGTAAATATTTTACCTGGCTCCTCTGTGAGTACTGTAGGCCAGCTTTAAAACGAGCCACCTCCAGGTGGACCACTCCGCTGCACTTCTGTGAAGATAGTAACAAGTCACACATATAAATATATTAACAATTACTTTTAATTTTAGATTTTGTATGTTTAAATGCTAAACTTGTCAGACCTGTAGAAGCTTCTCTGCATGTTCGTGTGATGATGCACGAACATCCTCGCCGCTGATTGACAGAATCTGGTCACCTAGCAACAACCTGCCATCTGAATCTGCTACGCTTCCTCTGATGATATCTGACACAAAGATGCCCGTGTCATTACTGTTGGAAGAAAACAGAGGTCACAGACTGTGTCTTTTCCACGCTTGTAAAATATACAGCATTATATGACCTATAGGCATAATGTATAATGTCACACTTCATTTTGCGCATGCTGGCAGCTACAGTGGAATCTGACTCTTTAGAAACTGTAGTAGGGAATATTCCCTGCAGTGTGATTCTGTGGCTTGGTTCTTCCTTTATCAGTGCTTTTGCCTACAACATTATAATGACATTGTCTGAATTCTAAAAACGTGGTTGCTTAACACATTTCCATTGTGAAAGGTGGCCATAGATTTGCTGAAACACTTGGGTTTTAACATAAATCTCAGGTGTACAGCAGCAGAAACACTTCCTATGCTATTTGTTACCTTCACAAGGTACATGAGCCGACAAGGTGGTGGTAATGTGATTGCACACATGTGAACCTCACACTACACTTATGTCCCTGGTCTGACTTTCAATTTCAAAGTGGTATTTATTTTTTATTAACCCTTTAGACGCCAGAGTTTTTTGTCTTTTTTTTAATATTCTGTCATGATATCAAGATTTAAAAAATTTTGCGACTTTGGTGCTTAAAGGGTTAACAAAATGACTTTGAGATCAGAGATAACTGGTTAGCAAACAAATCAATATGTTTTATAAACCACAGCTTCCAAACTGGAAAAACTACCTTTGAGGGAAAATATTAACTAAAAAGATAGAAATCACACTGTGGGTGCATTTACCTTTTTCCTACTGTACTAAATCCGAGCCCCTCTCCAGGACGAGGCCTGAGCTCCAGACTGAAGACATCCCATAAGTCCTCCTCCCTGTAGGCCTCCTGGTGCCTGAACACGCACAGGCAAACACGCTGGGTGGTGAGTCGAAGCACACCAATGGCCTCATCGTGAGTAGCCTGCCGCAGGTCTATTCCATTTACCTGGGTCAGATTAGCAGAGATGGAGAGCAATCATTTGTTTCACAAACAGCAGATGGGTTTGATGATAACCGCATGATGAAGAGCGCCTCAGAATGGTTAGTGCCTCACTGCGGGTAACAATCTGAGGCATCTTATTATATGCACCAATCACAAGTTTATTAACTCAGTATTTACTGTTTTCAGTGGACAGTGATAAAATAAAGCATTCAAAACAGTGGATTCATTTGCAACCAGACACCTCACGTTAAGCTCTGAAAATAATAGACCAAATGAAATGATGCAGTCTACTAAATTTACTTGATCTTCGCTTAATTTTATTTTCCCAAAACTCTTCAGATCTACCAATAGTTTAACCCCAGAGTTTGTTTAAAGATAAATACAAAGACAGGTCTATTAACTCTTGATCACTGTATCACCTCAATCAAATTAACAACGGATATAAAATCTTACCAAACAAAGTAAAAAACCAAACTAAAGCTGTAGCCATCGTTAGCTGATTGTACAATTTATTTTGCATTATATATCTTATATTGCATTTCAGATTATCTGTAACTGTGTACGTAAAAGTCCAGTTTTTCACTATCAGTAGCTAAAAATGGTGTGTACAGCACATCCATATTTGGAACCGAAGCAATTACTCTGTCCCATTATAAAATATAATATTCATACATTTTGAGATAAGAAAAGACTATCATATCCTATCATTCTGTCATTACAGGAGATACACATAAACTGATATGTGTGTCTGAGCAAATGTATGTATAATTAACATATAATGGTATGTTTTTTACCCACCTCTAATATCTGGTCTCCGGCCTGGAGCCTCCCATCCCTTTGTGCTGCCCCTCCATCATTTACCTCATGGATTATTACTGCCCCCTGGTGGAAATTCAGAAAACAACCTTACCATTGCAGAACTTAGAATAGCTCTTGAAATATTATTTTTTATTAAGACAGTTGAAGTGTTAAGTTTAATCACATATTAGTCAGTAGTTAATGTTTTAAAATAGGATTCCTTTGTTTCACTTTATAAGTTTTTAGGATTGTAGGGATTGGTTGTAACATGAACACAGAACTTAGATCTGCCCTTAGATACACTTTCAAATACACAATCCCACACAGGATTGTAAATCACAGGAGATAAGATGCAAACACACTGTCAGTATAGGGTTAAATAGAGTTGAGGTATCACATCTGCTTGACTTAAGAGTCAGATGACACCAACCTGTGTTGGTGACCCAACCCTCCTAGTCCACAAGGGGTCAACCCATAGATTAGGGATCAGTTTACAAGGATTATAAAAGTGATGTGTGTTGGAATATCTGGATCCATTTTCCTGATTGGGGTGGATCCTCAGCGCTGAGTTGTACTTTGTTTGTGGTCAGATCAAGTCAGAATTATTAAATTTATAAAAATGAGACTGAAAAGAATCCTGACTTATTCTTGGAACTGCCGACAAAAGAACACGCTAACACTCTATTACTGTAGACTGGGCTCTGAGTAATTAGTATTTTGGAAAACACCATGCAAATAAAAAACACAACACTTGTTCATGTCAAATGTGAGTTGGATACACTCACCAGCAGAGTGTCACATCCTCCTACAATGCTGAGTCCCAGGCCTACGTTCCCTTTATTAATTTCTATTGCAGTTTCCTTTCCTGGCACAATGGGACAGCTGTGGAGTTCAGGACCTGCAGATGTAGACCCTAACCAATCAGTCCGCTCTGTGGTGGACGATGGGATGGTATTGATTGATGAGGTGGAAGCTGAGACAGGAAAAGAATGGGAGGAGGAAGGATTGAAAGAGGAGGGACAAGAAATAGACGACGGGAGAGACAGAGAGGAAGTGGGACTCTTGGAGTGGCTGATGGAGAGTTTGACGGTGACCCCTTGTTTGAGAATCAAACTAGACACCTGAATATAGAGAAGACATATAAGCCATGTATCATTAAATCATTCTGACCTTGAAGTCCATATTGTGTGTGTGTGTGTGTGTGTGTGTGTTTGTGTCTAGTCGTGTGTACCTTGTCTACGGACTGTCGGCCTACAGGTTCATCACCCACTCCAATAATTCTGTCTCCAACCTTTATCCTGCCATCCTTCACACGAGATAAGCAGAAAGTATGTATAAAAGTGCATGTGCATGGAGGACAGACAGGAATGACAATCAAACACAACGTGTGGGCAAATATCTTAATAACTGTGGCCTGAAGCCTTACATGAAGGCTTATTAGTATATAATGACATAACAAGCATGGCAACCTTCATCCGCAAATCAATCCGACATAAATACTACAAGAGATCACATTAAAATTCACCGTTACATACCACGTATGGTAATGATTATGTTTATTTAAGTTTGTGTCTTCTCTTAGACTATAATCATCTGAGTTTGTCTGTTATTACAGCTTTAAAATATAACTATATGCAGCCTAAACAACACCTTATGGAGAGAGGAACAAATAACTCTGACTGTTTAATTTATAAAGAAAACTGAAAAAAATATATTTATCTAGTCTCTTAGTCAAAACAATGATATAAAAATAATTTTAAACATTACTGTGAGGTAGTGTGGGATCATGGGAATTGTTTTCACTACCATTATTGCTAAAAATCCATCTGACATGATACAGAAATCATCATAATAAAAGAGTTTTTGTATTAAAGTTTTATACACAGCAAAGAATGGAAGCACATTGCAGCAAAGGTTAAAAAAAAAAAAAAAGATACAATTTTATACCAATCTCATAATCATGAGATCCATATCAATTATGGTCTGGTCTGACTGCTACTGCAGGTAGGGAACAACTTCTCATAGTGGTCCCACTGTCTGAACAATCTCATTGACCTGAGAATTTACGTAACATTGACAAACTAATATTAACGCCATCCTTAGTAAGAAACATTAATACTGTATTTCTCCATGTCTAATATATAAATAAAAGCAGATTAAATCACATAACAGCATATTCCTTACTGTTTGTAGGACGTACGAGATCATTGAAAGACTTGACTTTTGTTTTCTCATAATTACAAAGTAAGGGATCTAAAAATGTTTTCCTTCAGTGAATGCAGTCTGTTCACATTGTAACATATATTCACATGATGTGATTTCATCCCAGCGAAACAGCTGGAAGTAACATTAAGTGTCGACATTAGTAAAGGGGATTTATAACGCCATTGATAGAACAGGTTCTCACATGGCGTACAACTACATATTTCTTGGTGTTTTTAAGATCATGCATTATAGCTAACAATGACCATATTGATGCTATCGATGGTGTCACACCTTACTGGCAGTGCCATGCTGGATCAGAGACTGGACCACCACTCCATCTTTCGATTCATTCTCTGTCAGGCAGAGGCCAAGTCCCACATGATCCTGTAATGGGAAATGACAAAAAAAAAAGAAAAAATAAAATAAAATCACACAACCTTTGTGAATTAATGATGCTAAATAAAGGGACGCATGCATGTCTTCAGCTGAGAATGTATTGTAGCGTTTTTGCTCCTGTGTCAGTTTCCACTCAGCTCATTGTTTGTGCTGCAACACAGAGGTGTGCAGCTTGAGGTCTGACAGTGGTAATGCCATGATTTACTGACAGACTGTACCTGAGGTAGGATGATATGCTGGATGTCACTGGATAATCCTCCACCCTCTGCAGAGTCTGTCTGAGACTCAACTGTGTCCTCATACTCTGTTCCCGATCCTTTGCCAGTTTGACCCGCGGCTGCTTTATTCCTGGTAACAACAACATCAAAACCAGTTATTATCCCTGAGCTGGACATCAACACATTTTCTATCTCACAAACACGTGGAAGATGAATGTTACCTGATGAGAATGATCTTGACTTTAGAAGGGGCATTATTAATGATAGTGGAGGCATTCTCGTGACTTCGGCCGTACAAAATCTGCCCATTGATCTGGAAAAGCAAAACACCATCTACCATCTTTAACACAATCTTTTCTTTCATCCCATCCATCTCTGTCATGTTTCTCCCCATCTACTTCACCTCTTAGCTGCTCCTATTCTTCACTTTTTCCCCTCATTTCTATCCTATGTTTGCTCCTTGCAAAAATCCAGACCAGCATGAACTATCCTTCAAAATGGTGATTTGTCTTATAAATCTAATATGCAGGTACTCGACTGTGTTTTTTTCACGCAGGCCTCCCACCCAAAACCTACAACCGGATCTTAGCTTCTTTCATTTTTGACTCAAATTTAATCTCTTTTTAAACCTTGAACCCTTTTTAGACCATAAAAAACCTCACACATCTGTTGATGGCAACGCTAAGTATCCCTTTGTATGCAGCTCTCCTCCTTACCTCCAGTAGTTCATCCCCCACCCGTATCCTCCCATCTAAACCAGCTGGTCCTCGGGGGTCTATATGCTCCACATAGACACTCATGCGCGCCCTGGAGCCATCTTTGTTTCCTCTTAGGCGGATTCCTAAGCCCTGAGCCTCAGGGTCCTTCTCCAGCTCAATCATATGGAGCTTCCCAGACAAGCTGCCATAACGCTGAAGCATCTTTTCTGGAAGAGACAGAGTTAAAAAACAAAAACAAAACAGGAGGCTGTTAGGAGCAGGATATGATGGGTAAGTCAGGAATGTGGCAAGATGCATGTACTTCATGTGGAGAGGAAGCATTATACCCTTGAGGTGATTTTGTGTGTGTTTGTGTGTTTGTGTATGTTTGCGTGTGTGTGTGTGTGTGTGTGTGTGTGTGTGTGCTGCTGCAATTTGTCTGGAAGGGATGATGTCAGACATGTTGAAGAGAAGGAGACAGATGTCTGTGTTTCTCCATAATGCACATACACTATGAATGTGGACTGTATATGTGTGTAAAGATGCAGTATGTGTCACTGAGCATAACTTTTTCTCTGTGTGTATAGTACAGTATATATGCATATGTGTATATAGGCTATTGAATGTGTATTAAGGTTTATATTTTATATCTACACAATAATTTGCATGACTCAAATTTATATGCACATTTTTCATGCACATAAGTATTTTCCCAGGGATTGTGTGAATATATACATTAAGCAAATCAGTCATTGAATAGAACTTATATTTTTGGTGCCGTGAAAGAAAAACGGAAAGTCCCATCTGAAAACAAACCCTGCACCCAAACCAAGTTGCTCACCCAGCACAAATAACAAACACAAAACTTATTTTGCTTTTACTTTGCACATAAATGCATGTGAATTAGCATCTTCCTCCAACTGAGTCTGGCTGACTCCCTGCACATGTAAGTAAGCCACACAAAAATAACAGTTTCACATGGCAGTTTGTGGCTTTTTCATATAAAATAGACCTAATGGTTTTAATAGTGATAAATCAAATAATTCTTCAATATGTGTGATGTTTTTGTTTATTCAGCTTTATATATGTTTCCAGTTTTCTGGGTCAGGGGTTTTTCAAGATCCCTGTGTATGTCTGCGTGACATCATTATAATTTACACTTACTCCTGCAAGTGTTGTCCTCATCTTCAGCAGCCGTCTGCATTTGTGTTGTGACAGATATAGGGCTTCTCCGATCTGCTCTATCGGATGTTGGCGATGGTACCTTGGGAGAATTTTTACATTATTGAACAGGCAGAGTTGGAGATGCCTCAGGGGTCCTTCAGGCATGAGTTGGACTACCCCTGAGGCTTGTTCAATGTGCTTGATGTAGCAGTGGGAAAAACTGACGAAAAGGATGAATTAATGAACAGATTTAATGTCAGCTAAAAATAACATAAAAGATGACCGGAATCATGCATTATTTTGTAACCAACTTACAAGCACATGGAAAATAACTTCAAAAGAATACGCTGTCTGTTTAGAGAGTTATGCATCTCCATCAAAGAGGAAAAACAAAGGGTTTAAACAAACAAGGTAGCTACTAGGGACTTTGAACTACAAGGGTTCTTTCTACAAATATGCATGTTAATGAAGTTTTTGGAGGATAGCATAGTGTAAATGCTAATGCACGCCTCCTTTATAAGATCCTGCATGCCCATGATAACACACATACACACAACACAGCAATGTACCAACCTTGAAGGGGGTAGGAGTGAAGGGGTTTGTAGGGGAGAGACTAAGGAAGAGACCACTGAGAGTCACAGATTCCTATGATTATGGACAAAACAAAAATATATCCCTACAGATCACTACAATAACATTTTAATCTGCCTCTCAAAAACCTTTCAAGTATCTTCTCAAAACACCACGTAGGTGTTAATGAGTCATCACTCAATAAACAGCGTATAGGTATCATTTTCCATACACAACAGCCATAGAACCAAACATCAATAACTGAGTAGGATTAGGAACTAAAAAATGACTTCACAGTTTGTCACAAAACAGTAGCTTCCACTTTTAAACGGAATGTATAAAATATTAGCCTAACACAGTAACATATTAGCGTTATACAGTAAATGCACCTTATGTTTTAATGCACACGACTGTACTTTTGATACCAGTGGTGAAAAAGAAAATAAAAAATTCTCAGCATTACTTGTAAAAACCAAAAATCAATCATCAAGCAGAAAGTATCAAATATTTACCTTGTTGCTGTGTGAGTTTGACTGTGGACTTGGAGTTAGTCTTTCATTGTTAGCGAGCAGAGGAGACTGTGGGCGAAACACAAGATGCAGAGTAGGCAGATGACTATCTATATGTCTTTGAAAGATAGACGCTTCAGATGGTACATAGGTGCCGTATGCTATGTGATACCAGGTTTTCAGTCAAAGAAACTTATGTTCAATACTCTTTGCGTCCAGAAGATCATATTTTACTGTATGTATAGAGGACATCAAATTCTAATGCTGCAACTCCCACGCACATCACTACTGAAACTTCTGAAGGAGTCCAATGCAATGCACACTGCATTTGCTGAGTGCTGATATTCAGTATTTTAGATTCTACAATCTCAAGACTCAAATCCTGCACAGAGCAATACAATGCATTCATATCTGATTATGTATATTACACTCTGCATTCGTGTCTTGTAGACATATGCCACTTGTCTGCTTTTTTCTGAGAATTATTACCTGAGATCTGTGCTGTCCAGACTGAACCAGGAAGATAACAGTGTCTCCAGCTTTGCGGATGGCCTCCACTGCCTGTTCATGGCTGGCGTCTCTTAGATCAAATCCACAAACCTGAGCAAAGTAAACACACAATGCAGACACATAATGAAGATATAGTCACTATTTTCTATTTCTTCAGTGATACGCATTATGATGTATGATAAGTTAAAAATTCTAATTCGTAGAACTGATTGAATACAAGAAAAAAAAGAAATATAGGGGAGACTGAGGTTGGAATTTTTCAAATATCACTCTTTCATAACATATAAATATATAATAGTATGCAAGGTATTATTCTATACTTTTGCAGCTAAAACACACTACAAAGGTATGAAAGTTTTAAAACCATTGATTCAATTTTTTAACATCAATAAATGCAAAAAAACAGAAGTGTTGGCCTTCATTCATTAGATGGTGGTTATTAATATAATCAAATACTTTACTTCTTCATCAGCTTATCAGGTTGCAATACGTGTAAAATCCAGAGACCTCAAAACTACAGTACCACCAAAATGTCAGTTTCTTTGCCACTCAGACACACTTCCACCACTGTGTTTCCGCGCTTTCTAATAAGTGTGCCTCTGTCTGCAAAACACACACTCGCATACCTCTAGTATCCTGTCTCCAGTCCGGAGGGTGCCATTATGTGCTGCCGGGCTGTCGGGGCTGATGTGCTTGATGAAGACTCCCCTCATCATCTCTCCGCTGCTCAGTCTGCGGCCCATGCCTCTGCCTCCCATTATGCTGATACCCAGGGACTGGCCTGGTGCTCGAGTCAGCCGCACACTAAAACACAAAGGAGGATACAGCCCATATTCTACAGCTGAAGACCCTACTTACAGTAACAGCGCAGTGATGATGAATGCATGTTGTCTGGAAGCCTAATGAAGACCTACTTGGTTTGAAACATTACCACAAATATGCACAAGAAAGAGAATTAATCCAATGGGTATACATTTTTCCCCCTTTCATCCTTCCTCTATCCGCTCCTTAAGACTGCGGATAGAGTTCCAGAGATTAAGTCAAGACAAAAGAATATTATACCTACCAGGGAGAGACACACAATAGCTGGTCTTTGCATGCACTGTAGTTTATGTGATTTATCCATGTGGGATAGTCATAAATAGGATGAATGCAGGTTGAGAAAGTAGTCAATCTCTCTGAGCATTAGAAATATGAGCGTGTTGAGTCTGTTCTGTGCTGCTCTGCCCCTGCTGTGAACATAACCTCAGCACTCTAAGATTTTGTTAAGCCTTCTCTGGCACAGAAAGGATAAAGGGCATCATGGGCAGAGTTGGAAAATGGAACATAATGTGAGTATATATTAATGAAAAGCGGAAATTATAACTAACACGACTGATTCACTGACCTTCTCGGTTGATCCGAAGACGCATTGGTATGAGAGTGAAAATCTTCGTCTCGCTGATCTTTTCCATCCACCTTAATCTCCACTTCCACTTTAGGTACTTTCCCATCGGCGCTACCATCCTTTCTTATTTTCATGCTCTCCGCATATTTGTTTTCTTCTTCCTTGTTCTTGTGTGGATGCTGTGGCATCTGCCAACTGATGATGACAAAACCACTAGTATGTTCAAAAGAAATGGAAATGCATTGTCTATGCTCTAATTTAATTCTGTTCCAAATTTTTTTTATTAAATACCATTTACCTCACACCTAAAATGATTAACAAAGAATTAAATCAGATATTAAAGGGGATATATGTAGTATTTCTGTTTTTGTATTGTAAACATGGCCTTGAAGTATGTTTTGTGTTTACAATGACGAGCTCTGAAGTTCTGGCAAAGCGTTGCTCTGGCAATGTTTTGGATTTTAGAGATATGAACGGAATCTATTTAACCTTGAGGACCACCGGAATTGTGTGACCACTAGGGGGACTAGTGAGTCTTTGTGATGGTCTCTTACACCGTGGGGCCTTTACAAAGAATGACTACTGCTAAGAACTGCTACGAAACAACTTTTGGAGTCAAAGTGATAAAAGCTTTAAGCACTGTTGTTGGCTTATGAAGGTATTAAGTTATTATGGGATGCTATTGTCTTTCATCATTTGCTGATCCATGATTCAGACTAAACTTTAACAGTTCTGACCTTTATTAATTTGTTCTGTACTTTTTGCAGTGAGTGATACAGTCTGTGGATACACAGCATTGATTCTTTGGTGGATTTGGTATTCCTAAGTGTGTTCTCGTACGTGATCTTCCCCTGCTGCTGAGAATTTGGAATATCAAAACTACATATAACCCCTTTGAGCAAATAAGCAAAGCCCTAGAATTTACTCCTTTTCCCTTTTTTAACATTGCATATTTTAACACCTTAAGCTTTGTAAAGCATCGCAGGAATTTGACAACAGGAATTGTTTTCTATATCATTTTAGTGTTTAAGAAAAGACAAACGGAGTTAGTGAAAGACAGTGAATAAGAATAAAATTAAAATTAGTTATTTTATGTCTGATGAGTGGTATTCAACTAGATGGCAGAGACAGAGTAATGGTGAATCTGCTGTGATATCTTGAAGCTGTTACTCTTTGAAGTCCTGACACAATCTGACACATAGCTAATAGTAACATATATTGGCAGGCCTTGAGAAGACACACAGCTTTAGAAACAAACAGTCCTAAAAATACACATTTTCTCTCAGCGAGGTCACAGTAGAGTCTTTATGAGTGTGTGTGTGTGTTCACATATAGCTATAGTATCTGTATAAACTGTATGTGTGTGCTAAAAAGAGGTGGAGAAGAGGGGAATTTTTCATGAATATGTTTAACGGCAGAGGGCTGTAATAAGCCCAAGGAGGTGAGTGATAGTAGTGCTATCTGCACAGCAGGAGCCTATAGCCAGTTAAGTTACAGAAGAGGGCAGAACAAATGATTCCACCAGGGCTGAAAGAGAGCAGCCAGGAGAGGGGGATAGAAGGGAAAATGAGGTAAAAGCAAGATGACTGAACGGGAGAGAGTGAGATGAGAGACAGATGTAAACACAAAGAGTCAAGAGAAAAGTCTAGCAGAGAAGGAGACAATGTATTGAAAGATAAGACTGAAGAAAAGGCTGCAGAAAGAAACGGGAGTGAGGGAGGGAGGAGAAAGGCAGAGGCATGAAGATGGAGCGAAAGCAGGGACAGACAGAAGCGAAACAATTCATTTTCGCTGACAGTCAGCACTGAGATCCATAAGCGAACAGCTAAATATAACTCAGAGATTCAACATTCAGAGAAGCTTTTGCCTTTACCACAGAGAAGAATGGAGAAGAGAAAATGTGGACTGGAGGAGACTCACACTGAGCTCGCTGCACACTGGAACGCATTGTTTCCTCATGGATACGGTTAATTAAAGTGTCAGATAATAACTCAGATCATTAGCATGACTTAAGCTACCGGGCAACTGAAATGTTTGATGTGTTACAGTTATAAAATCCAAGCCCCAGTAAAAATCAAAAACCTGTGCGTGACACATTAAAGAATTAACGTCTCACACAACGTATAGCTCTTTTACAATCTCAATTGTCAGCAACAAATATCAACATGTAATAAAGCTGGAACCTTGAAGTCCAATAAACCCTTAGACAGGTTTATCTTGCACTTGGGGCCTGGACTGGGGATTAGGTGACCGTAAATAATAGTCTCAGACCTCTGGATCTTACATTACCTTGAGTCTGGGGCTGGGGTGATGGTAGGGACAATGGCTGGACCTTTGAATGGAGATTTGTATGTAGCAGACGGTTTCACTGTGGCTGCACCTGGAGCTGTTGGAGCGTTCATATGGATTGAGGCAGGGGGTTTGAGGGTGGATGAGGAAGGAGTCAGATTCGAAGCTGCAGCTGGAGCCGGAGCTCTGTTGGGGCTGAGGGATCTGGTCAGGGATGAGGAAGGTTCTGGAGAAGGGGCTGGTGGGGTGGGTGAAGAGGAGGCACTGTCTGCTGTGATGGATGCCATAGGGGGCAAACCTAGACGGGATCGAAACTCATCCACCTGATTGGCTGGGACATAGGTTATTCTGCGGGTGGGTGGGGGTTTGTCGGGAAAATATTAGGGGTAGAGAAAAAACATTGAACATATTAATTTGAAAAGAGTTTTCTGATTATTCCGTTTTTACAGCTGCATGTGTATTTCAATTACAGCAGAGAACTGATAAGAAAGAAATGAATAAAAAAAAAATAAGTGCTTTCTATATCAGATGGAGGGATTATTACCTCTGCCAGCAAATGAGAAATAGATGGAATATTATGGTTTACCACCAATCTGTCTGTCTATTTATTAGTTAATATCTTCAGATTAACTTCCCATTGTCAAATCTATCAGGCATTTTTGGGTGGAATCTGAATTCATTATTCAAGTTTTAAAACTGCAGTTTTTCTTTGGGCAAAAAAAATCCACACCTACCTTTAAGTGTATTGTAATCCAAATGAGACTTATGCATCCACTCCTTACCTGTGTTCTCAGGCTGTAGAAAATATAACCAGTGACTCAGATTTTGGTTGCTTTCTTTCCAGACAGGTAATTTGTGACCGATCACTTATCAGATTGAGTCAAATGCAACCTGGACACAATTCTACTGCTCTACTCCATGTCTCAATGTGAAGAAGCGGCCTCACTTTTCCATAAGAGCATTTATATTTAAGTCTTTCGATTTGGACCGACAGCAGAGAGCTGGTGTGTTTTTTTCTTCCCTGCTTCTGCAGCTTTAACTACGACTATTACTCATGGCTTAAAAAAGGAAAAGGAAGACACCCAAAGCCAAAGACATCCAAATAATCGATAAGCAACTGCTGATCACTACCCAGTCTGCTTTCTTTCATGTCAAACAAATTTAAAATGCAATAAGACTTGATTTAGAGCACCATTCCATTAACATTTCTAGCTGTTGATACAAGATGCCAATGCTGCAGAATGCTTGACTATCTGAGCATTTTGATGTTGTTGGGAAAAGATGATTCTTGACAGCCTTGGGAGTTAATGAAACAAAAAATAAATAATGAAAAAGTTGTTTTTTTTTTTGTTTTTTTTTTTTTTACATAAGCCCAGATCTATCTTAGCTATGCTGTTAAAGATGTCATTTAACTCAAGTGTCAAGGACATCATTAAAGGCCCCCTCCCGCTTCCATTCTTGTGTGACGTTACTCATAGGCATACTGTTTGAATCCACTGAAAATCGCCAATATCTCTGTTCCGTTCATGGTGGCAGATTGAGTATGGAGATCTTCTACACTAAGCTGTTGTGACTGAGCCATGCGGACAGCCTGTCTTGTCTCAACAGAGGCGGTTTGATAGTGACAAGCCCTCACCCGTCCATGTCTGTCTTATTCTGAGGCTGCCAAAGCAACTCATCTGCCTCCACTCTCTGTTAGTTTGTCTGCAGTGCTGTCAGATGGAGGCAGAACGAGCATGTGCGTATCTATTTTTGTGTGTGTGCATGAGCTACAGAAAGACAGAATGCATGAGTGTGTTCATCTGTGCGCGTGTACCGTGCATCTATGAGAGGCTCTTTAAAACACTCTTTTATTCAGAAGCGCACTGTTCAAGGTGAGACGCGTGATGAATTATTCAGAGATATTTCCCATAGCAGGAAAAAGGTGTTTTTGGAGGTTAGACCATCACTGTGTATGTGTGTGCGTGTGTCTGTAAAAGCAAGAGAGAGAAAGACAGAGATAGGTTGAAAGAGAGTGAGTGGGTGTTTTGCAGGGCAGTGGGGTGGTGGAGGTGGGGCACATCTCGAATCAGCCAAACAAGCATTGTCAATGTGGAGCCAAACCTGCTGATGTTAGAACAAGTAATAATTTACCCAATTTTCCCTCAGGCAATCTCTAAAATTTCATCATGTAATCTAATTTAACATGACTGCAGAACCTCAGTCAACTATGACTGCGGCGTCAAAAACAAGGCGGTAATGGAGATCTGAAGTGAGACAAGATCATTCATAGGTGATGATGCAGTGGAAATCATGTTTGTGACTGCAGTGGGCACATATTTATATTTACTATGTACTTATACTCACTCATTCGAGTCACACGTACTGTCAAAATGTGCATGGATAAATCCAGAAAATGTAAGTAGTTCTGAATGATTTTCTAGCTGCTGATTGATCTCTGCATTCCCAACAGACATTTCTCCTCTTTCTCAAAACTAAGAACTCTGGCTTTCTTGCATTTTCAGTGTGATTTGTTTGAACTATGACATGAAGGAGAGTGTATATGAAGTATGTGTATTAAATAGCTGACTGCTTAAATGTGCCGCAAATGCTCGTCCTTCATACTGAGCCTCATGGGACTAGTGACTGGAAAGGTTGAGAAATCCTAAGTTATGGTTTTGTGTCATAACTTAGGATCTCTGAGTGTTTCTCTGCACAAAGCCCTCTTTCAGATCCCAAAGGTCTTACAACTGTGCAGTAACCGACACGCTGAAGGGCACTATAATAATTTTAATTTTATAATGTGTTTCATGTTTTGCCTTGACGATAAAAGAGATACTCAGACACGTTTAAGCCTCCATTGTCAATACAGTATTTTCAATTTACATCACACTGACTATACTTTGAAAAAGTTTAATTCACATATTGTGCTCAAAGCCACAAGAAATTACACTTTCCCTCTGTATTTTGGTTCTCTCTGTCTGAGTCAAAATACTAAAGATAATATAACAAAATTAAATGTCGTGACATTTCTGGCCACTGTGGAAAGACAAAATATAACATATTAAGGTTATGGGTGCTACCATATTGCTGTGATGAGACCAAGAGAAGAGCAATAGAAGCATATTTGATGGAATCTTAATAGAGATCAGTAATTAAAGCTGTCAGTCACATTTTTAACCCCCTGAACACCCCCCAAAAACCCACCTATGATTAGCCAAAAACCACCTAAGGACTCTGTTGAGGGTTAAGTTTCTACAGTCTGTAAACAGAGAAGAGGTTCAGAAGTCTTGTTTCGTCTCACACTTGAATTATAATAATATAAACATTGCACTATTGTCATATCTGCTGCTGTTTGGTTCCATTATGCACCTTCTCACCTCATAACTGTTGCTGTATTGCGCTACTGCTGCTAGTGTAAATAGATTGATATGATCACTTTATATCTTGTTATAGTTTATTCTTTATACCATTTATTTTTTCTTATTCTATTTTTACCTCTTTTTTTAAATGCATGACACTGAGCAAGGTGAGAGAGAAACAGTGTCTCAGGTCTCTGTATGTTCTATGCATCTAGTGAATTGACAAAGAATCTTTGAATCTTGAATAATAAAGTAGTGGAATGCTTGTTATGTAATGTAAAAAAATCAAGCATAGTAGCTTTAATTAGACTTTGCTGTTCTGCGTAGGAATGTGAAAACATCTCACATGCCCATCTTTGTCCAGTGTAATGATTGGTCCTACAGCGCTGGTTATGTACCTATTCATATTCCACAATTATTCAGAATTTGACAGGTGCCATATGAAGAAATTCCACGTGCATATTCCAAATGAGGTCATTTTTTGAATCAGACATGTGCGATATGATGATATTATTCCAGGTTTAAGATGATTCATTGAACATGTATGCAGCGCATTCAGAAAAATGGATCTAATTTGGGCGTTCTACTGCAGGTTGCTACACATGCATTCAACTGGAGTAAAGACAAAGATCCTTCTGGTAGAGAAAAACCCACATTTCAGATTGGAATGCCAAAAAAAAAACAGGCACACTGCTACATCTTATGTTAGAGGATATCAACAGGTTTTTAAATGGTTATAAACATCAAAAGCCAACCTTTCCCATAGAGTGATTTAAGGAACAAATGGAGAACATAGTGGAACGTCTACCACCAGTAGAACATTTTGTAAAACATTATTTTCATTTGGGTATGCACAGCTGCATGTAAACAGGGATATCAGTGGAACAGACATTTTCACTGGCCATGTAAACAGCTTGTTCAGAATATTGTGGTTTTCAGGGATTAGGAAAAACATGAAATATTAGTAATGTAAATGTAAATGTAGTCAGCAGTATTATGGTTTATGTTTAAGGAGGATGCACATAATGGGATTAATGCATCATTTGAAAAAAAAAAGCAAATGACAAAGAAATGTCTACATAAGAAAAATACTGTGTACTACATTTTATATCTTGAACAGTCTTAATCTGTCAAGTAATCTGCTGTACATCTTTCACTACTGAATTAATAAATATCAGCACTGTCCGAAATTTTCCTAGTCCAGTAACATTCATTTTCAATCGGGCAAGTACCGCTTTAAAAGCATTATTTTACAAAGAATACTGCATCATGGGTAGTTTTGCATCAATGTTGCTAGGCCATGAAGTCTAGTTAAGTCTTTTTGATGTTCTTTCCTCACTACGGAATGGTCTTTTAGTCAGCTTCAGGAGTTTGTATAAATGACATGTTTTTTTATGCTACTGAGCAAAGTAAACAAAGTTAGCTATGGAATGAGTTCAAATGTATGTATTATGGAAATGCAGAAAGTAAGGCTGGTTTTACACAAATGGTCTGCTGTAGTAATGATGCAAAACACAACTTTTTTTTGCAATTATGGGGAGGGTAAAAATATTTTTGGGTGATTATGAAACTAGTTATAGTGAGAGAAGAGAGGGAAAAAAATGGCACAGTGTTTTGCAAGAACTGGTTTAGTTAATGCCTGTGTCTGTGCATGTAGCTGTGTGTTTGTTTTTTTTGCCTATGTATTTTACTTCTGATTTTATTGTAAAGCACTTGAATTATTTCTGTGATAAATGCCAAATAAATAAACATTATTATTATTATTATTATTATTATTATTATTATTATTATTATTATTATCATTGCAACATCAAACTGTATTGATAAAGGCTGTATGTTTCCTTGGAAATATACCAGTATACTCTAAGATGTCAACCTGTTGTGAATTGTAGAAAATAGGTGATGTTGAGGTGAGTTACACTATGATGTAAGCACATACTCTCATTGTTATGTAATTCTATAAGCAGTGACTCCTCACCTTATCTCTGGCCCTATGACAGATTGTCTGCGGAGCATGGCCCTGGCCTTGGTGTTGGTCAGGTTGGAGATAGGTTCTTCATTGATGGCCAAGATGGCATCTCCCACCCCCAGCCTGCCATCCTGGCTAACACATCCCCCCTGGACCACACTGCGCACCAGCATGCCTGAGCCGTCCTTGATAGCACTCACCGACATGCCTGCCAACACGCACACACACACACACACACACACACACACACACACACACACACACACACACACAAACACAGGTGAGTGGAAGGTTGGCTAAGACTGGTTTGAATTCATGCCAAACAGACGGACAATCGCCCAAACAAACACCTGACAGTGGCATAATCAGCATAATCAAGACAGACACTAGGCAGATTAGCACACAAACATGGCTACACATGCTTGACATTTACACAGGATCATTCTTCACAGCCACACTGACAAAAAGCTGCACTGGGACAAACACACACACTCTCCCACAGAGGGCAAAGGGCACAGGTGACTACAGGTAACACATGCCAGTCGCACAAACACCTGACTTTGGCATTATCAAATTGGACGCTAGGAGGATTACACAAACACTTCATTAATGCAAACAGGCAGAAGCAGGTAAAGCGGGTCACACACACACACAGACACACACACACACGCACGCCCATCTGGCACACATACACACATACTGCAGATAGGGAAGGCTACGACAAACAAACCTAATGAAGTCTATGCACTTTTGCACCTCACTGTTCTCTAACGTAGCATGGAACACATCCACAACACTATGGTCGTACATAATTTGAAGCTGGTCAAAGAAATGACTTTGTACTTATTTTTGATCAAATAAATAGTTTATTATATTTTGAGGTTACATTCAAATTACAATACAATCATAGTGCCTGGGATACAATTGTCTGAACACACCACTACTGACGCTGACAGGACGAACATGAGACACACATTTCAGACATGACATGATGTTTAAAGAAATTATGATGAATGGCTTAAATTAAACAATACACAACAAAATACATGTTTTCTATGACAAACACTGCTGTAAAAACGTTCAATCACAACTTTAAGTGTCCATATGAAATTCCTATCTGAATACAGTATTTGTTCTTCTCATCTCAAAGGTATTCCATAAACTCACATTATGTGCAATACAGAAGGTTCACACCATTGAAGACCATGCAGGTATACTGAGAGACCAAACACGCTCTTTATAATAGTTTTTAGATGAGCAAGGCAAGACAAAATGACCTCATTTCAGTCCATCAAATCTTTATCTTTTACCATATGCTGAAAAAAACTATACACTGCTTAAAGTAGTAGTCAACGGTACACTGTTTATTTCTGTTAGCTTCCCCAAATAAGTAGTCAGTCATAGTTACAAAGTGAACAGGATTGTACATGGCACCTAATAAAAAGGGGAAGGTGAAATCGTAAAAAGTGATATTGTGCTACAACATTAATGGTCATAAAGTTCTCAAACTGTCAAGCCTTACAGATGCAGACTATACCTCTGCAAATGCTGGAGCTTTAAATTCAAGTATATCTAAGTTAAAAAAACACACAAGATATGTAAACCCTCCACATTAAGTTTTCCATAAAACCACGCTCTAACAATATTTTAAACACAGAAACCACAGAGTGCAGTGACACACCAACTGTAGGTTATGACCTTGATTTTCTCTACCTATGAAAATTTACATAATTCTAAACTGAGACATCCACAAGTAGTGTGGTGCTTTATTAAAGCATGTTTCTAGAATACAAATGAGTTTGTTTCCTTACGCTTTGCATAGTGCCCTTAGATGAAGTGCAGGAGTGTCTTACACTCTGACTTTTATTTTTGCTGTTGTATTTTAAAGCCAAAACATTGGCTTTACTCTTGGAGCAGTTAAGACAACATACTGCAGCACTGGAGTATAAAAACAAATAGGGTTGGATCAAGTATAACAACTAAACAAACACTGATATTCTCACCGGGTTAAATATTCTCATTTTGCTGTGTTTTGACACTGTAGCCTCTTAAACAGGGATGCAGGCAGAGTTACACACACGCAGGCAACCAAACACACACACAGTAATTATCCCCTCACTCGGGTATGAGGAACGCATAACACATTACCACTCCTCTTCATGGCAGTCGTCATCACCGACTATTATTGACATTATCGTCATTGCACCGGCGTACACACACCAAGACACCATCACCATGAGAAAGACGGAGAACATACCAAGGCTACAGTTGCCCCGGACAACAGTGATTGTCCTCTCAAAGCCGGTGCGAGGAGGCAGGGGTGGAGCTGTCTGTCTGTGGTCATCTTCCATGATGTTGAAGCGCTGACGCAGCTGGTTTTGCTACAAGACAGATCACAGGAGGTGAAAGTCAGTAAGAACATGATAAATGAAGAGAAAATGGCAACAGTTGAGTTGCTGGATATATAAATGGATTATTCATATCGGAGTGGTAACAATGGTAGAACTCCCACAATATTCAGTTCACATGGAATGGAATCAATGCTCGAGTTGAGGGGGGATGAGGAGGGATGCCATCCCCCCTGAAATATAAACGGTCAAATTCATCCCCCTTCTAAAACTGCCATCCCCCTTTTCCATCCCTTATGTCATTTTATCAATGGATGTGGTATTACTGCTATTTCAACATTTAGAGTGTTTTGCGCATAGTGATTAAAACAATGTGGGTGAGAGGGCACGCACACATGCAAAGACACAATGTGATTTCTTATTTTATTTATTATTATTGTTCTTTGATCAACATTAGTGAGTGTCATGCCAACACACACAGGTGCAATTTCAACACCATGGCCAAGTGACCAGGAGGACGAAGCTCTCTGAGGGACTCCTGGTTTTCAAAAAAGTCGAAGAATAATGTTACAGGTAAGTCAAAGAGTCAGGAATCTCAGTCATACTTTCATTAGCCCACAACAGTTGCCAAAGGTAGAATCTCGTGATATAACAACACAGCTAACGTTGACACTGGAGCTTACATTTTCTGTCTTGTTAACTTTAGCTAGCTAACAACTTCATTAGCACTGACATAATGTTAGGTTAGGCTTGTCATTTAGGGGCCGTTTACACGTAGCCGGTTATCTGGCAAAACTGATTTTTTTCTGCACTTTTGCTTGTCGGTTACACAACAAGGATGGCCGCACCCACTGAAAACGAGGGTGTCTAAATATGAAACCGGGCTGCTCAGCAAAATAGATAACACTAGTTGAGTTTCCCACCCTCTGCGCTGTCATCAGCATAGAGTATCTGTCCCCATATGATAAAATCCACCATCCCCCTTCATTTTTTTTCTTTACACCTCGAGTACTGCATGGAATTAATCAAAAACTTCTGAAAAAAGTAAACCATATAGTAAAAATAAACTAGTGTTGAAGTCCCAGATTGTTAAACCAACAACCAGAAGGTAACATAGTGGGATACAAAGATGATTTCAAACAACTGATAACTCCTCAGGGTGAAGGCCTTTGGAGTAATTCTGGGATGTAAAACATGCAGCAAAGTAGACTTCTTTCATCCCCCTGGGCACTTTACAAAGAAGAAGGGCAACAAGAAGATCTCCTTTGAACCTTCACAGAAAGTACAAGCAGCATTGTAGTTCTAACGCTACCTTTCCCAGTCTTTGACGGGCAGACTCTGACACTTGCTGCTCTGAGTCTCAATGTATGTGTGTGAGATAGTACTGTATGTCCTTGTGCAATTTAATGTGAGCAGTAAGCACTTTTCATTGAGAGGCAATTGTTGATCATTAAAGCTACAGCAAGTACAAAAGACTGTCTCGGTAGGATTGAATTGAGGCCACAATGGAGGAACAAGTCTTTGACACTGAGCACTTTCTCTATAGCTAACCCAGTGATACTGATACAGCTGGCTCTAAGCTCCCCACTACAGAGCATGAACCGAAAGAACAGCCACTGTCATGATAATCTCCTTTCGAGCAGCTAAAATGGCTACCCACAGAATCTCAGGTTTGCATGGTAATGAGTAATGCTTCCTGTGAGATGGATTGCTGCAGCTTTTACTACAACTGTCACTGACAAGATGCTGCCTGCTGAGTTTTATGCTTAAGGAAATCTTGTTCATTTGCAAGATAACTGTTAAGAACATGTACATGATTAGATAACATGCGAGGGTTTTGCCTCTTTCATTTACACTCATGATTTTTGGCTGCTGTTTATTCCAGAACTATGTCCTACACATAAAATACACACAGTACTGATGTTACAATTAAATAACGGGCAACTCTGGAGATGTACTGACTCCTAAATACATCACGCTCATGTTAGACAGGTTCATGTTGCTTATCGCACCCACAAAAGTCCAAAAAGCAAGCACTCCGCATGATTACAACAGTTGCACATTTGGTCTTGCATGACATACCGTTGCAGTGTAACAGGGCAGGATGATGCTGTTGTCCTCAGAGTTAACAGTGTGTGTGTTGGTGTTAGCCTCGGCTGCCTCAGCTAGCAGGCTGACCTGAGTGTGGCTTTCTGTGTCATCGCAGGAAGCCCGCGTGCTCCTCTCTGAGATGGGCGTCAAGCCGCCACACAATTCAAGCTGAGAATGAAAAAAAATTCAAAGTTGAAGTTTAAGGGCTGAACAAAAAAAATTAAGGAGTGACTAAAAAGTGAGTGCATCCGCATAGAAGCAAACTGGCTGAAGAAGGTGACTGTAAATTAGACACCCTGTACTCCTCTCTCCTCTCTCCATCTGTAGTGTGGTCGAGCATTGTGTTCATCTCTCAGCTGCATTAAAAATTCAGACGGCCTGTAACAGGATTCTCAGTTCCTTGTTACTAAGCCACAGTCCACAACAAAAAAGAAAAGCATACAATTTAACATCTACAGTATCTTACATATTTGTCACCATCTGTGTATATGGAAATTCATTCATTCCTTAAAACTGCAGAATAAGGCCCTTATAAGTAATAATGTAAATCAATATTGCATTTTTTTGTTCAGTCACATTGATTTAGAAGGTACTTCACATGCTAGTCTAGTTACTAGTGTTTTATTCATAAACAGTTTCTCATTTGATTATGAATATGCTTTGTCATCATAATAAAAATCACTGTGCTTTCCTGTGCCGCTTATTTTCTTTTGGGCAAATGTTTTGAGTCTTAGGAAAAATAAATCTAAAATGCACTTCTTTTCACATACCGGCAATGGTTTGGCAACACCAATGTGAACGGGGCCATAGCCACAGGACTTAAGGACATGCACGGCATAATCCAGGCTGGAGCCTTCCAGGTCAGTTTCGTTGACAAACATGAGTCGGTCACCTGGAAGCAGACGGCCATCCCGATCAGCTACACCTCCAGGCACCAAAGATCGGATCACAAGAACAGTTTTAGTGGCATCTTCTGGGTCCTAGTGTTAAAAAATAAGGATAAAAAGGATATGTAGATAATGAGCTGCCATAGAAAGACAGTGAAATTTAACAGATACACAGTGTATTGTTATTGAATCCAAATAGATGAATTGTCTCAGAAAGGGGTAGCACACTCTTTTAAAGGTATTATTCAAGAGAACATTAAAAATTAAATGTAAAACTTTAGACAGAAACTCACAGGAGATGTCTATTAGACTTGGCAGTTTAGCATACAGATACACAAAATACACAAATTCATCCTAAAAAAAAATAAAGTCCAATCTTCATTTCTTCATTTTCTTAGCGTTCACCCGCTCTAACCTGACACTGATATTCTTAGACTGCAGCCTATTCTGGTCTGTTCTATTTGTAGAAAGGCTCAGGGGCATGTCTCTGACCTGGTAGTCCAGGATACTGAAGCCCAGTCCCGACTCGCCTTTCTCCAGCTCGACCACTTGAGCCTCTTTTTCCCACATGGCGAGGGGAGGTGACATGGGGGGCACGCCACGCTTGGTGATGTCCTCAGCTGTAGGACAGGGAATGATACAACCCTGGTCCAACTGGGACAGGCCCAGAGAAGAGAGCGAGACACAGAAAATGAGATTGATAAAGACAATTATGTTATTATACGTGTCATTTTACAGGGCAGTGGATATGTACAAAGTCCTCTATTTATTTTGTTTTAGGAAAAGGGTTTTTAACACTAATAGTTAATCCTGCAATTTATCTACTCTTTTCTCTGTCTTTGTCTATTAGTGCATTAGTGCATGCACCTTGTCATTGAACTCAGCCAGCAGCTCTTTCAGTGTCAGATGGACGTCATCCTCGTCTTCATCACTGTCATGAACTGCAGGAGGGACGATGCGGGAGCACACCAGACATACACACACTGGCATCTCTTTCAGAATACTGACCACCTCCTTATGTGTCTGACCAATGAGAGGGATCCCATTAACCTGCAACAAAGATGCATCCTGCTTACAGCACATGGTTTGTCTAAAATAAATATTCCCACAGTCTACAGTTGAGTCATTTTTTTTATAGCTTTTGAAAGATACCGGATAAAGACACCCCTGGGTAGTTTATCACAAGTTAAAAAGGCACAGTAACAACATTTGTAGCAAAATACTGTGTGAATTGCTATTATAGAGCTGTGTCTGTATCTGATTCTATTTCTTTTCTTTTTCTTTATGGTGTGTGTATATGCTGATGAATCTGTCAGAAAGAAGACATTTCATTTTTAGTGATATGCAGGTTTTTGGTGTCACTGAGCAATTAGGCGCCACAGTGTACAGCAGTGCCAGCATGAACAAATAAAGCTGAAAGCTTTGTGGATTTAAAGGAAATGCTCTGCAGAGCTGATGTCATCTGCAGAAGATTAAAGAGCAGCAACAAAGATTTTGGCATTTATACTCAGACACACACACGCAAGCAAATTTACAGAGTTTTATATGCAGTGAGTTAAGATACTATATATTGCTCAGGAGTTCATCTGAGTGCTCTTCATGATGAGTGATACATGTGGGTGAGTGAACTTGCTGCTAGAGGAGGAGGAGGAGGAAAGCAAGCACATCCTCTGCATAACACTCACTGATACACAGACACACACACACACAGACACACACTCTCTTCTTATGACTGGGTTTTGCTGCTTTAAGAGAAAAAGTTGCAAACTATACTTGAAATTGTGTAGCATTTACTGAACAGCTCTAAAGTGGGTGTGAGGCTCATGTCTTCAAAACACAATAATAAATCTCTTCCAGATTTGTAAAACCACCATAATTAAGAGGCAAACACTACTCACTGTTACACTGAAAGGTAGAACGTTATGCATATAAATATACAGGGTGTTAAAAAAAATTGACATAATTTGAGATAATAATAATGGATTAGATTTCTATAGCGCTTTTCAAGGCACCCAAAGTGCTTTACATTATTGATTCACTCTTTATTCTCATTCTGGTGGTGGTAAACTACATTTGGAGCCACAGCTGCCCTGGGGCAGGCTGACGGAAGCGTGGCTGCCAATTCGCGCCAAATGGACCCTCCAGCCACCGACACCACATTCATACGCATTCATACACCAGTGTGAGTGACACTGGAGGACACAAGGACTGACTAGGACAGAGCAGGATTCGAACTGCCAACCCTTCGGTCACTGGATGACCCGCTCTACCTCCTGAGCCATTGGCCGCCCCTGCGTCCCTGACGTGTCCATATTGGAATGACTACATGGCCAGGAGAAATGATGCTTAATAGGATTTATTTTGGACATAAATTGTTTTATTCTACAAATTTCAAACGAAAAATTATGGGGGATGGTAATTTTATAATGTTCCAAAGTTATTACAAATGTTAAACCTAACATTTCACGTTGCACATTCACATTTGACTGAGTTTGGCCATACTTCCATACACAGAATGTCTTTTCTGTTGCAGTAAATGGCATGTCTATCCCTGAAAGGAGAACAATAAAAATGATTACACTTTTTTGAGCAAAAAGAGCAAACACATTTTAAACAAATTATTAGCTGATGGAAAGATGTCATATTTTTTTGGGACACCCTGTTTATATATAAAACTGTAAACTAGAGATGATTAAAGGCCTTTTTATTCTAGTCAACAAACTTTATATCCCACAGGTAAGACAGAAACTATTGGCCAAAGGAATCAATAGTCACCTCCAGTATCTGGTCCCCAGTGAAGATCTTGCCGCTTTGGCCCACAGGCCCCTCGGGTAAGACAGAACACAGGTAGTGATGTCCTGCCCGAGCCTCCAGACTGATGCCCAGACCACTTGTGTCACTGAAACGCTCCAGCTGACACACCTAAAGACAGATGTACCCATTTAGTGGTAGGAAACCAAGCAGAGAAAAAAAAACAAAAAATAAAACACGTGCTAAGTGTCATATACTGTAGATATAGTGTCAGTGTGAAGAAAGTGAATATGTCTGACTGCATTCAAAATCAATCTGAAGTCTATTTCAACTCAGATCGATGTAAAATTTCAGAAGTAGTTTTAGCACTAATGCAGTTCACATGAAAATTTAATATAGCTAATGCAAGGCATGTAATGAAAGTCCTGTCAAATGGAACGTGGATGCATCATTTGCTTTTATTTAATTGGGTTGCTATGTAATTAACAAGGATTCTGACCACTTCAAATGTTTAATGATTTGGCCAATTTGTGATGTCAATATTAGTGTTATTTTTTGGGTAAATTTTTTTTGTTTTTGTTATTATTTATTCACCTATTCTGCAATAGAAATAAAAAAACAAAACTTTTTGACATTTTTAATGCATTCATCACACTATCTTTGAATGAGTACAAGAAATTCAGACGTACTGATTTATAAAACAACCACGAATCTAACACAGTAGATAAATATCAGCCACTGCCATCAGTGAAATGTCATCTTATTTGCTGATGGAATTAACAGGGCTAATACTGGATGATGATAATTTCAGATAATTGATAATATAACGCCAAATTGTGAAAAGAAACTCATGGAAAAAAACGCACAATAACTTCGTATCGGGATCCGACTGCATGCTGCCACCTCTTCCTCAGGTCTTCCTCCTCATCTGAAGTCAGTTTCACACCTGTGAAGTGTGCGCACATACATATACATATATTTACATATAATCATTTCCATAACAAAGACACATGAACTCATAGAAAAACTATTAGCTTTGTTCCTGGTGCTAAATCCTGTTAAGAATAGCAACCTATATGAAAGCATCACTTAAGCTGTTATATAAAGAGAATTCTACATGTGCTAAAACAGACTGCCAACACACAATCACTCCAGCAGACACACAACACACCCACAGTGCAGACACACACGCATACATGTTCACACCAAGCATTTTATGATTTCTTGGCAAAGGAATGTTTTCTTGTCTATCTATTAAAGCCTCCCAGCAATCAGGGCCTATTTGGCAGTGCTTTCTAATCAAGCCCAAAAATCCTTGTCTAAATAAAGCAATATATGCAGGCGGGTTGAGAGACAAATCATCTGGAATGAGCTGAATGAGTTGGATAAACACATGACTGCACAACGCTATAAATAGACTCCCATCAAAGACCATGCTTCGCTGCCACATTGCTGTTCCTTGAGCCCAATCAGCATATCAGAGTTAGTCCCATGATCCAGCACCAGACTGCAGTGCAGTATAGGAAGAGGAGCTTACCTTTTCTGGAATCGTATCGGGGTTTCCTGTTGGCGTACGCTGCTCGCCGCGAAATCTCCCGCAGTGAGTAAATTCCTGGGAGATGAGGAGATAAGCCGAGAGTCAGGCACACATTTACACAAACAGATACATATTTTTACTCCACACACTATGGTTTAGATTAGACATACCAAGACAAACCAAGACGTACCCATAATAGGATGAGAAATGACTTAAACTTGATTTTAAAAGTTATCTTTGAGTTGCACAGGCAGAGTCTACTTGATGCTCGCTCACTTATTCTACAACCAATTTCCTCACAACATTAATAAACAATCTTGTTTCGCTCTCAAAGCACCTGTTTCCTGAATTTTGTTGAGGCCCACTCTATAGGGATTTCCCTCGTGGAAGCTGTGGGAATGTCGGAGGGGCTGCAAAGGAGGAACAGGAGGCAGAATATGACTCAGACGGGCAGCCTTCCTCAGCAGCCTGAGTCTAACCAGGGGACCTGTCCTCCTTAGCACTTCCATGGCTCTTTGTTCACTGCAACCATGTAGACTCACTCCATCCACCTGGGAGGGGGAAAAAACAAAACAACTAAAACGGACAGAAGGAACCAGAGAAAAGAGCCGGGATATAAATGCGCAGCCATGAAGGAGACAGAAAGACTTTTTTTTAACTGATGAAGTACACTGCATGAAGACAAAACAAGTGCAGGAATATTGAATGAGAAAGAAAAAAAAAAACAAAAAACAAATCAATAGTAATCAAAAAAAAAAAGAGCAAGATGGAAAGCAGAGGTAAAAATGATAGTTGATGAAGAGTGAGATAGTAAAACCAGAATTCCCCTTCATCAGCTAGAAAAAGAACCTAATAGGTGTGTGTGGGAGTATGAAAGTTGCACACTGCACAGATTTAGAGATGCTGAAATTGTTAAGATTCAGCAAAGAATTTATTTGAGACAAGAAGATATTTGTCTTTAGAGAACTCAATAAAAAGCCATTTTTTTCCATTTGTAGTGGGACTCACAGATAGGATGATGTCTCCAATGTGGATGCGTCCGTCTTGATCGACGGTGCTGCCTTTCACTATGCTCTTCACTATCACACCAGCGCTATAAACTGAGGAGAGGAGGATCAATGAATGAACAAAAGCAACAGAATGGATTATTTAATATCATCTCTAAATTAGTCTGATTATTTTAATTCATATTTTTAGCAATTTGCTTCCATGTAATACACTTAATCTAATGATTGTTAACTCATTTATCCCGATGTTAACAGAAAATGACACTACCTGAGTTCAGGTCACCGATGTAGCTGGAAATAGTGAATCCTAGGCCCCGGCTGTTTTTAGTAAACTGCACACTGAACTCACAGTCATCATTTAAGTCATTTAGCTGCAAAGAAACAGAAAAAAAAAAAGTTTTCGAAGTACTTTTAGTTTAAGCGTGGCTGCATTACTCACATAATGGCACTGATTTCCTAGACTTGTGCTTTTATTCTTTGCACACCTTGCCATCCAAGCTGTCCTGGCTGAGGACGGGAGAGGAAAGGTGGTTGTCCTTGATAACGTTCCGGGCAATGAGTAGTTTCACCTTGCTTCCAGCATTTCGCAACACCTGGGCCAGGTGGTCATTTGTGAGAGGATTAAAAGGATGGTGTGTGACAATTAATAAATAATTAACGTAAAATACACAAATCTGTTCAGACAGTTGCCCTGCAAAGACTGTAAGGAAAACTGTAGATACATAAAAGACATACCACTATCATTACAGCAATTTGGTTACGTAAAAAGCACTTCATCATAACATCTCTTATGAATAAAATAAATCAGACGCCTCACCTGGGCCACCTGCTCACTGTTCATCCCTGCAAGATCTGTATCTCCAATGCGTAGGATTTGATCACCACTATGGAGGCGGTTATCCTGGAGGGCACAAACCATATATAAAACCTCTGTTGAAATGTTTAAATACATATTCCTTTTATTCTAAATTATAGTATCACTCTACTTAACCCTCAAAGACCTAAACAGCCATTAGTGACTAAAAGCATCTACTGATCTTAATAATATCTACTCTTTAATAACAGATTAGATTTGTATAGCACTTTTCTATTATTTATCTATTTATGAGCTTTTTACACATACTCAAGCATCGGATCCATTATTCATTCACACTCTGGTGATGGTTAGCTACATGTATAGCCACAGCTGCCAACCCATGCTCTCTGACCACCACCAAACATTCACACACATTCATACACAAGTGTGAGCAGCATTGGAGGCAAGGTGGGTGAAGTGTCTTGCTCAAGGACACAACGGTACATGACTAGGACAGAGCGGCAACCCACCGCCAAACCTCTGGTTATCGGACAACCCTCTCTACCTCCTAAGCCACGGCCGCCCAATCACTGCTCCTATCAATACGTTGAAATAATTCAGGTAAAAGTCTGACAAATGGCAGTGGTTGCAGACATTTATTTTTATGTTCGGATAATGATATATTTTGCTGAAAACCTTTGAATTTACCCTGAGCTTTTATGAACATTCTACACACAGGGTGCTTGCTCTTTATCCAAATAAAAATTCCAGACATTTTCAAAACTAGGATTTTTTTCCCCCCGAGACCTTGACTTTATGTACTTTTATACTTGCATGCATACTTTTTTGGTTGAGACTGTATCTGCTGTGTGTAGTAGAAAAGTTCATTTTAATAAATGTATGAATGAATTAATGCATAATTCACGGTAAAGTATGTTTTACTGACAGAAACATTTTCAATGCATATGAAAATCGCAAAAGTGCATGAATATCACACAAACAAGTTTCATTAGAGTCATTCCAGTACCGACTGTTAGTAAAATCATATGAACGTTTTTATGTGTTTTATAAGTGTCATAAATTATACTTCCTCCCACTTCTTTTCGAATACACGAATGAAGTCATATTTTGTTTTCATATATATATATATTTCATGTTATCTTACAATATGTTTTATTTCTAAGGACTAAAGTAGGATTACTTTGTTTTGTTGCATATTCGAAATCAAACTAAGTAACTAACTAATATGCTTTCCTCATGTATTTCTTATCTTACAAGATTATGTGCGTTTGAGCATACTCTAAAATTCGACAATGAGAGGATTTTTTTTCCCCATACTTTATTAGGACTTTCATACAAAATTCCAGACTTTTCAAGGTCTGGAAAACAGCATTTCAAAATTCCATACTCCTTAAGACTTTCAAGACCTGTGCAAGCACCCTGTACAGTCAGTAAACTGAATGTAAGAAACAATCTGCTTTTCACTGATAAATACAAAATACAGAGGATGATATTCTAATAACTGATGATAAATCACTGAGGAAAGGTTAGATGTAAATTCAGAGGAAGTCCCCACAAAAATAACCGGAGGTGTTTGAGGGATAAGGATGAACTAGATTTACCCTCCCAGCAGCTCCTCCAGGCAGGATGGTCTTGACCATGACTCCTGTACTCCTCCCTCCTACGATGCCAAACCCAAGGCCCTTCCCATCATTGATGAGCTCTATCATCTCTACGTGACGCCTCTGGCATAGAAGAAGTTAAAAAAAGAATGAAAGACTTAATTGATCTCTTGTTTTTAAACCTGTAAAAACTGCACAGAGCCAACAAATGCACCCGTCTTCATCTACGACATCCACATCGACAACACATTTACTGACGACTCTATAATAACACCTCACATGTAAGCACGCTGTACCTCATGGGCAATAGCAGATAGGCTTCTCCCCATCGACATGGTACGGGAGATTCGAGGGGGAGTGCAGTACTAAAAAATAAACGTCAGGTGTAAAAGAAACGCAAATCCGAAAATAAAAATTATTAGCTGAGCAGCATGTTATGATCAGCTGCAAACCCTCAGGTGAGTTAATATCCAACTGGGCGTGAGATTTATAATATAATCCATTATTATCTCATGTAAAATGTGACATTTTAAATTGCGAGGTAGTGCATTTTCCAGATAAAAAAAAAAAGACAATGCGATTAGTTCAACGCTCTTCTTCAGTGATCTGATGTTACTGACGGATATTTAACATACCTGAGATTCGGCGTTAATGCAGTTTTCTGAGTAGATGTCTGAGAAGGACAGGTCCTGTGAGCCTAGAGATGACATGCTGCCATCCCTGTGGAAGGATCTGGCAGTGCTGGGTCTTCGATTCTCCATGGCCCATGTGTAGGAGTCGCTGTGGCTCAGGGTCTTCATGCCCAGACCCATACCCTGGCATGGGCCACAGTTCATGGATACAGATTTGGAAACGCCCTTCCCCTGTTGGAATTAAGAGCAGTATGGGAAAGACAGACAGGAAGGAAAAAGTGTTGAAATGGAGAGGATGTATGTGGAAAAGATCAATTTGGTTGGATAGAAAAGGGGTAGATGAATGAGAATAAGATTGAAGGATGCAAGGGAAGTGAGACAGAAAGATTGCAGAGGGAAATGGATGAGAGAGATAAAGAGATGGGGTGAGGGTGTGATATATAGAGTTGGAGACATTCATTTGAAAAAGAAAAAAAAAGAAGATATGAAGACAAAGAGGAATAGGATAAGGGTGAGAAAGTGATAAAGGGAATGGAAATAGAAAGGACAAAAAAGTTGGGGGGGGAGCATTGTGGGCAGGAGACAATGAAGAAAGATGGAGGGTTAATGTGTGTTAGCCAACGGTATTAAAAAAAAACACACACCAGAAAGATAGGTTTAAAATGGAGCAGGGGGTAAAGATAGTGAAGGAGGAACACAAGGACCTGAGATAAAGGCTTTTCTTCAATACCACGTAACCACAAAACTGTTCCCTTTAGTCTCTTAGGTTTTCTGTTTCAAGGTTTAAAAGTGAGTTTCAGTAGATGTCTGTTTCTGATCTCAACGCAATTCCACTCTAACAACTCTCATACCTGTTGTAAGAGCATCCGAGAATAACAGACAGAGCATTTTCAGATTACTAATAAGCAACTTCACACCCCAAAGAGTTGCTCCCATATTTATAAGAGCATAAATAAAAAGCTGAAAGTTTTTTACAAGAAATTGATACAAAAGTTTTGTTGGTACGTTCAATACGCACCTCTTCACATCAGCCTTCAAGAACATTTTGTTTCATCTGCATCAATGTTTTAATCCATAAAGACCCAGACAGCCACTGGTGACCAAAACCGTCTACTGATATAAACTGTTTAATACCTGTTGATCCACTAATCCTATCAATCTGTGTAAATAATTGGTGCAAAATGCAGTTATTCATCTTTTCATGGTCATCAGATATGACCCATTTGGACGTTCAGAGGCTCCGTAGTTACCATGG